>CM060177.1:43155560-44417743 GCA_030549775.1 Tamarix chinensis
TTTATGTTTGTGTCACCCATTGCGAACACATAAAAACCATTTTCCCTTGGCATTTTCAACTCCAATAAGCTCAAAAGGTCAATTATTATTATTTTTTTGCTTGTAAATTAAGGATCCTTAATATTCACTATATACTATGTGTCTATTGGTTTCATCTTTCACATTTTAGCCAAACCCTACTTTACCCACTACCATCAACCCTGATTAAATTCCTTATAGCAATAACCATTCTTAGTATTTTTCCAATCTCTCTTGTCCTGTCTAAAAATTCATCACAATTTATATATACTTTACCTATATTAAAATAGTTTGTATAATCCAAATCATCTTGATATGTCCTATTCTATGATAGGTAAAAAGGAATACATCAATAACAAGACATATAGACAACACATAATAATGTACATAATATGCAAACAAGTAGAGAATACAAGAATATCAATAAAAGGCATTCTAACTTACAAAGTATATGCTATAGAGTGAAATCAAGAACATTAGAACAATAAAAGAGGAATCATGATAATGTATTCATGATGTGTGCATAATGTTGCATTTATACTAGAAACTATTATGCAGCAAAAATATATAATTTAGTAGTAACATAAAATCGGGATGTGCTCAAGGGCGGTGAGCATAGCTTATGTGTAAGGTACCAGTTGTGCCCATGTCCAAGTGTAGTAAATTCAGTTAGTAGCAAAACTATGCCCTTGTTCATATAACATACTAGTAGGATGATGCATATGAATCTTTTGTGTGTGGTGCTAATGATGGATATGGGATAGTTGTCTGTGTGCATGGTTGGGTCTCAAAATTGAGCATATTATAAGCATGATCAATATGGTATGGATATGTGTATGTGGTGTATTTTTATCATAGCATAAAAATAATACAGGATAGGATAATCATATAAAGAACCCAAAAATGAAAAAATAACCCACCCCGAGTGCATAACATGGCTTGCTTAAGTCGTGTGTGTATATGGGATTGTTACGGTACAAAAAATACCTCGTTGGAGACCATAATTGTATATTTGAAATCAAAATAAAGGGAATAGGTGTGATTATTGTTGGTATTATTATTAGTATTATCCAAATTTCTTCGATCCTCTATACTAGCCATTACTCTTCAATAATAAAACCCATCTCAGTTTTCAAAGTATAGCGAAGATTAAGGTTGTTAGTGTAGTGCCTCAATTTTTATCACTTGTGATGTATGAGCAAACACTCAATAATTGGCATTCATCATTATGGAATCAATTTTTCTTCATTTAGAAAGGATCTCCCAAAATTGAAGACAAACAGATGGTTACGTTGCTAGTGATAGATGAAACATACCATACAAGCTACTAAGCGTGTACGTCCATGTGCATGGCATGCATAGAGTGCATGGCTACGTGCATGGGGGAAATAATATGTAGCTTGGACATGACTATTAGTTGATTTAGTTAATTAATTAATTAGTAGAGTTAGAGATTAGCTAGAGAAAAAAGTAGCATAAATCTACCTTTTGCAAAACATTCTATATTCTAGTATCTTTTAGCTAGGTATCTTTTGAATAATTATACCTTTAGCTAATATCTTATAATTGGTAGCCGTGGCTATATAGAGCCATAGAACCCATGATTGGAGATACATTATTGACTGAATTGAAATTGAATGAAAATTGCAAATATTGAATTATGTGTGAGTTCATCTCAATTTTAATTAAATATGTGTAAATGATTAATCTTGAAACCCTTAATCTCTTTGTTTGTGTGAATTAGAGATTAAGTATTATCCTTCTAAACTCCATAAAACATACCCTTCTACCCATATTCATTCGCGCAAACACAACCCAAAATCGAAGCCTTAATTTGAAAAACTATAATCGTAATTTACAATTCGAAACCCTAACTCTATTTTTCAAAACTAAACCCTAACCCTAACTCATGAAACCATCCATCATCAAACCCTAATCATCGAATCATCCTCATCGTCATCTCATCATTGTTGAATCATATTCATCATTCATCCATCAAATTTGAATCATCATCATCGAATCATCAACATCATCGAATCGTCATCAAATCATCATCATCATTATTCTACCATATTCGAATATCAACCTTATTAATTCAACACTTTTGAACCTTCTTCTTCCTAATTCCAATCTAATCGAGCATTAGTTTTACCAATTTAATAATTCCACATTCCTAGACACATCAAATTTATTTTTATAATAAAAAAAAGAATTAATTGTAGAAGACAAACCATTATAATGTAGGGTGTTACTGCCACACATAGTATAAGTCGAGTTCTTTTACCCTTCTTACATTAAGCGTTAAGGCTAAAATGTATATCCGGTAAGATTAAGAACAAGATATGATAAGAAGGAGATAGATATTACATTATAATATTAAACTATTCGAAAAAAGTTACGAATGACAAGAGGATGAAATACAAAAGGTGATATAAGAATCCAAAGGATATCTAGATTAAAATATGCTAGAGTAAATACTGGATAATCCTATTTTTCAACCATTACCAAAAACCATCAAGGTGTGCCTTCAAAGTACTCATACAATCTAAAGACTAGACATTAAATAGAAAATATACCATTAAATAGAGCCCATCAATACAACTGTACAGAATAAAGCACTACATTACACTAACAAGCAAAGTCTATGTGGAGCATGTAGGAAGTAGCAAATGGTAAAATGGTATAAATACATCAAGTAGAACACGTAATAACAAGATATTGTAAACATGGTATAATGTATATATTACCAAGGCCACATTCTTCATACCATCATTTCAACCAAAAAGTAACTATCTCATGAATCCAACATAACCACATCTAAAACAACCACAAAATAATCCATAACTAAAAGGGTTATGACACTTAGGCATCTTCCAACAAACAAAACCATTTCCAAAAAGCAAGGGTAATGTATGAAGGCAACTACCAAACCAAGAATTCAATCCAAGCAAAAAACATTCCAAAGGACACCATGCAAGGTTACTTTCTTTGAAATTTCTCAAGGGAATACCATCATCACCTGAGGAAGCTCACGTTCTCTAACCATAATGGTGCACAAGGTCTCCTAATACCCTCACATCCTAGTAAACCTAATCCTTAAGTATGCATACCCCATAAGAAGTTCCAAGGACTAAATAGAGTAGACTAGGGTCTTAGTTGAAATGCCAAGGGATCCAACAAAACCACCAAACCAAATTGAGGGCTCTTACCTGATCTCTAGGGTAACTAACCCTAAAGAGAAACCATTCCTCAATATTGAGGTTTTTCACTTTAAATAATATTATTTTACTTTATGATCACAACTATCACATAATACTTGAACAATATCAATTTCCATACTTTATAAATTTTCCTTTAATTCTAATTATCCATGTTGACTCTAAGTTCAATGACTAATCTAAAAGTCAAGTGTCAACTCTCAAGCTAAATTTATAATCCACTAAGGTCATCCTTTGTCCAATTATTCACACTCAAGTTGATTAGGTCATAAATGATCAAAATGCAATGAAAACTCTAATTATCTCAATTTTAATGCATTTCAACACTAAATTTATTACAATTAGTAACTTCTCAATAAAAGGATAAAACATAATAATTTATGATACTTTATCATGCAAATAAATTCTACAACATCAAAAAAATACTATGCTACCTATAGGCATTAATTTAATATCTTACATACATAAAAACTCTAGCGTACATTTATAACATGTCACAGTTTTATGCTAAACATACATAATAGATTAATGCATAATTAATCATTAAAGTTATCAATTAATATCATGGTTTATGCAAGAAGGAACTTATAACCCTAAGGCATGAGAACAAGGATTAACACAAAACTAACCCTAATCATGCTCAAATACTATCATCTTTTATATTGAAATTAACTTTGGCATGCGGGGATTAAAATGGAAAACTTATCATGGTAAGAAAATAGCTTGGAAAGGTGGCATGCCCTAACTAAACCTTATATATAATCATGCATCATATCTAACATATTTTTACCTATCATCAAATACACAATTTATTTACAATATTAAACCCTAATCTAGCATACAAATGTATATATATCAAGGTGTGTAAATTATGAATGTCTTCACATATTAATGCATACTATTATACTTATAGTAATATTACGACATATATACATATTTTGAAAATTAACAAGAATATAAAATACTCTAAGAAAAAACATATTATACCCTACACATTACCACATGGTCTCATATCTCAATAGAAGTATATGGTTACCTCTTATCCAACCTAAAATAGCAGCAATTAATGAACCCTAGCCTGTAACTAGTACCCTTCTTCACCTATAAATAAAGATAAATAAAGCATATCAAAACCTAGCATAACCAAATAACAATAAACACGATTAATCAATAAAGGACAACCAATACCCAACTATGCCATGAGCACAAGCATGAGGTTGTAGCACACTAAGAGGGCTAGAAACATGAGACACTCACACAAAGAAAGGCTAGTAGCATCCAAGGCTTAGACTTAAGGGAGTGAATAATGTGAATAATTCACACAACCAAGGGTGATTTATGTGAATACTTTACACAACTAAAGGAAAGTTAATCCACCTTCTCATAAATTGAGGATGGGAGGAAAGGTCGGGGTTCACAAGTAATGGTAGGGTAATGTAAGTTTTGGAAAAGTTTGGAAGAAAGGTTGTGTAGAAACTCAAAGAACACTAGGAAAAAACCAAATCAAACCAAGGGGAAGAAGAACAGTAAAGTCAACGTTGGTTTGGGGGTTGGATCGAACATAAAAATATAGAGAAGGAGGAGGCTTATATAGGCATTGGTGGTATATGATTGGGTAAGGTAGGGAGGTAGGTTATTGAGGACTCCAATACACATGTTTGGTAGAGAAGGGATATGGAGTTTTGCATGTAAAATAGATATACAGAGACTTTCATGAAGAAGGGTTGGAGTGCAATGTTCAATTTGGATACCACATGATTACACAAACCAAACTAGGAGAATAAACAATAGGGTGGCAAGGTTGGGTTCCATAGTTCAAAATAAGGGATAAAACTAATCCTTTAAATTATATGAAATTTTAACCTAATTAAATGTATAATATATTTTAACATAATTAATACACATAATAATAAAATATTTAACCCTATAATTATTACCATAAATAATTACATATAAATATAAAATTTATAATTAGGGATTCTAAAGTAGAGCTTCTATAAATAGGGTATTACAATCGAAATTGATATTCTACTTATAATCGATAAGGGTCATCAGAATTGAATTGTAGAATTAGACTGTTGAATCATCACATCATATAAATACCACAAAAATATAACCCTAATATACTTGTATACTACAAAAGTCCGTGATTGATTCTTAAAACACTAAAAAAACTCATTCTTAAGCACGTATTTGATCACTCATTAAATTTTATAAAGTAATAAATGACAATAATCACCAATTACATGCATAGAAAAAATATTACTTTATGGACTATGCATACAATGAAGCTAAAACATTACAAAAGAAAATAAAAAGGATAATTATTAACTGAATATAAATTAATAAAAAAATAATATCACAAAATTAATATTTTTATTTTACATTGCATATATATTTAAGATTTTTTTAATGTATTTTTCTTTTCAACTATCGACTTCATTAATATTTTACTAGTGCTCCCTTCACATTGGTTGATGCTTAATAAATAGTATGTACAAAATAATAGGGTTAAGGTTTAGACTTTGGAAAGAAATATAGAGAAAATTAAAAAAATATAGATTTTAAGGTAAATAGATAAAAATTATGCTTGGTATTTAGAATCGTAAGATTCTATTAATCATACAAAAGATTGTATTATCCTATTGATCCCACTTTAAAATTATATCTACGATCATGGATAATTTAGTAACTTTAGAGTGTAGAACCATAATATCTTAATCGAAAGTCTAACAACTATGAAGATGGTTTTAAAGTATAATGAATCAAACACATCTTAGAGAACCAAATAAAAAAAGAAAGAGAAAAAGAGTCAATGAAGGGTATTTTCGGAATAAGGTTAATTTTTTTTTATACATAATGTATAGTATTTCATTTACCAGCATCCTTTCAAAATGTTGGGCTAAACGTAAAAGAAAAAAATATTTTAGGTAACTAATAAACTCACCTTATTTCAGGCAAATCCTAATAGTATGTTAGTGATAGCTGCCATGATAAACGTTACAAGATGATTTTAGTAATTTCATAAGGGTATTGTTATATAGAAAATAGGTATTTACTTTGTGGAAAATGAATCACGGATAATTACCTAAATTGCTTATGAATTTTGCTTACTTTTAGCTAATTTCAGTAAGCAATTATGTAGCACCTCCACCCCTATTGATAGAAAAAATTAGATCCCCCTAACCCCCCCACCCCCCGCCGACAAGCAACGCCATTCCCTTTCTCAATGTTTTCATAATTTTTCCTCCAACCTCAAAAGGAAATTTGTGTTATAGCCCCACCACATTTTGTTGTAATATTTATCGTTATGTTGAATACATGATTGGTAGAATTTTATTACCATTATTCTCTATTATTGGTGGAAATGTCTATTTAACCTCACTTAACTCACGATCATGCTCTATTATTAAGGAATAGTTAACCTCACTTGACCCACTCTTAGTTGTGAAATTTAAAAGTTCTAAAAACAACAAACATCAATGAAAAACATTAACAATGGATAATGGGCAATAGTTTATATGTTAGATATAGGAACACTTTCCCAATAGAGATAATATTGCCTGCAACCTTGAATGGCAAGTTGTGTCATAGCTCCACCACCTTTAGCAATAATATTTTCATTCTACTCAATTATCCATGAAAGTAAATACATTATTGGTTGGAAACAAAACAAACACACTTAATATCATTGTGATCCATTACTGGCAGGATGGTCTATTGAACCTTATTTCACTTGCTCTTAGTCATCCAATTTAAAATTTCAAAAAAATAACAAACATCAAAGAAGAGCATTGACAATGGACAATGAGTTTGGAATACCGACAAGATAAAATAATTTTTTTAAAACCCAAAAAAAAACTATGATGATGGGTCTAGAACCCCAATAAGCTATGAATACACAAAGGATATACAAATGGATTACTTAAACATTAATTATAACTTGGTAGAAGAGGTAAAAATAAGTTTTTTATTATTGTAACTTTAGTTGAAAGTGGTATGAAGGGTTCATAAAATATAGATTTGATTAGATGACTTTATATCCATAAAAATACTTTACATTTATTTGACCTAAAAAAGATAATACATATGCACTAATTAATACTTCTCCTTATCATATTATTATGCTCGACTATTTTTGTAGGATATAGAACATATGGATACATGCTTCATGACCCTAAATTATCAGATATTTTTTATAACAAATCAAATATTCTATAATCATGAAGAACTTGTAGCATAAGTTAATAAAATGGGTATAAGTCATAGGATGATTTAACCATAAAATGTTATAGAAAAGGAAATATTATATGAGTAAGTAAAGTCTCTATAAGATGTGAAAGAGGTGGAATATACATGCATACTAAACCTATGGATAGTGAAGATGAGCGTAATATAAGTTCTAAGAATATTGGTTGACTTTGTTTGATTGTTGGAGTTGAAAAAATAATTAAGGATGGAAAGTGGTAGTTAGGAACATGATACACAATCAAGAATTGGCAAATTATGAACAATGATAAGATGTTCTGAGTAAGTTGAAAGAATATAAAGTCAAGTTTGTTGATGAACTTATAACTAGTCACATGAAGCTACAACAAATCATACTGCTTCTTCAGAAAGAGTTTGAAGGTAATTTAATTATGAGAAGGCACATCTATAATGATCGATAAAAGCTTAGGTCAGAAGAAATGGATTGTTAGATAATGTTACAATAGTTTATGAGTATGTTGGTTGAAAATCATTATTTTTAGTGGCATCAAAGTGAGTGACAATCAAATGTAATAAGGAATCGTCTATTTGCAAATCCTGTATGTGTTAATATTTAACGTGCATTTTCTTTTATTTAAAAAATATATTATATGTATAAGATAAACAGATATGGGACATCTTTGTTTTAAATTATTGGAATAACACCAAAAAAATACTATTCTCAACATTACATGTATGTACCTGTCATCTATAAAGGAAGAGAATTAGTTGTGGGTATTCAAGAGGTTGAAGTCCTTAATGGATCTATCTATACTTACAAAAACCATTATTACTAACCAAGAACTTGCTCTTATTTAAGCTATAGAACATATTTTTCCCACTTTGAAACATTTATTATGTAGGTTTCATGTAAATAAGAATGTGGAGGATAGGTGTAATAGATTCTCAAGTCATTCATCATTCACATAGGGTTTTATGTCCCGATGGAAAAATGTGATAGATACCATAGATGAAGAAACATATAAAGAACAGCTCTTATTATTGGAGAAATATTATGGAAACATATCTAGGCTTATTTTTAATCTAAAGAATAATTTGCTAAAACCATATAAACACAAAATCATTTATGCTTTTTTCGGTGATGTGTTTTATATCCATCATAAAAAAAATAAGTAAATATGATTTATAGTTTATAATTATACAAAATCTTTTAATTTTTTTGGATGATAAAATAGTATAATGATTTTTTTTATATGGTTCAAGGTGCTCATGAATCTTTGAAGAGGTTTATAAAGACATCACAACGTAGCTTCAACACCATATTAAAACAAATGTCACACGTTACTAGAATTGTAATATGACGAGATCAAAATATCACTAGAGAGGTCTCAGTTTAATAATCCTCATTTTGTTACTAGTGAGCTTAGACCAATTTGTCATGTCACTTTATATACAATGTAGTTTATCAATATAGAGTGTAAAAGAAGTAATAATATAGATATAGATAATGATTAATATGGATATTATATGCGGTGTATGCATGGAATACCATGTACGCATGAGATTAATACCTACATTCATCACTTCATGTCAATCCCCCTATCAAGTATTCATTCATTCTAGAAGATACATGGCATAGATGGGCTCATTAATCCACTAGTACCACAAGAACCATTAGAGGTTACACCTCATTTACTCCACATTCCTATGGAAATTGCCAAGAGTTATCTACCAGCAATACAAAATCAGAGAGAGATATTTAATATTGTTATTCCCTAAAAAACAACTCTCAAGGAGCAAGAAAAATGATAGCATAGAGTTTGTTTGAGGAACTCAACTAGAAGGGAACCATTTAGTTCGAAGTACATAGAACAACAATTTTCAAGTAATTTAGGATCAACACAAGTTTGGAGTATGACATCTGATTTGGAAGATTATCACCAAACAATCTTCAACATTTCTAGGAACTTTTTCTATGGCCTCAAGTCTTGAAAAATATTCAAAGCTTCGAATGGATATGAAAGTTGATGAAGTTGATGTTGAATAGCACTTGAAAGGTGGAAAATATCTAACCAAAGATCTTTAGCCTTCTAAAGAGAAATCTTCTATTTCTCAATAGATTACTTTCTACTACTCTCAAAGATCTCAATTGAATAACGAGAAGAGAAGAAGAAGAAACACGCACAGGCACTTATGTTGTTCTCTCTTTCAAAATCATATGATTCTCATTAATGAACTAATTACTGAAATCAAGGTGTACAAACTTTATATATACATGCACACATGCAAGCCCCTTTCATTAATAAGCCCATCATTTAATTAATGAAATCAACCTCCTAAAGCACGGTAGAAGTATATAAAAAAGATTTACAATAACATTTTACAATCATTACAAAGTATATAACAAAATAATAAAGCTACATAAACTCTAATTATGTAATACATAGATTTAACATATATAATCCAACTTTGTGTCTTGTAGCTTTGTTCTTCCTTGCACTTTGTAATTTTTTTAATTACATTATCTTGTACATCAAAGAACTTCAATAGCTTAAACTTATTGCAAACATATACAATACCTATAAGAATTACTTGGCAAAACATTAGAAGCATAAGAATTTTCAAGCAAAATGGGTTCCATCTCTAAGTATGCGAATTCTTCTTATTCTTCATCCTTTGAAGAATAAGATTGAGATTGATCTAGAAATTCTCCAACATTATCATATCTACGCTAAGGTCAAGGCCAAGCTCAAGGCTAATCTCGGGCTCAAGGAAGACAATAAGCATTTACATCATCAAACCAATTACAATTTTCATATGTGAGTCAAATAAATTAACATATATTTTTATATATTAGTAACCGGTATAATGTGTTAGCAAATGGGAATTGTTGTTTCAGAGCATTGGCATATATTATACAAGTAGATAAGTATTAGTGGGTTCATATCCATAGAGGCTTATATCATGAGATACTGGCTAGATGATAGTTGTACAAGAATGTGTTTGTATATGACACCATTGATCAAGTTCTCAATATTATTGCTCACTATAAAGGGCCAGATCTAGTGGCATACTAGATAAAAATGCCAGATATTCATCATGTTATTAAAACCTGTTACTACCTACTATTTGTATACTACTCATTGAATGTGTGTAATTTATTCCTACCTTTAGTGGTACAACATAGGATTCAAGGTATTAAAATTAAGTAACAATACAGTTTTTGGAAGATGCGAGTCATTATATATTGGTATGTGGATGTTTTATATCCTTTTTTCCATATCAATAGTATATCAATAGCAATTATTATAATATTTTTTACACCAATATCTCTTAGACAATTTTCTACTCCTACCACTACATACAAATTAGAACATATGCTGTGATAGTAGAGTTTTAACATGGAATATACTATATTCTTTAAAGGCCCAATAATGGCGATCTTTAGTACATGATGGCATGTATAAACCACTTCCTCTATCTTCAAACTCAATTTTTATCTAGAATTATTGTAACTTTTTTCTTAGTTAAATTGTATTTGATTTTTAAAACACCTACATGATGATTTTTTTATTTGTGTTTATTTCTCCGTTACCTTGCTATGATGGTTTGGTAATCTTTTAGTACAAGAGCATATATATTGAATGTTTGCATGTTTTGTTAGATACTTCAAATATACACTCTCTTAAGGATGTTTTCCAACAAATTCACCACTTTTTGCATATACTAACCTCATATCAATGTAAATTCCAGGGAAGATCTGATACACCAAATAGCTTCTCCCATTTGTTATATGAGGTAGTTACAACTGCATGCTTACTATGCTTTTTGATGCATCCAGTTCTATGGTAGTCATATTTGTTTCTAGTTTTTTAATCGTAAGCATCTTGGTATTTAATGTGGGCGGGATGATGTGTCTTTAACCCTGTTGAATTAGTTCAAGCTTCTCACTAATTTCAAACCATAAATAATATATTATATAATTAGTACATACATATTTGAAATCAAAGTACACAACAACAAATAATAAATTGTGCACTATACAAACGCTCATGTCTACGCATATGTCCATACCCATGCCTACACTCAACTACAATAACTCCTAAATAATTCACAATATTTTCAGTACATGTAACTAGCTATTGATAATTTAGAGTTGGATCCCCACTCTATTAGAAATGATGAAGAGTTTTACATGTTTCGTCAAGGTGTCTTTTGGCTAAAATTTTATGTTAATCATTTGGATGTTTAGAAACCAATTCCTCCATCATTTCCAACAAACTAATCCATATAATTAGAAGCCACATCCCATGGGTATTGAGCCCATGGTCTAGAAAAATCTGATCCTAGTATGTGTTCACACCTTAAGAATCATTGGTTAAGCATGTGTGCTTAATAGACTTTGCATTTATTCAAAGAAGGACTACTATATATGTTCTCAATAGGCTTGATATGCTTCTTAGGGATCACTTGTGCATATCCAAATTGGTGTGTTACTCGATTAAGCATGTATGGTTCTACTTTCTCCAAATAGTGTAAACAACTGTGAAATAATGCCATGGGATAATGCCTATACAAATTAACTACTCCATATGGATTCTAACTGACATTTGACAAAAGAATTAAACTAAATATGGATATCACTATAATAAATATAGTAAGAGTATAATAATTTGAGTATATCTTTGTTATATGATTACAATCAATCTTAGCCCAAAATCATTTAAGATTCTCTAATGTATTGTCAAGTTTATTTACCCAAAACCATATCAAACAATAGGGTTCATTAGGATCATAATCACATTGTTCCACTCTGAACCCAAGAAAGTAATTGTATATCCAAGTCTATTATAATATTCATTTGTTATAATTACAACTAATGAATCCAAGTATTTACTATACGTATAATAGTTATAAAATTACTTATAATAAAGTTACGCATCCTATAATCTGATCAATGTCATTTCTAGATGACATACCATGTTTTCTACATTAAAAAAAACAAGTGTGGTCGCATCCCATGCATAACCTTCAATATGGCTATGATCCTGGAGAAAGAGTAGATAGTACAGATTGACGTTATTGATTAACTTATCAACAAATAACAACATGTTGATCAACCATAATAGATACCGAATTACTTTTGTTTCATCCCCTAACTAGTATGATTCGCATACATCTTGAAGCCATTTAAATGTTATTCCACCCTTTTGATTCATTTCATTCACTTACTTCTCTTCCACACCAAATAAGGAACCCAATACACCTATCAAATGGCCATGTGTGTTAGTTGTAATCTCTAAATCTAATGTATCACCATCAATGTGTATCCCTAGTATATGATGTACATCTAAAAAGGTAATATTCATATCACCCCATGTCATATGAAATTTGTTGATGTTCAACTACCACCTCTCTATAAAGGCAAATATAAGTGGCACGTTAGCATACTCAAATGTTCAAAGTGGAAGGTGTGACAATCCAATATCACAAATGAGAGTGAGCATTTTGTGATTAATGCTTCCAAGAAAACTATTCAACACCATGTGTCTAGTGTGGATCTTCAAAAAACCATGATCCTAAATAATTAAAAAATAAATAAACAAATGTAATAAATACTTGATAGTTTACACAGAAAATAAAAATAAAAGTAACAAATGTGATAAACTTACCTTCTCAAACCATAAATTTAAAGTGGTGTGACCAAAAAGGTTGGGATCAAATCAAGTATCATTAGACCTCTAAGACATGGCCCAAGCAAGTACTATTAATCCTTCAATTGTATACATTGTTCACCTTGATTAGCATCATCATCATCATCATCATCATCATCATCTCTAGCATAAGCGGCATCCCTATCAACATCACCACCATCGCCGCCGCCGCCATCATCATCATTATGTACATATGTCAAATATGATGTCTAATAAGTCCTGTGGGTTAAGGATGTTGGTAAATCCAATGATGATCTAGAGCCACCCACAATGGGTGTGTGGGTTGAAGATGATGATACACCCATGTGAGTCAGTGTTGTTAAGGTTAGAAAATCTACACTTTTCATAGATAATGAAAAACCTCATTACCCTGAAATGCCTATATTAGCCATAAATAATGGATGACCTGCATAGCCAAAAATGTTAGAATGGTAGGATTCTGATGACTAGAAGGTGATTGCTCTAGATCTTCTTCATGTTCTTCTTGTTATGCAACTTCTTTCCGTTCTTGTTGGGAAGCTTTCTAACCTCGTTGTAGCCCTCTAGCCAAAGTTTTACCAAGAATTCTTAAATGGGAAATCAGAGTAGGCTCTTCTATAGCATTTTTATTACGCCATGAAGAAGTGGTAATAAGATGACCATTTATCTTATCTTGTACTTTATCTTTTCTACAACTCATATAAATTTCAATAAGAAAACTACCTTAATTATAATTAAGTACAGAAATGTCAGGTAAAAAGTAATGATAGGAACAAAAAGAAAACACATATCAGAGTAACAAAATCCTAAGATATTATGGTATCAACTCATATTATGATAGTTAAAGAGGGATATATACTCAACTTTATAACAAAAATGGTTATTGATTTATTATATTTTACACAAATTTTCACAAAAAAAGTTCAATTTATTTTATAAGCATCTCTAAAATTATTACAACATTTAAGGAAAGTTGTATAATTTAGTAAACAAATCCTTTATTTATATTTATTAAAATAACAACTAGGCATTCACATACAAAAATATACATTATCACTAATTGCTACTCAAGATTATGCACAATACACTATCAAAAATCAATATAATACTACTACTATAACAAACTCAGCAATATTTTGAAGTAACCATTGTCAATAACAACCCCAATATATATAAAATAATCCTACCTCCAAGTTACTAGTTAAAAACACTCCTTATAGTAAACAAAAAGTAGCAATTCAATTAGCAACACCAAATTGATAGCAATACTAAAACAAGTTAAATACCAAAAAGAAGGATGCTAGACAAAACTAATGAGATTGACTTAATAAACCATCCACAGGTGCATATAATGCAAAAAAATTCTACCTCTAATTTAGAGGTTAAACATATTCTTTAAAATAAAGGAATAGCATCAAAACTAAAATAAGTTAAATAACAAGAACAATAGACAAATGAATAGATACTTAATAAACCAAGGAAACATGGCCTTGGTCTTTCGAACAACAAATAAAAGAAGTAGGGGTGGGGCAGAGAAGGAAGCCAACTCCCCAAGGGTTCACGAATGGTTATAGTTGCTTTATGAGTTGCATCACCATCACTTGTTGCTCCCATAGGGGTAGAAATGACACCATTTTCCACTCCCATAGAGGGAAGCTACAACGCCCAACACCGGAGGAGACAGGGAGAGTAAAGACTTAGGGTAGCAATGATACCCCAATCTGTCCCCATGCCTTCCCAATAATTTGTTTTGTTGCTTCTCCTGAGTGTCATGAGGTATCTTATGTTGTTATTCCTTGGCATCAATAAAAAAAATTAATACCTTTAGATTTCTTTCATTGTACTTGGTATAACACCCTAAAATTTCATAATTTTATTTCTGAGTGCTTAGCCTTTTATTCGAAACCTAACCCTTAAATCTTAACTTAACTATTTTATTAACCATTGACCCAAAAACCTATAAAAATTCTTAAATAAAATTTATCCTAATTATTTTTTCTTTTTTCTTTTTATTTAAAATACCCTAAGCCGATAAAATTTTCCCCTATTTATCTTTCCTAATCTGGTACCCTAAACCAGGATAAATTAATTTTTACCCTAATCATAAATCTAAAACCTAAGTATAATCCTAACCCCAAATTTATTTTATTTTTTCTTTCTTTTCCCTTTCCCCTTTTTCTTCTCTTTCTATCTCTTTTTTTCCCTTTTATTTTTTCCCTTTATTCCTTTTACTTCCCACCCGCACGTTGACCCAACTCTTCTTTCCCCTACACCCTATCATTATTCTTTTTTCCCTTTGATTCCAAGCCACCCTTCTCCCCATACTGCAACCCCTTGTGTGCCTTCTTCCCTTTCCTTACCTACATACTACGCACTTGCACCCCCTACAACCCCAACAATCTATGACAAGCCCTACTCACCACCAACTCCTCCGCACTCCTCATCATCCTTTCTCTACACCAAAATAGCAATACCTTGGCCTACCTCTAATCATCCTAGTTGTTTTGACTTTCCTCTACAACCCATCTACACGCCTTACCTCTCTTGTCCTTGGACCATCTCCCTCACCATCACCAACCAACCATAAAGCCCCTGCCCCCTTTTGTTTGTTTAATTTTCTCACCAAATAGCCTCTACTCCATCTTCATTTCCTCGTTGGGTTTACCATAGCAAAGCCACCCCAAACCTTCCTTTCTTCTTCATCTTCCCATCTTCTTCTTCCTTCTCCCTTTACTCTGCATCAATCCCTACACCAGTGTTGTCCTTTATGCTACCAACTCCCATCACACATCCTACCTTCCATGAAATTACCCTAGCTTGTGGCTTCCTCGACCTCACCACACTCAACCTTCTCCAGCCTTAGTCATTGCCTCTAGCACCACCAACCAACCTCCTCACTATAGCAATCACCACCACCACCCAGCCATCTCTTTTCCTCGTGTCAGCTGTAGTCTATCCACCACTCCAACCACCAGTATACACTTGTAACATCCAAAAATTTATTAATAAAAATTTTTATTTTAACAGAAGCATAATATCAAAATATTTGGGTATTATCTTTATAATTGATATATAAGTCTAGCTTACCATACTATCCTTACATCAATTACTAGGTAAAACAATTAGAACATAAAACATGCTAAAATATAAAAAGAGAGCAACATCATAAAATTAAATAAGAATTTAGGGGTTAAGCCCAAGTACATTATCAAATACATCAAAAGGGATATCATAGAGCTAAGAGTCCAAAAAGGTATCTGGGTAAAATCTAACCACTAGATAACATGACTCTATGCCCACCCCCAATATATAAGGTCACTTCTCCACATATAGGGCATTAGATGCAGCAAAATCATCTAAAGGTTGTCATCAACTTGCACAAAATCAGCTTGGTTGTCTGCTCATGGGAATTAGCAGCACCTATAAAAATAATGATCGGTATGTTACATAAGAAGTAAGATAACAATACCATGGAGAATAATTATATAAGTTAAATAAGTTTACATCAAAGAATAATCATACATGTGTGTTAACATAAAATAATACAAGGTAATATAAATTCTAGATCTTATTATTATATATAGAATATTCCATTATTTTATTTATATCAAGTTCGGGTACCCCCACTATTTTTAATATGATGCCATGGACTAAAACACCACCCAAGACAAAGCGTGTTTGGCCATTATTATCAAGCTAGTGGACCAAACTATACCTACCAAGGAAAAATGATTACAGCCACTATTCTTAAAGTAATGGAATGACCTAAAGCACCTCCTAGGGAGAAAACTCTTAGCTATTATTATTAATCCGATAGAACGAATTCCTATACTTCGGTCCTGACTCGTGTGATCTTTCTCTTTACGTGTTTAATATCTTATTCATTAGTTACTTATCACATAATCCAATTGTCATTCAAGTTGAGATTAGGATCATCACTATTCTTAATTAGATGGAATAGACTAAAATACCTCCCTGGGCAAAATGATCTTGGTGACTATTATTGTTTGGTGGAACGGACATATAGAACACCACGGCCTAAATCACGTGATCTTTCAGTTTAAATGATTAATATCAAATTCAAAATTGGTTATAACAACATATTGTAATCATATAGATATTCACACTACATAATTGAAACATGTAAAACATAACCACATAATTACCAAGGCCATCATCAAGGAATATGTCCATAATCTCCCTAAGAACACCTAATTTTACATTATAAGCATGACTTCTTCCATATTGATCATTTATCCACCAATTTGAGCACATCCACTTCAAATATTATTATTATCGATTTACCCAAAAATAAAGGTATAATTCCCTCATCTTACACATGCAATAACAACCCTATCTTCCAAGTTACAATTCACAACACTTACGAAACCCTAATTTCACAAGTTAAGCATAACATTTTCCATAAGATTCATGTAATCACAAAATTAAATAAGCATTTATTAAATGAAAATATTTTAAAAAAATATTTTAAAATCATGTACTAACTCCAAAATTTTACACATGCAATATTAACCTTGCTTCTAAGATTACTATTCCCAATTTAAACCATTTTTACATTCATAATTACTCTAACTTTTCATATGATAACCTTGGTATATTTTAAACCTATTCACATATCAACATACCAAAATTTATATATATAATCCATATTAACAAAAATTCCCATAAGATTAACAAAACACCCTTATTTCTCAAAAACCTTATGTGTCTGATATCATTATTTTTTAATCCTCAATTTATTATATCACCACAAATATAAGTTTACTTATTTTTAACTTATCATACTTTATCAAATCCATATTACCATACCACATAACATGCTAATTCACTTAGGCTTATAACATAAGAATTATCGTAGTGATATAGTATAAGGGCATGGTTTCTCATTCGTACACACTTTTCATCATATGATCCACATTATCATATCATAACATTAAAAAGCATGAATTTAACAAAATAAAATTAATAGCATTACAATACACACAATCACTCATAACATTTAGCATAAAATTTCTAAACTATGGCTTGTATCCTTATAGAAAAGGATACAGATCTCTAAGCACATATATCTTATCCCACATCCTCTACACCCTCCATAAAATCACCTAATAATAAAAAGGTAAAACACAAGTAGAGTTCATGGAATAACCCAAGGAAAATATAAGGCAAAGGATTGTGGCAGGAAGAGGAAGAACTGAGCAAGGCTTTGGTGGAAACTTGTACCAAAATGGAGGGAGAAACCTCAATAAGCATTGTTGCTAAGGAAGGGGGAAATGGTTATAGGTACCAAATCTTGGGAGGAAGGATTGGTGATGGAGAATACAACTAGGGTTAAGGTTGCAATGTTGAGGTATGGAGCAAAGGGGGTAGAAATAGTAGTTAGTGTCGTTGTTAGGGGTAGGGGATCGATGATGAGGGGAATTTCTCAATGGGAGGAATGGAAAAAAGGGATAAAGTTGAGGGTTTTGGTGGTGATGGTCATTGTTTAGGGGGTTATTTCAGTGATAATGGCTAAAGAAAATGGAAAGGAAACAACAAGGACAACATATGTAGTGGAGGTAGGTGTGGTGGCGAGTGGCATTGAGGGTTTTGTTGTGGTGTTTGTAACAATGACAAGGAGGAGGACAAGAATAAAGAAACATTCACTTGCTGCTACTCTTTAACATAAAATGGAGGGAGGAAATGAGGTGGTTGAGGAATTAAATGAGGCATCATTTATGAGGTCTATATATACACACAATAGTGTGCATTAATAGAGAGGGAGAAGGGAGGTGAGGCATTCAAGCAAAAGTTTCAAACAAAACCTATCAACATAGGAGGTGGGAGTTGGTGAATGATAATGAGGGTATGATGTAGGTCATGGAAGCATAGTAGAGGGAATATGGTTAAGGATGGCGATTTTTCCCTCAAGTTTGGGGCCCCGTCGGAAATTCCTCTTTTGGGTTTAGGTTCGGGGAGAGAATTCGGGGATCGAGATCAGGTTCGAAGATTTTTTCAGGGATGGGGAGGGGACGGGTTTGTGGTCCCCATCCCCAAACCCATCCCAATTAATTATATATATATATATATATATATATATATATATATATATAAAATATAATTTTTAATAGAATATAAATTAAAAGTATAATATAAAAAAAGGTTTGAGGATCGGGGATTAGGTATAAAGTTGGGTTTTGGGGATCGGGTCAAGTTTTAAGATCGGAGAATAAATTGGAGATGTAAAATAGATCGGGGAGCGCGGGTTGGGTATGGGGATTTAATCCTCGTAGGGATCGAGTGAGGGAATCCCCAATAATAAAAAATTGGGGATCAGATCAGGTTCGGGGATTATTTTTTTATCGGGTTTGGGGATGGAGATGGGTCCCCGTCCCCGACCCGCCCCGTTGCCATTCCTAGATATGGTTGGGATAGTGATTCATGTAGGAAGAAAAGATAAAAGAGAAGAAAAGGGAAGTTAGTTAGGAGGGAAATAAGAAGGAAAAGAAATGAAGAAGGGGAAAAAAGGAAAAATGAGAGAGAGAAAACATGTTTGGGGTTAGAATAAAATTATTTAGATGAGAGAATTAGGATTAAATTAATTATCAACATCTGGTTTAGGTTTAGGTTAAAAATATTAATGACCTAGAATAAATATTAGGATTAGGTTAAGATTTAGAATTAGGATAAGGTAAAAATATCAATTTCCTAAAATTAGAGTTAGGTTAAGATATTAATTACTCGCAATCAAGATTATATAAAATTTGGGCTATTAAAACACCTCCCTCTCAATCATCCACCTAGCCAACCAACCTCCCTACTAAAGCCTTCTACATCCCTTTTCCTTGTTCCTGAACTCACGCTGCCCATGTAGTATGAGGTTTTCCATTTTTCCATTTTCTTCAACTTAAAGATATTTTGGTAATTTTTATTTAATAAATATATTAATAAAAATTATTATTTTATTAGTTAAATATTAATATGGTTAATGTGATATTATTTTTAGGTGCAAAAGGTTGATTAGTGGAGCCTAATAAATTTTAGTATATTGCCTATTATTTGTACTTTTGCTAGAAATTATGTAATCACTATACTTTACTAAAATTTTAGATATCACATGATAGCACATTAGAGTATTTGATGTATAAATTTTATTAAGCATGTTGGTGACGTTGAAATTTATTTGTCTCATAATGCTAATATGAAATTTGGTGAAATATAGCATGTTAATTATGTGTACAAAAGCATGGGTTTAATGTCAAAAATAAATTATGCATGTCATGTATGTCCAATATGATAGGTTGTGCATGTCTAGGCATATTTTTATCATAATTATAACTATTGTGTGCTCTAGGGGAAATTTAGTCTTTTAAGTGTATTAGGATATTTATTATGATAAGAATGCCTAATATGTGGTAATTACTATTAAGTATTGAAGTATGTGATTTGATATTTTAGAAACGCATATTTTAGCATAATTGTTATTATTATATGCCATAGGGGTATTTTGGACATTTTAATCATATCATGATATTTATGCCAATAAGCATACCTAATATGTATTATTCATTGTGGAGCATGAGAATATGTGATTTTGGATGAATTAGATATGCATATTAGGGTTTTACGTGTAAAATCATATATAAGGGTAAAAATGTTGTTTGGCATGCTTAGTAATTTATTTGTATGTTTAATAATTTAATTATTGTATTTTATCCTTTTCATGACATACTAATAAATAAAATGGATTTAAAGTGGATGACAATGTGGAAGTTATGGCCTTAGATAAATTTTGGTCATTTTTAGTCTAATGTGCTCAAATGTGAGTAATTGATTATAGAATGAAGCTGGTATATTATTATGCTAACCTTAGTATTGAATTTGATTATGATTATCTTGGATAATTGGAAGTTATGTAAAAATATTTAAGTATGGAAACTGGATATCTTTATTATGTGGAGTGGTCACCTTGATAAAATACTAATATTTAAAGTAAAAAACCTTGAGATCGAAAATAGTGGCTCTTTAGGGATAACTACCCTAAAAACGTGGTTTAGCCCATGGTTGATTATGGATTTTTATTGGTGTTCTACTCCGGTTAGGCTCTATATATTGTTATATTTAGCTCTACAGACTTATAAAAGGTACGCATACTTATGAATGAGATTTCCTTGTCATTAGGGTATATGTCCCTATGTGCCCATATAATTAGGGTACCTTTGTGTCCTTAGATGGATAGTAAGTAGGATATTGTGTTGCCTTGATGTGCTTGTATGATGGGAGTAATTCAGTGTTTCTAGATTGATATGATCTCCCTTCGAGTAGAGAAAAATGGAAATGATTATTATTGGACCAGTTTAGTAGTTGCCTTTGTTCATATTTGTGGTTCGGTAGTAGTCTTTGTGCGTATTTGTGGTTTGATTGTAGCCTTTGTGCCTACATGTGGTTCGGTGGTAGCCTTTGATGTTATGAATTTTATAATTATTGTGTCTTATAGCCCTACATGTGATATATAGATAATATTGGCTTTAACATTGAGATATAAGATATATTGTGAAGGTTATGGTTATTGTGTTGAAATTATTTGATGTGTGTGGGAGGGTGTAATTCTCAACTATGTGGGATTAATGCTCGAATTGGGTTTAGATATTAGGATAAAGGCTCGTTGATGATGAATTAGGAAATTAAATATTCGAATGTGATGGAATAAGGATGAGACTGGTTCGAATATGGTAAAAGAGTGATGATGATGATTCAGTGATGATGGTTTAACAATGATGATGGTTCAAATGGTGTGAACTAATTAGCATATGAATTTGATGATGGTATGATGATGATTCTTGGTTTCGAAAGTTAGGGTTTAGATGATGGTTAGAGTCGTGGGTTAGGATTAGGGTTAGGGTTTGGTTTGAAAAGAATGAATAAGGTTGCATTTGGTTGGTATGGAAGATTAAGGTTTCGAATGGAAGGGTTAGAGCTTAGGTTGTGTATACCAAATTAGGGTTTGGATTAACCATGAATTATAGTAGGATTTTTATGGTAATTATGGCAGGAAAATATGGATTAAGAATAGTAGAAAAGATATGGATTAATCTCTAATTCACACAGACGAAGAGATTAAAACTTTCAAGCTAAACCATTCACACAGATTCGATTTGCTTGAGCTTGAACTCACACAGAATTCATTCAATGTTGATCTTCAACCTCAATTCTCATTCAATATTCAATATGCTCAACATTCATGCATAGTATAACCTTTCTACCACTAGCTAAAGTATAATTCAAAAGATTCCAAGTTAAAAGATATTATGCTACCTTTATGCTAATTTTATTCTTCAACTTTACTACTTAATTAATAAATTAGCTAAAATACTTAATAATGCTCAAAACGTTTTCCAATAACTCCCCATGCACGTGGTCACTCCCTCCTTGCATACCATGCACATGCACATAGACACTTAGTTCCTTGTTTATTACGTTTCAAGCAACGTAACTGAAATACCCCAAAACCCTAAATTAGGAAATCATGGCCGAATAGGGAATTATTAGAAAATTTATTTAAGATAAACTACTTTTATTGGAAAGAAAAGGGGAATTAATTAGGATAAATCAAGAAGGAATTTATAAGTATTCTAAGTAGGAGGGCTTTTGGTACTTTAAGATAATTAAGGGTTTTATTTTAGAAATTAATTATGTAAATTATTTTATTTAAAATGAGAGGGATAAAATAGCTTCAATTAGTATAAACTTTATAAATAATTTAATTGGAAGAAAATTTGGGTATTTTTTTCTAATTAGTATGGAGGTTAAGGAAATTTATCTAAAATAGCCTAAACTAAGCAAAAAAGGAATTTATTCAATATTTTATAAATATTAATATTCTAAATAGCCCAAAAATATTCTAAAGAATTTATGCAAAATCCAAAACCCAAATTAAAGCCTTCCTTTTTCCTTTTTCTTTTTTTCTTTTCCTTCTTTTTCCTTTTTCTACCTTCCCCGCCGCAGTTGGGCCTCGCTCGGCCCAACGCCACCCTCCTTCCTTCTCCTCGCCCGCGGCCCAGCGAGCCCAGCCGCTCGCGATGCTAAAGTCGTTGAAACGCCGCGTCGTGATAAGGGAATAATTAACCGTTGCCAGACCGACGCGGACGTCGCGTTTTGCCCAAAACGCCTTGTTTCATTAATGGGGGGGGGATAACCGCCGCCGCCCAGCCGGTTCCCCCTTCCTTTTCCTTTTTCCGCTGGACCGCTGGTCCAGCCTCTTCTTCTTCTTCTTCTTCTTCTTCTTCTTCGTCCCTGTGCCGTCGTCATTCGCCGCCTGCAACACGAAATCTTGCCAGAGAAGAAAGGCCTGCAACGACAGCTCCAACTCCAGTCATTTTGCCCCTCTTCTCCCCATTGACTTCCCCGTGGATGTGACCAAACGACACAGCCCTTCTCCCGCACGAAAATTCCCCATTTCCCAGGCAATCATGGTCTGAAAATTTTCAGACCGTACGCCGACCAACTACGCCGGACAACCTACCCTAACCCTACCCCCTAACCTCCACCTCAAAGCTTGTCGTTTTCCGTTCAATTTGGCCTATAAATAGCCCTCCTCACCGCCTTAATCGGGTTCGACAACTGGGAACCCAAACAGAGCAAAGACGCGCGCCGCCCTGCCTTCAGACAGCCTTTGCTCCGCCGACAGCCACCCCTACTGCCTACCCTTGCCACCACGATCCTCCCTGCACCTCCCTCTACACAACCAACCACCTTAGACACCCTGCCTTGCGCCGCACGTGCCGCCCTGGCCGTGCGAAAATTCCTCCCCAAAAATGACCCTTCCAGCCCTGCGCCACCTTCGCGCCGCCGCCGCCGGCTGTACCGCCACTTGCAGCACCTTCACCACCCCCCAAAACAACCAGGACTTCTTGCTCTACCACCCTACACCTCCACTCTCCCCTAGTCTCTCCTCCTTTAGCCTCCATAGCCACCTTTCCCAATTCTTCCTTCGCCGCCGCGCCGCCGCTGGTGCCACCACCCCAGCCAGGTGGTCCAACTCCCTAAACCCTAGACCTGGAATAATAGAAGTGGTTAATAAGTTTTAATATTATTATTAACTATTATTTTTAATGTTATTATAATTATCATTAGTCTAATTATTATTAATACTATTAATATAATTACTATTAGTACTACCCTTATTATTATTATTATTATTATTAGCAGGTCCTAATGTCATCCCTAAGAACTTCTAATTAATGGTATTAAGTAATACAAGACCCTATTAAGTTATTATTATTGTTAATATTGCTAGTATTACTATTATTATCCTTACTATTATCATCACTATTATTACTACTATTATCATTATTCTTGTTATTATGGTTATTACTCTTACTACTCTTACTGTTACTATAGTTATTATTATTGTTATTATTATTATTATTATTATTATTATTATTATTATTATTATTATTATTATTATTACTATTACTATTATTAATATTATTATCATTATTATCATTATTATCATCATTATTATTATTATTATTAATAGCATTATTATTGCTATCTTTATGTTCGCCATATCCAAAACCCTAACCGTATTTACCATCGTATTATCCTTAATGTTATTATTATTATTATTATTATTATTATTATTATTATTATTATTATTATTATTATTATTATTATTATTATTATTATCATCATTATTATTATTATTATTATCACTACTGTGTTGTTATTACTATTATTATTATTATTATTATTATTATTGTCCTTAATATTATCGTTTTAGTATCCTTATCATGATTTATTTTGTCACTAATGTTATCATTACGATTACTATTACTATTCCTACCATTATTATTAGCATTCTTATTATTATTAATACTTTTAATAACATTATTGGAGCCCTTACCATAATACGGCAAAAATGATAAGGCTTACTCCGAGTAGTGGAAAAATTTAACTAATTATCTTAGGGATAATAATAACCCTACCTTTTTATTTATAAACTACTAGTTATTAATATTAGCCTTAGTTTTAGGCCATGATAAGAGTAAGATAGGGGTTTTGGTATTCCCGATAGAGGGAGATTAACTCATAGTATTTCCCTCTTATAGGTGAATCGAGTGAGAACTTTCGGGAGGCGTAGGAGCGTGCTCCAAGCCCGGCGCCGATCTAGGTAAGGGTCTAACTAAGGCCACTTGTGTGATAGGTGAACTACTGGTTGTGGATGTCTTACATGCTCATGTGATGTACTTATGTGTTATGCCTTAAATGTCACTATCTTGCCTTACGTGTAGCACAGCATGGATCCAGGTACGTCTGTGTGATTACCTGTGTTATGTTTAATGTGAATGTGCTTCAATTTATGATGTGTTATGGCCTTAGGACATGCATGCTAGGGAGTTTGGTGTGGTGACATAGTTTGGGGACATGGACGGAAATATTTGGAAAGAATTCTCAAAAGGGGGAAATAAGTCGGTTAGAGAAGGAATAGGAGAACTAGGGTTCGCATGGGGTGGTTAAGGTCCGCATGGGGGAAAACCTTACATATCGAAAGGTGCCTCGGGGTGTGTGGAAGGTAAGAGAGGTGTTGTTTGGGTGTTTGGGGGCTCCGAGTGAAAAATAGTACGTGGACCAAAATAAGGGTGCGCGGGAGACTAGGCTAGAGTCTAGAGGGTGACAAGAAGAAAAAGAGGAGAGTTAAAATAATAAGTGAGGATGAGGGTGACATGAAATGAGGGTTGAACCAGAGGGTCGTAAGGTGTAAGGGTGCTAGGATGGTTCTGGATGTACTAGGCAGGAAAGGATGGGCCACATAGGCCCAAGATGGGTTTTCTGGAGAAAACCCTAAGGGAAGGTGGTGAGTGGACTTTGGGGAAAAAGGTGGTGGGCCCAGACCCACACACTTAGGAGACAGGTTCCGGAGTGAGTAAGCGGATTAAGGGAAGGATGTCGGGCGAGTTAAGAGGCGCAGCGATCTCAAGATATGAGACGGGCCCTCTTGGGAGGATGAGTATAGCTGAAGTTAGCCATGCATATCTAGGGTGGAAACTTGTTGAAAAAGATATCATAAAACACTAATCACTTAAAGAGGAAGATGCTGAGCCGGGCCCAGACCGGTCCACCGGTGAATAATAGTGGCCAGGAGCCGGGGTGCCCTGGAGACCGATCCACCGGCGAATAATAGTGGTCAGGAGCGTTTTGCCCTGTATATACTTCCGGTCCACCGGCTATAATAGTGGGGGTTTCCGCGCTCAGCAAACTAAATATAAAATTCGATAAGACATGGAAAAGATACTAAATACTTACAGTAGAACACCATGTGAGTCGGGGCCAGACCGGTCCACCGGCAAATAATAGTGGCCAGGAGCGTTTTGCCCTGGAGACCGAACCACCGGCAAATAATAGTGGTCAGGAGCGTTCTGCCCTGTATATATCTCCGGTCCACCGACTATAATAGTGGGGCACCCGCACTTACATGGATTAATAAAGAGTATGTGGAATTGAGCATGGTAATAAGAGATTTAAAGGATAAGTCTAATTGGAACATAATCGGTCGCACTATTTGTATTGCCTTATGTGCCTATATGATCATGCTTGTATTGTGTACTTTGTCTGTTCGGCCTTAGTTATTCGGTTACCTTGCTCAGTACGAAGCGTACTGACCACCCGTTTCATGGGTGCTGCTCATTCCCACGAGCAGAAGGCCCCACTGATCTAGTGCAAGTAGATGACTCTATATTTGATGCCTACGACGCTTATGAGGCGTCGGGCGGAACCGAGAGCTGAGTTCGGACCTAGCTTGGGGATCGAGAGTGGCGTGGCCGGAGTCTGTTGTCACTTCACCTTTCTTATGTATTTAAGTTTATTTGTTTTAAGTGTATGACGTTTCAACTTTCAAAAACCCTTAAAACCGTATCTTGAATTGTACTTTGAACTTCCGCACTCTGATTCTGTACTACTTAGGTTTTATCTATGAATGTGTTATGCTAACAACTCGTATTTGTTGGGTTAATCTGTTTTAGCCTTAGCACTTAATACTGGGACGGTAGGAGTGAACCGTTCTGGTATTAAGTGTGGCGGTAACGCCCCCGAATTTACAAGTTTTATCTCTTGTTTCCGATAAACTTTTTTTGAAATTAAACGAAATTTTTCAGGAGTAAATTTGGGGGTGTTACAGTAATCATCCGTTGGTCTTCAAATTTGCAGGAGATACTTTATAAATGAAGAATGATTAGTTCCATAATTATGAAAGCCAATTCTTGAGTGTTTGCTCCTACATCATTATTCCTAATCATTACTTTAGAGAGCATCTCTTAGATGCTTGGTTGGTAAGTTTCAGTATGTTCTAAAAAATTTGATATAGGCAATATGTTGCTTAGTGATATTTTCTATTTTATGTAATTGTCGTATTTTGATCATCACATGTATATTTTAATATGCTATGCTATGTCTTATTGTGATGTATTTTATGTGTTCTATGTGGGCTTTTCATATTAGTCTTGAGTAAAGTATTCTATTTCTAAAGCCCTGTTTATTCAATGAGTAGTAGTATTTATAGGCTAGCTTGTTAAATCAGGTAAAGGCTAGTATTTTGGATTAATTATTAGGGTTATGCGGTGTTCTACGCTGTATCTTTTGATTTGGATGTTATTGAACTCTTATCATTATGTATTTTTTTCACTGAATTTTGTAGTAATTGACGATTGGTTTATTTAGAATGTTATTAACCTGTGTTTTGACTCTTTCTCTATTTCGATTCTTACAACTATGTCATCAGTTTAAATTGAGTAACACTTTTGTTTAATTTTAATACTTGGTATGATAATAATAGAAAAAATCGAACTTATACCAAATGCGGCGGTAACATTTTTTTTTTACTGTTTTAGTATCTACAATTAACTATTTAAATAAAAAAAATTTAATTTTAAAAATATGGGTATTATACTTGGTCTCAGATCTAAAATTAAAAGGGAAAGAAAAAATCGGAGAAGGAAAAAGATCGAACGAGAGGAAACAAAGATAGGAGGAAGAAGGTCAAACTCAAATCTAAATATAAAAATTAAAAAATTAAAAAAAAAAATTAAAAAAAAAGGGAACAGTTATGGAAGAATGGAAGATAAATATTGTTCGGTTGCGATAAGTAAATGAAAGACATATGAAATTATTCCCGTGTAATGATACTTTATAGGAACTAAAATTTTGCATTTTAAATAAGAGCAACGTTTCAAAAGACACCTGTGCAATTCTTTTACCAGATTTTTACAAAAATAGAATTATCGTTGAAGGGAAATAGAGCCATAATTCTGTTTCAGAACTTGCAGAAACAACGTAAAATTTGGCAAAGAGGTCGGTGATTTTATGCAGTACGGACAATATCAATGCTAATAACTTGCATTTTTTTTCTTCTTCCAACTATATCAAAAGAAAAGAGCATTTGCTTTTGGAGTTGCTTACTTCTCTGCAATACGCAGTCGCACGTACACAGTGGCGGCTCTCTTAACCCATTAATTGTCCACAACCTTCTCACTTTCTTGATTCTGATAATCACTCAGTCGAGAGCCTTCGCTGGTGAGCATCTCCTTTTACCACCATTGCTAACTTTATTTTCTTTGACGAATATCAACTTTCTGTGCCCGCCCTTTAATTCCTTAGTACTTTCTCATTTATTTTCGTCTGCCCTTCTTTTCTCTTTCCTCAATTTATTCCCGATCGAAGCTGGACTTTGATACTCATCTTGGTTCAAGGTTTTTTTCTTTTGTTTGATGTAATTGTTGATTGTATTGTATATCTTTTATTTTTGTAGAACTTGGGAATATTCATTTTTTCCCCGTTACTTTAGCTGCAGTCGATTAGTACTATAATTTTCATTTTTCTCGTTATTGATTCGAGGGAAATTTGAGATTTTTATGTGTTTCTGTCATGTTCTAGTTGGATTTTGGGTGCTTATCGAGTAGATTTTAGTTTGTGGATTGCTCTATTATAATACTGGGAAATTCTGAATGATGATCATGGTTGAAACTCAGTCCCTCTGATATCCAACCGGGCTATTTAGCTACTTCCTTCAAATGATCTAGTTGTGTTGTTTTATTAGTTTTACTTGAGAATTGGTGGTCTTGTTTGATGACCTTATTATCGCTACTGAACTTTGCTATCATCTAATCTTCGGATTATGCTTTTGCTCTGATTAGCACGAACTTGAGGAAATATTTTCCTTTACTACCACTAAAACTCTCTTGTTGTGGTTCATGCTCGTTTATTTTGATCCTCATTTCTGAAATTGTTCTGAATTTTGTTAACCATCTTTTTTCTTGTGACATGCTTGAGAGGTGATCTGAGTTTGATAGCTGACAAAGCTCTGTTATACAGGAAACCAAGGATTTGTGCCTTACCCATTTTGTGTCTTGATTCCCTGTCGATTCAAATCAATTGGTGATGAAACATTGCTTTCCATCGTGATTCCAGATTATGATTATATATCTAAGATAATTCTGCCCAATGATGTTTGGAATATTCTGGGATATGCATTTTGATTTTGTGATCTGTCATGATAGAGTTTTCTGTCTATCTGCTGTTAATATGCTGAATGAAGCATTCCTTTTCTCATTAGAGTTGCAGTTTGGAAGTCTGGGATATTCGATGAGGAAGGGTTCAAAGAGTGGCAGTTGCAAGTCTGCATCTCACCAGCTCTTCAAGGATAAGGCAAAGAATCGAGTGGATGATCTCCAAGGGATATTTACGGATCTGCAGTCAGCTAGAAAAGAGAGCCGTTCAGTTGATGTTGCTATTCTGGAAGAGCAAGTGTATCAGATGTTACGTGAATGGAAATCAGAACTTAATGAGCCCTCTCCTGCGCCCTCATTACAAGTTAGACTTCTTCTTTTTTTTTTCCTTTTTCTTTTTTTTTTTTTTTTTTTTGCCTTTTCCTTGTTCATTGCTATTATGTACCAAAATTTACAGGTTGTGATTGAAATAATTCTTTGTAGAATGGTAGCCTTGGTACATTCTCGTCCGACATTTATCGGCTCTTGCAACTTTGTGAAGAGGAAGATGATGCTACCAGTCAGTTAGCAGACTTAACTACCCCAAAAGCCGAGCCGGAGGTTCAAAACTATAAACTTGGAGACATTGGCAGCTTTGGACAGGTGATATTTCTTCTGCTCTTGGACGTTGTTGCATATGTTGATTAAGTTTCTTTGCTGAATCTTGCAGTTCTCATCATATATGGATGATGGGACACTTAATGCCTACATTTTACACATTAGATATACCTAAAACAGACTTCATGTCTTCTATCTTATCTGGTTCCATTGAAGGATATCATGGATATGTATTCACGGTTGCTACATTTTCTCTCTGTACACTGTCGTTTGCTGCTCTTGGTATGATGTTATGGTTGATTTTTACTCTTTACTGTTCAACCTATGACCAAAATTTACATTTTAGGTGTTGAATGTACTCTAAAGCAATTAATTTATCCATAAGCCCAGAGATTAGAGTGAGAAGTAATCGGATCCCACCATATTTGATTTTTATTTAAAGGTATATGACTGCTGAAGTTGGAGTAACAGAGGCATAGGGAGGATGGGATATATTGTCACAAGGATCTGATAAATCAGATGATGGTCTGGACAGGAGACTGAAAACATGATGTGCTGACTTAGGTGGCACGGCTGTAGGCTCAGAAAGAGAAATTACAGAATGGAACATCTGGAAAATCCAGATAGACAATCTCAGTGTTTTATGCCCCTTATGAGTACGTTTCTTTGGTAGTTATTTGCTTGCAGTGTGACCAGAAGCTATTGAGAGAGCAAAAATATGCTTGCTTAAGTGAGTCAAATGGGATCAGGTCATTTATATGAATCGAATTTGCAGGCAAGTTTGAAACCACGTGGAACTCATGAAGAGATTGATTAGGATTCAATAAATGATTAGAAATTTTGGATAGGGGCTTCTGAACTATCATAAAAGAAATTTGGACTTTGTTTTTTATGCTGTTCCATACCACTTTTCACTGACCTCTCCTGCTTCAATGCTCCATTAAATAAATAGTTTAGATGTTTGTCTTGCATTTGGAAGATGCAAGGCTAAGTGACCATTTGTATCTACAATTAGAGGGAAATTATAGTTACACCTTTAGGACCATGCTTTAAAGATATTGACACTGGTTGCAATTCTCTCTAGGAAGCAACTCACTCTGTCTCATTGTGGTCTGGGTTAATTACATGAGGAATCTTAAAAATCATCTCTACAGTTTTTTTAGTAACTTACAGATCTCTTTAGCTCAGCTACTTTCTTTGCAGCAACTCACTTTGCAACTGCATGGCAAAAATCCTTGGCTAGTTTATGAATTACCTAGCTACTCAAGACTTGCATTTCAAGTCTCAACTGCAGTATAGTGTGTTTATTATGGGGAAGAATATTTAAAGCGTGATTTGCTTCAGTTTATGCTTCCAAGTTTGAAATGTGAGTATTGAACCCCACCTCACAGAGAGTCAAAAAAAAAAAAAAAAACCGGCCATGTTTTGACAATGGTAGATGAGAACTTTGTGTTAAACAAACAATCAAGTTCATAGTTTTCTCAAATTTATAACTTTATGGCTTACTATATTTATTGCTTACGATGCTTTCAGTTGTTGTTAACAGTCTTGAAAATGGGTTTGAAGTTTAGCAAAAATATCCTGGAGTTTCACTGTTGTGTGGAGTGCACAGAGGATCCACTTTCAAACCTTTAATACCATGTGAAACCAAAAGTAGAGGGAGACTACTTGCATGTAAATTTAATACTACCATTTGTAGGAGAAACTAGCCAAGTGCAGTTCCCTGTTTGAGGTCACCTCCCGCTTTTGAATTCCCAGAGGTGATGTAGATGCTAGGACTGAAAAGTGAGGAATTAAAGCTAGGCAAACACTGTCGGATCATGAAAGAGATTTTTAATGTGTCTGTGTTTATTGTTTAATTATAATTTTTATACTAATTTTTTCATGGGTGGGGATATGGGTGAAGCTGAGCAGAAAATGGAAGTGCATGCTGTCTACTATATCTTTAGGCTAATAATTTTTGGAAAGGGTATGATTCAATTATGGTCATCATTGTCAATGAGGAGTGTTATACATTTGAGAGTTAATATAAGTTTCAGGTGCTTTTTTGCTGCAAATGTTGGCATAGAAATGTAGGGTAACACAAATTCTTAAGGACTGACATGACTTCATACTCATGTTTGTGTGACTAACAAACTTCAAAAGAGGCTTAAAGTTATAGAAAAATATATTGGATGGATGCGTTGTATCTCCTAAACCATTCATTTATCAATGACAATCCTTAATATTAGTTGATGTATAGAAAAAGTGATAGTTTGGTGAATGACCTGTTTTATGGATGCATTATACAAAATTGATGTGATTGACAACTATAGGGTAAGGATTTGAATGAAGAAACACACAAGGTAATTTATTCAAACTAGCTTTGAAAACCTTACACATAACTTTCAAAGGATCTCTAACGAAGAAATATATAGTAGGCGTTACTAGATAACTCTTGTATTAACTCACACAGAATTAATAAAGAGGGTATCTTAATTTATCATTTACATAGAATTGATAAAATAAGAGAACTCACAAAGAAAACACCTTTGATTAAAACTCAAATTCCACCAAAAGAAAATAATGTGAGTATACATAGAATATGTAAATGCTAATATCCACCTCATATAACTAAATAAGATTAAAAATCTTACTAAGTTACTATTCATGGTATTGTTCATGTGAATAATGATCATGAATAGTTACCAACTCAATTAAATCCTAACAAAATCTTGATAAATAAAACACATCATAAGATATAAAAAATAAAAAAAAAATCTAACCTATTTTATTAATGATTAAGCAAACTAATTAACTTACTAATATGTTAAAAAAACTAGTCTTAATAAATAATAAATTAACAACTTAATTAAAGACTAATAGCTTGTTTAAAACTACTTATTAAAAGTAGTTATCTAAGATAATTACTTATTTTTTTATTTTTTAAGCTAAATTTTTTTCAAAATAAGTAGTTATCCAAGATAACTACTTTTGATAAATAGCTCCAAACAAGCACTAAATCAATATGTAATTAAAGATAAACGCACAAATCTTATTCGTTCACTTTTAAAATTTAGCTTGACTATCATACGACAAAACAAACATAACTTTATGTTGAGTTTATCCCAAAAAAAATATTAAATTCCTAGCTCAGTATGCTTTCTAAAGATATCCATATTGCATGGTAAATTTGTTTCCTCAGAAATTGAATCTTCTTTCTTTCCAATGTGAGCATAAGATAAACCTTCAAAGTCTTGATATGCACCTGAATCATTGTTTTTCTTATTTTTTTGTGCTCTTAGTGGCTATATTATCATAGTCCTTGCTTCCATGTGCATGTGACTTGTTTGTAGGTCCTATGATTGTCCACATGTAACTTGTGTGGCTCTTAGGAACTAGGATGTGTATGATTGATGCTATTTACCTGTGTGGCTAACAAATTAGAAAGGGGCTTGTTACTATTTTTCATGGGTAGATATTTAGTTGTTAGTATTGAATATCAAGGTTGCGTAGAGACGTGGTAATTTTCCAAAATTATGAAGGTTTTGTTAGGCTAGCTACACTATTGTTGATACATCAAGCATGGTTAGGCTTAGTTTGGAAAAGTAGTTGATTGCTGTGGTTGGCTGTATGTATTCATTATGAAGGTAAACTCACAAAGCCTCAGTTATGCTCGTTGATTATGATAATTTCTTGATGGTTTGATGATTGCTAAGTGGGCTTTTACAAGTCCTAATCTTAGGAAGGGCTAGCTTGATGTTTCTCTTGTATCATGTTTCTCAACCCTCCTGTGGTGACTTATTTAATAGACTAGAGTTTGATATTCTATTTTATAGAACCACTCATTTGTAGTGTCATGTCCACACCTGGTGTCCTTGTTGGAGGATGCTTGAAAGAGTGCAGAATTACCAAAATTTGTGATTTAATGTAAATTCTATCCTAATGGGTTTATTCAGGACCAGCCTTACTCATATTGAGGTCTTAGGCAAATATGCTAAATGGCCTCTCCGCAGACTCCTGATGCTAATAACATGGATAAAAAAAGGGAGAAAGATTGTACTATGCATTGTCCAGCTTGGGGAATATCAAATCCATGACAATATGGTGAGAGCCACACTAATGGCATGTTTGCCTACATTAGATAGGTCTAGGGATGAACTTGGTTGTGTTACACAAGAACCTAACTTTAATCACTCAAATCATAACTCATAAACACTGAAAAACAATTGAATTGGGCCCTATTTACAGGAAACAACCTAACATGATGAACCTAAATCAAATAATATATAAAGCTTCAGTCCCAACAGATAAGACTAGGTCTGTTTGGTAAATTAATTGTTGAATGAAGATGAAATAACTTGATGTATATTTACATTTTTCGGTATGCTTCTTAATAATATTTTTTTTGTACAAAACATTTTATAGTAAACTTTGAGAGAAGGTAAGGATTGTTTTGAACTTTTGCAAAAAAGAGATGGGTCACATTAAAGAAAATGAACGATGGCTGGAAATAATTTGTTTGCCAAGCAAAGCTTAAATAACAATAGATAATAATACCAAATCCTAGTGGAACAGTAAACCTAAAACTAGTTCTTATAAGCCTGGGCCTACAGAGTACATTTGCATATCTACATGGACCTGAGCCTTCTTTAGTTCTTTAGAATAGTTTGGTTGAGAACTTAGGCCACAACTATGGGGCCTACGGTAAGATGGCATGAGAACTGCATCAAAATATTAGCAGCTTGCCTCTGCACCCTCAGTTTTCTTCTATTTATAGTGACAGAATTATGTGCTCTAGATATCCATTGCTGGCCAATAAATGTTGGCTATTGCTGTTTAATACTAATAAACTTCCTCTTGGCTTTCTTCAGGGCCTCAATGTCAAGCAAGGGCCACAAGATATGAGTTTCTCTTTGGTTGATCAATGCAAAAATTCCTATCCTGGATTTTATAATTCGGCAATGAATGATCTTGGCGTAACCAATTTGGACTACCATCACTTGAATGCACATCATAACTTTGCATATCCATCTGTATCTGGTGTTAATGACAATAGTATTGGAGGACAGGATCTTGGAGCTGTTTTTCTTCCTAGTGTTCGGCCTCCACCTTCTGCTTTTTTGGGGCCAAAATGTGCACTTTGGGACTGTCCTAGACCTGCTCAGGGGGGTGATTGGTTCCAAGATTATTGTAGCAGTTTTCATGCTGCTCTGGCACTAAATGAAGGCCCGCCTGGCATGACTCCTGTTGTACGTCCAGGAGGTATTGGACTTAAGGATGGTCTGCTTTTTGCTGCTTTAAGTGCCAAAGCACAGGGAAAGGATGTTGGTATTCCAGAATGTGAGGGGGCTGCAACTGCAAAATCCCCTTGGAATGCTCCTGGTAGTTCTTTTTGCCATCTTGAATCTTAGCTTATCCCAACCATACTCCTTGACTTGATGTGCTTTAATCTTATATTGTTGCAGAGCTATTTGATCTTTCAGTTATAGAGGGCGAAACTATAAGGGAGTGGCTCTTTTTTGACAAGCCTCGGAGAGCATTTGAGAGTGGGAACAGGAAACAAAGGTCATTGCCTGATTACAGTGGCCGTGGTTGGCATGAGTCAAGGAAGCAAGTGATGAATGACTATGGTGGGCAGAAGAGATCTTATTATATGGATCCACAACCACTAAACACCTATGAATGGCACCTTTATGAATATGAGATCAATAAGTGTGAGGCCTGTGCTTTGTACAGGCTGGAGCTCAAGCTCGTGGATGGAAAGAAGTCAACCAGGGGGAAAACCGTAAATGACTCTGTTTCTGAACTTCAGAGACGGATAGGAAGGCTTACTGCTGAGTTCCCACTGGATATGAAGCCCCCCGGTAAAGGGAGGACAAAGGGCACTTTTAAGGATGGTGCTGAGAGTGTCTATTCTGCTTCATTGTTGCCAAATGAAACATTTGATTATGGAGTAGGTGCACCATATGGCTATCTGGTGGACAATTTTAGTGATTATTGCCTAACGTAGTTAGAAGGACGTTGATCTGTCAGGCTGGCAGATTTTGTTGGTCGTATAGCATATTCTTCTGTTTCGAGCTGGTCCTCTGATCCTTATTAGTTATCATCATCATCATGGTGTTATCGTTATCACTACCAGAAGTTCCTCTGGTCATTGTCTTCTTTTTACTAGTTCTTCTATTTGAGACGACGTCCATTTCTTCCTGAAAAACGCTGATCAGACCCAGGTCCGTTTCTTCCTGTTGGGATCCGTGTACATAGTTGATGTTCACTTGGAACTGCAGCACTAACCAGCTTTGGATTGTTCAAGAGGGGTTACATATATATATATATATATATATATAAAATAAAAATAAATAAAAAATAAAAATAAAAAAAACACTCACATATCCCTTATTGAGTTAATTGTCTGCGGTCGTAACACCATATGAGGTGAACCCATAGTGTTAACACCATTCTTGGTGGGGTTATGTATGGTGGTCTTATATTGTCATGGTTTACAGACATAAATTATGTAAGCTTTAAGTGATGTAATTTGCTGCTGGAACATACTCATTTACTGGGCAGTTTTAAATTTTCAGGGGTTCTGTATACCCATTCGAAATATGACGAGGAAGAAATTTGACTTTTATACTGCCGGATGGGTATTTTAGGTCTTATAAAATGTCGTTTTATGATTTCAATATAACATATTGAATACTTTTACTAATTTACCCTGCATTATTTTTGTAAGTTTTTATATGTTCCGCAACTTTTCATTAAATATTTAACAATTATTAGGTTTATATTAGTTATTTGCTTTTAGTTTTTAATATGTGTGAATGAAGTTAAAATAACACCTTATTATGGATTAGAGGTAATACGAAAATTCTCTTTTCTTGTTAGTCCTTTTTCTTCTATTTTTCTTTTTGTACTCTCCCTTGCTTCTAGTAGTGTATCATGTTGCTATAGGGTATCGGATTTCTTATGGTTAGCAGGAAGGTTTTATTTGCATTGACTGTACTATCGGTGGCTTAGCTGCGGACGTCTTTGCATAATTTTTCACAAAATATATGATTAGATGAAAGCCCGTTTGTAGGCATAAAATTTAATAATAAGTTAACTAAAAGCCGTTTTAGTGGATGCAGTAATATACACTACTTGCAGTAGATTAAGTTTTAAGCTTATAATCAACAGAAATCCAGTGGCCAAGCTGCATGCCCATATCTGCTTGTCATTCATTCCTTCACGAAATTGAAATTTTTGCATCTGCTATTTGTCTTTTTTCAGAACTTATGTTCCTGTTCTGCCGCATGAGGTTACCGAGAAATATTATTTTAATAGGCAGGCATATATGCCAAGGAAACTGCCAGTTTCCCGTCACGCCTACCTACCACGATAATGCTAATCTAGTGAATTTTGCAGTACGGGTTTGCATGGGGATTGTGATGGTGTCTGTGATTTATTTTATCTTTCAAAATGAGGTAGCTGCAGCCTGCATGTGAACTGTGTTGGAGGATTCGGTCACATGCATGCAGGTTTTCTTGTATTCGATGCCTTGCATATTTCATCTTAGTTTAGGCGTATCTTGTTTTTGGGTTCTACTTCTATCTCAAAATTTTGACCATTTCTCCATTTCTTTTTGACCGCTGTCCCGCTAGCTAGTCTTCTCCGGCACTTGAGTAGGGGGGAAATTAAAAAATAGAAGGTGGTACCTCTTCACCGAGCTTCCTTTGTTGATTTTGAAACTCCGACTATAGGTAGGGAAAGGAAGGCTTTAACGATTGGCTATTCGGTCTATTCCTTCATACAATGTTGGTTTCGCACGGCACAAGAAAAGCCAATGATGCACACACAAGTAGCTGCCTCACCACTGCATGAGGCTATTATTTATTTTTATAGTCCGCTTCTTCACCCCTCACTATCCAACATGCAGCCTGCACCATATTTCTCTAATAATGTTCCTTACGAGTTTCTCAGCTGCACCAACTTCCCGGGAGATTTCGCACATCATACCACCAAAACAATCCATCCACTGCAAAACCGACTCTCAGCGAACTGGTTACACCGCCCCTTCAACTTCTCTTAGCACCGAAGTTAATTATGCGTTTAACAATGAAAATTTGTGCCAGTTTCTTCTTTCCTTTCATAATCTGGCATACTCTGTCAAGCTTCATAAGAAGCTTCGATGCCTGGATTATCTGCAGCTCAAGAAATCACGGACGAGCTCTAGCAACAATAAGATGCTGTTAAACGATATTTCAGGCGAGGCAAGGGAGGGTGAGATCTTAGCCATCCTGGGTCCAAGTGGTTCAGGTAAATCGACACTTATCGATGCTTTAGCTGGTCGAATATCGAAGCACAGGTTAATAGGAGGATCAGTGACTTTAAATGGTGAAGCTTTAGAGTCCAAATTATTAAGAGTCATCTCTGCCTACGTTATGCAAGACGATCTTTTATTCCCCATGTTAACTGTAGAAGAGACCCTGATGTTCTCAGCTGAATTCAGGCTGCCGAGATCCTTATCTAAATCCAAAAAGAAAGCTAGAGTCCGGGCACTGATCGAACAATTAGGTCTGCAGAGTGCCGCAAACACAGTGATTGGTGACGAGGGGCATAGAGGTGTCTCAGGAGGTGAAAGGAGGAGAGCTTCTATTGGTATAGATATCATTCACGACCCTATTATCCTCTTCCTTGATGAACCCACTTCGGGACTTGATTCAACTAGCGCCTTCAAGGTTGTCCAGGTCTTAAAACGCATAGCTCGGAGTGGAAGCATTGTGGTCCTATCCATTCATCAGCCGAGCTTTAGGGTTCTTCACTTGCTTGATCATTTGCTGTTTCTCTCCTCTGGCCAAACTATCTATAGTGGATCCCCTGCTGATCTTCCTCGTTATTTTGCCGACTTTGGGCATCCAATCCCAGAAAACGAGAACCGAGCTGAGTTTGTTGTTGACCTGATCCTACAGCTCGAGGAGTCTCCTCCTAACGGAAATGAAAACCTGATTGAGTTTCACAAGTCGTGGAGTGAAAAGAAAAGCTCAGAACAGCGAAACTCATCAACCAGCTCGGGAACCGGGTCGGCTAAGCTAACGACCCTGAACGAGGCGATAAAAGCAAGCATTTCTAAAGGAAGATTGGTCTCTAGAATTACCAATTCCACTGATTTAAATCCCAGCACCACGGTTTCAGGATTTGTAAATCCTATATGGGTTGAAATCTACGTGCTCGCAAAGAGGTCCTTGAAGAATTCCCTAAGAATGCCAGAACTATTTGCCATTCGTTTCTTAGCAATTGTGGTCACTGGTACGATGCTGGCTTCCATCTTCTGGCATCTAGATGAATCCCCAAAAGGTGCTGAAGAAAGAGTAGGATTTATTGCCTCAGCCATAACCACAATCTTCTACACATGTGCTGGATCCATCCCAAGCTTTATCCAAGAAAGGTTCATATTTATACGCGAGACAGCTTACAATTCATACCGTCGTATATCCTACATTCTCTCCCACGTCATCACAGCTTTCCCTCCTCTGATTCTACTTGGCTTCATCTTCACATCCATAACTTTCTCCACTGTTGGTTTATCAGGCGGGCTATCAGGTTACATATTTTACACACTCATTATTGTCTCATCATTCTGGGCAGGTGACTCATTTGTCACACTAATATCTCTGATCGCTTCCAATGTAATGCTAGGCTACATAGCCGTAATCACAATTCTAGCTCAATTTGTTCTCTTAAGCGGCTTCTTCATTACCAGTAATCGTATTCCTATCTATTGGTTATGGTTCCACTACCTCTCCCTGGTCAAGTACCCGTACGAGGCTACATTGCAGAACGAATTTGGTGGGAAGAACCCGAAATGCTTTGTGAGGGGAATTCAGATGTTTGATAATACACCATTTCGGGAAGCCGGCAGAGATATGAAGATGGAGCTGTTGAAGAGTATAAGCGACACGTTGGGTGTTGATATTAACAACGACACTTGTGTGGTGAGTGGACATGATATACTGAAGCAAAGGGGAGTAAGTGATTTGAGTAAGTGGAATTGTCTTTGGGTTACTATAGGGTGGGGAGTTTTGTTTAGAGTAGTGTCCTATTTGTTTTTGTTGTTGTTTGGAAGTAAAAGTAGGACGAGGTAGAAGCCCTCTGTTGTGCAGGGGTGACTCTATCCGCTTCTGTGTCTTGTTTGTCCTTAAGGAATGTTGCAAATTGTAGTAGTGCAAATTGAACTTGTTTGTATGTGTACTGGTATAAAACGACACGGAAGTAAATTCAGGATTGATTCACATAAAAAGTTAACAAGATCAATTAACTAAACCCAGAAAAATACAAATCAAAGCATAAGTAAATAACAAAAATTAACATAGTTCACACAATGACGACAAGCAAATTAAATTTACCATATAAAGAAAAAGAATACAAGAATTCTCACTTGAATGGAGGACATAAAGATCTCTCACTCTCGGTGTGCTTTTGATAAAAACATATAGAAATCGAAGAAAATTCCAACCCAGGTGACCCAATTAAACAGAATGGATCTTGAGAGGAGGAAAGAAAATGTCGGATTGACAAAGACCATGGGAAGAAAGGAAAGGAAAATTCTGAAATTGGTAGCCTCCCCATTCATTTTCCACCGTCGGCTACATATACCTGACTCCACGCTAGCTAACAAAGTTCGTTACTAGATCCACAAAGGAAAAAATTAGCTAAGCAGGGGCATACAATAAGAAAGCAAAAACAAAGGGTGATGGGCTGCAACTAGGCTACCGCATTGGGCCAGCGGACGCATCAATACTCCTCCCACGGAAAGACCCTTGTCCTCAAGCGTTGAAGTCAGAAAATTTGGCCCTGAGATCCTCATAAAATTCCCATGTAACATCGTCAATAGTGTCATTAGTCCACTTGACAAGAACTTGTGTAGCTGCAACATTCCCGCACTTGACGAACCACCTGTCCAGGATCGCCTCAGGTTCATACAGAAGGTCAGTAGTGGTGTGGTAAGTAGGCATGGAGGGGTGCACCTCCATGACTCCTTTTGAGCAGAGAAACATGGAAAATAGGATGAACAACAGCATGAGGGGGAAGGGAAAGTTTGTAGGCCACTAGACTGACTTTTTCCATCACCTGATATGGACCATAATACCTTGGAGAGAGCTTGTGAACAACACGATGAGCCAAGGAGTACTATCTGTAGGGCTGCAACTTCACATATACCCAATCCCCTATGTTAAAAACCCGCTCAGAACGGTGCTTATCAGCTTGTTGCTTCATTCTACCTTGAGCCTTAGTAAGGTGTGCCTTGAGGATTTGAAGTGCATTTTCCCAAGCCGTGAGAGATCTATCAACAGTAGCAACTACAGAATCCCCAGGAAAATAAGGTAAATGGATGGGCGGGGACTAACCATATAAGATCTCATAGGGTGTGATATTAGTTGCAATATGAAAAGTTGAGTTATACCAGTACTCTGCCAGAGGAAGCCACCTACTCCATTCGTTTGGAAAATCCCCTATCATGCACCTCAAGTAATTTTCGAGGCACTAATTCAGCACCTTTGCTTGACCATCAATTTGAGGATGGTAGGAAGATTAAAGTTGTATCTGCACACCCTGCTGTTTAAACAACTCATGCCAGAAGGTACTAACAAATATAGGATTTCTATCACTAGTGATACTTTGGGGCAAGCCATGTAACCTGTATACCGTGTCAATAAACTTCTCTGCCACATGAGCTGTGGTATATGGGTGGCTTAAAGCAATGAAGTGAGCATAGTTGCTGAGTCGATCAATAACGACCATGATAACATTCTTGCCAAAGGACTTGGGCAACCCTTCTATAAAATCCATATTGATATCGGCCCATACCACGGTAGGAATGGGAAGAGGCTGTAATAAACCCGACTGGGCTTGTGTGTTATATTTGTTTTTCTAAAAAACATCACAAGCCCTAACATACTCCCTAACATCCTTCTTCATGCCCTTCCAGTACAATAGAGAGGCCAGCATTTTGTAAGTAGCAAACACTCCTGAATGCCCCCTGCTGGTGTATCATGATATAATTTTATCAGCTCAGCTCTTCTTCCCACCACTAATTTTCCTTGTCTTCTTAGCAGTTGGTGGGTGTAAGTGTATTTAGGATGAATTGAAGAATTCTGCTGTAACTCCTCAATTAATTCCTTCAAGGGTGAATCATGCACCCGGATGTCCTTGATCTCATCCAGTAGTGTTTGGTGAACAACTGATAAGGTTATGGCAAGAAGTTCAAGCCCCTGGGCTCTAGATAATGTATTCGCCACTACATTCTCGCGCCCCTTCTTATAAGTGATTTCATAGTCAAAAGGCATAAGTTTAGCTAACCACATCTACTGGAAAGGAGTGGTTATCTTTTGGTCTAATAGATACTTCAGGGGTTGGTGATCCGTTCTTATCTTAAAGTGCCTTCCTGTTAAGTAATGCACCCACTTTTCAATTGCAAATAGAATTGCCAACATTTCTTTCTCATAAACTGAAAGTCCTTGATGCTTAGGTGAGAAATTTTTACTGATATAAGCAAGAGGGTGGTCTTCTTGGATGAGTACAGCACCCATACCCACAGAAGAAGCATCGGTCTCAATCACAAACTCTTTTGAAAAGTCTGGCAACCTCAACACCGAGGCAGTAGTCGATGCCTTCTTTAGCAAATCAAAGGCCTCCCTTTCTTCCTCAGACCACTTAAAATTATTTTTCTTAAGCATCTCGGTTAATGGCTTACTAATCAGACCATAATCCTTGACAAACCTTCTGTAATAGCCCGCTAGACCTAAGAAACCCCAAAGCTGTGTCAAGTCTATAGGTAAAGGCCAAGCTTTCACTGCCTTAATTTTCTCAGGATCAGTGGCCACACCGTGAACAGATATCACATGCCCCAAATATTCAAGACTTTCAGCACCAAAGATGCACTTGCTCTCTTTGGCATACAGTTCATTTTTCTGCAGCAGCTCTAATGTAAGCTCCAAATGCCCCAAATGAGAATTCCAATCCTTGCTATAAATTAGAATATTGTCAAAAAAGACTAAAATGAACCTACGGAGGTATGGATTGAATACTTGGTTCATAAGAGCTTGAAAAGTAGAAGGAGCATTAGTCAATCCAAAAGGCATGACTATGTATTCATGGTGGCCCTCATGGGTCCTAAAAGTAGTTTTAGGGATGTCAGGTGGGTGCATTTTGATCTGGTGGTAACCTGACCTAAGGTCAAGCTTAGAAAAATATTGTGCCTCATGCAACTCCTCCAATAGCTCTTCTATAACAGGTATGGGAAATTTATCCTTAATGGTGTGCTTATTAATCTCTCTATAATCCACACAAAGCCTCCAACTGTTATCTTTCTTCTTTACTAACATAATGGGAGAGGAAAAAGGACTAGAGCTAGGTTCAATAATTCCTGTTTACAGCATCTCCTTCACAAGTCTCTCCACTTCATCCTTCTACGTGGAAGAGTATCTATAGGGTCGGATATTTATAGGGTTAGTACCTTGCTTAAGTGGTATCTTATGATCATAAGACCTTGTGGGAGGCAGGCCTTGTGGGACTGAAAAGACTTTGGTAAACTTGGTTAACACAGCTTGTAAACCTGGTTGTTTCCCTACAGTTTCTCTCCATGGTAGTGCTAAGGAAGTGAGTTGTTTAACACCCTCTCCATTCAGCTGTAAAGAACAAAGCTGCACCACCATTGGCTCTAGATTGTTACAAAGTGCCTTACCAAGCCCCTTGCCCCTAAGGTTCTTGGCCTTGAAGCTGTGAGAGCCCCTGAGCACAATTCTCCTCCCTTGGACTATAAATTCCATGCACAGTTGCTGGAAATCCCATGTAATGCAGCCTAAAGTTGACAACCATTGTACACCCAAGACCATCTCACAATCCCCTAAGGGTAAAATCATTACATCACCCTTGAATTCATGGTTAGAAAATTTTCACACCAATTCCCTGCATATAAATGTACTATGAAGCTTGCTACCATCAGCAACTGAGACGGCGAGAGGTTGTGTGGCCACCATATAGCAGCCTAACTGCTTAGCTACATGGAGGTCGAGAAATTTATGCGTGAATCCACTGTCACTGAGTACACTAACAGAGTGCTTTTTAATCTGTCCAGTGACCCTCATCGTGTGATAAATGGGAATCCCACTTAAGGCATGAACTGAGATTTGTGGAGTTTCCTCAGCTGCAATTTCTGGTTCCTTTTCTTCTAGATGAGGGTCGCTAACCTCCTCGTTCTCCTCTGCTACATCCATGTAGAAGATCTGTCTGCGAGCACATCTATGACCTGGATGGAATTTCTCAGGACACCAAAAACATTCATTGCGGGCTCTTTTTGTATTAATTTCTTTGTGAGATAGAGCTCTTAAACTTCTGTCTGGGGTATATTTATCATGTGGGTTCAGGACAGTCGGTTTTGGGTTAAGATTGGGGCTTTTATAATCAGGTTTTGGGTTAGGTAATAATGGAGTTTTAGCTATGGAGCGATGATCTCCGGTTATAGTTTGAAGTGCAGCGTGCTGCAGTTTAACCAAGTTGTAGGCATCTTTCAATGTTCTCGGCTTGAACATGCACACCTGAGTTTGGATTGAAGGGAGCAATCCTCCCAGATAACAGTTAATAGCATATTCTTCTAAGAGGTTCACATGATTCAGCAGGGAATCAAACTTGTTCTAATATTCCCCTAAACTACCAGTTTGCTTCAGATTGGTAATATCAACCATGGGGTCATCATATGGAGTGGAATAAAAACGAGAAATGATGGCCTCAGTGTACTCACCCCAAGTGATATATACTGGATGAGGGCGGATCTTCAGAAATGCTTGGTGCCACTACAATGCAATACCCTCGAGGTGGATAGATGCTAGACGTACCTTCCCATTCTTAGGTGTACCATCTATTTCGAAGAACTGATTAGCTTTGTAGATCCATCCTTGTACATCCTCCCCATCAAACTTCGAAAATTCCACCCTGGCCACACGGGTCGGAATTTGGTAAGTGCCATAGGGGTTGTAAACATTCGGATGAACAACAAGTGGAGGGAAGTGGATTAGTTAGTAAAAGATCGGGAGGTTATGGAGCTAGGTTTGGTGGAGTAGGATTTGGTTGTAGCGGTGCTAAGGTGGTGATCGGAGCTTATTGGTTTTGAGGGGAATTGGATGTCGATGGCTCAAAGGGCATCGGTTGACAATGACCCGATGAATGAGCTTGGGAAAGTAGGGTCCTTATGGTTGCTAGACTCTCTTGTTGCGAGTCCAATATGAGCTACTTAAGCTCCTCCTTCAGTGACTCCTTCAACGAGGTTACCCGTTGCTCCATGGAATCCTTCAATTGATCCAACTCACATCTCATATCAGCCAAGCGGGTGTTGTCAGCCATGGTCGCACGATAGGGCTTTGATACCACTGATAAAAACAGATAGAAATTGAAGAAAATTTCAACCCAAGTGACCCAATTAAACAGAATGGATCTCAAGATGAGGAAAGAAAATGTCAAATTGACAAAGACCACAGGAAGAAGGAAAGGAAAATTCTAAAATTGGAAGCCTGCCCATTCATTTTCCACTGTCAGCTACATATACCTGACTCCACGCTAGCTAACAAAGTTTGTTACTAGATCCACTAAGGAAAAAATCAGCTAAGCAGGGGCATACAATAAGAAAGCAAAAACAAAGGGTGATGGGCTGCAACTGGGCTACTGCATTGGGCCAGCGGGCGCATTAGCTTTCTTTCAAAAGGAATGGTGAATAATTTTCTGGCTAACAATTGCTAATCAGTGCCTATTAACAAGGAATAGTCAAAAATACATATATATAGTCCCCAATTGATAGTCTAAAAGAAACTCTGAAAAGATAGAAGCGGCGCCAAAGAAATTTGCTAGATCAGGGTCGACATGGCCTTACCTTATCACCTAATGCAAAAACTCAAAACCTCAAAGTTGACCATCACCACGGATGTGATAGGGAACACTGTTAGGCCGTGTCGATGAATACAATTATGTTATTCAGCATGGTCAGACCATGTATGTCTATGGAATCCTTGTGCCCGTTTTCTACTGAAACTCAACACAGGTGTATTAGGGACGCACCTAGGTTTTATTTGACTTGAAAACTTCCGCTTGAACCTTCCCAAAACAAGAATTTGAGGCACAAACTCAATGGTATGGCTGAGTAAGAGTATTGTTGTGTTATAGAGATATAGAATGCGTGCAGTTAGATTAGGCTGGGCTCTGTTGAGAATTTTTTTCCTACATTACAGTACTTGTATTAATCCTTCAGATGATTGTCGAGAACTTGGTATGAGGCGTATTCAAATGAATTCTAGGGGTCAATTCCAACCATAATTATCTCAATACGGGCCCTGTCAATCCATAGGTCATAACTTATATGCATGTATCCTCAAATCACCCTTTACTGCTTTTGATTCTCAGAGCATGGTTCAAATCTGACATCATCTTTACATGCAGCCTTGGAAAGAGGTGCATGTAACGCATATATGAAATAATAATGCAGGATATGCAGCCATTCCATTTTATTTCATTTTATTACTGCGCAGAATTGGAGGTGGTAGTTGTTGTCCTATAAGTAGTATCTCAGGATAGGCCGCTATGTGTCTTCAGGGTATAAGGCTTACCAATTTTCATGCGGTTAGTAGTTAGCAGGTAGTTGGTCGCTTGAAAAACTGTGAAAATCTATTTGCTAAGCAAATTCTTGCCAAATATACGTTGAAATTGAGATGTTTTAGTTTCTATAAAATTCTGTTATCTTCACTGCAGATCTCTGACGGGCTAATTTGAAAATTTATATGTGTACATGCATGCTCTGCTGCTATATTGTGTATACTATAGTTTATGTTTATGATGGTCATTGTTATGCCCCCACCCCACCCACTATGCATCATCAACGGCTAGCTCACTAACTTTATATTCAAGCTAACTCAATTCTTCTTTTATCTTTCCGCATCGATCAACCAAAGCCCATAATTAATATGGGTGCCAATATTCCTACTCATCCTCTGCACATAGCCATGTATCCATGGTTTGCCCTCGGCCATATCACTTCCTACCTCCACCTCTCTAACAAACTCGCTGAACGTGGTCACAAGATCTCCTTCTTCCTGCCTCCCAAAATCTAACACAAACTCTACTCCCACAATCACTACCCTAGTCTCATAATCTTCTTTCCTATCACCGTCCCTTCTGTTGGCGGCCTTCCACCCAATGGCGAGACTACAGCGAACGTTCCTGTGTCAGGCTATCCACACATCATGATAGCCATAGGCCTCAAACAACCTGTAATCAAATCCTTATCATTCGACCTCAAACCTCACTTCATATTCTTTGATCTCACTCATTGGTTACCTTCGTTGGCACACAAGCTAGGAATCAAGTCTATATACTATTGCACTATTAGTTCTACAGAGGTAGCATACCTTATCGTTACCTTCATTCACACTCCTAACGAACAGATTGTGGAGTCCGACTTATTGCAGCCACCTAAGGGTTATCCTCCTTCACGTATAAGGTTGCGCGCTTATGAAGCACGTCAATTGGCTACTTCTAGTGGTTGGCCGTTTGGAAATGGGGTTCCTTTTGAAGGAGCAGCAATTGAGGCCTTTTCGTGACTATGATGCTATTTGCCTTAAAGCTTGTCGAGAAATCAAAGGACCGTACTATGATTACTATTTTGTTTGGTTGGCTATAATAATTACTTATTTTTTAAAAAAAAATTGGTTAAATTTTTTTAAATAAATAATTATCATGGACAACTAATTTTAGCTTCACACATGTTACACTTACAAAGTTTCCGGTAAGCCAGTATTATTAGCTGGACCTGTGATGTGATGTTGTTTGGGGTTCCTGAGCGGCAGTTGAGGTATTTTCATGAGTGTGATGTTGTTTGCTTTAAAGCTTGTCGAGAAATTGAAGGACCATACTGTGATTACAGTGACGAAATGTCTGGTAAGCCTGCCTCGACCACCTGATGAGCAGTTTGATCTGATGTTTGATGACTGACTGAAAAGTTCCCTCCTGGTAGCGTCATATACTGTGCATTTGGAAGTGAGCTTACACTCCAAAAATATCAGTTTCAAGAACTTCTGCTTGGATTGGAGCTTACAGGGATGCCGTTTCTAGCTGCCCTTAAGCCTCCGAGTGACTATGGAATGATTGAATCGGTCTTCCCAAAAGGGTTTGGAGAGACAATAAGTGGAAGAGGGTTTGTCTCTGGGGGTTGGGTGCAACAACAATTGATACTAAGCCACACTTCTGTTGAGTGTTTTGTGACTCATCATGGATCTGAGTCTTTGTCTGAAGGTTTGGTGAGTGAGTGTCGATTGGTGTTACTCCCTCAAGTTGGGGATCAATATATTAATTCAAGGTTGACGGCTGAAGAACTGAGAGTTGGGGTTGAAGTAGAGAAGGCTGTAAGGTGAAAAAAAAAAAAGAACACACAATTTTACGTGGTTCACCCAATGTGGGCTACGTCCACGAACGACGACGAACAAGGATAATTTTACTATGTAGAGAAAGAATACAAGAAATCCTCAATTGAATAGAGGATTGTAGAGATCTATCACTCTCAATTATTCTAACTCTAAAATGTGTGTAGAACTATGATGGATATTGTGAGTCATGTTTTGAAAAAGGGCCAGAGACTACATATATATAGTCTTCAAAAGAAAACCCTAAAAAACTGCTAATTGATGGAGATTAAAAATTGTAACTCTCCATTGATGACAGTTAATACTACCAATTAATTTAGTAGTAAATTCTTCGGTTACTTTAGCTTCATATTTAAGTCTTCCATAACCTTGGGTTTTAAACACTTCATTGATGGTAGTAAATACTACTAATTAAAACTCTTCGGTTACTTCAACTTCACATTAAAGACTTTCATAATCGTAAGATTTGATGTACAAACTCAACAAAGGCAGAAGAGGATGGTTGTCTTGGTAAGGACGCGGTGCGTAGAGCGGTGAAGACGGTTAAGGAGGTGGATAGTGGGGTTCGGGAGAGAGGTTACGGTTAACCATTCCAATTGGAAGGAGTTTTTGCTCATTGACGGTCTTAACAAGTCTTATATTGATGGTTTGGTCCAGAGCTTAGAGCAGTTGGTTGGATGAACAAATAGTTTTAGAGCTTAGAACACTTGCTTGGGTGACCGTATAGGTTCGGAATTTAAGACGACAAATACTAAATTGTGAGCGGCTTGCTACAATCTTAGTCTTGTTAAGAGTATAGGCCATCCCATAATTCTAAAAACCCAATTAATCAGCAAACAGGTCATATTATTGATTTACTAGTTTACGGATCGGATCAATAAATCAAATTGATTAATCAAATAATTCAGCTGATTCAATCAATTAATTCCAAATCTACCCATTTTTGTTTTAAAAATATAATATAACGCTTAATATCAAATATCATAGATCATGAAATAATGCATTTAGTTATAAAGAGAACATGACATATTCATATAAGATCATAGACCATGAAATAACATAATTGTATATCAAAAGTCTCATATATATCAAATATAGTTACAAAATAACATAGTCCAACATGACGTCTCATATATTCATAAACAAATTAAAATGAAACACATTAGTTTGAAAGTTAAAATTCAATTAGATAAAGTAAATAGTTCAATCAAATAACTATTCATCCAATCTTATAGATTATCCATATCATCTCCGACGTTAGAAAATATAGGAATGACATTGTTATACATGCGATTATCTTCATCATCATCTCCACTCTCCCCATCAATTGCATCATCTCTATTTCCATCAAACTCTGGTAATATATCTACAAAAATAGAACAAGAATAATTACTTAAATTATTATATCAATTTATATAAGCAATTATAAGTTATAAGCTTCGTACACTCACTAGGATTGTCTTAAATAGTGACAGAAACTAATTCATTTCTTAGCAACTCTATCCCTTTATTATTTAAGCTAGATGGCTTGTCCATAAGAATCCAAGAACCAATTGCATCGAACTCTTCAAAACTAATTAGGTCATAACTTATCTCAAATCGATTCCTACACCCAAAAAAACATTAGACAAGCATGGTAATATTATCATATAAAAGCAATAACTTTAGACATGATTTACAGCAGTAAGGCAATAATAAATTAAATTGATATATTTGTTGCAATCTCAAGTTAGAGTGCACAAAGATTAAAGCATTGAGTCTTTAGTACTCAAGTATATTCATTTTCTTCAAATGGATATGCTTAAATATACTCCAATTTCATTCACAATCCAAACCACTACAAATCTGGCTTAAAAACCGAATGGCAAGAAAAGTTGGAGGATCTTGAAATAATTGAAGCAGTTAATTTTATAGTCATCTTTTCTTATTTATAGTTGATTAATTCTTATGAGAAACTTATTAACACGGTGAATCATTCTTTTTTATTGTAGAATTGGAGAAGATGAATATAACTCTACCACTTATACACATTGAAGAGTGAGAGCTCAAGAAACATTGCATAAGTCCGAGTAGGTATTTGTTGAATTAATTCCTCATTTACGATGATATTAACTTAGAATGATGATGTAACTATTGTTTGCTCACAAGGATGCTACTTTTGTTGTTGTTTTATTAGCTCTACACTTAATGAAGTGTGTATTTACTATTTACTATTTATACAGGGTTACGCTGAATTTACTGTAGCATTGAGTGGATGATTTACAAGCATGTAGGATTATATTTTTATTATCTAAATATGCTTATTGTTGGATAGTTGTATGTACTAAGGAAGGTAATTTAGAGCAAGTTAATTGGTGATGTAATGTAGTTTAAAGAATTAGAGCTGATCGAATCCGATCAAGTATTGTGATTTGGTAGCTTTAGCTCTTTAATTAGATATTTGTTTGTCAGTTTGGATATTTACTCAGCAAATTAGATATTTATCAAATATATTTGTGATTTGGTATCTTTTTTATATTTCAAAGGCCATTTGGATAATAGAGTAATTTACTTGATATCTGATCCGAAATTTTGGATATCTAAAATTTCAGATCGAATATCAAATATCGTTTTTAGATATCCAAAATTTTGGATATCCAGGAATCGAATATCCAAAAAATCGGATATTTAAACTGTGAACAAATCTAAGGACATGTATATATATATATATATACCTCCTTGTACATTGATATCGGTAGACATGAGTCATTATGCAAATGAAATAATTGATAGAGAGAAAGTGTGTTCCTCTTATTCTTTTCTCCTTCTTCAATTAAGTGTATTGGGGAGCAGCAAGAGTGTTCTATTGAGAAATAGGTGATTTCTCATTAGAGGCATTGGATCTTGGAGTAGATCTACACCACCCGACAAAAGCCATCGAGTGATATAAAAATCAAGTTGAAGAAGTTAAAGTTTTGAGTCATTTTTATGACTTGTAATTCCAAAGAAAATTTTACTAGTTGTAGAATATTATTTGGTGATAATCTTCCACATCAGTAGTACTGTAGTAGTGATGTATGAGCATCCATAGATCCTCAAAATGATAAAGATTTGGCATACTTGAGTATGGAACCGATCACTTTATATGTCTTTGATAATGATATTAATAATGTGACTAACCTTAATGAGTTTACTTTAAGTCATTATTGTAGGTATGTAACATATTTGTAGGAAGAATATCAAGCCACTTAAGATGTCAACATACATAAGATTTCATGTGTTACATGCTATTACAACGGGAGCTATTATACATAAAATTCAACTCCAGAAGTCAACATCATTGTTTTGATTAGGGTTCTTGATAGTTTTTCTCATGTACTAATTAGCTTGCTTTATTTATAATATTCTTTGTTGATTCTTGTATTTATAGGGTATAGCTACATTGTTAACACTAGTTTCTGTGCTAGTTAGTCGTGTGTGTGTCATGTGGTTCATGTGGTTATATTAGTAAACTAGTTATCAATATAAGACTTCATAGTATGGGTGTCAACACATTGTGACATGTGGTTGAATCATTTGAAATCTAATGTAAGTATTAAACTTAGCTATTCCTATATTTTGTGACTGAATAATCCTATCTAAGAATACTTGTATTAATCTTAGATAGAGTGACATTCAACGATTAAATTTCTTATTAAGTTCTTTATCAATTATTACTTGAATATGTTATTTCCTCCTTCTCCATAGCAGTCACCAATCCTTAGACCTTACATGTTTATTCGAATCTTCAATAACACAAGAAGACTGGTGTCATTTTGGTATCAAAGCCTCGGCTGACTTTCCACCAAATTTGAGTTACCATCCATTCCTTCTTCTACTTCCATGCCGACATTTTCTTTTTCAGCATTTCCCATGCACGTCCTTGCATTCACGTTGATATTCAACTTCAAGAGTTAAGTTTGATTGACCCTTGCAACATATCTTCAACCAAAACTCTAATACATCTTCAACCTTCCCTTCAAATCTTCAAAATCAAGTTTAAAGATCACATATTCTTCAACCAAACATTCGAATAATGAATGTAGCCCTTTGAATATTCCATCCTTGTTTCAATCTTCCCAACCAATATTCTCCAACATCTATTAGCCATTCTTCAAGTTTTCTTTGAATCTTCAATCCTCTCAAGTAACTCTTGATTTCTACCCATGAGTATCCATATTTTTCTCCCTCGGTGATCTCTTCCTTTTCCCATCTTTAGTTCAAGCAAAAACTTGCAAATTCAAACACCATTACTTGAGTCTTGATCGACTTGAGTCAAGCAAGAAACTCGTCTATTTGTCCATCTTTGTTCAAGTATTACTTTGATATTAGAATACTCTTATCTTCCTTAGCATTAACCACTCATTGAAAAGAAACTTTCTTTGACCAAACTCATTCTTCTCCATTGTTTTCTGTGTGTTTACCTTCAAGCAAGATTTACTATCTTTATCCATCAAGATTTTCATATATCGTGTATCAAGAACTATTGATAACACAATCTATCACTTACCTTCTATTACCACCTCCCTCTCACGTCCATAAAGCATCCAAGATCCTTGCAACGCCACTAAGAATCCATCATGAATCGACTTCCAGTAGCAACCAAGTAGTGTCGAAGCATCTTCTAGCAAGAGCAACAAACATGGGTGAAGAGGCATCCATGAATACCATGTTTAATACTCTTCAAAAACTAGCAACAAGTGTACATGCCACTAAAGCACAATTGCAGCAGCTTCCTTCCATTCAAATTCAGCTCTAAAGGCTGGAATCAAGGATAGCCAACCAAGAAACACTTCGACACATGCATAATACCATGGAGGCTACAAACGACATAATAGATGGCCTGGAGAGGAAGGCAGTCCAAGCTCGAGGTAGGTAAGTCAATAATCAAATGGAGTATGAATAAAGGGCACATGAGAATGGATCCAACGATTTCATCCATAACCAAAGAGTCAATGTAAATCTAACACCAAGGTACTACCATTTTGAAGCTAAAGGTATAAAACTCGATCTCATTGATTTCTTTGGTCAATTAGATGTCAAATTATTTTCTAAATGGTTGCATGAAATTGAAGAAATATTTGATTTTAGAGAGTATGATAATAAGCATAAGTGTAAATTAGCAACTCTCAAATTCAAACAATTTTCTAGGGTTTAGTAAGATAATCTTAAGAGAACTCATGAAAGGTAATCAAGTCTTGAGAAAAGTTAAAGAAACACCTAAGAAAAAAAAGTGTTCCTAAGGAGTATGAGCAAGAGATGTATAAAAAAATTAACTACTCTCAAGAAAGGACTTCTAGTGTAGAATAATACACTATAGAATTTAAAAGACTGGCACTCTTATGTGACATGTAATAAATAAAGGGAAAAAAGTGTGTTAGATACTTAGGTGGCCGTAATAACTTGATTAGAGATAAAGTTGAAATGTTTACCTATAATTCTCTTGATGATTTAACAAAATTGGCTTTATAATGTGAAAGACAAACTAAGTCCACCCAAGCCTATAATAAGACTAGTGCTTCAAGTTCTACATCTACCAAAAGTTATTCAAATGCATCTACATCAAAACTTAGAACACGTATCTATTCAGCTAATGACAAAAGGATTAACCCTAATCAAGATGAAAAAGTTAAAAATAAATTAAGTGAGATGTCCAATAAGCAATGTTTTAAATGTAAGGGATATGGTTATTTTGCTAGAGAATGTCATAACCCAAGGGTTTTGACCATAAGTGAAATTGAGAACATGGAACCATGTATTGATGATGATGACCTAGAAACTGAATCTAATGATGATGTCGTGAGTATATATGAGTAGGATGGTAATCCTTTTTTTTTACTTCAAATAGCATTACAAATACAACCTAATGATAAATCTACATAAAAGGATAAATTTTTTTAAACTAAGTGTAGAATTGGAGATAATGTTTGTAGGGTCATAATAGATAGTGGTTTGTGTACTAATCTTGTTAGTAAAATAATGGCCAAACAACTAGGGCTAGTGACTACTACACATCCTAAACCATATTCATTAAAATGGCTTAATAAGGATAAAGGAGCTAAGATAACTAAACAAACCCTAGTTACTTTTTGCATTAGTGATTACCATGATGAGGTATTATGTGATGTTTTGCCTATGGATGCTTGTGGTATTTTACTAGGAAGATCATGGTAATATGATAGAAATGAAACTCATGATGGTGTGACTAATGAATATATTATACTTAAAGATAAAAAGAAATATAAGTTGAAATCATCTTAATGTGATTATGTCGAACCACCCAAGACTAAAAAGAGCTTATTCTTACATGAAAGGGAAACGATTAATTGCATTGAGGAGGAGGGTGTTTGTTATGGCTTAGTAGTGAAAGAATCTCAATTTATGGAGAAAAGGTCTAACAATTCAAACCTTAATAGCTTGCTTGATGAATATAAAGATGTGTTTCCGGATGACTTACCTCCTAGACTACTGCCTATTAGAGGTATAGAGCATGGTATAGATTTAATTTCTTAAATGTCTTTACTAATTGACCTGCCTATAAATGTAATCTCGAGGAAGCTAAGGAATTATAAAGATAAATACAAGAACTAGTGAATAAAGTCTATTTGAGAGAATGTATGAGTTATTTTGTATGCCTACCTTATCTATTCCTAAGTTTGACCTACTCTTTGAGGTAACTTGTGATGCTAGTAGGGTAGGTATAGAAGGAGTTATTTTAAAAGAAAAAAGACTTATTGCATACTTTAGTGAAATTTTGAATGGTGATATATTGAGGTATTATACATATGACAAGGAATTCTTTAATATCATACGTACTTTAGAGACATTGAATCAAAATTTGAAACTAAACCCTTTGTATTACTTTTCAATCATGAGAGTAATTTACATGGTAAAAAAAACAAGTCATTGACATGCAAAGTGGGTAAATTTCTTACAATCATTGATGTTTCCCGTTAAACACTTGGATAGAAAAGAAAATGTAGTAGTTGATTCTCTCTCTCAAAGATCTACATTACTAATCATGTTGGATGCTAAATGGGTAGGTTTTGAAATGCTAAAAGAAATATATCCTAATGATGAAGATTTTCTTGAGAAATATCGAGCATGTAAAGAAAATGGAAACCATGGTAATTATACAATACAAGATGGATTTTTATTTAAATTTAATAGAATTTGTGTACCAAGGTCAAGTATAGGGTTGTAAATGAGCTGAGTCTGTTTGGTATTCGGCTCGACTCGACTCATTAAAGGCTTGGTTCAGCTCGTTCATTTAGTTAAATGAGCCGAGCCCAAGGTCAAAAAAGTGAGGCTCGGTTCATTTTTTGGCTTTGGCTCGTGAGCTAGGCTCGGATCGGCTCATTCGTTTAGTTAAACAAGCCAAGCCCAAGCCCAAGGGTATTCGGCTTGGCTTGGCTCAACTCATTTACATCCCTAGTCAAGTATAAGAGATTTACTTATAAAAGAGGTTCATAAAGGAGCTATAGTAGGCAATTTTGGTACTCAAAAAACATTAGAGATATTTCAAGAAAATTTCTATTGGTCACATATGATAAAGCGTGTAAAAATTATAGTAAACTAATGTGTTACTTGTAAAAACAGTAAAATTTTCTTTCACAAAGGTTTATATATACCATTAACTATGCCTAGTCAACCATGGGAAGGAGTTAGTATGGGATTTATCTTAGGTTTTCCTAGAAAAAAAAGAGGTAAAGACTCTATTATGATCATGGTAGATTAATTTTCTAAAATGGTTCATTTTATTTCATGTAATAAAACTGATGATGATACATATGTCCCTGATTTGTATTTTAAAGAAATTGTGAAACTACATGGCATACCTAAATGTATTGTTTCGGATAGGGATGTCAAGTTTATTAGTTACTTTTGGAAAACATTATGGCACATGTCAAGAAAAAAATTATTATTTAGTACCTCACATCATCCACAACCCGATGGAAAAAATGAAGTTACAAACCGTACTCTTGGCATTTTGTTAAGAGGATTGGTAAGTAAAAGTACTAAAGATTGGGATATTAAGTTATCTCATACATAGTTTGCTTATAATCGAAGTAGTTCAAGTAATATTCATTCAAGTCCATTCGAGATTGTGTATGGAGTGAACTATTACATACTAAGTGGTATGATACCCTTGAAAAAAGGTGAACTTAAAATCTATAAGGCCAAGGAATGAGTGGATTTCTTCTAAAATCATCATCAACAAATCAAGGAGAACATAGAACAAGCTAATGCAAGGTACTAAAAATAAGCTAACAAACATAACACTCAACAGGTATTTTCTCCCAGTGATTTAGTTTTGTGACATTTGTGAACCGAAAGATTTTATAATCTAAGAAAATATAAACTAATGTCAAGAGAAAATGAACCATTTAAAATCCTTGGAAATTTTGGAGAAAATGTTTACAAACTTAAACTTCCAAAATCATATGGCGGTGTTTTGAGGATATTTAATGTTGGTGATTTGTCTCCCAACTTTAGTGATATCAATTTAAGGACAAATTCTTCTCAATTTGGAGAGAATGATGAAGGAACATCCATAGATCCTCAAGATAATAAAGATTTGGCATATATGATTATTGAACCGGTCACATTATATGTCTTTGATAATGATATTAATAATGTGATATTAATAATGTGACTAACCTTAATAAGTTTACTTTAAGTTATTATTATGAGCATGTAACATATTTATAGGAAAAAGATCAAGCCACTTAAGATGTCAACGTACATAAGATTTCATGTGTTACAAGCTATTACAAAGGGAGATATTATACATGAAAGTCAACTCCACAAGTTAAGAGACCTAATCAATATCATTGTTTTTATTAGGGTTCTTGTTAGTTGTTTTCATGTATTAATTAGCATGCTTTGTTTGTAATAGTCGTTGTTGATTCTCGTATTCTATAGGGTGTAGCTACATAACACTAGTTTGTGTGCTTGTTAGTCGTGTATATGTTATGTGGCTATATGAGTGTACTATTTACCAATGTAAGACTTCCTATAAAAAGGCATGGCTATCAACACATTAAAACATATGGTTGAATCATTTGAAATCTAATGCAAGTTTTAAAATTGGTTATTCCTCTATTTTATGATTGAATAATTCTACCTAAGAATACTTGGAGTAATCTTAGATAGGGTGAAATTCAAAGATTGATTTTATTGTTGAATTATTTATCAAATCTTACTTGAATATCTTCTTTCCTCCTTCTCCATAGTAGTCATTGATCCTTACCCCTTACACATTCATTTGAATCTTCAATAACATAAGAAGACTTATGCCAAGTAGTATATTATTATTTATTAGGGTTGAGAGAAATGAGTAAAATGACATACTTATCCCTATGTTAAAAATAAGTCTAATTTAAATTTGAGAATAAAAATGAAATTTCATAGGGTACTAATAAAACGAATCTGATTCACCATTAAACTAGTGGTTCCTAGTTTTTTGCATAATAGGCTTAATATGGTATTCAAATTGATTATATGACCAATTCATAAGTTTACTCGTTAACCCGATCAATCCTGTTGGGTTCGATTTTTAATACTATGGGTCATCCCCATATTAATTTCATCTCATACTTTAAGGTAATAGTAGCACTTCTCAATGGTCGTTAAATCTTTTCACCATCCACATTCCTTAAATATTCAAGCATGGAAGCAACCAACGAGTTATTTGAGTTATTGTATTATCCATCACAGTTTCAGAGTGACTAATAGTGTATTCTTTCTTTGCTTCCAAGTTCTTGATATGCCACCCACAGAGATAAGAGACCCATTTAATATTTATCTGGTAGGTTCCTCGTCTTGACATGTAAAGTATCCTTCTTAACATCATTTATGCTTTCTAGCTATCCTCCTTTTAGTAAATTAAAATAAAATTCATTTTTTATGGAATCTCTTTATATATATATATAAGCAAATAGTCATTTTTATATTTTCATACTCAACAATTTGCTAGAAAAAACCATCGTCATAATATACTAAAAAGAATTAATTTTCTTTTCATGTAGGTGGCAAGAAATACAATGTAGATCATTTGTACTAAAAAAATAATGCGCTTTTGGGTTATCCTCTACTTAATAATTAAAGTTGGTGTACAAAAAGTCTGGGGTTTAAAAATTCGATCTAGCAATATCCTATTACAATTGAAGTGGAAGCTCGATCTCTTTTCTTGGTTGGCTTATCCAAAATTGGTATAATATCCAATATCCTAGTTTATTATAGGGTATTTAAAGTATATTATACTGTATTTTTAAAACACGATGATGTATTCAAATGTGTAAAAGTATAATGTATTATTATAATACGCATCAAGGCATGTAATGTTGTAATTATATAATATATTCTACTATATTATAATATATATTTTTAATTATATGCATTCAATTATTAATACAACTAAACAAATATTTTGGATATATGCAGCATCCTATTCGATTTTTTTGGATATCCAATCCGGTTAAAAGAGAAGTAGAGCAAATATTTGGTCTAGCAGTTGTGGAGCACTTCTATTTGACAACCTTAGCCCTACAGCAAGACTTGAGAAAGCTAATCTAAACCGAATAATATGAACCAAATTTTGATCTAAAAAAACAAAGACTATCTCAATCTAAAAACTAATTTGAACATTACTAATCCGATAATAACCCTCACCCAAATTGACATACCTAAAATGATCCGACCCCAAACAAAAACTGAATCTTCTCGAATCTGACTCATATACAGACACAAATCCTATAATAACCCACACTCGAACTAAGCTAAATCAAACGAACCAGTCTAAAATAACCCAACCCAAACCTTAATCTAATATTGATCTAAACTAAAATCAAAATTGATCAACAAATATAATAGCTTATTTCATATAAATTACTACACAAATAAATAGTTAGACTAAAATAGTAAATAACTATCATTGAGATTATTACTTCATAAAAATTGATACATAAACAAATAGTTAGACTAAAATAGTAAGTAATTAAATTATTATCATTGAGATTACTTCATATAAATTGATACGTAAGAAAATACTTAGACTAAAATAGTAAATAAATATTATTGAGATTATGTCAAATAAATTTCTTCATAATTTAAATTTTAAATTGAATTTATCTAACCAAAATTTTATCTGACTCGAAGTTTGAGACACAAATCAAACCCGACCAAAATTTGATCTTTTTTGGAGTTTGTATTTTCAAATCAAATCTCAATCCGAATAACCCCAATGGGTTAGACCTTGACTTGTTCCAAAATGTATTCAATGTATATTGTCCCGACCCAAAGAATCAAAAACTTGAACCCATAACAAACCCAATCCAATCACATAGCAAACTCAATTTAACCTGACCCAAAATAATTTGTATGACCTACTTACCACCTCTAATATTACACCCAACTTTCCTCACTATTGACGACTTTTACCATCATTGAACAACTAATTCTAATTTTCACCCAAAAAAATGCCACACCATTGATTCTAAGAACCCATAGAGGGAGAGAAGAAATAAAAGAAATTAATCATCCATAGCACCAAATAGGATAGCCAAACAATGCCTAAGCTATGATCAACATAATAAGAGCAATGAGAGAAATAGTGGAATCAAGTAAAAACCAATAAGGAACTCTAGTAAATGGAGAATGATTGTATTTAGAGTGTAAAATTCATAATTAGTCTATCATGATAATTTAGGAGTGTCTATCACCCTCTAAAAATTAACAGCACTTAAATGTTGATTTCGCACTCATGGTCTGAATGACTGACATTTCATTACCAAAAGCACCCACAAACAAGCTCATTAGCATGATACAACTATATTTATTACTGCTTCATGTATTCATTAGACATAAAAGGTTCAAACAAAAAATCTCTTGCCACAACATAATACTATTTACCACAAAATGTGATATATTCCTTTATTACCGCTTATAATTCTCAAAAGAACTCAAAAAAATATGGGGGTGATGATCATGTTAAAGAGATAAAAGGGTAACATATGGGAGGGGGAATAAAGAAGAAAGAAAATAGACGTTACATGGAATAAACATTTACAATATAAATTGCCATGTTTTTAAGAATTAATAATTATTATATTCATATTAAAAAATTATAATACAAATTTTTAACAATTTTTATCAATATATTAATAAATATTAATGGTCAAAATGTTTCATATAGTATATTTTGAATTAGATGGAGTATTTAATATTATGTCAGAGATTATTATTGTAGGCGTAAAACTATTCGAAGATTATAGGTGAGCTAAAATATATTCTTCTAGAAGGAGATCTTTGTAAAGATGGTCAAATGTTCTTCTTCATTTCCCTTTGCTTGTATCCATGTAATATCCCATCCTAAATTCCTTCAAAATATGTTTAAAATTATGTTGATATAAAATAAATTAGTTTTGGTTTAAAAAATGGCTTGAAATTCTAATAAAACTATGAATTTCAAGCATATAAGTTGATTAGATACCCTAACTAATCGGCTGATACACTCAAAGGCTAACACTTTTACTCTTCAATAAACCATTTGACTAGTTTGCTCAAATCGATATATTGGTTTTCCTACAAAATCATATCTTTTTTCTTATTTTGGTTTCGAATCTCTTTCTAATGTTTATGAAAAATTCTAATTGGACGTTATTTGCTCTAATAAGCATATTTTGATGCTTTGGGATTATTTTTATAATACTTAGATCATTATATGAATTTTATTTATCTAAAAATCCTCCAAAAGTATATTTGAGGTATTACCACCTTCTCTAACTTTCCTCTCTCTTCTGGAATCCATGGGTGCATGAAAATCCTTCTCCATCTCCCTTGAACTACCTAATCCTTGCGATCCATATGATTTCACTCCATCTCCATCACTCGCCAAATATGCCCTATTACACCTTGGTCATACACACTTAACCAAAGTCAAGTCTCTCTCTTTCTTTTCCCCTTTGCTATGTGGACCTAGCTCTCCCCTACACTCCATTCATGATTCATCCTAACTCCTTGCTTCTACACTTTCTCATTCTCTCCCTTTCCTTTGAGAAAATTTCCTAAGTGTTGGGTATTTCCTCACTTGTCTCCCTTTTCTTTTCTGCTGAAAAAAAAAAACAAAGGCTTGCCTCTTATCTTCTCATATTTTGGTTGAATCCTTATCCTTTATATCTTATCCTAATATTAGCCTCGGATCTTTCTTATTTTCCCTTTTTTTAAACAATAAATGATTAAGGTGTAGAGAAAGGTTAATAAACTTAGCTTTTCCCCTTCAAAATATGTTCTTAAGAAAGGTCGTGTATGCCATTTTCTTCTTTTTAATCTTATGATTTTGTTGTATTAGGTTTTGAAAAGGAGTTTTAATTATTTTGGTTTTTTATTCTCTTAGGAAATCAAGGCCTTGGTAGGAACCATCAAGATATGAGTAATTTAGTGTTAGAAGACTTTCCTAGAGGTAAAACATCTTTATCTTTATTTTTATTAAGGAATTGTGTTACTTATTGTGGTTTTCATATTAGTATGTTATGTGATGAATATCTACTACTTTAAGTTATTGAATTTGACCATGTGTTTCTGAAGCTTTGGGGAATATTTTGAAAACTCCAGATATCATATGGGAATTGGTGAACTTATACATGATTATGATGAGTATCAATTTCTACATGTATTTGTGTAATTTCATATGTGGGGTATGCCTTTTTCTATTTTCTAAAATATAGAAGCATGATATGATTAATTTAGAAAAGATTCGTGATTTTCATTATATGTGTTTCATGCATATGGGCCCTATTTTGTTTGGACCAGTCGACTAGTTTGCTATACCGATCGACTGGTTATGTGAATAGTCATCCATTTTGGTAGCCACCTTTGATTGGTTACAAAAATATTTGGTTAGTTTGATGAATTGGTCAAATAGCTTTTATGAACAATCAATTAGTTTTCCAAATCGATTAACCGGTCCCTTTGTGATTAGAGTGGTTTGGCCTTGATTTAGCCACATCAACCAGTCCAACCAAATTGATATACTTGTTGCTATTAATAGTCCATCGGTTGAACCACCTAGTTAACTAGTTTTGGTGTGTGTTATTTTTTTCCCTCAAGTCTGGTGCGACCAGACTAGTCAACAGGTTCTAATGGTCGATCGACTAGTTCTACTTGAGTTCTCCATGTTTATTTGTTACTTGATTATCCTTATTTGGGGATTCTTAACTTTTCCACGTAATTACAACATTTAAATCATGATTTCAACCATACTTAACCAAAACTTAATGGAAATCAAAATGATCATATTGTGGTGTCTTGTGTGGTTGAGTTTGGTGTTACCTTTAAACACCTAATTTGGTGGCTCATATACCTTATGTTTGTATTTAGTGTTATCACTTGAAAATACCAATTGGTTATTAATGGAATTAAATCATGATTTGTGATATCACTTAATATTAGAATTAAGATTTCATTTGGGCATTTTTCTCTGACTCTTGGAGTAGCTAACCTGGAGTTAGGGGTGGGTTGCTTTGTATTTTTATCTTTTCACTCAGTACCTATTTTTTTTTCTACCATTTTATAATACTATTTGAGGGTAGTATAATACTATGGCAGGTTGGTATAGTATCAGTGTCCAGCTGAAGTGGGTGAGGTATCTTAGTACAAGCCCTTTAGCATTTCGTATGTCCATCACTTAGGCGGGTGTGGTATCCCAAATTATGTAGCCCTTGAAGCCAATGCACTCATGGTTTGGTGGGTGAGGTATCCCAATATGATCCCCTTAATGTATTCTAACCACGTGTGATGGGTGTGATATGCCAATATATGTCAAGCCTCGTGGTAGGTGTACTTAATGTGTGGTGGTTGGTGTCCTTAGAGAAAAGACCCTTTGATGTATACTGACCCCATGTGGTGATTCTGGTATCCCATTATGCACGTATGCAGCCATGACTTTTGTTTATGGTGAATAACTAGGTGTGGTCTAACCTATTATCTCAATAATTGGAAACTATGTGGTCACTAAATGAAGATTTATAATATGGTTTTCGTTATATGGATCGAATATATGATCTCTATTGTTATTTTTCCATGATTTGTTATTTTTCCATGATTTTATGCAAGAACGCCTTTTTACATTATATTCATGAGCCTGAGTGTTATAATATTTAATTATTATTATTACCATTCTACTATGTGACCTCAATATGTAGCTCGAACCCTTCTAATATATTAGGTAGTTTGTTTTACCTGTACTTCACTATATTGATATTATATTTATATGGTCACTGTGATGATCCACCTTTTATTTTGGTGAGTAGAGGACAATTTGGAGGGTTATGATTCTCAGTTAGAATATGTTGAGAATGATGTAATGGGGCAATATATGGTCATTGCTTGGAGATCGAGTTCTTATATTTTTTTTATTTAAGAGTTAGTCTAACTGATTAGATTATTTTTTCCCACTATCTTAGGATGTCTTTTTTTTCTAGTTATTTAAAGTCTTCTGTAATACCCCGCATTTTTAAAATCCAGATTTATTAAGTTTAATGATTTTATTAGCGTAATTTGATGTAAATAATTAATTATTCTAATTTCGTTTCGTTTTACAGATTTATCGATGATTTCGAATTCATAATTGAATGTAATTAATCATTGTCGTTGCGAACCATTCTAGACAAATTCGTTCACGACAGTGATTTTATTATATTCTTATGATTTCGATCTTCGATTAAAAATATATATTTCCGTTCTTTCTCGTATTTTGAGTTTTAATATTTTTAATTCGTTTTCGATTATATCTTCATTATGTGATTACGAAATTGTTTTGAAGTTATATTTCGTTAACGAAATATATTATTTGAATTATAGAATTTCTATTTAAATAGTTAAATGTATTTTAATAATTTTATCCGTAGAAAATATTTCCGACTTTAAATTTATTCGTTTTCGGTAATCGCTAATATTTTAGGAAAGTTTTAAATTGAAGAGATTTTCAGAGTTCATTTATGAATTTCTTTCTGGAATTAATTTTATTTCGTTTTATGCTTTTGGGTTGCGGAAAATGGATTTCGGAAATTATTTAAATTAATCTTGATTCATTAGAATTTTACTTAAATATTTTATTATATGTTTTTAAATATTATTTCGGGGTCCTATAATGTATTTATATAAATAATATAAATTTGTATGTTCGTTGATAAATTCTTCCGAAAATGTTTCCGAAATTCTTTATATAGTTTTTTTTTAATTCTAAGCGTTTGGATCGGTTCGAAATAATTTTCGTTTGATAAATTTTAGATAAAATCTTCCAATATTAATTTTTAAGCTTTTAATATTTTATGTGATACTTGTTTTGTAAAAAAAAAAAAAAAAAAAAAAAAAAAAAAAAAAACACCTGCACTCGTGCCCCGACCCCCCTTCCTTTTCTTTTCCCTCTTCTCTCCCTTCCCTTCGGTTTTCCCTATTCCCCGACCCCCTGCGCCTTGCCCTGTCCCGCAACCCTAGCTTGCCACCACCGCCTCCTCCGCTCCGCTCCGGCCAACCTCGCCAGCCACCACGGGCGACGCGACCGCCGGCGACGCAGCAGCAGCCAGCTCGACCGCAGCAGTAGCAGCGACCACCAGCAGCAACGCGAGAGAAGCAGCAGCAGCACGGGAGCAGTCGCAGCAGCGGCGAGCCACCGTCCGGCCACCGGCGCACCACGCTGACCACCGGCGAGCAGTCCTTGGCCTTCGACGAAGCTTCCCCGGCCCTCCTTTGCCCCGATTTGTCGGTTTTTCGTTTGGTATAATTTCCGAAAAACCCTAACCTTGTTTTGATTAATTGGGTATGAATTAGCTTATAAAAAGCTAAATTGATTGTTTGTTTATGTATGAATATGCTGTAAGATTGATTTGGATAGGTTAATTGTATGGTTATGTCGAGATTTTGGAAAAATTGGATTTTTAGTCGGGTTATGCCCAAATTTTTCGGATCCGCCCGTTTTTGCGATTTCGGACAAATTGATTATATAATATGTTTTAAAATGTATCCAATTTCGTTTTGGAACTGTCAATTTGAGAAATTTATGCAGGTTTTGTCGGAATTTGATTCCTAGGTCAAATTTTGGGTGTAATGAAATTGGGTCGTATAATTGAGCCATTTCGCTCAATTGATTTTATAACATCGTTTAAAATGTATTTAATTTTGTATTGGAAGTGTTGATTTGGGAAAACTGTGCGTAATTGACCGGAATTGGATTTTTAGGTCAAAACTCCCGCGGGTTTAAATTGGTTTGGGTAATCGGGTTATTTTATTCAATTGACTATATAAATTACATTAGAATATGTTTAATTACATTTCCGAACCGTCAATTGATATGTTTTGGCAAGAATTAATCGGATTTGCGTTCCGGGCCCAAAAACCCTAATTGGGCTAAATTGTGTATTTCTTTTACTAGTTTTGAGCAATTGATTATTTGATATGTTATAAAATGTGTTTAATTGCATTTCTAAACATTCAATTTGATTGAATTTATAGAATTTTAATGAATTGTATTTTCGGGCCTAAAACCCTAAATTTCAAGTGAGATTATGAAATCGATTACTTGTATTATTGTTTTTCTAAAATTGAATGTATAGAAATGGTTGAAATGGTATTAATTGCTTTCTAATACCTTTAATTTGAATTGATTAAATTGAACTACCTGAGTTTACGCCGTGGACTTTAAAACCCTAATTTTGAAAATTGATCATCTGGAATTGATTTATCAGAAGATCGTTTTGTTGAAATTGATTGTCTAGATTTATCTAAAATTAGTTTAATTGTGTTTTAAAACTATCAATTTGAGGTAATCAAAGTGATTTGGCCGATTTGTGGTTTAGGCATTAAAAACCCTAATTTTCGGGGATGATTTTATAAAATTGATTTTGCTATGTGTATTTTATCTAATCGAATTCTATCTTTGGATTTTAAACCATTTAAATTCTGTTTTAATCTAATCGGTTTGGATTTGGTTCTATGTAAATGGTTAGATTACCGATTTAGTTGTAAAACCTAATAAATAAGTTATTTCCGATAAATTAACTTATGTTCGATTATTCTTTCTCGGGCTTTCCAAATTAAGTTGAAATGTCCCAAGTGATATTTGTATTAATCCGTTTTGATTTAGTTTTAACCTTAAATCTTAATAAAGCTATGCTTTTAAGTTCTAAGTTTTGGACACGTTTTCTAAGAAAGATCATTTGTGTCGTTTGTGTTTATTTAATTAGAATATGTGGATTATGGATTGATAGGATAATTTCTAATTTAGTTTTCGATTTCTATCGGGTCTAGGAAAGCTTTCTCGTGGACCCACGAACTAGGGATCCCTCTCCCTCTCATTTCGCTTAGCTAGCTTCGGACCCAGGTAAGTTCTCTACTTACCTCTACTTATGAGTGTTTAGTAAGGACGAAGCTATGGCCTTGTGCTATGTGTGATGTAATGCGTGGGTGAATGATGAACATGCCCTGTTGATGTGTATTATGCATGCGTTATGAATAACCTGTTTTGTGTAGCGCAGCGTGGATCATGAGGTATGTTGTGTGTGCCTTGTACTATACGTGTATGACATGTTCCATGTTTGAGGTTGATGTTGATGATGTGATTTGTTATGGCCCTCTAGGACATGCATGCTAGGGTTTAGGGTAGCATGAAATGATAATTAAAAGAACAATGGGGAAGTGGAAGTTCGGGGAGTTTGCATGGGGAACTAGACCTTGCATGGGCATGGTCCCTACGTGGGAAAAGTTGACTTGGGTTGTAAGTAAGAGCTTGTGAGAGTCTTGGAGTATAGGTTTGAGAGTGAGAGTCCACTTGTATGAAGGATGAGTATGGGCTTCTAAATGAGAGAAGAGGTTTTGGGGTAAAGAGGGGAGGTTACTTGGAAAGGAAGTAAAGTGCTAGAGTTGGCGTGGTCAACTAGGGTTTGGCGGTCACCTACGGAGTTGGGGAAATAAAGGGATATAGTTTGGGAGTTTCTTAGTAGATACGGGATGCGAGACAAGGAACAAGGTAAAGTTAAGACGAGTAAGGAAGAGTTGGGCCATGTAGGCCCAAAGTAGGGTTTTCCAAGGAGGAGCCCTAGAGGGGTGAGGACACGCGGGACCGATACCGTGGTGTTAGGGTGATACCTACATTCTCGGGAAGAGTGTGCCTTTACTACATTTCCTTATGTATAAAAGTAAAAGGGAATGGATGTCGGGGTGTGATAAGGGGCGCATGAGTCTCAAGATATGGGACGGCCCCCTGGGGAGGAAAGAAGTAGAGAGTAGTAGACATGCATGTCAAGGGTGGAGCCCTATTTAATAATACATGAATAAGACATTAACTACTTAAAGAGTAAGATTGTTGAGCCGGGCCCAGACCGATCCACCGGCATAATAGTGGCCAGGTGCCGGGGTGCCCTGGAGACCGATCCACCGGCGTATAATAGTGGTTAGGTGCGTTCTGCCCTATACGTGACCGATCCACCGGCTATAATAGTGGGGGATCCCGAGCTCAACAAACCAAACAGTATATTGTAATTAAATCACGGGAAAGATACTATATACTTACAGTGGAACACCATGTGAGCCGGGGCCAGACCGATCCACCGGCATAATAGTGGCCAGGAGCGTTGTGCCCTGGAGACCGATCCACCGGCGTATAATAGTGGTTAGGTGCGTTCTGCCCTATAAGTGACCGATCCACCGGCTATAATAGTGGGGTTCCCGTACTCGCATGGATTAACAAAGATTATGGTGTGAAATGACTTATAAACAAATAATGGAAAGATACGTTATAATCACAGTGAAACACTATGAGAGTTGGGACCAGACCGATCCACCGGCATAATAGTGGCCAGGAGCGTTCTGCCCTGGAGACCGATCCACCGGCATATAATAGTGGTTAGGTGCGTTCTGCCCTATAAGTGACCGATCCACCGGCTATAATAGTGGGATTCCCGCCCTCTCATGGATTCATAACGATTATGACGTGAATCTACTATACTTACCAGAGATCTAAAGAATGAGTCTACCCGGACCATAACCGGCTTTTATTATCTGTATTACCCCATGCTGCTTATGTGCATAATGAGTTACTTACATTTTGGTCATAACACCCTTATATGTTTCAATACGATGTTACACATGTTTCATATGTTACTATGTGGGTATGGTAGGACTTGTGATGGGGGTTTGAGTATGCGTAATAATGTGTCAACGTTTTGTATCATGATTTAATACACACTTGATGTATAGTTATGTCTCTCCTATAAGGTAGGGTAGCGAGACTTACTCAGTATTGGACCCGTACTGATACTACACTGGTTGAATGGGTCCTGTGATGATCCACCGATGGTGGGGAGCAGACCTCTTGTGCAGGTTTAAGATCGGATACTATTTTGGGGTGGAAGGCTTGCCCTGAGTGAGTAGGCGATCCGGATATTTATCCTTCGGGATTTATTTTGTTTAATTGTATTCACATTTGGAAATTGCAAGTATTGTTTTCAGATTTCTAAGGGTTTTGTGATTGACTTTAAATTTCTCGTATTCTGATAAGTGTTTACTATTCGAATTTAATTGTTTGATGGGATTTGAAATTCAGATTTAATTGTTTGACAGGTTTTAGCCTTGCATCTAACATGAGATAGATGGTTGACATTATCTTGTGTTAGATGTGGCGGTAACATTTTCCAAATTCGCTCCTAGCTTCCGCTTTAATCTTTCAAAAAAAAAATTTTCAGGAGTGAAATTTGGGGGTGTTACATCTTCGATTTGGATCCTATATTTGAATTTTGGAATTTATTTCATATCTATTTATTCTTATCCATGTTATTATTATTGTTGTACTAGTAAAGCATACATCCTTTTAATTCGTTGTTCTTTTTACCTTACATCAAACATGTGTCGGAGGATGATCAATGATTAATGTGGTGGTGACATCTGTCAGTTTTATTTTAATATGCTTTTGCATTTTCTTCAAAACAAAATTTAATGGCTTAAATTTTGGGGGTGTTTGTAACACCCCCAATCTTTCAAACCAAAACATTTTTTTCTTTAAGACAGTGTGAAAACAAATAGATAAAATAGGGAGGTGTTACCACTACACCAATCATAAGAGAGGTGTATCCATCCACCTAATCCATGCTTGATACAAGGCTAAAACATTCAACAAAACCATGCACAAGAATCAGAGATAGTGCCAAAGAGATAAAAGATAGAAAAGGAAGAGAAAGAAATATGGTATGACATGAATAGTTTACAAACCAAATACAAGAATAAAGATGAGAGTTTAAGTCACAAATAAAAAAAAATAAAAAATAAAAAGCATCCCGTTGCAATGGGAAACCTACCTGAACCAATTAGCCTAACTCTCCAATACCATAAATATTCCCCGATAAAATCCATACAGAGTCTCACAACAAGTTGATCAAGCTTGAAAAATGTTACCTAGTCCCCAAAACAAAATTCGGATCATCACAATGACCACACAAGGTAGTATCAGTATGAAGAAATACTAGCAAAACAAGTTTATACTATAGCATGGAAAGGAGATCAAGTTGCAACTAAAAGTCACATAATAGTAGGGTGATATTATATCAATACAACTCAAGTACAACAAGGTATGCTTGCATAGAAATCATGTAAGTATAAAGATATAGTAAATACATCGCAATCCATATAATATAAACTGTATTAGGGTCCTTCCTTTAGTCACCACATAATTCACAATAAATTCCGCACATAATCAAATGGGTTTTTTTTTAAAACACATCAAAAGACCAATTAGGTGTTTTAAAGCACTCACACCAAACACCTTGTAAGACATAAAGCCATCAATTAGGTGTTCTATAGTGCTCACACCTAACACCTCATAAGTAAGTCTCAAATACCATCACGATGATTGTGTATATCACAAGCATAGATAAACCATATTATTATTATTATTATTATTATTATTATTATTCTATTATACGACCACACTATCCATTTATTAAGATATTCGTACGGCACACCAAGCCTCAACCATGAACAAGGGTCATGGTAGAAACATATAGGTACAAAAGTCCCTAGTATGGGCATATCCTCCAAAGCGGAGCACCGATCCTAATATGGGTGTTTAGACAATGACACCAAAGGCAAACATGGGCATACCCTCCTATACAGAGCACCGATCCAAATATGGATGTTTAGACGATGACACCAAATGCAAACATGAGCATACCCTCCTATACAAAGCATTGATCCCAATATGGTTGTTTAGACCATGATACCAAACGCAAATGAGGCAATCTAAACCTCCCAGATGGGTTAATAGGTGACAACACCAAACGCAAATGAGGAAATCCAAATCTCTCATATGGGTGTTTAACCGACAACACCAAATGCAAGGGATAAACCCACCCATCATGGCATACCCTCTTTTCAAGCACTGACACCAAGATGGTCCGCCACAATGTTACTCCTACTTCTACGTACAGGCCACAACCTACTAGTACAGAAAAGGTATTGAGAAAAAGGAGATAAAACTCCATCGATCATGGCGTACCCCTATACGAGTACCAACACCATGACGACCGACCACAATATTATTCCTACTCCCGTATTGTAATACCCCGTTTTCAAAAAACCATAATGATTATAATTGGTAATTATGTGTATTAGTTATAATAATTATTATATGGTTTTTGTACTAAAAATATTATTAATATGTGTAATATTATTACAAATTATTAGTTATAAAATTTAATAAGGCTAAAATATGCTAGAGGGTGCGTATTAAAATTTAAATCTAGGTTTGGATCGTAACCGGTATCCATTTCGTCAAATAAATCTATTTTGGTAACCGGATAATTTTTACCCGAATACTTATCCAATTTTGTACCTAAATAAATTACCCCTACCCTATTCTATTTTTTTTACCTCACCCTACTCTCCCTCTACCCCGACAAACCATCCTTGTGCCACCCTCATACCATACCCCTACCCCCATGGGGTTTGAAAATTTGGCCCAATCGCAACCCCTCCTCTTCCTCTCTATATGTTTAAATATATATATATATACATATACCGCACTAATGCACCAAAAAACTAGCTCATTATTCCTCAAATTTTTTGTCAAAAAAAATACCCCAAACACCCCTCCTTACCGTTGCCAAAATAGCCCAAAAACCCCACCTTTGGCAACCATTACCGCACCACATCCACCACCACCAGAAAAACCTTCCATTCCCTCACCCTTATCTACAGCAAAACTCACCAAAACAACACCCCTAGCCGCAGCAAAACCACCCTTTCCTACCCCCCAAGTTGCAGCAAAAACCAACCGAAAACACCCCCTAACCATCCGCAAAACCAACTAAAAACACCCCTACCCTTCAGAAAAATCGCCCAAAACTCCCCCCATAGCTTCGGCACAAATTTTCAAAGCCTACCCCCCTTTCCAGCAGCCCTCACCATTGCATACCCCTCCCTTTCAGCCCTCCTTGCCGTTGCTCATTTGCTAGCAATGGCAGTTTACGTCGTTGCTAACCTTCTTGGCCGGCAACCTGTACTTCGAACCCGGTTTGGTTTTTGGCATTCTTTTTTCATTTTAATTACCTTAAACCTTAATTAATTATATTATTAATTCTAACCATGTTTTGTTAATTATTATTAGGTGATATTCCGAACGTTTCGGAAGAAGTAGATTAGAATAAGCGTGCATAGAGACCAGAGCCTTATAAGTAAGGATACTAGTCAATATTTCCGGTTTTGTGTTAAATGTTTGTATGATTATGTGTGTTCTCATGTTATTGTTATTATATTATTAAAATGCATTTTGATGATGATATGATATATTAATATGAATTATATGATAGAAAGAAAGTGAGAATATCGAAGGATATACTGATACGATGATATTACGCTAAGATGTATTTTTGTGGATAAGTATAAATTGTGGGAGATTAGTATAGGCCTAATGAATTATTAAAAGTGGAAATACTTATATTTAATATTTTTGTTGATAAAAGGAGGATTTGAAAAAAAAAAGATATTAAGGATATAGGATTTTCATAAAATAAGGGTTATCGACTATTTTTAAGGGCATTTTTGTCAATATGGGAATTTTGGTATTTTAATGTGTTATATAAATTAAAATCTGCTAATAATATAATTTGAAGTGTTTGGGAGTGATTAGAAAGGTCATAAGTTCTTCGGATGATAAAATAGCCTAATTTGGGAATAATAGCCTTAAAACGGTAATGTTATTATCACATGTGTAAAATGTTAGATTTAGGCCACAAATTTCGGATATGTTGTTAATATAGGTATTTTAAGGATGTATATTTAATTGGGTAATTATATGAGCATTATGGGAAAAGTAATGACTTACTTGTAAAATTAGGATTTTGGGAGCCTTATAAATAGTAACTTTTGAAATAGGGTTATTATCACATGTGTAAGACATGGGAGTTAAACCTCAAAATTTGGGTATGTTAATGATAATATTATTTGAGGAGCATATACTAAATTTGGTGGATAAATGATCAATATGGGGGAATTTATGCTTAAATTGTGAATTTAAGGTTTTTAAGGAAAACGAGCATCTTAATCTTTGAGAATTGTCTTGTTATATGTATATTGATGTCTCGCTTGCATTAATTATGTTTATCACTCATGAAAAAATCATGAATAAGACACTAATAAGTCGAGGTGTTTTATGAGTCCATTCCACCAGCTTAATAATAGCGATCAGGCGCGTTTTGCCCTGGGAGGTGTATCAGACCGTTCCACCGGTTTAAGAATATTGGGGCATAATCTCAATGTGAAAGATAATATGAGTCTGAAATAAGTAACCAATGATTAAGACACTAATCACTTATAGTGAAAGATTACATGAATTAGGACCGAGGTGTAGGAGTCTATTCTACCGACTTAATAATAGTGATCGGGCGTGTTATGCCCTAGGAGGTGCTTCAAACCATTCCACTAGTTTAAGAATAGTGTCCAAGAGAATTTTGCTCTGGGAGGTGTTTTAGACCGTACCACAAGTTTAAGAATAGTAGGATCCCTGAACTCAATGTAAATAAAAGAATGGGTTATATTATATTTAAATGTTACGAATCTGGACTAGAATTACCTTGTGTTGATTCTTGTATCTCACATGTATACTACTTTCTGCTATGAATGTATGTAATTATATGTTTTCCCATTTTTGGTTGTATTGTTACCTTACTCAGTACGTAGCGTACTAATCATCCTTTTTATGGGTGCTGCTCATTCCCACGAGCAGATCTGCCCTATTTTGTAGGTGATTGATGATTATTAGCTTTATGTGCTCGCCTTAGGTGAGCTCTAAATGAATTGGTAAAGGGTATGGTTATTTAGATATCTCTATCTCTCTTTGGACTTTCAGTCCTCTATTTTCACTACTTATTCCCTTTTCTCTATTCCATATCCTATATTGAGGTGGAATCAAGTTCTTCTCGCACCTGCTTCCTAGGTATAAGGTTACTTTTGCCTTGCACCCGACATAGATTGGGTATAGGGAGTACCTATTCTATGTTAGATGCGGTGTGACAACTCCATGTTTTGTGTTTTGAATTCCACTATTAACTCTTTAAAATGAAAATTTAAGTCTCAAAATTTGGGGGTGTTACACTCATACAGGCCACAACTTGGTAGTACGGGAAAGATACTATGTGAGAGGGAGACGAGACTACACCAATCATGGCATACCCTCTATACAAGTACCTACACCACGATGCCCTACCATAGTATTATTCCTACTCCCGCGTACCATCCACAACCTGGTAGTACGGGAAAGGTAAAACGTGAAAGGGAGACCAGACTCCATCGATCATAGAGTACCCTCTATAAGAGCACCTACATCATGATGGTCTGCCATAGTATTATTCCTACTCCCACATACCAGCCAGCCACGACCTTGTAGTACGAGAAACATAATGCGTGAGAGGGAGAATGAATATCATAATTACAATTTCATCCATAACTAGATGGGTGTTATCCAGCAACCACGTCAGACACAGCACAAGAGATACAATTATTATTATTATTAGTAGTAGTAGTAGTAGTAGTAGTAGTAGTAGTATCACCATCATCACCCTCACCATCATCACCATCACCATCATCACCATCATCATCATCATCATCATCATCATTATTATCATCACAAGTTAAATTTATACTTTCCTCAATAATCAAATAGGGTTTACCAAGCAATAACGTTCACACATCACAAGACATACAAACCACCCCTTTAGGTATTTAGAAATGACATCAAGCTTAACCACACAAGACATCACAATATTAGTTTGATCCATATTAAATCTAAGTTCAAGGGTGGTTGAAATCATGATTACATAGTTGTAATTACATGGAAGTATCATCACAGAAGGCCCAAGGGAATATCAACACTTAACAACAAATCAGGCAGCATTCAGTCGATCAGTCCCTAAGACCACTCGATTGGTCTGGTCGTGCCAGACCTAGACCAAAACATCACCAAATAATTAGTCAGTTGGTTGGTCTCACTAATCAACTGTTCATGGGAACCAATCGACTGGTTTGGTCCAACTAGTTGATGGGTTTGAGTAGACCAACCCATTTTGGTTTGCAGAGCAACTGGTCGATGGGTTTGACCAACTGATCGACTGGTTATGGAAACCAATCGACTAGTTTGGTCCAACCGGTCGATGGGTCTAAGCAGAGGCCAACACAATTTTGGCCTGCAAAGAAACTAGTCGATGGGTTTGACCAACCGATCGACTATTCATCGAGACTAGTTGATTGGTTTATTAGACTAATCGACTGATCTCGTGAACAATCAATCCAAAGCTCTAAAGCATTCTACTGGTCTGGGTAAAACACTACCTAGACTTGCGATACTCACACCAAAATTCACCACGCTTTACCATATTAATCTTAGAATGCTTCTATGTCATCACACACGTAAAAATACATTCTATATACATAGAATCACATTGGTACATGGTAATGTACATACTCAAATGAATCATGCTTACATGGTTAACTCATGCATAAAAATCAAAGAATTTCAGCCATACTAACTTGGGATGAATTACACCACATGCTTAGATTATATAATACAAATTGAATCATGCTCACACATACACCAAACACATGGAACCCCAGTAGCCATAGAACCTTATTTATATTAAAAGTAAGAATGTTTTACGTCAAAATAACCTAAGCAACCCCTCCTGTCAACAATAAGGGGAAATCAACAAGAGCCATAACAACGTTAAAGTTAAGCTTCATGATGTCACATCCAATACCAATCATTCACGCATATCATAAATTCATCAAACATCCCGGAAGGCCACACACAACTAACTCAACATCATAAGATTCATGGTTAGAAAGCTAAAGTAATGGAATTAGCCAAGAATATAGGCATTTTGATACATAGAACCTTCATAACCTGATTACTAAGCTAACTTATGATGTAAACACATGATTCACACCTATGACCAAAAATCCATACGATGCCACATCTCATACTTGCAACCATGCATATTCACAAAGCATATCTTAATATATCACATAGCTAGTAGATCATGCTTTTCTATGGGCATATATTAAAATTCAAAGGCGTTAACTAATACAAACATGAACACCAAACCTCATTATAGAATTGAGAATTGTTTCACCTCAAGGAAAATCTTCCAGTAGAGAGATAAAATACTCCTAACTCGATGACTCACTATAAGATCCTTGATTATCTAAGAAAATCAAGAGTCTAAAATGGGTAAAAACATACTTTTTAAAATTTTAATTTAAACAATATAATTAGAGAAGAAAGATAGATATGTGAACTCTCAACTTGTTTTCCACAAGATAGGTAACCAAGAGTAGGGAGGAGCAAGAAATATTCAACTCTCTCAAAACTTTAATCTCCCTTTATGTGTAGAAATAAAGAGGAACTAAAGTAAAGATTAAGAAGAAGGGAGAATCGAATCCAATTGGAAGAATAAGGGCTAAGGCCTTAGCTCTCAACTGGAAAAAGAAAAGGGAAGGAAAGGAAAAAAGTCATCCATACTTAGAAAGGTATGCCAAAGGAAGAAGAGAAGAAAGGGATAACAAAAAGTGGTGATAAGGATCAAAATCTAAGACCAAGAAGAAAAGTCTGGTTCTTCATACAAAAAGGAAGGGAAAATAGAACACCCAACACGTGGAAAATATTAAGGAAGGCAAAACAAGTGAAGAGGGGTTTAACAAGTGTAATTTTAATACCCCAAAATTTTAAAACTTAGAATTTAATAACTAACACTCATTTGGGATAATTTGATTTTTAAATTATTAATCTAATTATTTATTTTTACTTTTGGGTGTATAAAAATGGATATGATTAATTAATAAATTAAAATAAATATTTTGTAATTTTATCATACTCATTTTATTTAAATAATTTTCCAAACCCTATTTTACTAAAATTACCATCTTAAATTAATATCTTTAATTTTAAATGAATTAATTTATTAAATTAATTTATCCATCTAAATAATTAAATACCCTTATCCCAAAAATTATTTTATTTCTATTTTCCCCTCTTTCCTTTTCCTTTTTCCTTTTTTTCTTTCTCTTTCTTTTTCCTTCCTTTTTTCTTTTTCCTCCTTTTTCCTTTTCTTCTTTCCTTCCTCCTTGGGCAGCCCTACCTGCCTCCTCCCCCGCTGAGATGTGGCTCCTCTTCTTCCTTCCCTTTTCCTTGTGGTGCCCATCTCTCCTCCCTTCTCCTTCTTTTTCTTTCCTTTCCTCCCCTAGTTGAGCCAACCCAATCCTCTTTTTTTTTTCCTCTCCCTCGCGTGCACGAACCGACCCTTCCTTACCTTTCCTCACCCGGCTAGCCTACCTTGTTTCCCTTCTTCTTTCTTCTTCCCTCCTCCTTCCTTCTTCGATCGTCAATGCCATGCCAACCTACACAGCTTGCAACCAACCCCCTATAGCCCTGCCATGGCAGCCCTGTCTCTCCCTCTCTCCACCGTCCATTTCCCTTCCATTTTTTAGCCAAACATAGCCCCCTCGCATGCCCCTTCCTTTCCCTTTTCTTCCTTCCCTTCCCTGCCACTCTACACCCCGACCTATAGCCTCTCCCCCTACCACCACCTAGCCTGGCGCCTCTACCTCCCCTCCTCTCCCACTTCTTTTTCTTCTTCTCCCATACCCACTTCCTTCCCTCAAGCCCCCTCATTTTCCCTACAAAACCCCTCTCTTTTTCTTTCTTTCCTTCTCCTCTCGTCTCCCCTATTTTGTGTCGTCGCCCTCAACCGCTACTTTTACCACCCAACTGACCACCACAGCAACCTCTTGGCTTCCCCTGCTACCTCCCTGTACAACCTAACAACAACCACTCACCCCTGTAGCCACCTTCCTCTTTCTTTCTCTTTTCTTCCCCTTTTCAACCTCCACCTTGCACCACCTTCATGTGCCGCTGTCTCCCTTATTCCACCGCCACCACAGCCACCCCTCAACCCCTAACACCTCCCTTACCACCACCTTACCTCACCTTAGCTAAAAATACTATGCAACCCCCTCTCTTCTTTTACTCTTTTCCCTTCCTTCTTCTTCTTCTCCTTTCCTTGCACCCATTTTCCCACCTCTACAACTGTCGTCTTCGCTGCCCTAAGTTGCCGATCTTTGACCCCGACCACCATTTACACCCCTACTCCCTCCCTATACCTAACCACAACCCTCACTCCCCACCACAAGCCCTCAACCAAACCCCCAAAACCTGTACCCAAACCAACCCTCTCCCCCTTTCTCCCATCTCCTCTTCGACCCATTTTCCCTTCCTTTTGTGCATGCAGCTCACGCTGCCATGTAGGGTGAGTCTTGCTACATATATTGAGAAAATATTTCTAATTTTTTAGGTATAAAAATAGTTAACATTAATATGTATTAATTAAGCATTTTGATAAAAAAAATATTCTTTTAATTTTCTACTACTAATATGCTAGTTTTGATATTATTTTTAGTTATAAAATTTTCTAATCAAAGCTTAAGTTTTTAACCGGGTTATCGGTAAGATTTAATTATTGTGGGAAGTAATGTAACCATTATGCCCTACTAAAATGTGTGGATATGCGTATGCTAGCACATTGGGGTTTTTAAATATGTTTATGTGCATGTTGTATGATGTTAAGTATATTATGATTTGTAGCACATGTTAGTGGTTGAAATGAAAAGCATGTTATATTATGTGTCATGTGTAGAAATGATAGTTAAGGAAGGAGCCTTATTGTTAATGATAATGTTAAATGATTGTATATGACACGATGAGCTAATATGGCCATTTGTAGCAAAGATAATATTAATATGAGCCCTAGAGGCATTTTAGTAATTTGTCTTATACAAAAGGTGTGGCCTAAATAAGTATGTATGGTATGTGATAATGAGTATTAATAATAAATAATAATAGTTGGTGGTGTTAGATGATGTATATGGACCATGGGTGTTAATGTTTTATGTAGGAAAGGTATTTTAGTAAATTTGGCATAATAAGGGCAAATTGGTAATTTATATGAATAAAATAGGTAATATGATAATTTAATAAGTAAGGAAGGCATTTTAGTAAATTTGTATGGAAAAGAAGATAACTTGGTAATTTTGTAAGTAAAAATATAATTTGGTAAATTAATTGAATTAGAAGGGTATTTTGGTAATTTTGGCATAAAATGGGATACCTTAGTAACTTTATAAAAATAAAGGGGTAAAATGATAAATTAATAAGTAAAAAGGGTATTTTGGTAATTTGGCATAAAAGAAGGGTAACTTGGTAATTTTATGAAGAAAAAGAGTAAAATGGTAAATTAATAAGTAAGAAGGGTATCTTGGTAATTTGGCATAGAAGAAGGGTAATTTGGTAATATTATGAATAAAATGGGTGAAATGGTAAATTAATAAATCAAAAGGGTATTTTGGTAATTTGGCATGAAAGAAGGGTAACTTGGTAATTTTATGAGTAAAAGGGGGTAAAATGGCAATTTAGTAGGTAAGAGGGATATTTTGGCAATTTGGCATGAAAAGGGCAATTTGTAAATTTTAATAAGTATGAAGGACAATTTGGTAATTTAACTAACCAGAATGGTAATTGGTAATTTAATAAGTATGGAGGGTAAGTTGGTAAATTAACCAACCAAAAGGGTAATTTAATAATTTTAACAAGTATGAAGGGTAATTTGGTAATTTAACAAACCTAAAGGACAATTTGGTAATTTTAACAAGTACAAGGGGCAATTTGGTAAATTAACCAACCGAAAGGGTAATTTAGTAATTTAACAAGTATAAGGGGTAAAGTTGGTAATTTAATAAGTATAGAGGATAATTTGGTAGTTTAACAAATACAAAGGGGTATTTTGGTAATTATATAGGTATGAAGGGTGATCTAGTAATTTGGCAAGTAAAAAGGGGTAAATTGTTAACTTCACAAGCAAGAGGGTAATTTTAGTAATTCTGTAAGTATGAAGGGGTAAATTGGTAAATTGCATATAATATAACAATGGATTAAATAAGCCCTCATAATAAGACATAAGTAACATTAAATAACAGGACACGGGTTTATGGTATTAGTACCACTTGTTTAAGTATAACCCCGTATATTATAAGGATAAGGGTATTTTGGTAAATCGGTGAATATCATAAGGGTAATGCATGGTATAGGGTTGAATGGGTAATAAAGGTTAAAATATGATGTTTATCTCGTATTCATGCAAGAGGCGTCTTAATTATTAATTATGCATAGAAATGTGTGTTGGATGTGTTAGAAGCACGTGTTAGGGTTTAAGTGTTCCACGATCCTTCGATGTAGACTACTTGATTCTATGACTAGTATTATGATTGTGACATGATAACCTATTATGGCATGTTAATAAATGGAAATGAAGTTCATGATGGGAATGAATGATAAAAGGATGGCCTTAGTGGTTTATTTTAGTTAACATGGATAACCATATGAATAAGCATTACTTAATAATAACATAAACAAATGGAAATGATTAAGTATGTGATTGATGTGTTCCTCGTGGTCACCTCAATTAAGATACTAATAATTAAAGTTGAAGACCTCAAGATTAGGAATGGTGGCTCTTTAGGGGGTAGATACCCTAAAGATGTGGTTTAGCCCACGATTGTTCTGGATTTTGTTAGTGTGCCTTTGTATCTCAGTCAGGCAATATATATTACTCTATCTAGCTCTACGGACCTATTTAGGGGGTATGCATACTTATAGATTAGGTGTTATTGTCGGTAGAGTATTGTGTGTCCTTATGTACCAATGCAACCAAGGTACATTTGCGTCCCTAAGTTGATGGTTGGAGAGTACTATGTTGCTTGTATGCGCCAGTATAACCGGTGTACCTTTGTGTCTCCAGGTTCGTGATCTCCCCCTCGAGTTAAATAAATGAAATTGTTACGTTAATTAAATGGAAAACACTAACTATGTAAAGTGAAAGATTATTGAGTCGGGCCCAAATAGATTATATCATTTGCACCGGTCCACCAATTATAATAGTGGCCAGAAGCATGTTACCTTAGAGTGTGTACCGGTGTAACACCCCGAGTCGATATGACCACGCGGGGGCTACCTTGGAGTGCTTTCGGATTGATCGGCTGGCCCCACAGATCAACACGAGTCCTTTCAGCACGCTTTGTCCTCACTCACACACTTCTCGAGAAATTTTCAGAAAATTTCCGAAACTTCCCAGGAGGTCACCCATCCTAAAATTACTCCACGGCCAGCACGCTTAACTGTGGAGTTCTTAGGACGGAATCACCAAAAGGATGGTATACCATGTTGATATAAGTAGCCAAATCAATCCTTATAACACTCCGCTCAATTTGGGGTATTACATTCACCCCCACTCAAAGAACACAACGTCCTTGTTGCGCCTCAACCAATGACTGTCTCAATACAGTTCATCCCAAGAATCGTCCCGCTAGGTGACTGACTGGCTCATCCAAGTTCAGCTCATGGTCGCGGTTTCGCTCTGATACCATTTGTAACACCCCGAGTCGACACGACAACACGAGGGGTACCTTCTTTGGACTAAAGCATGCAGAGTTACTGCTGTCACTACTTTAGTGGTGGGCTCCGGCTGGGTCTTTCTGTAGGAAACTCTAACTCCTTTCGGGCCTCGTAGGATGACGCGCTCCTGAGCACAGTCAATGACGACCTTGTACCTCCCCAACATGTCCATTCCCAGGATTATATCAAACTCCTTCAAGTCCATCCCAATCAAGTCCACTAGGAATTCTACCCCGCCTATGACTAAGGCCACATCGGAGAACATACAACTGCATCCAACTCTATCCTCGGAGGGCAACATCACAGACAATGTAACTCTAGTAGTAGGTGACAGTCCCGACTTAGTGACAAAAGTAGAAGAAATGAACGACATGGTGGCACCCGAATCAAACAACACATGTACTGGCAGAAAGCAGGCTGTGAACGTACCCGTGATGACGTCAATCTGGCGATCGGCCTCGGACTGGCTGATCACGTTCAGGCGCCCGCCTGACTGACCTCCCTGCTGAGGGTAGGTCCTGGGTCTCTGAGGCCTCCCCTTACTCTCTCTGGCTGCTGGGCCGGGGGGTGCTCTCTGATGATACTGGGGAGCTGTGGGCTGGAGATGCTGCTGGTAAGCCTGTCGTTGGGAAATCAAGCCTCCTCTTTAGTTCCTGGAAGGCCCCCTCACATGTCTCGTCCCACTGAAACTTGGTGGTCTTCTTCAACAGGTTGGTCAAGGGCCGGGCAATCCTCGAGAAATTCTGCACAAACCTCCTGTAGTACCCGGCCAATCCCAGAAAACTCCGGACCTCGGTTATGTTCGTAGGGGGCTTCCACTCCGTGATGGCCACGACCTTGGCAGGATCCACTGCCACTCCACCGGCCGATATTATGTGTCCCAGGAATGCCACCTATGGAAGCCAAAACTCACACTTCGATAGCTTGGCATACAATCGGTGTTCTCTTAGAAGACCCAAAATAGCACGGAGATGTTGCTCGTGTTCCGCCTTTCCCCGGGAGTACACTAGAATGTCATCGATGAACACCACCACAAAATGGTCCAGGAAGGGTCGGAATATTCTCGTCATCAAGTCCATGAACACCGCGGGTGCATTTGTGAGCCCAAAAGGCATCACTGTAAACTTGTAATGCCCGTATCGCGTTCGGAAAGCGGTCTTCATAATGTCGGCGTCGGCGATCCTCAGCTGGTGGTACCCCGATCTCAGGTCAATCTTAGAAAATACCGTAGCTCCTTTCAACTGATCGAAGAGGTCATCAATCCTTGGGAGCGGATACCGATTCTTTACCGTCAACTGATTCAGCCCTCGGTAATCAATGCAGAGGCGGAGGCTACCATCTTTCTTCTTTACGAACAGAACCGGTGCTCCCCAGGGCGACACACTCAGTCGGATGTATCCATGCTTGAGTAACTCTTCTAATTGGGCCTTCAGTTCCTTTTAGCACGCTTTGTCCTCACTCACTCACTTCCCGAGAAATTTTCAGAAATTTTCCGAAACTTCCCAGGAGGTCACCCATCCTAAAATTACTCCACGGCCAGCATGCTTAACTGTGGAGTTCTTAGGACGGAATCACCAAAAGGATGGTTTACCATGTTGATATAAGTAGCCAAATCAATCCTTATAACACTCCGCTCAATTTGGGGTATTACAACCGGTCTACCGGTTATAATAGTGGCTAGGTGTTAGTTACCCTAGAGTGTATTACGGTCAACCAGCTATAATAGTGGGAGATCCCAAGATCAATAAACCAGACCTTGGATGATAATAAATGATAGGAAAGACACTAATCACTTATAGTGGAACACCATGTGAGTCGGGGCCAGACAGATCCACTAGCGAGAATAGTGGCCAGGAACGCTTTGCCTTAGAGACTGATCCACCGGTGAATAATGGTGTTGAAAAGCGTCCTACCCTGGGTGTTTCCGATCCACCGACTATAATAGTGGGATCCCCATCCTCACATGAATATAAACTAAGAGATGATGTTGAATAATGTTTAATTAATTGCTTGAGATCAAAAGTAATGATTTCACCATTATGATCTATTGATATAATATAAGTGTGGCCTTGATGCCTATCGCTCTTGTTAAGTGTTGGAGTTGCTAAGTAAATGGACTTTATGTTGTATAATTCTTATTGGTTGTTGTGTATAATCGCTCTTATGTGGCTGTGATTATTTATATGCTCACATATAATATTGTCTTTACATTTGTTTAAGTATAATGTATTACATGTGTGCCCTACCTTTCAGTTTGGTATAAAGAGTTACTTAGCACCATAGTACTAAAGGGTTCCATTTGTGGGTCCCTACCTATTCAATGGGTAGTGTCCCTTGAAGGTTAGCTTCAAGTGCTATTCAAACTATTATCGGGTCAGAGTGTAAGGGCTGTTCGGGAAGCTTTTCAGGATTTCTCTCTTTTAACCAATTTTTTGTTTAATGATTTTACTCTTGTAACCACTAATAGTGGGTTTTATCTTTTGTAACGTCATTAGCGCACTACTTTGATTTAAATGAAAGTTTGAATTTGTGTAAATTGTGTTATGTTTCTTTTAAGCCTTAGTACTTGGTACTAGAATGGTAGGAGGAAGCCGGTCTAGTACTAAGTGCGGCGGTAATATCTCCGAAATTTTTGATTTTTGTTTCTGCTAATTTTTAATTAAAATGAAAATTTCAATAGTAAATTTTTGGGGTGTTATAATAATACCCCAAAATCCTATTTTAGGAATTAAAAATAAAATAAGGATTATTAGGTGAGATTTAATTAAATATACCATTTTTAATAAAATAATGATATTATTATAAAAATAATTAAGGCTAAAAAAGAGAAAAATAATGTAGGGATCAAATTAGTGGAGGCTAGAATTATTTACCAAACTAAAATAAATTTTAAGTAAATTATAATAATAATTTTTAAATTAATAAAGAAATTAATTATTTATTTATTACTCCTAAAATTTCAAAAAAATCCTAAAACACCCCAACCACCTCACTTTTTTTTAGTTTTCCTTTTTCTTCTCGTTTTTTCCTTTTCTTTTTCCTTTCTTCCTTTTTCTTCCTTTTTTCTTTTATCCCCCTCCTCTCATTTCCTTTCTTTCCCCCCGGCCCACTTCCCTTCTTTTTTTCTCGCGCAGCCCAACGCTGTCCACGCCCCCTTCTTTTCCCCTTTTCTCCCCTTCCCTTTTCCTTTCTTCCCTTTTTACCCCCGTCTTCAACCTCCCCCGATCAGTATAATGAGCATAGCTATTTTGCAGCCATGGTTCTCTCTCTCCCCTCACCTTTCCCTCGTCTTGACCTACAGGGCATGTAGTTGGCACTGCCCTACACTGGTCCCCTTCCTTACACAATCTCAACACCACCCACCTAATCCCCTACGGCCCTACCAAAACCCTACCCTGTCCCCTAAACGTGCAAGTTGCTCCGGCCGGCAGCCAACCACCCCTCTCCCCTTGTCTTATTCCTTCCTTTTTCCACTTCCCCTAACCTTCCCTCTATTTATACCCCCCATGCACCTCTAATTCCTCTCTTTTCTGCCACTCTATAAATCGTCCCCAGCCTCCTCACACCCTCTCTTCAATCACCACCACCGTCGCCACACCCACCCTTCCTCTTCCCTGAATCACCCTCCACCGAACAAGACTTCCCCTGCCCCTAACTCTCCTTTCTCTTCTCTCCCCACCTGTGCAAAGTGGGCAGCATTGCATCCATCTCCGCCACTTGCACCTCTGCCACCACAACACCACCTTTACTACCTCCCTTCCTACCCAGAAAACCTTCCCCTACCTTCCCACACCACCAAATTCCCTTTCCTTCCCCTCCTTCTTCCTCCTTTTCTCTCGGCCACCACCGTCCCTGCCACCGTGAGACACCACCACCATCACCAATATCCCCTCTAACTCAGAAACCCTATTATAATCCCCCGAAATTTTAAAATCCTAAAATTTAATAAATAACTTTTATTTAGGATAAATAAGCTTTTGAAAATATTTAATTTAATTATTTTATGGATTTTTGAGTATATAAATTTAGATAGGAATATTTGATAAATTAAAATAAATATTTTGTTATTTTATCATACTCTTTTTATTTAAATAAATTTTCAAACCAATATTTTACTAAAATTATCCTTTTAAACCAATATATTAAATTAAATTATTAAATATATTTATCTACTAAAAATATTATATCTTATTTTCTCATAAATTATTTTACCTATTTTTCCTTTTTTTCCTTTTTCCTTCTTTCCTTTTCTTTTCTTTTTTTTTTTCTCCTTTCCCCCTTTCTTCCTTTTTCTTTTTTCCCTCCTCTTCGGGCCTCCAGACCGGCCTCCTCCCCCCTCCCTTGAGCGCCTGGGCCACAGGCCTGTTCTTCCTTCCCCGCGCACAAGCCAACCCAGCCTCCTTCTTTTCTTTCTTTCCTTTCACCCCCCGGGCCGGCTACACCGTTCTTTCCCTTTACCCGGCCTGCACCTCCCCCTTCTTTTTTTCTTCTTCTTTCTTCTTCGTTGATCACTCCAAGGTGCCTAACCTGTCTTTTTTGCCATGCGTGCCACCCCGAGCACACCCGGCCACCACCCTACCACCTCTCCCTTCCACCACTACAACCCTCTCTCTCTCTCTCTCATCCTTTTCTTTCCATTTTTGAACCAAACAAATCCCTACAAACGCTCCCTGCATACCCTATTTTCCCCCCTCTTCTTCTCCTCTTCCTACCACCTACTCGCCACCCTACCACTCTGCTGCCACCCTACCGAGCCACCTATCCCCTCTTTTCTCTCCCTATCCTTTTTCTTCTCATCACCTGCCCTTCCTACCCCATATTTTTGAGCCTCCTTACTTTCCCCGATCTCCTTTCTCTCCTCTTCTTTTCCTTCCATTTACATCCCTGTTTTGTGCACCCCCACCTCCTCCGCCACTTCCTCCACCACACCAACAGTCTGCAGCGCCTCCTTCCACCTTCTACTCCCACCCTGCACCACCACAATACCCCCTCGAGCCCCTACAGTCCCTTCTTCTTCCCCTCTTCTTTTTCTCTTCTTTTTCTCCTTCTCGGCAACTTCCTTGCAACCCCTCCTTCCGTCGCCCCCTCTGCTACCACCCGAGCCACCAAGCCACTCCCTACAACCTCCTCTACCACCCCTACACCTCCTTTTACTGAAGAAAAAAAACCCTCACCCCTTCATTTTCCTCCTCCCTTTTCCTTCCTTCTCAGCCCCGTCCACTCCTACAGCCCACTTCACAACCACGCTGCCGCCAACGTATCCCCGGCAACCACCTACACCCCCTCTTTACTCCTACACCCTTCCCTTGCCCTAAATCCTCCCCTACATGCCCTCTTTCCTAGCCCCAAAACCCTAACCCAAAATTTGCTCCCTCTTCCCCCTTTCATGCCATTTTCAACCCTCTCCCTCATTTCTTTGCATGCAGCTCATGCTGCATGAGCAGCATGAGTTGCTACATTTATTAGTTTATTTGGTTAATGAATTTAAGGTATAATAATATTTTAAGTTAATTATTTCATTAATTAAGTGTTATAAAGTCTTATGCTTTGGTTTTCTTATTTCTAATATTATAAGTATGGATATTATTTTTAGGTTGGTTTTGCAAATCAAAGCTTGAACCTTTAATCAGAATACCGGTAATTTTTGACTTTTGTGGGAATTAAAGTAATCGTTAAACCCCACTTAAATGCATGGATTAACGTATGTTAGCACATTAGGGTTTTGAGTATGTTATTATGCTTGATATATGTTGTTAATATAATATATATAGTTTCTTGTATTGATTGATAAAAAGAAAAGTATGTTAGTTTATATGCTATGTGTGGAAATAATGCTTAAAGAAGGAGTTTGGTTATTAATGAAAATATTAAGTACTTATCCATGGTGTGTTATGTTACCGTGACTATTAATGCATAAATAATATTATTGTGAGCCCTAGGGGCATTTTAGTAATATGTCTTGTGCAAGAATGTGGCCTATTATGTGTGGGTGCTAAGGAGTAGAATGTTGAATAATAATAGTTGGTGGAGTTGGATGATGAGAATTGAGTATTGATATTAATATTTTATGTAGTGATAGTAATTTAATAAAAGTGGTGTAATAAAGGACAAAATGGTAATTTTGTAAGTAAAAGGATAAAATGATAATTTGTAAGTAAAATGGGTATTATGATAATTTTGGAGGTAAGGGGCAAAATGGTAATTTTGTAAGTAAAGGGTAAAATGGTAATTTTAGATGCAAGGGTAAAATGGTAATTTGCAAGTAAAAGGGTATTATGGTAATTTTTGAAGTAAAAGGGTACAATGGTAATTTTGTAAGTAAAAAAGATAAAATGGTAATTGTGGAAGTAAAGGGGTAAAATGATAATTTTGTAAGTAAATGGGCAAAATGGTAATTTTATAAGTAAAAGGGGTATTATGGTAAATTTGGAAGTTAAGGGTATTATGGTAATTTTTAGAAGTAAAGGGTAAAATGGTAAATTTGTAAATAAAAGGGTAAAATGGTAATTATGACAATGGATAAGGGTAATTTGGTAATTATGATAATAAAGGAGGGTAATTTGGTAATTTAACCAACTAAAGGGCAATTTGGTAAGTATGACAATGGCGAAGGGTAATCTGGTAATTATGATGATAGAAAAGGGCACGTTGGTAATTATGATAATGAAGAAGGCCAATTTGGTAATTTAACCAACTAAATGGGTAAATTGGTAATTATGATAATGAAGAAGGGCAATTTGGTAATTTAACCAACAAATGGCAAATTGGTAATTATTTAGTAATTATAACAATGGAGAAGGGCAATTCAGTAATCTAATCAACCAAATGGGAAATATGATAAGTGTAACAATTATAAAGGGTGATTGGTGACCTAATAAGTGTGGGAGATAGCTTGGTAACCTAAACCGAGTAAGGATGTGACTAAGAACAACTATGTATGGGTTACGTGCCTTGTGTGCCATGTGCTATGCCATATTGCGTACTTTATGCTTAATGATTAATCATTTGTAGCGCAACTTGGAGTGAAGGTATGCTTATGTGACTTCCTTATGGCATGTGGATGATGATTATATATGTTGTGTGTACAATGTTATATGATGTGACCCTCTAGGACACGCATGCTAGGACGTTTAATAATAGGATATGGGGTGAAAGGATAAGAAGGAACAAATGGGGAGTGAGTTAACTAAGAGGACATGAGATTGACCTTATTATCTCATTCTCCGTGAGGGAAAAAAATAAAAGGAGGTTATGATCAAAATGAATAAGTGAATAAGTGCGCTCAAGAACACGTGGTATTAAAAGGCCCGAAGTGTGTTGGGGTTTCATACAGAAAGACTAAGCCCAAGCCCACCACCAAAATGGTGTTTGTAGTTGCACTACACTCCTTAGTCTAGAAGGGGTATCCATTGTATTTATGCAGTGTGCAAGATATAAACAAGGACCTAGTAACTCTAGAAGGTATTCCGGTAGTCAGAGATTTTCTAGATGTATTCCCAGAGGAAATACTGGGTATGCCTCCAGTTTATGAGATTGATTTCACAATTGAGTTAGTACTAGGAGTTGAGCCTATATCAAGAGCACCATACTGGATGGCATCCATTGAGCTGAAGGAACTTAAAACTTAGGTGGAGGAGTTGTTAGACCATGGGTACATATGGCCAAGTGTGTTACCTTGGGGAGCACCAGTCACATTCGTAAAGAAGAAAGACGGGAGCCTCCATCTCTGTATAGACAATCAAGGGCTAAACCAGTTGACAGTAAAGAACCGGTACCTACTTCCAAGGATTGATAATCTCTCCAATCAATTGAGGGGTGTCATTGTTTTCTCCAAGGTCGACCTAAGATCGGGGTACCACCAATTGTGGATAGTAGATGCTGACATTCTAAAGACTGCCTTCAGGAATCGGTACAGACACTATAAGTTCATGGTTATGCCTTTTGGGCTCACCAATGCACCTGTAGTGTTCATGGACTTAATGATGAGGATCTTCAGCCCCTTCCTCGATCAATTCAAGGTGGTATTCATCGACGACATCCTAGTGTACTTATGAGGGAATGAAGATCATAAGCAGCATCTAAGCACTATATTGTCCCTACTACAAGAGCACCATTTGTATGTGAAACTGTCCAAGTGTCAATTTTGGCTTCGGGAAGTGGCCTTCTTTGGGCATATAATGTTAGTTGTGGGAATATCTATTGACCCAACAAAGATCGTGGCAATTACAGAATGGAAGCCTCCCACAAACATGTTAGAGGTTCATAGTTTTTTGAGACTGGCTAGGTATTACCAACGTTTTGTGCAGAACCTCTCGAAGATTTCCCGTCCCCTCACCAACTGATGAGTTCATATTTTGACACATTTTATACCCTTATAATCTTAGTTTTTGGTAGTTTATTTAGCTAATATAGGGGAATAAGTATTGTTTTATGCTTAAGTAGTAAAATTTGCATAAATTTTATTATTTAAGCTAAAATGATATAAATTAAGTAAATTTAGAATAAAATATTATTTATTAATATTTATTGAATTTTATTTTGCAGGTTTTGTTTTTAAACAAAAGAAAATTAAAAAAAAAGGGAAATAAGACCTTTGGACCAACGGCCAAAGATCGAAGGCCCAAAGGCCTGAAACACAAAACGACGCCGAAACAAGAACGAAAGAACGAACGCGGCACAAGAAAAAAAAACCAGCCGCTCGGAAGGGAGCAAGGGAGCAAGAAAAGTCAGCCGTAGGGCTGACATGGCAAAAGAAAAAAAATTATAAAAAGAGACGGGACGGACATGACGCTGGAGAGCCGCAGAGACGAGGCAAAGCGAGGGGCGTGCGACAGAGCCTTCCAAGGCTCGGTCAAACGGGGAAGACAGGCAAGGAAGGAGAGGAGCCGTGAGTGTGCGGCGCGACATTAATTGAAAAAAGGTCGACGAGCAGAGGAGAGAGCCTTCCTCCAGAGGTTCGGGCGAAAAGAGGAGTCGTGCGGTAGAAGGCAGAGCCTTTAGAGGCTCGGTGGAACGCAGCAGAGGAGAGAGCCTTTACAGGCTCGGGTGAGGCAGTCGACGCACAGAAGGCAGCAACGCACGGAAACCAAAGCCGAGGCGTGCGCCATCAGCAGCCGTCAGCGACGTCAGCCGAAGGAAAAAGAAAAAGAAGAAAGAATTTGGCACAGGAATCAAGGCACCGAGAGAGAAAATTAGAGAAGAATATATACCGGTAGAATTTATTTCAGATAAAATTAATTTTTATCTGAATAAATTTTTGATCTTTAATTCAAAATTAATTCCGGTTATTTCTTTCTCTTATTTTTAATTTATATTTTAGATATATATTTCTGTGTAATTAATTCTTTAATTATGAGTGGCTGATTATTTATTGTTAGGGAATGAATTGAAACCCTAGACTATGGTTTGACTTATAATTTTATTTTCTTTGTTTCGTGAGATTGTTTCTTGACTCTATATTAATTGCTATCGTTTATATATATAATTCTGTCAAGTATAGTTTATTTGGTGCATGCCTTGTTCTGGTTCCTCATAAGTGACAGTATGTAGGATTATTTGCCTGCGAGGTGGCCATCTAAATATACTAGAATTTATGTGTATAAATTGCAGCTAGGTTAGATAACATTTCACCTAATCGTTTTGTGATTCTAACCGAAGTGGTAAAACGTTTCGATACGTGTGGGTCAAGGATAGGAAATACAGCTAGACATACGTTTTGTACTAGTCTGGGTACTTAGATTGACAGCCTTCCACTTACACTTAATGCTTTAAATCTAGTTAAATATAGGAGCCGCTTGTTGCTGCTATACTGCTAGTATTTAATAGGATTAATATAGGCACGTGGTCGTATTAATTAATTAAGGGAAGTAATATAAGGTGTATGGACCTGCGTTTGGTGTGCAACTTGGTCAATCTCTTTCTCACGATTAAAATTGACTTAGAAATAAATATTATATCTCGATCTAATCTAGTGGTGGATTTTTATTTCCCTAACATATTTCTCATATCTGCAAGTTTCCCATTATTTCCATTATTTTCATTATTAGTTTACTTTATTCTATTTAATCCTTTTATTATTTTATTATTATTTTGATAAACCCACATTAGTATTTTTCTTATTTATTTATTTTGTGTTATTTAGGATTTTTATTTTTAGTTTTAGTTTAAGCTAGTTAATTAGAGGTGAGCCCTCTCAATCCCTGGTTTAGAACGATACCCTTATTTACCAGTGCTACAAGTGACAACAAGAGGGTTTAAATTGCGTGACGGCTACGGTCGCACCAATTCTTAAAGAAGACCGCCAAGTTCTAGTGGGGCGAGTCTTATGATGGGGTATTCCAAGAATTAAAGAGACGGATTAATATGATACCTGTACTGACTCTACTAGATGGTTCAGAAGATTTTGAGGTCTACAACGACGCATCCAAGCATGGACTCGGATGTGTGCTGATGTAGAATGGCAGAGTGGTTGCATATGCCTCCCGATAGTTGAAGCAGCACGAGCAAAACTATCCAACTCATGGCCTGGAGTTAGTTGTAGTGGTTTTTGCCTTAAAGATTTGGAGGCACTACTTATATGGGACCAAGTGCAAGTTCTTCACAGACCACAAGAGCCTCAAATACATATTCACCTAGAAGGAACTGAACATGAAGCAAAGAAGGTGGATGGAGATAGTCAAGGACTACGACGTAGAGTTGACCTATTACGAGGGTAAGGCCAACATGGTTACAAATGCACCGAGTAGGTAGACCACACACTTTGTGAACTTCTGAGTGGTTGTTGACCGAATGCTGGAGGAATTGTCTAACTCGGAGATTGAGTTGATTCAGTAAGGTGACCTTGAGGTCCATATAAGTGGCTTGACGATCGCCCTCTCAATATTTGAGGAGATTTGGGTCGGCCATGCTAGAGATGCCAAGATTGAGAGGATCCTTTAGAAGTTGTAGGAAGGTGGGGCCAAAGGGTTTTAGGCACACGAGGATGGTATCCTTCACTACAAGAGCCACTGGTGTGTACCGCAAGGATGTTTAGAGTTGAAGTGCCAGATCTTGGAAGAAGGATGCTAGACCGCTTACTCTATCCACCCAAGAGGGGACAAGCTGTACAAGGATCTCAAGAAAGTGTATCGGTGGCCCCGTATGAAGGACAAGGTAGCTAAGTTTGTGTCCAGATATCTTACCTTTGAGAAGGTCAAGATCGAGCACCGCAAATCGGCAGGACTACTTCAGCCTCTAGAAGTGCCAAGGTGGAAGTGGGATTCAATATCCATGGACTTTGTCAGTCGGTTGCCAAGGAATTGGAGAGGTTGTGACACTATCTGGGTCATCGTGGACAGATTGATCAAGTCGGTTGTGTTTATTCCAATGAAGTCCACCTAGAGCATAGATCAATTGCCCCGGTGTCTACAAGAAGTTTGTGGTTAGTCAGGATGGGGTGCCTAAGGATATTGTCTCATATAGGGATTCAAAGCTCCTCTCTCATTTCTAGGGAAAGCTGCAAGAGGTCCTAGGAATAAAGTTAAAAATTAGTACAACTTAGTTAGATTTAGTAAAGCTAATCCGACCCGACTCATTTGATCCTAATAATCTAATTTGGATTAAAAAAATTAAATGTGATCTCAGTCCAAAATTTGAACCAACTAGAATAAATTTGAAATTAATCAGAATTTAGCTAATTCGATAATATTTTTATCTTTAATAACCTAACACATACGCATACAAAAATCCGATAATGGCCTAGTTTAAGCCCAATTTATACCAAAACATAATTCTAAACTTAATTCAAAGCAAAGTCAAATTTAATCCATAAAGGCAACATTTTTTTTATATAAATTGATACATAAATACTAATATACTATCTTATTAATAAGTTTTCTTATGTAAAAATAATAATGTGGAGCCCATATAACAACAAATGAAATAAAACTAGTAAGACTTTACTCTCTTCACTTTATTTTAATGTAATATCAGTATCAATCATATTATATTATATAAATTTCCATTATTATAATTATAAGTATTATAAAAATAAACATTAATAATAAATATACTAATTATGACATATATTTTTATAATACAAATATGAAAATTTATATTTGTATTTCTACTAATAATAATGATTATTATATTTTTATGGCAACGACAACAACAACAACTAACATGATAATTATAATCATTGTAATAGTCATTATACATATGTATATAATAATATTTATAATTATATTTATAATAATAACTACAACAATACTAATAATGATAGAAATTTATTATTATTATTATTATTGTTATTATTATTACATATTTTACGATAAAATTACTATAATAAGCCTAATAATAATAATACACCACATAATTGAATTTATTTATTATATTTAATTAATAACTATCAATATTAATACAAATTTTAAACTAAATTATTTTGGTCCAAATCCGATATAATCTAAAATATGTAGACCCAAATCCACCCAATCCAACCCGATCTAACTGTACACCCGAATTGAATCCAAACTAGAAGAAACTCCATCGATAAGACCTAGATCTAATCATACTCAATACAAACCAAATTTGAATCACCATTACCCGAATTAGACTTGAACTTAAAGGACATCCAAACCAGACCTAAATCTAATCCAATTGTATAAAAGATCTAATTTTAACCCGATCTAAATTGACTCGATCCAAATTTGACCTGTATAACACGTTTGATACCTCTAGTTTTAACCAAGTCTGGTCATACCTTATATAGTTTTAAAAATTAGATCGGTTATCGAACTGATATTATAACTCCCACCAAGAGCTCTTAATATTTGATCCCCAAACCAATCTTGAAGCGGTGGACTTGCATTACCTCATTGGCCTCCACTTCCGAAGTAAACCGGACCAAGTTCATGAATTGAGTGTAGTACTCCTCAATGGACATACCCCTTGCCGAAGAGCCATAAACTTGCCGTACTTCTTCATGCGGATGTGAGTTGGGAAGAAGCATGCACAAAGCGCCTTCAGGAACACTCCCCATCTCATAGATTCTCCGTGGATGCTCCTCCAACACATGTCTGGCCTTCCTCTCAAGTAGTATATTGCTATGTCAACCCTCCCATCCACTAGACAACCATAGGTAGTGAATGTCTTCTACATATTTCGGACCCATATTTCCATGATGTCAAGGTGGATAATCTTAATATTAACCTATCTCGATTAAGATCAATCTTGATAAGGAATCTTAATTCCGAATGGTCTTGATTTAATTCATTAACCTTGATAAGGGAAATTTTTATTAGCTTGACTAATCTTAATTTAGCCATAATGATCAATTAGACTAATCATTATTCAATCTACCCTTAATTAATTTGGTTTCTTGATTAATGTGTTTAATCTAAAGTTGATTTATTGTTAATCTTCAATTGTGATTTTTTAAGGTTTGGGGGCGCTACCCCCTTGACCCTTTCTGCCTTTCATGGTTTCAAGTATTATCCTCATTATCGGTGTATACTTTGTCTTTTTGTTCCTCTGTGTTATTTTTAAGCCGTTTGATGAACTTAAAAGAGCACAATGTATTTTACATGTTGTATAAGATATATTATTTGTATGTTTATCATTTTTGTTGTATTAATCCTTGTCTAATAATTTGAAGTTAATTGATGTCTTTTAAACTTTAACGCCTAAGAAAAATCCTTCAAAATCTCTAAATTAACCTAAAAGAGGATTTAATTATTATTTTAATATTAATATTTTATTAAATATCCCAAAATACCTAAAATATATTAATTAAGCCAACCCATCTTTTTCCTTTCTTTTTCATTTTTCTTTTTTCCTTTTTCCCCCTCTTTTTCCTTTTCTTTCCTTTCCTTCTCTTCCTTTTTTCTCCTTTTCCCCCCGACCTAGGCCGGCCCGTTGGCCCATCTCCTCCCCTCCCCCTGCGCAGCCCAGGCCCCTACGTCATTTTTCCCCCTTTCCCGCCCGGTTCGGCCTCCCCCTTTCCTTCTTCTTTTTTTCCCTGGACCGCCGGTCCAACCTACCCCGCATCATCTTCAACCTCCCACACCTACAACTCCCTCAATTAGCGCTAGGAATTCTGCCACCAACCACACAGCCCACTCCAGCCATTCCTCCCATCTCTTCCCCGTTGACTTACCTACCATCTCGACAAGGCCATTCCTCCCCTCTCCTACGTGTCATTCCTCCTGCCCCGTCAAAAAAATGGCCTACGAAGGTAGACTTGCGTCGGCCTACCCTCATCGGCTAGAGAACCATAACTCTTGCCCCCTACTCTCCCACTCCCCTTTGTCGTTTTCCCCTTCCGATCGAGCTATAAATAGCCCCGAAGGCTGCCATAATCGGGTTTTGATTTTGGTAGCCTAGAAAATCTACCAGTGCGCCGCCGCTCGTTCAACCCCTCTTTTTTCCGTCGTCGACCGTCGTTACCACCCACTCCAGCCACCAAAACATTCCCTGAACCGCCCTCTACACAACCGAGCCACCATCCTTCCTTGCCTTGCCCTGCACAAGCCACCCCGGCAGTGCAAAGTCATCTTCCCAAACAACCCCATTTGACCCTGTGCCGCCCCTCGTGCCTCCATTTGCCACCGGTTCCGTCACCTGTAGTGCCACCTCTACCCCCCAAAACAACCAAGGGACCTTACCCTACCTCCCCACACCTCCATTTTCCCTTACTTCCCTCTCCCCTAGCCTCCACAACCATCTCTCCCCCACCCTTCTTCCTCTGCCGCAGCCGCCGCTGGCTCCACCACCCAGCCTAGGTGGTCTCCCAACTCCTTAACTCTTAAACTTGTGTATAAAAGTGTTAATGATTTTAATATTAATAATATTATTATTAACTATTATTATTAGTGTTATTATTAATATTATTATCATTATTATTATTACTACTATTATTATTGTTATTATTATGTTCTAACTCTTATTTTCGAGAGATTTCTAATTAATGGTATTACTATGTAAAAGACTACAACTTTGTTATTATTACTACTATTACTATCCTTATTATTATTGTTGTTATTATTATTACTATTACTATTATCATCATTATTACTACCATTACTTTGTTACTAATAATACTAATACTAACGTTGGCCATTACTTTTATATTATTTTCATCACTAGTATTATTATTATTACTACTACTACTACTACTATTCTTCTTATCATCATCATCATCATCATCATCATTATTATTATTATTATTATTATTATTATTATTATTATTATTATTATTATTATCACTAATATTATCACTATCATCATCATCATCATCAATTCATCATCATCATCATCATCATCATCATCATCATCATTATTATTATTGTTATTATTATTACTATTATCATTATTGTCACTATTATTACTACTACTACCATTAGCGTTATTAATATAAGTATCATTATGGCCACTACTTTTTATATTATTTTCATCACTATTATTACTATTATTATTACTAGAATTTGGGGTCGATATTAGTATCAGTATGAAACTAATAATAATAATAATAATATTAGTAATATTGAAACCCTTACTTTAATACTATGAATATTACTAAGACTTACTTTGGTTAGTAGCAGTACGATTAATTATTTTAAGAATAATAACCCTACTTTTAATTATAAAACTACCATTATCATTATTACCCTTAGTAGTAGGCCATGATAAGGGTAAGATAGGAAATTATGGTAATTCTGGTAGAGGGAGATTAACCCATAGTATTTCCCTCTTATAGGTGAATCGAGTCAAAACCCTCAGGAGGTGTAGGAGCATGCTCCAAGTCCGGCTACGTTTTAAGTAAGGGTGTAGCTAAGGCCGCCTGTGTGCTATGTGTCTTACTTGCCTTGGATGTCCTGTATAATTATATGTCGTGTTCTATATGCTATTATCTTAACTATTTTTATGTGTAGTGCAGCTTGGAACAGAGGTATGTTCATGTGCTCTCTTCTGATATGTGCTAATGTGGATATATTGCAAGTTGTGATGTGATGTGATATGGCCCTTAGGACATGCATGCTAGAGTATTTGATGTGGTGTTGTGGGATGGAGGTATGAAAAGAGAAAAATGAGAAAGTAAGATACCCAAGGGGAAGTAAGTTGGCTAACGTAGGTAAGGATGATCTAAGTAATCTATGATCCATGAGTGGATGAGTGAAAGAGGAATTAAATAAAATGAATGAGTGGGAGGAACTAGGGTTTGCTTGGTAGTGGCCAGGTGCATTTTGCCTTGCATGACCGTTCCACCGGCTATAATAGTGGGGGTTTCCATGCTCAACAAACCAAACATAATAACGATAAGACATAGGAAAGATACGAGTAATTACAGTAGAACACCATGAAAGTCAGGGTCAGACCGTTCCACCGGCGAATAATAGTGGCCAGGGCATGTTGCCCTACATGACCAGTCCACCAGCGAATAATAGTGGCCAGGAGCGTTTTGCCCTGCATGATCGGTCCACCAGTGAATAATAGTGGGGTTCCCGCACTCGCATGGATTGATAAATATTATGATGTGAATCGACTATATTTATCAGAGATCTAAAGAATAAGTTATCCGGTCCATAGCTGGTCTTCTTGATCTATGTTACTACATGTTGTCTACGTAATTATGCCTTGTATGCTATGTTGTGTGTTTTTGTGTATGCTGGGCTTAGTGCGTCTATTACCTTACTAATACTTAGTACGTAGTGTACTGATCACCCGTTTCATGGGTGCTACTCATTCCCACCAGCAGAAGACCCGACTGAGTTTGTGTAGGGCGGGGCTGAGAGTTGAGCCTGGACCTAGCTTGGGGGTCGAGAGTGACATGGCAGGAGTCCATCATCTATTTTTTTTCCCTATATTATTATATTTTATTTTATCCTGTTGTATGATATTCTTTGTCATTTGGTACTTTAAAACTGTACTTTTGGGTTGTACCTTTTGATTTCTGCACTCTAATTCTGTATGACTTGTGTTTTACTAATGAATGGTGTTTTATTAATGACTCGTATTCGATGTTAAACTCGTTTAGCCTTAGCACTTAGTATTGGGACGGTAGGAGTGAACCGATCTGGTACTAAGTGTGGCGGTAATGCTCTTGAGTTTACGTTTTTATCTTTTCGCTTCCATTAAACCCTTTTAATTAAACGAAATTTTTCAATAGTAAATTTGGGGGTGTTACAGATACCCCTTACCTATGTCCATACCTGAACCAACCAAGTATTTTTTTTCTATCCTCCGTATCTGTATCCGTATCTGTTTATCTATATTCATTTAAGAATCTGTTAGATGAAAATTATAAGGTGTTGGGTAAAATATGCCCCATTTATATCCTACCCGGTAGAGTGATGAATTTCCTAATCCATACGCATTCCTTTGTTGTTTAAGAAGCATCAATGTACTCAACTTCAACTGTAGAATAAACAACTATGTCCTTTTCGGAAATCTTTGATAAGTGGATTTTATGCCATATTTTTATAGTATTAATCCTCGCACTTTGCATTACTTTTCCTTTAAAAGGGATAATTTAACCTCTCTTTAACCACAGGTATTTATTTGGGATCAATCATGAAGAAAATAAGTAAAAACAAGGTGTTTTAAAGAGTTTTATAACTAAAAAGCTCAAACATAACTTTCACATGAAATACCGAAAACAACATTTGGTATTTCTGTCATGACTTTTTCATTAATCTCCACTTGAGTTTATTCAAACTGCATTAGAAATATATACCAAGAGCTACAACTTATGCATGAGACCTAACAAGTCACTTTCCCTTTCACCATGTCTAGTGGAATGTGTATTGGACATTTTTCTAAGCAAACAAGACTCACATATTTCAAAAGATTGAAAATCAAAAGAACTTAGAAGTTTATCTTTATGGAGCTTTAAGATGCATTTCTTATTTATATGGGCTAAATGACAATGCTAGAGATAGTTTAGATTCAAGTTATTAAACTTGAGTATTTTATTATTTATGTTATAGATCAGGCTATCAAGGTTTATAAAATAAAGCTAGCTTTACATTTACACCCCGCCATAAAATACCTCATTTAAGTAAAAAAAATTGACAATTATTCTTTCTAGAAAAATGAAAATTATCCATGTCCAAGCATGAAGCATAAATAATATTTATACCGATGAGAGGTATATAATACAATCATTGGGTTCTATAACCATGCTAAAAGATAAAGTTATAATAAATTAAAGTGCCTACATATAATGAAAAAACTCTTGCTCCATTCCTAACGTGTAGGTCCATTTATTCTTTAGCTGAAGGTATGATCCTTATGAGTCATTACACATTTATACAAATGCTATTACCAACAATAGTATCTAATACCCTTGAGTCAGAAAGAATAGTAGCAACATTTACTTCCATAATATAAATACCTAAAGTGAAAGTATCACTTCGTTTTTTCTTTATCAAATAATATTGCTTATAATTCCTTCTAATGATTGACCTCATTGTAGTAATGGCAAACAAAATTATTTATAGTATTGGGCTTGGATATGGGCTTAATATTGGGTTTGGATTTGTTGCCCAAGTTTTCAACTTGGGATTTCCCCTTGCCCTTTCCTTTAACATTACCTTTACCCTTGCCTTGTCTCTTAAAACCCTTTTTGTTATTAACCATTAAAACATCAGTAGGATTCCTCTTAGTGTTATGTTTATCCATATTAATCATCCCATATAATTGAGTTAATGTCATATTAAGATTGTGCATGTTATAGTTCATAATGAACTTATCATAATTTGATGGTTAAGACTAGAGAATTATATCAATAACCAACTTTTGGTTAATGGAAAAGCTTAATATTTTCAAATTCTCAACATAAGTGATTATATTAATCATGTGGGGATTAACTGAGTTCCCTTTTACCAGCTTATTCTCATGAAATACTTTTGTGAGTTGACATCTCTCAATTTGAGCTTGCTCCTGAAATAAATTTTAAAGACTCTTAATCATTTTATAATTTGCAATGTGCTCAAATTGCATTTGAAGATTTGAGCTCATTGTAGCTAGCATGATACAAGTGACATTAGTTGAATCATCAACATGCTTCTGACAAGCATACTTTTTAGTACGTGAAGCATTGATAATAGTCTCATTAACGATTAGTGTTTCAAGAACATATTCCTTCTTATAATGCTTGAGAAAATTTCTCAAATTTCTATAAATTTCTATACTAGTCAAGGAAATTATTTCCATCGAGCTTTTCCTTCTCAATGATATATGATAATGAGAACCTAAATGAATTTCCTACCATAATCTATAATAATATATGTATTATAAGTATTTAGAAGCCTGTATGTGTGTTTGTACATATCACTCTCAAAATAAGAGCTCGCTATATTCATAAAAATATCATTGTAAAAGGTATGGTGATTGAAGATCTATATTTTACCAAGACTTAAATAAGCCTTTGCTTAACATCTAAATCATAGCTATAGGTAAGCAAAACCTTGTTAATTATATCATTGGGGTGACATCTCATATCCAAATGCCCAAAACATGCCATGGCTCTAAAACCATTTTGATTACCTTGTTAAGTTAAACCAAATCATACAAACAAGTGTCACCATCACCTATCTTAAAATTTTTAAATAATGGAGGATGTTCTACTTTGGTGGACCCACATTTTATTTAGCAAAATACTCAAATTTTCCTATTTAAATCATTTATTAATTTCTCCTAGATTTACCTTAATTAATCCCCTCTTATTTTAATAAAAATAGTTTATTTAATTAATTTTTTCTAATAATTTATTATTTGGCCATGATTCCCTAAATTAGGGTTTTGGGGTATTTCAGTATCCATATCCGTACACATACTTATCCCTATATTCATATCCGTAACCATTTAATCTTATATATAATTACCATTTTACCCTTGACTTTAGAATAAATATAATACAATATTAATGTTAAAATTTTCATTTGGCTAAACCCTATATGGGTTTATCAATCGGGTAATAGATTTGTCCATTAGATAATATTCGTTAATAGGTAAACAAATTATCTATCGAGTAATGAATATTTGATGGATACGGATATGAATGTGTTAGTAGATAATCGTTTGGGTACGAGTACAAATTCAAGTATAGATTTTTTTATCGGATATGGATACGGGGTATGGGTGTACCTGCTCTATTTACATCCCTACTATTAGGAGTATTCCCAAGCATTTTATATCCATTAGACCTTTATTATGCTAATAATGGAGCTATTGTACTTTCAAAGGAACCAAGCATATACTCAGAAAGTATCACCTCATTCATGAAATAGTCAAAAGAGGTGATGTTAGATTGTGCAAAGCATTTATAGAAGTAAAATATTGTTGATTCATGAACTAAGCCTCTCACATATGCTAAGCATGATTGCTACACTAAGTCATTTGGTGGTAGATACATACACGAGTGATTCGTGTACTATTAGGATAATTATGTGTTTTTCATCCTTCATGTTTGTTAATTATAAAAACATTTGTTATTTTCTTTTAATCATGATTGTGATTAAATTATTTTATAGACCTCTATCATCTGCGTGATCTAGTTATTTTAAATGGTCCCTAGTTTATCATCATTAGCCATAGGGACAGTGATAATTTATGACTAGCATGTGGATTGACTAATGGCTAAATTTCACAAGCCATGAATACATGATAGTGAGTTAATCACATAAATACGTGTTAGTGAACATTATAATGGATTTACCTATAATGAGAACACTGTAAGTTTGTTATATATGTATCACTAGTAATCCTCATTTCAACTTAATAGTCCTTTGACTTGAATTCGCTATAGTCTACTATATGAGGATTAATTTGTTTTTGACATTATCTCACATCATTGTTTAGACATATAATTACAAAGGTAATGATCAGACATGTTATGCACTATATCAAGGAATGTAAGTGAATAATATAAGACTATCCCCTCTCATATAATGAAGAAATATATCTTTGGGACATCGATTAGTCACAATAAGAAATGCATGGACGTGCTCAAGTATATTGAAAGTCAACCATCTATTCAGTTAATCTAACCGAAACGTATAATTAAATTAGATAAAGATGACATAATTCCTACCTTATATTTAATTATGATATTATGTGGCCAAATAACTGTATTGATCGGTTCTAGTGCAAACAGAAGATTGCTAGACATATGCCCTAAGAACTAATCATAGAGTCTGTGTCAGACACTTGACATTCACACAACTTGGGTATTCATAATGTGTTGCTAGATGATCACTTATGACTTGTGAAAAAAAAGGTATTTTGGGACTAAGATCAATATTGGGTAAATTTATAGGATCAAGCACTAGAATAAGCTAGATCTAATATAATTGGTCTAAGATGTCTAATCTAGTACATACTTATTAAGTCTATCAAATACTAGATCATAAGGGTTTAAAGTGACATCATCTCCCTTATAAAAAGGAAGAGACCCAAGTTGGAACAACATATATTGAAAAATTAGTTTTCTAAGAGTCGCTTCCATAACCAACATAAAAGAGAATAAATTTTTTCTAATTGTCAACACACTTAGTATTAGAACAAAGATGTACGTGTAGATATATAGATAAAGTCGTGATAATTGGCCCGCAATTGTGACATCTTTTTTTCATGCTATAAGAGATATATTCTATTTTGATTGATTCGTTCTTGATATTCTTATGAATGTTGGGATTCATATTAGATTTGAAAAACCTAGCACTAATAATATTAATAATATTGCATACAATAAGATTTTATATGGGTTTGCATAAAAAATAAATACATTTTTGCAATCATCTTTCAAATATTGTTATATTAATTTAGGGATGTAAACGGGGCGGGTTCGGGTCGGGTATACCATACCCCGTATCCGTACCCGATAAGAAAATCCGTACCCGAATCCGTACCCGTACCCGAACGGATATCCGTTGACATATCCGTATCCGTATCCGTCGGATATCCATTATCCGACGGATTATCCGTTTACCCGTTAATGGATATTATCCGACGGATAAATCCATTACCCCGACGGATAAACCCATTTATAGTTAAGCCAAATGACAATTTTAACCTTAATTTATACTATATTTATTTTAAAATTAAGGGTAAAAGGGTAATTATATATCGGGTAAACGGGTACGGATATGGATACGGGTATGGTTACGGGTACGGGTATGGATATCCCATACCCGTATCCGTACCCGAACCCGACGGGTATTTTTTTCTATCCTCCATATCCGTATCCATATCCGTTTATCCATATCCGTTTAAGTATCCGCCGGATAAAATCCGTCGGGTTTCGGGTAATACCCGCCCCGTTTACATCCCTATATTAATTTGTTATGTTGATGCAACTTTTCTTTTAACTTTTAATATACACTCCCTCCTTACATTACACGAATATAATGCTAGTTGTTAATGAAATATTATATATCTAAAATTATCGTTATATGTTAATTCATTTTATTTCGTATAAGTTATTGAACACTATTATTACTTTATATATCTATATATAAGAGTAAAATTTAGATATTGTATTAAGTTATTCACGTAGTATCTAGATATTATAATCAGATCATTTGTACAAAGACAAATACTAAATTAGAGTTGTAATTTTTTGACACCAAACCAGACTAAAATTTAAAAATTAAATTGCAATTGGATCGGATTCCATTTTACCATTTACGTCCCTATCGGATGTTGCCTGGTCACCCCACCACGTCCACGAACGCAATTAACCCAGATGGCATTCTTTTAAGCATTTAGTGAAAATTGCAGCAGTCGGACTGGGAATTTCTCAGCCGAGCTTCACCGAGAGACGAAAGGGCAAACTAGAAAAACTAGGGTTTCGGGAATCTCTATCTTATCAAAGACAGTAGAAGAAAAGGAAGGACAAATCCATAATCTTTCCTTCTTCCCTATCAGTTGGCGCGTTTCGAATATCAAACGGAAGGTTAGCTTTCTGGAAAAGCCACGAGCCGCTCCTCTTTTTCCTTATCTTCTCAAATTCCGACTTGTTTTCGTCTTTCATTCACCAGCTTCTCCTGAGAATCTGAGCAAAACTGTACAAGAACAACAGTTATGGGGAGAGGAAAGTTCAAGAGCAAGCCTACTGGTCGACGCCAATTCTCCACTCCTGAAGAGATTGGTATGCTTCGAACTTATCTTATTATTTCTTATTTTTCTTTCAGATTTCAATTGGTTGATTTCGAATTATGAGTGATTTATACTTTTTCTGATATCGTATATTTCGCTATGATTGTTGCGATAATCGCGTAGGAGGGGTGATTGGTTTCTTGTTTTTTCTGTTTGGTTCTAGTTTTTGTTTTGTTTCCTTAATTCTTTGCTAGCTTTTGGCTGCACGCTATGGGTGCCTATTTAATAATAATCCGTAAATGTAAGGGGTAAAATTAGATGTAATACTAATGGATTCCTAATTTTTAAAGCACACAAATATTCCTTTCTTTCTTGGAATTGATAGAAGTAACTATTTTGGATATAATGCAAATTAAAAATTGTATCAAATTAACAAGAGACACTACAATGATAACATCAGTTATTACAACCTATGTTAGGATGATATCAAAATTAGTGCAATTATATTGTGTATGAAGACGAAAAATAAATAATTATCTTAACTTCGATAACATAGTTTTTCATTTCCACAAAGTAAACTATATAATAAAAGTGGAAGGTACCAAAATTAAGACCCTAATTTGTTTATGTTGTATTCAATGGTTGCCGAACGCACGAAATGATGGAAACTATATATTAGTTTATTAGTCAATGTTTACTAGATTTAATATAACAATAGTTATGGAATGAAAAAATGAAGAAGACCTGTATCTCTTATGATGCTACATAATAAAAGGTATGTTTTGTATATGTACAGTGAATGTGAATTTCTTACAGTAACTTATTCTACATAAGTCCATGGGAGCTGCTTTGTATGCTAAGATTTAGACTTCTTGATAATACTGCATGTCATCCTCATTGGATCTTCCAAAAACAACTCAGCGCTCAGCCTTTTATAGTATACTATGATTTCATTAAAGTTGGCTCTCCCAGGAAAATAATAATAAACGACATTATATTTGTGTCTAAACACATAGTCATGCCATGAAATTACTCCATCACTCTCCATAATACTTGATATTTGTGTATATATAGATAGATAGTCCCACACTTCTCCTTCTGAAATGAAATAACTATTGAGATAAATCAAAGGAGATGACAAAGTGTTTGAAAATATTATAAAGCAAAGAAGGTAATGGTAAACTTCAGAGGTAGCATTCTATATACAGGTAGTGCATGGAAACAACTATAAACAAAGTAAGGATGTAGTACATGTATACCACCTTTTAGCATAGAAAGCATTTAAACTCTTCATCAAGATGATTGCTTGCATGTACACCAAAGAAAGTGATTAAGGACGAAGTCTCCATTTGCAATTGTAAGTGATCCGTAGATATGATTTCTTAATAGTCTGCATGACTGGATTTTAAAGTGTGTAAAACTAAATTAAAGTGCTAACTGTTTGTAGAGTTTGAAATTTAAATTGTAGCTTAAAAAGAGGAGAGTGGGTTAATGAGTTGATTTTTCATGTTACCTGATGTGGTAAACACAGTATATCACGAACGGTCATTTTCTTTTGTGAAGTGAATGGTCTTTGATCTTATTTTATCTATTAATTTTAATAGTTTAAATCTAGTCTGGTTATGGAAATAATGGAGATCATCATGTTATTTTTAGTTTTGGTTGATTTGGTTTGAGTTTATTTGTTTAGTTAAAATATAGGAGCAGCTACATAAGGTGCGTTGGCTTAAAAAATAGTATGGATATTGAACTACAGCTTAATCAGAATTCAATTTTTAAGCTTAGTTTTATCTTTCCGTTTTGTTATATTATTTATTTTTCAAATTGATGGAGTTAATAGAAAGTTCTACCTTGCTGTCCATGGCTACTGTTGGTTGTGTAGTCACTTGCTAAGCTTGCTATTGGGCCTGAAAGGGCCTTTTTTTCATTGGCCAATCAAGTTGACTAGCTTGTTTTAACAACAAAACAGAAAAATAAAACCTGGCCTGATGGTACAAAAAACTAGTATGCTGTCGATAAAATTACTCTCATTTGGTATCTAATTAAACACATACAGACTTAAAGATAATAAAGCAATTGCATTATGCATATCCCAATATTTGGTAATGTGATTTTCAATTTCTCAACAGAGTTGGAAAGCTCGTTAGTTCCATCACAGTTTCTTTTCCTGCACCTTGGTGGATAGATATTTACAACTGCACTGATTGCATTTCATTGCTTAGAGTGGTTTCTCAATTTTGCAGTTCTCATGGCATTTTTTTGCTTGAAATTATTGCAGTTGCTGGGACTTCTAACCGTCCTCGTTCATTCAGACAGGTAATACTTTCTCTATTCTGTAATTCGTGCTTTCTATCTCACAATTTATTTATTCATTGCATGATTCTTGGGAAAACATGCCTTTTTTATAAATATTTGGTAGGGATAAGAAGCTTGTTTCTTATGATGTGATCAGGTAGAGGCTGAAGTAGAAGAGGAAGAAAGAGAAGAGGAAGAATCTGAAGAGGAATCTGATGATGATTCGCAGGTGAGCATTTTCCTCAATACATATAATCGGAGAGACTTCAACCAGTTGTTTGCTATATTAAAATGATTCCGTCTACTGGCTTTTCATTATCATAATTGATTAGATTTCCCCTTTAAATAATATCCTGCTTTACCTTTTTATTGCTTAGCAAAAGCGAAAAGGCACGCAAGGTGTTATTGAGATTGAAAACCCAAATCTGTCGAAGTCAAAGAACATAAAAGCTAAAGATATTGATGTGAGTTCTAAATTTTTTCCCCATACAATTGTTTCAATAGATCAACACGTTGAAGGAACTATAACTACTACCTTTTTTTTTTGGCTTATAATTGGCAGCTGGAGAAAACTCCTGAACTTTCAAGACGTGAAAGGTCTGTTTACTTTCTTTTGATCAGGATTTCTTTGTTATCTTGTTTGTGTGCTACTGTGGATTTATTGTCTCTGGTTAAGGAGCTCTAGGTTTAAGCCTTACTCGATGTTCAGCTGTAGCTACTTGAAAGTTGGATGTTATATACTGTAGATATTAAGCTACCTCCTAATATTTCAGCTTACTTGAGCCTTAAATTGATCCAAGAAATTTTTTTGCCTCTGTATGTCTATATACAGTTTTCAAACATTGTGCGTTTAGTTCTTATCATTTGCAGTTGTATTGAAGCTACTGATTGAAGAACTTGAAGGCTGGAACTCTTAATCAGAGAACTGTGTTGTTATGGGCTGTGTCTATAACTACCCTTGCTGAGCTAAACATACTTGTTAGCCTAGATGAGCAAGACATCTATGTTATCCTTGATAAACAAGGCATATCAATATGACATTATAATTATTATTAGTTTAATTATTTTTTCAGGAAATAAGTTATATTCATAATTGAATATATTAGTGAACTATTATGTTGAGGTAATATTTAGGATAAATTTTATTTACATATCCTATATTTGGCCTAGTACTAAGTAGTGCCTTGTTTTTAAAAATCAATTAGGCACGTTCACATTTTGGTTTATTTTCACTTATGGAATTCATCATTTAGGTTCTCAAAGTGAAAATAAATCAAAAGTGAACCTAAGTGGAATTACTAGATACACAAGGTGCTCATAAAATATTAGGCCAATTGTAAGGTGTATAAATGTATTGTATCCTAATTTTTATATCTTATTAGTGTGGTTATTATCTAAGATAATGTTTGAAAAGGCCTCAGGCACACCGGGTGATAGGGCCCTATTGCCTAGGCACTAGGCACTCTAAGGCAAAGCAATGCGCCAAAATCACCTAATCTAATGGCTTTTGATCTTCCTAAACATATGTGATATTTTCTTTACTTCTTAAACATATTAAATAATTTCCTTTCCATTTTCACTCAAAATGATGTCTATTGGTCTTCCCATGGCCTTTTTTACCTCTTCATTTCTCCCTTTCTTTCTCAACTGATATTTAGTTATTGTATTTATAAAAATAAGTCTGAAAATGGCTAATCAAAGTTCCCTTATTGACAATAAACATCTTTCCCTCTTTTTTCCTCACATTTCCCAACCTAAGAATTAATTATCATATTGATTGCATTTTTTTTAAAAAAAAATGAAATTTAAAGCTAAAAAGCTAAGTTTTAGCAAGGCATGCGTCTTAGAGCTTTGCAAGCCTAAGCTCTTTAGTAGTGCCTTGCCAATGTCACCTTGCCTAAGGTAAAAGAAGCCCCAAACTCCTGGGAAGATGCACCTTTTCAAACACTGATATTTTTTAGCTAGATATTTTTATCATTGAACACTGTAGCTAGTGATATATAATTTTATGGTAATTATATAATCTTTTAAGCTCTTATAAATAGAGCCCTTTGGTGTTGAATAAGGTTCAACCAGATAATTAACTAATAAGGTAACTCCCTAGCTACCCCAAATACTCTTTCTTCCAGATCTGAACATCCTTGCCCCAACACTCCCCTTATTCTTCTAAATATTCTATTACCTCGTGTCAAGATCTGTGACCCATAACTTGTATTAGAGTACCATCATCTGATTTCCACTTTAAGTGTCAACATTCCAAGAGAGGAGAGGTTGGTTGCTTGGCAGGCTGGCAGATTTTATCCATCCTAGCCCAAGGTAGACATCACTGCTCTCTACTTGCTGCCCCGCTATCCAACCTGCCATTGACACCCCACTGTGACTCCAGTCTTGTAGCTGATCAAGAATTAGGAAATGAGAAAGAGAATGGTGGTGAAGAAAGTAGTGTATTTGATTTAAGAGATAGAATGGGTGAAACAATCCAGGCAGTCGAGGTCCTGGCATCTCCCTCCACAATATCCCACTTCGCCTCCCCCCTCTGACATCAGTCCCCTCACAATAACTGAAAAAGGCATCAGCTAACAGAATATCTTTTGCCCCTACAAACCCAGAAGGAAAAAGACAGAAACACCAGTAATATTGAAAAGGAAATAGAATGCAAAAATACTAACACGTAATAGAGTCATATCTGTTGTAGTAGGTCATGCAAGTGGCTTATCCAAAACTCACTGGCCTCCCTTGTTCCTCCAAGCATGGTTGTACTTAACCAGGTGCTTAATATATGCCTATCTAATCATAGGCTTAACAATGCCAGTCCCTTACTTTCACCTTGCCCTCAAGGTGAAGATAAGAAAATAGCTTGTTAACAATTTCCCGCCCGTCAAGCTCTAATATTGTCTCTTTTGCATTTTTTTCCATGTTTGCTTGAAGCACTCTGCTTGACAATGGAGGTGGTGCTTGAATATCCCTTCTCTTATATCTTGAATCATTAGGTGATGTTCTCTTAGAGTAGTGCTAATTATGGTGATGATAGACCAGACTGCCTGATCTCCTGTACATCCATTGCTTCCACCTTGTACTAGGATCATGTGGTAGCCTTTCTCCTGCCTACTACCAAAGCTTGTAGGCCAGTGCCTGTAAACGCATGTAAACTACAATTTTTTTTTCTAGGTCTGAATATGTTAGTAGCAAAGTACAGGTATGACAGATAATGTGAGATTATTTGTCGTGTTCAAGATGATAATGATTATTGAACTAGCATCATCTGACCCTTTATGGCTATGTTTGGTTAGAAGCGATTTGAAAAACTTTTAGCAGTTTTGGGATAAGTTAGAGGGTTGACTACATAGAACCTCTAATTCTAAAGAGGTTTTTGCGATAGCAGTTTTGTATAAAAAGTTAACTCTTTATAAAAAAATTCAAAATATTTGGATTAGCTTATTTAACTTTAGCTTTTTCAAAATTAATTGTACTTTAAATCCACTAATAACTATCATTATCAGAAAAATACTACTAAACACTTTCATACAAACAACTAATAATCTAATATTATTAGTTAAACCAATTAATACAATTCGCTAATAACTAACCGTTAATATAATCCACCAACCGGTATCAGCTATCTGCTAATTGCCAAACAGAGCCTATAAATTTTAGTGTCATCATGACTGCAGCTATGTGTCTACTTTGTTTTCTTAAGTCTTCTACTTATTTTCCAAGTATTTTTGATCTTTGACTTGGTGTAACTGGTCGCAAACTGTTGGTAAGCCTGAGTTGAGAAACCTGTCAATTATTTTGGCTTTGGCAACTTCGGATCCCATTTCTTTCAAACAGCTTCAAAGAATTGAGTTCTCATTTAGTTTCTGCTGGTATCTAGCAAGCCGGAATATGATATGCCCAGTGCGGAGGATAATTTCCAGGAATCACTTCAAGGCTACAGAAACATAGGAAATTTTTAAAAACAATTTGGAAAGCCATGTCAAAATACAATACAGCGGCTTTGTGCATGCTGTATCAGCTGACAGGAATGTAAAATATGCTTTGCTGATGGGCTCTAGGAGTGGTAAGCTTACCTTTGAATGCTGGGTAGATTTGGATTGAAGCTACATTTTCAAAGCTGTGTGATAACTGTGTTTTTTTTTTTGAAACACTCTTCTTCACCTTGGTTTTTTCTTCCAACATATTCATCTTTATGTTTGCAGGGAGGAGTTGGAGAAACAGAGAGCTCATGAAAGGTACATGAGGCTGCAGGAACAAGGAAAAACAGAGCAAGCCAGGAAAGATTTGGGTAAGTGATGCGTTATTTTGTTTGTTTGTTGTTGAATTGACAAGTCCTTGGGATAAATGGATACTGTTCATTGGATATGATGCTGCATGTTTTGATGTGTAAATAATTAATAAAACTGATATAAGTGTCCTAGTTATGCATTTAATGTGTAGAAAGTCAAGTACTTCCATTTCTTGGAGACACAATCTTGAGGTAACCCATTTGTTAAAGAAATCTACCGTACGAGTGTAATCTGATGTACCTTTTTTTGTCTCATTCTCTTGGAGGCCTACATTAAAGAGAATTTTTGCCTTTCCAAGCCTTAGACTAGTATCCCCACCCTTCCTTCCCAGAACTTGCTCAGAGAAGGGATTTTGCAATGGTCGAGGGTGGAGGGGTGTAGAAACTCTTGCTTGTCTCTCAATTTCTCTTTAATGCTTGTGTTGTAACTAGGATAGTGATTTTATCTTGACCAAATTCTTGTTTTATCCAAGTGTAAAAGGGAAGAGGGTGTTGTATCAATCATGCATCTCTTTCATTATTCCAAAAAAGTAGGAAGGTTTAAGCTATTTGCATTTTTATGGGAGTTCCAGTTTTAAGGAGGCGTGCATTAATCGATTCACACCTCATTTCCATACCTTGAGTTTGTTATGTTGTTGCTCACTATTTTCATTATGTGTATCATTTAATATGGGAAATGGGGCTATTGTTTATTTGAATTTTTGATGTGGAATGAATGACCAAGGCTTTTTTCCTCACCTTTTTTTCAGATTATATAAAATTAATAATAATAATTAAAATAATGATAGTATTATGGCAAGAATAATTTTAAAATAATAATAATCACACTAAACATATGCAAATTATACTAGATTAAAATAATCAAATGAGTCAAATAGGCCCTAAATGGGTTAGTGGGAGTATGATTGATGCAATTGATATTCCATGCATGTAATAAAATTGTGGTTCTGATTGTAGCCACAATTGTGTTATCGTTCGCAGCATTTTGTGTCATGGTCGTCGTGGTGTGAATTTTTATTTTTATTTCACAATATGCCTTAAATTTTTATTTATTGATCATTTAAATATAAATATTCAATAAATTTGTATTCTATATTATATTAGAAACACTAGTGTTGCACTCGTGTGATGCATGGATATTACTTTTTCTAAATTTTATAAATTAAATTAAATACGAATTTGCATATAACAAATAATAATAATGATAAACATAATGCTGATGATAATTTAATAAATTCATTTATACAATAGTATTATTATTGAATGAATAATACTAAATATTATACATTTAAATCAAGATGTTAAATTATATGTTATTATTTCCAAAAAATATGTATCCCCTCCATATGAAAAAGAAAGTTATTCTATCAATTTGCACATTTTTTATAATAGGGAAAAAAGTGAGGGTAAAAAAGGAGGTTTTGACTTTTTTAAAATGACTTTATTTTTTATATAACAATTTAGTGGTAGAATGGTTTTTTATTTTTATTTTTTATACGGATAGAGTGATATTTAATTGGTCATTATTATTTGGTCGATCACGAATATTTATTAAATAGATTAACATCACAAAAAGAAATTATATTTAAATAATAATTGGAAATAAATTAAAGATTATTAATTAATAACTATCTAATTATTTAGAATACTTGTCAATTTAACAGGTTAGTTAATATTTATAATAATAAGACGTACATAGAAAGAATAGAAACAAACACATTGGATTGAGGATTGGACTTTGACTACCACCTAATTTGGGTTAGAAGGAGCAAGTGCAATTGGTTAAAAATAGTGGGGAAAGCTGGGAAGATAAAGAATTTAAGAGTTGATCCATTTTACAAATGGGGCGGATAATTTGCTTTTATCATTAATGAGAATTGAGTACATAGTTATAAATTTTCTTTTTTATTACCGTATTAAAAAAATGTATAGTTTAGCAAAATAATTTGCAAGCTATCTCATTATTCAGTTATTTAATGAGGTATAATGTTACTGTTTGAATAGCTTATATGGAAATTGAATTGTAATTATTACCTGTAATTAGCATATGGGCTACAAAGAGTTTTATTATATTAAAATGGGTGAAAAAATGAGTGTAGACTCATACAATGAAGGATGCTAGTTTAGGCGGAAAATCTATCAGCTGCTTTGATTACGTTATTATATATTATAGCGAGTAATTATATGTTAATGTATTATTTAGTGGTAGATGTGAAGTTAATAAATAACAATGTATCATTATAATCTAATTGCCACTTGGTCCAAGATATATATAGTAAATGAATTACAAGAAACTATTATGTTCTTTTTTGGTGGATTTAGGATTACGATTTTCCAATAAATTTTTGATTTATCGGTGATGTAATTTTTTTAATATGTCGTGTATCGATTGACCCAAATTCCGCTAAATAGTGGTTGATACGCTATAGCGGTAGCACTATTTATTTGTGTGTTTCCACCCCACTGTCAGGCCTATCGCTTGAACCTTGGGCTATAAAAGCGTGGCATCAATTGTGATGCTAGGGTATTTAGGTATCACAAATGATATTTTGTATGTTTTAGTCGTTAAGTATTTAGTAGTTATTATCTTTTATTATTTACCCAAGTTTTTCTATTTGAGTGTTTAGTTTATGAATAGGATGTATGTTATTATTTTTGAGAGTTGATTAATGAAATTTGTGTGCTTTGTGAGAAGTCGAAGGCTAAGTGTACATTGCATTAGTTTGGTTTTATGAGCCCAAACTCAGGCCAAACCGCTAATTAGGTATTTGCAAATACTGTTTATGTTCAAAAAAACAAAATCCCCAAATCTAAAACCCTAATTCTACAAAACCCTAACCCTAATTGTCCAATAAGCCCTCACACACAACTGTTGATGCCACTTCTTGGCTTTATCACTGGGTAACAACCACAAAGCCCTGGCCCTTCGTTATTGTTTCCCCTAGTTGAGCAAGAATGAAGTCTATTTCAATTTGTTGTTCGACCCAACCTAATGTCGATCAACACCGACAATAGCCTCACTTAACCTCCAATGTGAATTTGTTGTGCATTGTGACTTTGCACACCGGCAAAGAGAAACCAAGGGCGCAATTTAGCCAGACTAGCAATGTCATAAGCATGCCTTCTTGTAATGTTGTCGGACTCCAACACTAATCGTCGGTCGCCACATTTAGTTTTTGAAGGTAGTGCTTGCATCCATCTATGAAGAGAATAATCTCTTTCACACTAGATTTAATTTTTCCTCTTTAGCACCTTGGACATTGTTGATTTGTTTTACCTTTTATGACCTAATGTTTAGCAGTACATTTAAAAAAAGGTTGGATTTGGAAAAAAATTAGGTGTTCTATTATTGTTATTATTTATTCTATTGTCAAGATGGTTAAGAATGACAAATTTGATGCTTTGCGAGTCAAGGTTTAGAAATTAGCTGAAGCGTAGGACACTGCAAATGATCAACTTGACATACTGAAGGCTACCATTTATGAACTTGTTCATAATCTGACTAAGGAGAAACTGGTTGGCTCGCTCCTTCAGGTTTTACTCGGCCTATTACATTTTAGATTCAGAATGCTCTAGAGTTGGTTCCAATGACGCTTATTCATTAACCACAGTTCCCCCCTAATTATGATGTGAAGATCATTCTTCATGATTTTGATGGAGAGGAAGACCCGGACAAGCTTTTTGAATGGTTCAAGATAGTCAGAAATATCTTTACATACATACTAGTTTAGGAGGAAGAAAAGGTTATTATGGCTGCTACTTGTTTATTGGATATGCTAGCTTCTACAGACTTGATCTAGTTGTTGATTGAAGTTAGGTAAGATAACTAATGGTTGACAAATATAATCCTGTCAACTATGAACAAGAATTGCATTCTAAATTTTCTAAGTTGTCTATGGAAGGTTGAGACATTAAGACCTACACCAGGGACATTTAGAAGCTTGCTGCAAGGTTTTCTTTTCAAGAAAATTCAATGCTACCAGTTGGCTTTAGATACATAGGTAGCTAGAGGCCTTTGTAAGGATATTCAGCTTAAGCTGAAAGGCAAGAGCTTATGCTTAGTTGGCTATATAGCTTCATTTGCTTAGGAAGCATAAAAGAGGACTAACTATTAACAACAATTTGTTCAGAAGGTCATGTGTTCAACCTGCTAGTCCATCTAAGTTCTCTCTAAAGCCAATGGTTCCAAGTTGATAAGATGTTATGTTTGCAATTAACTTGTTTATACACATAGTTATTGTTCTGCATGACAGGAACTTGCTAATAATGAGCTATTTTGGTATCACCCCAAAGAATAACAAGAAAAGAAATTAGAAATGTAAAGCTGCTCCAAAGGCTCCTGAACTAAAGAAACAACCTAGGAGAAATGATAATTATTTCTTTTGTATATGGTTTGGTGCTTTAAAAATTTGGGTTGCTTGTTTAAGTTTGAGGGAGTTTATGGGCTTACACTTGAGGGGAAGATTGTCAGGGATTGTCCCATATTGAATGTCTGAGGTGAAATTGTCACTACTATTCCCATTGTCAATTGGTTTTTGATGGAATCTTACCAAGGCCTATGTCTTGGGCTTATGCTCCTTCTTGGTTAGCTCTGCTAACAAGTGGTATTAGAATTGTAGGTTTCGTGATTCGGCCATTTCTGAACTATTTGGAAGACACCATTCATTAGCTTTTACATCTGACCTGTTTGGTGATCTTCAATCCGAGTTATGATTAACACCTCATTTCCATCATGAGAAGGATTTGAAGGGTTTGGTGGATTAAAAATTTGGGTTGCCCGTTTCAATTCTAGGTGAATTTTATAGGCTCACACAATAGGGGGAAATTGTTTGGTGTATATGTGGGCTATGTTATCTCACATCCAAAATTTGAGGTGGCATTAACTAGCATAGACTTGGCGGCCTACTTTTCCTATTGTTAATTGGTTTTGGGATGAAACTTTACTTGTTCTATATATTGAGCTTGTGCTCCTCCTTGTTTAACTCCCCCAATAAGTAGTATTTAAGACGTAGGGTTTGTTCAGGCCATTTCTATATTGTTTGGAGATACTGTTCGTTAGGCATTTTAAAAACCGGATTGGTGTGGTATCATAACTCGTTCATTGCTAGTGGTAAATTTGAAATGTGTAAAAAATTAAACTACGCATGAATTTGACCTACTGCCGATTGATTTTTAGCATTTTTTTTGACCAATTCCTAGGTGCGATTGGCCTTGGGCTCCTTAGGATTTGTGTGTGGAATTTGGCTAGTGGCCTGATCGATTTACCAATTCATAGATCGCCCCTAGTTTCTAAAACTATGCCTTTAAGTTTTGCAGCTAGCCCATTAGGTGATCTCTTATTATTAATTTGATTAACATCCTAGTTCAACCTTGAGCTTGTTTTAGGGGGAGTTTGTGGGCTCACATGAGGGGGAGATAGTTAGGTGCATTTGTGAGTTATGTTGTTCCAGATTAGAAATTTGGGAATTAAACTCTTTATGACTTTACGGAAGACGGAAGGTGATTAAAGTATCTTCCTTATATTCCATTATTTACTAACACTTTTCCGTTCTCTATTGGATCTCCTTAGTTAATAGGAGTGTTGAACTTGTTCTTTTAGATGGGGGTTCATTCAACATTGCCTTATTAAGGTTCCTTATTTGTTATTTGATAAATGATATGAATAAAAACTTGTGCATTGTCATACTATAGTTTAAATAAAAAACTGATTCCTCTTCAAAGGTAATGTCTCTAACACTATCTTTGCCCTCCAAATCTCAGCATCATATATTGTAATTCCTATACCATATTTGAGTTAAGGGTGGGATTATAAGACCGTAAAGTTCATGAATCGCTCTGAATAACCAATAAATTAGCGACTCACATTTTTAGAGTTAAATGTCCTTCCATATAGCTTAAAAGGTCTTACCTTATTAGGTAGTTGCTTCAATTGGTAATTTAAGAATAGAAATTGCTATCTTTTTGGTAACGTATAATGATTAATCATGCTTATTGCCATGTTTCATCTCTTATATACACCATCCATGCTAGGATCCTGACATGCTGTACTGTAGGACAATTACAATTCCATATATAGTGTTTCATTATATGAAGCAATATTATCAAGCATGTATATATTATTGTATAAACATAATGAGTATTTCCATATAGATAGTGTCCACTTATGTGTATTTTTTGTACAATCCTTCTTCACATGTCCAAATTGTATAGAAAGAAACCATTTTTCTTATGTTGTTTTGTTCTGGACCTTTAGGAGCAACTTTATATTTCTATTTTTCTTTCTTGCCCTTATCCTTTGGGGTGATAGCTAAATGGGCACTTTATGCCTTATGTTGTTTCAACCATTATTCCTCTTGTACACAATATAGGTTAGCCTCATTAAGAGTTCAAGCCTTTCATTTCAATATTCGTATCTAGAAATTTCTTGGTCTTATATACATGCAATTAAATCGCGGACCGCTAAATCGGTAGCGGCCGCTAATTCGCGGATTTTCAGTGTGCCGCGACGCGAATTAGCCGGTTCGCGACGGATTTCTCATTTCACGTTGTTCTCGCCGATTTAGCGCCGATAAATCGGTTATCGGTATTTATCGGCGATAAATACCCGATTTATCGGCAAGCAAGCACCATCACCGAAAGCAGCACAGAAAGCAAAAGGGACGGAGACAGTGTATTAGGACAGAATTCGCTAGAAATCAGAAGAAAAAACTTGAACTAACCTGCCCAAAAACTAGCTTTCGTTGAGCGTGGAGCTCCGAGCAGGTGCTGCAGATCATCATCTTCTTTTCTCTGTGCTGCTCTTCCGTCGTCTCTGCGAAGCGCTCCTCGTCTTCGACTCGTGGTGGCTGGTGCCTGGTGCTTGGCCTGTGGCTCGTCGTTCGAGTGGTGGCTCGCCGGTGTGGTTATTGTGGACAGGGATTCGGGATTTGGGAGTGTATGGCTGTGCGGGCTGTTGGGGAAGAACCGAAGAAGAGAGTGACTGAGTGAGAGTGAGGCGCGGGGGTATGAGGACTGAGGTGAGTCTCGTGACTTCTGGAACATGGGTGTGTGAATAGTGAATACAATAACTTCGAACAACGACAAAAAAAATTTTAAGATGGCCGGACCCGGACGGGTGTGAGACAGTGAGAGTCGGTAAGTACCCGTGCGACTTTGGACCGGGTTTAAGGGATTAAGGCCCAATTTTACTACCTAATCCACATATTAATAAGGTTAGTATTTTTTAATTTTTTTAATATTATTTAGCTGTAATTAATAGATCAGTTATATATTTTTATTTGATTAAATTAAACTTTAGTTTAGTCTCTTTTTTTAATTAAATAATTATACTTTTCTTGAATAAATAATATTAGTTAAGATTTAACTTTTAAGTGGTGTTAATATTAATTTAGTGTGCATATATATAACTTATATAATTAAGATTAATGGATAATAATTTTTAGAATTTTGACCTTTTATAAATCTGTATAAATATAATATAAATTAACAAGCATAAAGTTATGTTATTCATTAATTTCATATCTACCGCTAAATAATACACCTTGTTTTCATTCGAACGCAAATATAGTGTTATTAGAACAATTTAACATCTAATAAGCCATTTAAATGCTTCTAATATAATATAGAACACTAGTTTATTAAATAATTACATTTAAATAAATAATTAATAAGAATTCAAGCATTATGTGAAATAAAAATAAAAATTCACGCCGCGACGACGGCGACACAAAATTTATCGTTCGCGACGCTCCGATACCGCGACCGCAAACGCGACCGCGACCGCGATTTAATTGCATGCTTATATAGCAAACTTATGTCATTGCATGTTAGCAAAATAGCAATATGTTGTCAGTATACAAAACCAAAAAATTTACTTACTCTTATAGAACATATAATATACATTCATTAATAAATTCACATCAAAGACAAAAGGTGATGACTTGATTAAATTTGAAATACCAGATGCTTGCTTGAGCCTATATATTTCCTAGGTTTGTAAACCATATTTGTTAGGTTCCATGACACAAAGCTTTATGCTGTCATCTATTTGATGGAACTCAGGATTAAAATGTGTCACCAACACCATAATTACCCTTAAGGAGTCCTTAGAAGAGACCTGAGGGAATGTCTCTTTGAAATCTTCTCCTTTTGTGTAAAGCCTTTAGGGATAAGACGTGCCTTATATGTCATCTTCAAGCAATGGAATAAGATCCTTTACGTTATTGTCCATCATGGACTCTATTTTCTCTCTCATGGTATCAATCTACCTTTGAGAATTTGAACTTTCAAAATGATTGGATCATTTTCTGTTACCCCAATGCCGAACTTTAAAATCTAGAAGAAATACCATATAATCATATGGAATAGCATTGTTCCGGTAGATCTCCTTAGCTCTTGAGGTTGTTGAGCTTGTTCTTGTAGAATAATAATCACATTCTTAATAGGTGATTACTTAATATTTTCTTGTATAGCCTTTTTATGCTTTCTAATCGCTGACAGGTGTAGAAATTTGCACGTCATCATATATAACAATAGGAATTGTAACCGATTCTTTCTCAAAGACCATGTCCCTTATCTCATTATTCTTCTAAAGCTCAATATCCTTAAAAAAATGTTGTAGTGCTCGTCTTGAAAATTGACCTAATTTTGGGATTATGAAACTTATACTCCATATTTTGTAGTTTAATGTCTCTTTATGTGGCTTATGCAGCCTTGCCTCAATTAGACATCTCCATATTGGAAAATGCTTTAGGCTGGGCTTTTTGTTGTCTAAAGCTTATAAGTTATTTGATTAGCTGCTTTAGTTGGTACTCTAATTAGAATGTAAACTCTTTAGTGATTCCCTCCATATTGATTTTGGTAAGGTGGAGGGACTAATCATACTCCTTACCTTATCCTTTATAGTTTTGTTTTGTCTTTCAGATATACTATTTATGCTAGGAGAGGACGACATGGTGTGTTGATAGATGATTCCACACTTCTCTAGGAATCTAGCGAATGATTCTGAACTGAACTGCCATATCTACCATAATATTCACTACCATGGTTAGAACCATAATATTCACTACCATGGTTAGATTTAATGCACTTGATTATTTTGTTGAGTTGATTTTCAACCTCAACCTTAAAATGATTTGAGCACATATAAAGACATGGATTTTTGTTTTGGTAAATGAGATATAGGTATCCATAATGTGAGTAATCTTATTGACCATTCTAAGAAGCCACAATCTACAATTTCGGAATAAATTTTAAGACAGTTAAAGCTTTATTTGCACTTAATCTGCTAGCATTATTTTCTTCTATCTTTATACAGTCAATACAAGTGTTTAAATTTGTAAAGTCCAGGGAGTTTAAAATGACATCAGATACAAGTCTTTCAATTCTACCTTTTAATATATGACCTAAGGGTTTATGCCATAATAACGTTAAATTTTCTATACTTGGTTTGTGTTTAGTATAGTGTGATTCCCTGTGTAAGGTCTTATGATATGAAGTGATGATAATAAGCATATATAGGTTATCATACACACACGATGAACTAGTGCCACTGATATTTGAATTGAAAAAATGACACATCAACCCATGATTGGGTAAAAATTCCAACGGTAGGGAGAGAATGCTCCCCACGCGATCCCCTTATTCTCTTTCTATTGTGAAGAAATGAAGGAACCTCACCAAACCCGTTGATTGTAGGAAGATCGTTAACGAGGAATCTGCAACCGAGAAGGCAACGACTCCATTAGATTCCCCATAGGATTTACTGGAAGATCAAGTTGAAATCCAATTTGAAGGTAGTGTTGCACATCGTGGTGAAGCTTCACATCTACAAACACCGAAGTTGAACTATGAGATACAGACCTCTCCCCCATCCACTCTAGTTGGTTTGATGGTCAAGGAGATTTCTGCTTCGCTCAACCTCACCATGTCTATTCAGTTGGAGAAGGTGAATTCATAACATCACAATTTTCGTCCCCTCTTCTCCTAAACTGATCCCTCATTCAAATCCTATGGACTTGAAGGATACGCTGATTAATAATCGAAAACTAGAACACATCTTGCCCCTCTCTTTTGTACCATCATCGATCTTTGATGGTCTTGTAGTACAATTAGACGTGGATAATTGGAAGGTAGAATCTCATACTTGGTTTTCCCTGCTAATTGGGTGGGTATTTGGCACCAAACCCTTTTTTACACAGATGACAAACTATGGTAAAAATAATTGGAATCATGTTTCCATGCCCTTTATCCACCTTCATGATGTGAGAACAAAGCCGAATGTGACTTGATCTTGAGCTGTCTATATTGGAGTTTCATGAATTTCCCACTTGTTCTAGAATACTAGACAGAGGATTTTGAATTTAAGATTGAACAATTCCAATTTTGTGAGAACATGGATCAAACTCCCAGGCTTAGATCTTCCCATGTGGTCTTAGAATTCACCGAGTAGGATAGCTAGCTTTGTGGGAACCCTGTTGTGCACTGATGCTGTTATTGCTACAAAGCCTAAGGTCTCTTTCTCAAGAATTATGGCGGAAGTGGATGCACAAAAAGATTTGCCTTTATCCATTCCAATTTGCACACCTAATGGAAAAGTTTTCGCTCAACCCATAAACTGCGAATGGAAACCCTAGTTGTGCATATAATGCAGTAGGTTTGGCCATATTGTTAGCCAATGCACTAGACAAATATCCTCAGATAAGCCTAATGCAAAAACTGAATGGAAGGTAGTGAAGGATAGAAGGAATCAGGATATTTATATAACTCATATGTCTAATAACACAATTGTTGAACCTTCTGTGACTCAACACTTGAATAAGACTGTGCAACACCATGGAGTCTTTTTTTATCACATTGAGCCACCTCACTAATTACCTTTTGCGATGAGACCGCTCATATCATGATTGATGCCAATTCTAAAGATTTTAATTTGGATGGTACTTTAGCACTTGAATGTCCTGGAACCATACCCAGTGCACGTATAATATTCTTTCGAAGGGAATTTCTTACCTGATTTTGATGTAATATTTTCATGAAGATAGGGAGCTGGAATATTAGATGCTTGAATGAGCCCACTAAGCAAGAGGGGGTGAAACTCTGGATGCAAAGAAATAACTTGTCTTTGGTCGGTCTCCTTGAAACTAGAATTAAGATAGATAAGTGAGTAGATGTTAGGATGAAGATTAACAATAAGTGGTCTTGGATCCACAATTACTCCCACTATTACCATGGCAGGATTTGGATTGGTTGTGACCCTCAATTTTGGGATGTATGGGAAATTGCTGCTTGTTCTTAGGGATTACCTGTATAGTTACTAACTTGCACGACTCCAGTTCATTTTATATGAATCAAATCTAGGGCCTCGACACTAGTTTGGGTTAGGAAGACACTTTGGTATTGTCTGTTAAACACAAAACCTTCTCACTCCATGTGGATTCGTTTTGGTGATTTCAACATCATTCTCCACTAATTGGAAAAACTCTGAGGGGAGTTACCAACCCTACAAGATATGTCTGATTATAGTGATTGTCTCTAGGAGCTTATGGTGACTAATATTAACTATTCTAGTGCTTTTTATACTTGGTCAAATAAGCAATCACCGAATTCTTGAATTTATTGTAAGTTGGACTATAACATGTGGGCTAATGAATGATCGTTTTGAAAATTTAATTCAGTCTATTTGGCTTCAACCTATGAGAGGTTATACTATCTTTCATTTTCAACAGAAATTGAAGATATTGAAATCTAAGCTGAAAGCTCTTAATGCTCATAGGTTTGGTGGTATTAGTGATAGAGTAAATGATGCTCGGGCTAAAGTTCAAGCAACCCAGCAGGCCTTACAATCGGATCCTATGAATTTTGAGAACATTCAAACGGAGAAAGAGGATCTTAGACTCTTATATCATTATTTCTGCTGTAATGAATCCTTCTGCAGACAAAAATCCCGAATTAACCGGATTAATTTGGGAGATAACAGTACGAAGTTTTTCCATGCTTTTTCTAAGTGTCGAACCCATAGGAATTCCATCCACCACATTGAAAATCAATAGGGTTTGGCTGGTTACCGATCCCAAGGCATCAAGAACCCATTCTTAACTTTCTATAAAAACTTGATGGGATCTTCATTTGTGTCTTGTAATTTGGACCCCAAGTTTTTGCTAGAGGCCAACTTCTTTCAAATTCTCAACAGAAGAGCCTCCTCCTTCCTGTTTCCAAAGAGGAAGTCAAGCAGGCTATCTTTGCTATGGGAGATGACAAAGCCTGGATTCAGTGCTTTCTTCTACAAGAAATGTTTGCATATTCTAGGAGATCACCTTTAGAGAATTGTTCACGACCTTTTCTGCTTAGGTATTCTTCCTAAAAGCCTAAATGTGTCTTTGTTATGCTTGATCCCTGAAGTTGATGCAGCTATACATGTAGAACAATATAGGCCTATTGCATGTTGCTGTGTCCTTAATCTCTAAAGTCCTAACCAACCAAATGCAACCCATTTTCCTCTCCTTGGTTGGACCTTCCGAGTCTGCATACGTCAAGGGTAGGTGTATGGGGGATAATATTCTGTTTGTTCACGAACTTGTTAGAAGCTATAATCAGAAACACATATCTTCTTGATGTATGCTGAAATTGGACTTAAGGAAAGCATATGACTCTATTGAATGGTGCTTCATGGCCTGGGCTTTCCCCTTCACTTTGTGCGATTGATAATGAAATGTATCACTCTAGTTAGTTACTCCTTGCTGTTTAGTGGAGTTTCTACTCCACCATTCAAGGCAAAAAGAGGTCTTAGACAAGGTGACTCTATCTCCCCATATCTATTTGTCTTAGCTATGGAGTATTTGTATAGACTTCTACAAGTCTTATGGTATGAACCAAGGTATAAAGCACATCCCAAATGCAAAAAAACAAGAATCATTAGTCTAGCATTTGCAGATGACTTCTTGTTATTCTCCCATGGCAGCTAAACCTCACTCGAACAACTTCTTTCCACTTTCCATTTATTCTCATCTATTTCTGGATTGCAATTGAACAAGTAGAAAAACCAACTATTTTGTGGTGGTATATCTCAAACAGAGAGAACTGCATTGGTGAATGCATTCCATATTAAGGAAAGTCTATTGCTTGTCACTTATTTGGGAGTCCCCCTTTCTGGCACAAGGATATTTAAACATCACTATAATGATCTAATTGAGAAGATGATGGCCAAAATGAGGCACTGGTCTGGTAGAGGCTTCAAATTATTAGAGCTGTGCTATTTAGCGTAAAAGCGTCTTCATCTTACCTACGAGGGTCATTACAACTGTTGAAGCACTCTACAGGCCCTTATGGTCTGGTTTAGCATTAGTGACAAGAAAATCTCCAGTTGCAATCAATCTTTTCAACATTCAAGTGTGGAACAAAGTAGCTATTTGCTAATGGTTATGGCAGCTTGCAATGGAGAAGAATACCCTTTAGGTTAAATGGAGTCATCAGTATTATTTTAAAGATACATCACTCTGGGAGCTTCTACCTAAAGGCTCCTCCTCGTGGGCTATGAGAAACACTTCATTCTACTTGTATCATATAGGATAAATTTATCATATCTAAGTGTTATGACTAGTTGAGATAGCGATGCTCTAAGGCTACTGGAAAACTGCAGTTTGGCCTTTGATTCGAATTCCTCAACATCAAATCATCTTTTGGCTGGCAACTCATGAAAGGTTGTCTACTAAAATGCATCTAAAGAAGGTGGGTGTCATGGTTACTCTACATGTGTCTTATGTGAAGATGCCAATGAGGACGTAGATCACGTCCTTCCCAAATGTCCATTCTCATGAAATTTATGGAATATGATACTGAGTAAGATGGGACAGGGTCATATTATTCAAAATTGGCAAATGGAGTTACAATGGATTGCGAGTGCAAGAAGAAGACCTAAGGAGAAGGCGATGACCCAGAAGGTCCTTTTTGCTGCATTTTTGTATCATGTATGGAGAGAGAGAAACACTAGAGTATTTAAGCTTTCCAACTACTTGCATGAGAAGGTTTTGAAACAAATTATATGTGAAGTATCGTATAAGATTGCGAATATGCATGATAGTTGGAGCTTTCATAATCTAGTTTTGATGTTAGATTCACTCCATGTATAGCTATCGCTAGGCTTCTTGTTCCTTGAACTGTTGGCTGTAATTCATGCTCTTTTGGTATTAATATAATAATTCATTACTTACCAGAAAAAATAATATTTGAATTGAATGAAAAAGGGAACTTATGATTTCAATTGAAAGATAGAAATTATACTTGTTTGATTGGAAGTAGAAACTAAATTTTGTGTAAAAGATGGTAACAGAAGTGTTTTCTAATTCTAATAGAAACTAGTTTCTAGTAATAACGTAAAAGTGCCTATTGCTTCAACCTTTGCTGTCTTGCCGTTTCCCACATTGATATATCTTTCTCCATTACTTGGCCTTCGTCAATTTAAGCAACCTGTATAGAAACACTTGTGTGATTAGTAGCGCTAGAATCTAACCACCAAATGTTTTTAGGTATTCAAGCTATTATTAAGCTTAGAACATACTAAAGTAAGGATTGTTCATTTCTTCATGTGCTTTACATGATACTTTTGATAATTATTTACATGTCTGGTCTTTTTACATAAGAAACAACTATCTTTTTCCTTTTGTCATTTATTTTGTATCGAACCCTTAATAGGATCTTCACCTTTCCTTTTCTTCCTTAACCTTTAAAGATAATTGTGAAATGAGCACTCTAAATTTTATCATGCTTTAGCTATTCTTCTTCTTGCACACGATATGAAAGTTCCAATTGAATGAATTATGCGGGAAGCGAAATCAAGACTAAATGCATGAGTACACCATCGAATAACTTGATCTTTAGTGCGTTAAGTTTCAAAGTAATGTTAGACATCTTCTACTCTCTTATATTTCTTTTTTCTTTGTATTTCATTGAAATCAAAGCATTGTAGAAGAGTGTATGTTTCAGGATTTATTTTTATTTTTATTTTTTTATTTTAAAAATAGTTCTCAACGTTGATATGAAAATTCTGAGGTGATTTCATCAGACATTCCATCGTAAAAGGCTTTTGGAATGCTACGCTCAATGTTCATGAGATTCAAGCAATTCTCCTTAAAGTTTTCATTATCATTAGAGGACCTTTTAGCGGGTTTCAGAGGCATGAGTGCGTGGTTTAGATACATGAAGCCAAGGATAAAGGACAATTGTAACATTGTCCTTCCATTTTTTAATGTTATTCCCATTCGACACGAGAATTGAACTTAAGTTGGTAGAGATTTAGCTTTACAAAAAAAATACCTATAAAATAAACTTTTTATGATCACACAAATATACATAATAAATAATCTATAATGGTAATTGCATCATAGGAAAAATTATTTTGATAAATAATTAGTAATATTAATTGCAAGTGATATTTTTGTTGCAATGATCAAATTTTGATAATAAGGCCTATTAGATAAGAAATCCATCATTGGATTAACTTATTATTCACATGACAACAAAAAATACTCGTGGTGCATTTTTTTTCCCTTTGGGCTTGACTAAATGATTGCATGAATAAGTATACACATAGACATCGAATATGTTCAATAAACTAATATTTACAAACTATCCTATTTACCATGTTAGATTATCATTTATTTTAATAAATTAATTTCTTAATATTATTTCATGAATTTGGATCAATAACCTTATGTCTAACCTTATTTTGATTCAATATTTCTAATTATAACAAATCTAACTTGATTTGCATTCAATAAAATAAATGCCAAAATTTACACATAAAAGGCCCAAACAAATATTAATTGAAATTGAGTAAAAGTAACTTGATGTCCAATTAGATTAAATAATCCAATCATGTGTTATTCGTATTATTATTTAAACAATAATTTATAACAAATAAACACCAAATTCACTCCAAATAGCAGCTCAAAAAGAACCTAAATAAAATTAAGCTAAGACCTATTCTCGGTGCAACCGAGAAACCAAACCTCCAGGAAGCTGGCCAGTTAAAAAACAACCTAAATGAAGTGGAGAAAGACCCTTGTCGACCTTTTCCCCTCCATCAAGCGATAACATCATGCAGCTAAAGGTGAATTTTTTTTTGAGCCCTAGTGGCTCAAAACAAGGCCAAGGAGAAACCTAATGGATCTCATCTGCACCTAACGCATCAACATGCATGATAGATAAGAGGCTTTAATGAGGATATTCAATTTGAGCTGAAGGTTAGGATGTTTCACTCAGTTCACGATGCAACTTCATTTGCTCGGGATGTAAAAAAGAAGACTAACTATTGACAACGATCTTTTAGAAGGTCATATGTTCGATCCGCTAGTCTGCTTAAGTCCTCCATAAAGCCTAATGTTCCAAGTCCATGAGAGGTTATATTTGCGATGGACTTGGTTATACACATCGATATTGCCCTGCCTGATAAGAATTTGTTTGTAAGATTGGGATGGTTCAATTTGGATCCTCGAAGCATGGAGCACATTCAGTAATGATCAGCAAATTGAGGATGATGATGTTGATTCGTGTGAGTATTCTAGTGATAATGATGCTGGCATGGGTCATTGTTACTCTCTCTTGCTTCGAAGTTCGAGGTTGAACTTTTCTCAAATGAGGGAGAATGATGCAAGTATATATTCCATCCCATCATGTGGCTCGTAGCCTAAGCCCATTAGTTTATTGGAAAGTAGGCTCATGTACCTTTGGTTATACCTCTTTTTATAGGTCCTATAGGTTTGAGAATGTTATTTATCAATTGAATATTATTTATCTTTTACTATTTACCTAAGTTTATCTTTTTGAGTGTATAGTCTATGACTATTATTTTCAGAGTTGATTAATAAAATTTGTTTTGTTTGTGAGAAACTGAAGGCTAAGTGTAGTTTTGCATCAATGATGCTTTTTCATTTTGGCCTCGGTGTGGGCTCTATGTTAGTACATGCTTCTTTAAGGGATGAGATGGTGTTCCTGTAGCCATCTCTGTGGCTCAGTATAAGAAGCTTCGTGTGTTTGTCCTTCTCAGAGCTATCAATGAACAGAACTTGTTTGGTCAAGTTGGAAACATTATATCCCAAGATCGAATAAGAAAAAAATGTAGATGTTGCTTAACTTATCGTGAATACCTCGCACTCTGTTGAAGGGAGAGGGCCATTTACTCTTATTCCGTTTATCTGTCATCTCTGCTATTATCCAGTCCAGTGCCTGAATTTCATCCTTTTTCTGCTCTGCAGATAGGTTGAAACTTATACGTGAGCAGAGGGCAGAGGCAGCCAGGAAGCGGGAGGAAGAAAAAGCCGGTAAGTCTTGGGATATCTATAAGGGTTGTTTGTGTGATTTTTTGGTCCTTTTTTTTTTTGAGGTGTCTGTGTATTATACCTGATATTTCTTCCATTGTTTGCCCTAGCCAAAGAGCAGAAGAAGGCTGAAGGCCGCAAATGACCTCATGATGAACTTAGATCCCGTGAGGCAATATCTAATTCTCTTTCAGAAGTCCTTTATCCATTACGTTTATATATTCACTGAATTGATTTTTCATATTAGCATTTGCTAAAATGTTATATTCCTATATGCTTGCTCCTTGAACATGTTATACTGTGATTTGCGGCATATGGAATGACTAATTTGTTGGGTCGTTTATTATCTACTATGGTACAAGGGGAGCTTCTAAAATTGTCATGGCACATTTTATGACCCAGGGACTCTGATACCTGACATTTAAAGTAATATGTTGTTTTAGCTTCTCGACTAGTCTAAATTTCCTGCAGACTTTAGAGTGAGGGTACTTCCTTCCCTTCCTATTCCCCACCCAAAACACCTCATCGGAGCTGGGGAACATCTCATGCATCATATATGGCTCAGATTAGAAGACGGCTTTGGGCACTGTTGGTGAATGACGAGGCACGAGAATAATCAGAGTTAATTAATTGGTAAATGGTTGTAATAGGACATGATAGTCATGAAACCTAACGGTCCATTTGGATTTTGGATTGGGGTGAATTGGAGTGAGGGTAAACATTAAAAATTAATTTAAGTGAAGGGAATAGAGGTGAATCGGGATTAATAATTTAAAATGCTGTTTAAATGATATTAACCTAACCTGAGTGAATCGGGATGAATGTTTTAAAAATTTCGTTTAGATTAAGGTGAATAAATGTTTAAAAAAATAAAATAAATGATATTTATATCTTTATATTAAATAGATAAGTTTTATTGAGGGGTATTTTGGTCCTATAAGGTTAAAAATTTATTTGTTCTTTCACTTTTATCTTGGTTATTTTTGAAATTGAAGGTTAATAAAAATGAGATTAAGAGCGAAATTGGTACTCAAACGGAGTGAATTAATTGATTCACTTCTGTTAACTCGTTTATTCCAATCCAGACGTACTATAAATCTGGAAAGCAATTCATGCTTCAAACCTAGATCGCATAGTGCTCCTAGGTTTTCACTATCTTTGCTTAGTCCTGACAGAATATGGGATGATCTAGGCTTCATTGTATGGAAATATTCTTTTCGCAATTATGGCTTAGTTTTCACCGACTTCAATGGAAGTATTGATACTTCTGTATTACACGGATCAAATCATCTATAAGAGCGAAAAATTCCGAACGTGCACTGGGTGTGAAATATGCAACAAATGTGGTCCTGTGTGACAAAACTCACAAATGATTTCTCCGCAAGTGTTGTTAGGCATGGGAAGGTGAAGGGGTATTTTTGTACCGTCATTTGTATAATTTATTTGAAATTGGGTAAGATCTTTACCGGGTAGGATATTGAAAAGGCTTTCGTTTGGTGCAACTTCTAAATATAATATACTATACATAAGATGTAAAGTACGAAATATTTTTTTAGTTTATTTATTTTTACCAACGCATCTTTAGTTCTTTCTTGGTCGACCTGATTCAATACTAGCTAACTAGCAGACGGAATGTGCTTAGCCACATCTGTTACTTACGTCATTCGGTGTGGTGTCCTCGCATCTCCGCCATCCCGATTGCTAACAATGAGCTTGCGAGAGTGAGGAGAGGCGCATTCGGATGAAAAAAAAAAAAAAAAAAATGGTCGGAGGATGATGGTGCTAAGTATCGGAGGCAACAGGAATCCAACACGCCGTTGGCATTTTTGCGTCGTTAAAAAGATTGGTCCGTCTTAAGGTCAAATGTTCCAACCTGTCATTTGATGGGTTGCAGACGTGGGTAGTACTAGTATCAATTGAGCCGACCGAATTTCTTGTAACGATAAATTTGCTTACGAAACATAGCCACTCCTGCGCGGTTCTAGCTACAGCCGATAAATATATTTTGCCCTGAATTTTATAGTGCGCTTATACTGCTTGAAATAGTAAAAAACTATAATATGTGTAATAATATTTTAATTATTTTAATTTTAAATTACAATAATTATAAATATTATTATATACTCACAATTGTAATTATAATTATAATTTCACAAATCATTATAATTACTATTATAATTATGGTTATTATAAATATTTTTATTATAGTAAGTATAATAGTAAAATATCAATTTAAATTAAAATAAACATCAATTTATAGAAACAAATTAAATAAAGTTTAAATAAATATTACAGTAAAAAATATATATTAATTGAAACAAACAAATATTAATCTAATAAAAGAAAAATATTAATCGAGATAGGTGTGAATAGTATATTAGAAGTTATGTTTTTACAAAATTAGACCGCCATGACTTTCTGCCTCCTTAGTCTTTACTTCTCCTTTCCACCGCTCCGCTATATATTGTGTTTGTCGCACTTGCGCCTGTCCACTACCTTGCAGACTTGGTAGGTTTTTATTTTGTTTTGATAATTAAAGTATCGTTTGGTATTACTTATTATTAATAATTACTTTTAGATAAAAACTACTTTTACGAATCTACTTTTAAAAAAGTACTTTAATAAGTAGTATGTATGTTTGTTTTAACTTTTATTATATAAGTGATTAATGCTAAAAAATTATTTATTGTACCTTATTAGTGTTTGGTTTTCATTTTCCTACAAAATTACTTTTTCTTTTCCATCTTTAGTTTTTATCTTCCTATATATATCTTTTAGTTATAATTACTATATAAATTATGTAATATTAAATATTAAAAAGCATATGAAACATTAATAAGTATAAAAAAATATAAAGATATTACAAAGTACTAAAAATTATAAGCTTATTAAAAAAAAATTATGAACAACCACTAAACAAACTTTATAAAATTCACAAACATCTAAAACTCAAATAGTGACAATGATCAAAGTTTATATTATGCAATAAACATTCTTACATTTATAATAAGCATCATAAAATCAAATAGTTCAATGACATGTATTGTAAATATCATCTGTAATCCTACACCGTACCATTTTCATTTCTCTAGCAGCTCTACCCTCTACATGTTGTCCAACATTTCTATTCCTATTGTTTTCTTCATATATTTCTCTGCTACAAAACTCATCAAATAATACATCATCCATTCCATTTAACCTAATAAAATTGTGGATTGTCATTTTGCTATGATAATAAACATTTGTTGTTCCAAACTATAATTCGACATCTACTTTAAGATGGGAAAATGAGCCTACAAAACACCAAAGCAACACTCAATCACATTTTGCACTGACGAGTGTAAATGATTGAATAATTCTTCTTTTTCCTTGTGGACCGCCAATTATTTGAAAATCAGATAGATGATACCTTGTATTCTTGAATGGCGCAAGATAGCCATATATATTAGGATAACTTGAATCAATCACATAATATTTACCTGCATAAAATGTAAGTTCATATTATTCAACTATAATATTTTATACTTAACATATAAAATAATGTTCTATTTACCTCGAGGAGGATGAGGAAAGTTTTTGTTGAGATCTCGAATACATTGTTGGAATATTCGAGAATCATGAGTTGACTCCTTCCATCCAGCTTCCACAAATGTGAACAACATATCAAAAGAACAAACTGCCATAATATTTTGGGAACACACTTCTTTACGATTACGATAGGGCATTTGTTCATTTTTTGGAACACAAGCATCGATATGTGTTTCATCTATCGCTCCTACATAATCTTTAAAATAAGGCCAAAGTCTTGAATCATTTACGATTTCAAGAGGGACCTCATCAAGGCTTCGATAAGGCCTTATAATCTCACTAGCAATATTTGATATAGCAATTAAAACCTTATTGAAATATCTACTAATGGTTTCTCCAGAGTGCTGAAATCGATCTTGCACAACTCTATTCCTTTCATTGTGACCAACTGTATATAAAAAAATCACCAGTTGTTCTTCAACGGTCACATTATAAGTATCACTTAGCAACCTCATTGATCTTAAAAAACTTGCTAACCTTAGAAAATCATCCTTCTTCATTCTAAATAAATTGTGGCGTAGCCTATCATGACCATTTAATATACGTTGGACAAACTGGTGACCTGTTTTAGAAGATTCCAAACAAGCTTGCTTCTCGATAGACGCCTTCCTTCTCTTTTGCAAATGTCGTACTACTAGTAAAAGTAGTAGTAGTCTTTTTTTTCGATCACCCATCTATTCAAAATCAAAGCATCACTTGTATTATATGTATATTCAATATATATGCATAAAATTATATACAACAAACAACACTTATGTTTTCCATCAAATAACATGAATATTTCAAAGCTAATTCAAAAAAAATTTGATATGCATATGATTGATCGGCTAAAGTCTATCAAAGGTAGACTATTCTAAAATACTAAAAGTCACAAGTCCAAACAATTACATAAGTTCAACATAAACAACATAATTCATATTTCATAGTTTTACAAATAGAAAATAAAAAACTCTCAAAGAAATTAGTCTTTTACAAAATACCATAACAACCTAACATCCTTGATTAACTCTTAGATGGATCTATTAAAGATTCCAACCAAACATTACGCTTTTGGGGAGCCATATACATCCATATGTCTCTGTTATCAAGATCCTTGAAAGTATTAGTACCGAGGATAAATAGCTCATCAGTAATTTCATCGGTCATGTTATTTAGAATAGCTAAACATTCTTTTATGGTGGGTGTTGTTGAAGCTTGAGGTGTAGGCAAAGGAGGATCATCATTACTCTTAAATACAGATTCACATAATTGTAGCAACTTATAATCAAGCTTGCCACTAGCTGACTCCTTTATCTTACCAGAACTAGATTGTTGACTCTTAGAACGCTTGTTGCTTGACTTTTCCTTTTGGCATGTCCCACCATTTAAATCACTAGAATCACAACCCTCGATGTCAATGACTTTTTGGCATTTAGAAGGACCCGCATTACTTGTTTTTAGCTTTTCATCATCCTTATCGAAACTTGGATGAGTCCCTTGAGATGGAGCCCATGAATGTTCTCCAATTGTATGAGTACCACCAAAGATTAATCGAAGCTCATCTAAATGGGCAATTGGCTTGTTGTGAAAGTGTTTACAACTTGGATTTTGCTACAAAAAATAAATAAATTATTACATGCTATATATAATAATAATAATAAAATAAGTTAAAAAATATATAATTATAATTTATCTGAATAAATATCTTCCACCTATCCTCCCCACAAGTGATTGCACCTGTTATTGAGTCTCTTCCAAGTCCGGTTTCACTTTCAAGTTTTACCCATGCAAAGTAATCTTTTTTTGTTGAGGTAAAATGATTTTTTACTTGAATTTTTTGGTATCGCACGTTTTCAAACCTATTAATACCATCAACAATATTGGACCATCCAATGTTGTTGAAACTTGAAGTAGGTCTATTACCTTTCTTAACCTCCTCAACACATAATTGAACAAAGGTTTGATGCCTTGATTCGGTCCAATGTGCAATATCTGATGAAGATGCCATAGATCCTACAAATATACTCACATTAGGATTTATTATTATTTTTTTTATAAAGTTAGGCAATTTGTAAAGGTTGCATTCTCCATTCTATTATTTTTTCTTGTCTTTGAATTTCTCACTGTCTAAGGAAACTAGGAGGCTTAGGCAGCACCAGAACAACAGTAATTGAAGCAACACACAAATCAAATTCCAACAGAACTATTAGGTAAAGAGGAAGAAGAGAGGAGAAGAGGAGGAAGAGAATAAAAGAAAGGTTTGCTGTAATTAGAACATCACCCTAAATGTGAAGGTCCGCTGTAAACAAAACTTTGCAACTCATCCTAGTCTGCTCTAATCAGTCCATCATCAACCAGTCCACAATCGAGCAGATTTTGATTTTTCCCAATAATGCACTCATTAGATTGATAAAATACCATCAGGGAACCTTACAGTACCAATAATGCACTCGTTAACTAATGTACCTTGTGAAGAACCAATTATTTTACCAAGAGAAACCTTACACATTAATCTAGTCCTTCTCTATTAGTATTCATCAAACAAGCCTCAGCCCAGGATAGTTTTGTTTGAAGGTTCAGATGAAGGAGGCACACAACAAGCTACCTAGATATGACAAAGATACTTGCTCAAACTGCTAATGATGCAGCCATTTTATATCCCTGATTGACTACATTCAAAATAAAATAGTTTTTGGCCAACACAGCAGTGGATTCACATATATCCCTTAATATTCCAATAATTGAATAGCAACATGGTAAATTAGGCGGAGGCACTTGTGTCTCAAATGTTGATTGTTATGCTCAAACCAAAGAAAACATATATATAGAAATATACAGAAGCAAAGCAACATATATACAGGGTATGTGGATTACAAGGTCTGCAATATGGTTAAGATAGTACCTCAAACAACAGTTGTACCTCAAGGTCTGGAACCCTGAGTAGATCCTGTTTCCACTTCAAGAAATGCCTAATTGGTTTCTTTAATCATATAATAAAGAAAATCATAACCTAAACATACATAATTACAGTCCTGCACCCTGCATTCCCCCACTCTCCACTCTACCTCTTTTTCAGTGATAGTTAAATATGGTGTAACATCAATTTTCAACCTAAGTAGAACCCAGGACCTACAGGCTAGTTATGCTTAACAAGTATAAACAAGAAAACACTAAATACTCACCAATGTATGCAACTACAAATTTTATTTTATATCTTTACATTTATGGCTGTCATTACCTAAATGTCATGTAAACATAAAACAATAGCAATGCATTTGTGAAAACATATGTCATGGAAGCATACAATACATAGTATACTAGAAATTACCAGTAAACCATTCAAAGTCTTCTTTTAGTTCAATTCAACAAGGTATGTCCACCTATAAATTTATACATAGAACCACATACAATACCACATCAGCTAAATTTAGATATAAAATTTCAAAATTAAGTATGAATGGGAGCATTTTCAAGTTAAAGAACTCAACAACATTGTAGAGGAATTCAGCAGCAAGACAGAGTTTACAGAGCACAACACAACTCAACCTAGCAACATACAATTATGCCTGCTTATACCACAAAAGCTATGGCAGGAAAACATCAGTGTAAAGTAGGAGATAATTACAGAATCTATTAGATGCTCATTCGAACCATGTAAACCAAAGAACAACACACGTTTATATACATGTGAGAAAGTAGAGTGTACAACGACAGTAATCTTCAACAAGCATGATGAATTTCTTAGGAAAATCGATGGTAAATATTCTGGTTGAAATTCGGTGAAAAATTAGTTAAAAATCGGCCTAAATATTCTTGTTGATTCATCATACAAAATAGAACCCAAAAATCAAAAATCAGGGTTGAATTAAAGAGGATACATGAAACAAAAACAAAAGAGATTGCATACCTGAAACAAATCTTGCAGCACAAAACTACGAAAACCCTTATATTTGTTTCGATTGTTGCAATAGCAAACACAAAAAGCTCAAATGCATCAATAGATTGAGAAGCTGAAGTGGTGGAAGAAAAATCGTTGTTCAGTGGCGAAGTTTGGAGATGGGGATATTCGAATGAGGCAGAGGCAGCGTTGCTCGAATGGGTGCACTGTATACGCAGACTTGTTTGGTTATTCGGACGAGTGCTGCCTATATATGTTGGACGTTGTTTGGTTAATCAAACACGCCTTATCCCAGTGCTGCTGCCAGGCTCCCTGAACGACGTGTATTTGTTTTAAATGAAAATTTTACTAAACATTACTGTGCCGCAGTGCTACAAAAGTAATTTTAGTTAAGTAGTAAAAGTAGGTTGAATCTACTTATTAATTTTAGCTTATAATAAGTAGTTTTAAGGAATTAATTTTAAAAATAACTTTTATAAAGTGAAGCTAAATAGTAATAATTAATCTAAAATAACTTTTTATAATTAATTATACAAAAAGATACTTTTGTTAAGTTAAAACAAACAGGTTCTAAGAGGCCTTTACTTGCACCAAAACTGAGCTTTGACTGCATCACCACCAAAAATTCCATAAACTATACTGCATATATATATATAGCTGAGTAAGTGTATTCGGTAAACTAGCGTCTCATATTTGATTTGAAATAATAATATTATTTGATAGACGGTAGACATAACTTATTTATGTATACATATTACTGAAGTAAGTTGTTTGAATTCTTGTTTGATCTAAAATAAATTGATGTGCATTAATAATTTTAGACATATAATACTTTAATAAGATATAATTTTAACAATAGTTTTTTTTTATTAGTTTATAAATTTTATCTTATATATTTTATTTTATAAATAGTTATTAATTAATTTTTTTTAATTATGATTAATTGTAATCTTAATAACAGTTAAACATATATTAGCATTATATTGATGATAGTTAAACCATATTATTATATTTAACAAAAAGAATGATATTAATAATAAAATTTTATTTATTATAACTATGATAATATTAACAATTATAATGAATTATATTATTTATCATTGTTATTAATAATATTAGTAATTATTATTCTTATTACATTATCTTAGTAGTAGTAGTAATAATAATAATGGTGGTGGTGGTGAGGATGAAGATGATAATGAAATAATAATGACATTAATATTAGTGAGGCCAAACAAATCCACTAGGTTAACTTATCGATACTCTCTAACATATCTTTAGTGTTCAGAGTAGGAAATACACTTTGGATCCTTAGGATTATGCTAGAAGGCAAATAATAATATGAAAATTTTAAATGCAGACCAACTCTTAGTAATTTAATAAGTATCATATAATCTAGATCCATATGATGCTCTATAATTTTTCCTTTTAAGTGATTATTATTTTATTGTATACATATTGAAAACACTTGCCAAATCAAGGTCCACACATTGTATCAATCCAACATGCCCACATAACATCTCACATTGTTTGCCATTTCCCATTAAGGGTATTCAAGAATGATAACATTATCCCTTAACCAATTTATGCCATAAAAGGCAGATAAAATATCCAATAATAATCATAGAAATCTTATACCGTCATGTATTTCCTATTATCTTTATTTATAGTTATAATTGATACCTTTTTTAATCACTCATTAATATACCAATACAATTAATATTATTCTTGTTAATTAATTATTTATAATTAAGAATATTTATATTTATATTTATTATTTATTTAAAATTATATGATGGCTCATGTCTTCAACCTATACTTCACATATCACGCACTTTAAATCTCGAATAACATTTCAGGCTCATGTCTTCAACTTATACTTCACATATCCCACAATTTATGAATCGAATAACATTTTAGGTTACCAAGTTATCCCTTATAAGTCTTGATTTTTTTTGGTAAGTAGTGTAAATTTTTATTACTTGCCAAATATTTCATGAGGAGTAAAAAACAATATAATTCTAATTGAAAATATTGAAAAGCCTGAAAAAAAGGAAGAAAACAATGAGCTAGGATAGAAAGAAAACAAAGGGAACTAGGATACTAATGTATCTATGTCATTCAACAACCAAGTGAAGGAGGTATTGCCTTCAAGCCCAACAACTCTTATAGACAACCCTCTGATTATGTATTTGACAACATGATATACTGGTTGTTGTTCTTGTCCAAACATTCAGGAACTCCTTTCTGGACAGAGGAGGTAAATGATGGAAGCAAAAAGAGCTTGGAGTGCCCTTTTTTTGCATTTTGGGTATTGACCCCCTTCTTAATCCACAAGATTCAATACTCTACCAAAATTCCATCAACAAAACCCCATTGCTACATGGCATAAGGGTAGTTAAATAGGAGATGAGATATTTTTTCATTCACAACAACACGCATGACACAAGATAGGTTGGTAGACCAACCCATAGTTTGAAGTCAATCTTTTGTGGCTAGTTTACCATGCATGGCAAGCTATGTAATAATTTTGTGGCATGAGATGTAGATAGGATTCCAAATCATGATGTACGATTTCACGCGTGATCCTTGTGGTATAATTTCCTCATAAATCCATGCTAATCTATAATTTACATCCACATAAAATCTACTTCTATTGCTAGGTGTTGTAAAGAGGGAATGAACGTGAGTACAGAGTCCCACAATATGTCTCAAAACCCTTGAAATTTTCTATTGTATGAAACTATACATATATATTTTTTCTTTCTATATTTGATCGATACATGTTCTCATAAGTGTAAGAAATGGAATAGTTAAATGTGCTCATTGGCAATATGACTTTGGATCTAACAAATCACTAAGAAAATGATAATGAGTTGAGTTCATATTAAAGGAGAAATTAGCAATCCATTCTTTAACAGGTCACACTATACTTTCACTATATAATTTTGAAATTTGTTTCATAGAATAGGACATTTTACCAAAAATATCAAAAGTTAGACACTATTTTCTTTACATATTTTTTTACCCTTTTCCTAAAATATTTTATTTATGTTACATGAGATGTTATAATGCAAGGCCTACATATGCCTAGCACATCTTCTTCTAGAAACTTAAAGATAAAGATAAGACATATATCCAAAAATAGAAAGCTGAGTTTTTAGATTCATTTTTAACTTCATATACATATGCTCGTTCATTATTACATACTACTAAAGCTTTTAGTCCATTATACCCTTAAACAATAAATGATTATTGATATAAGGATATAATTGTGAAAGCCAGTATAAATTTTCTTAAATTTTACTATATACTATGTGTATAGAAACATTCAAATTCTTATATTACGAAATAGATGAAGCAATAAATATCGATGCTAGATTAATTGAGCTACGACAACATTTTTAGCCTACTAGGTCATAACAACAACAAAGAAGCTCATTAAAATTGATAGAAAATCACACATAAGATAAGTTTCTAGTTTCATCTTTCCCATAAGGTTTTAATCTATTTTTTTGTTCATCTTTGACCATATTTCAAATGAATTTCTCCTATCATACCCTTTAGTCCAAATCATTAGCATTATCATTAATTCTTACATGTCAACTAAAATAAAAGTTTTTAGTTAATTAATTAATAAACTTCAAAATCTATAAAATAGGAAACTTTAATTTAGCATCTATTGATTAATATATAACAAAAGTTTATAGTTAGCTAAATAAATAATATTCTATATAAATATTCATTATTTTGATTCTATAATGTACAAAGTAGTTAATTATGGAAAACTAAAGTCTCTAAATTTTTTTTCGATGCTAAATATTGTAAAAAAGGTTAATATACTAACAATATAATGATAATATTATGACTTATACAATATAATTATTTTATCCAATTAGTATAATCTAGTATATGTGATAAAACTCAAAGCGAGTATAAATATTAGCCCTTACTTGTTAGTAAATTCATGTGTTTTTAAAGTCTTAAGATGTAGGGAAATCTCCATTTTTACCACTCTATAGGATAATGACACGTGTGTAGATGGAAACTTGGAACTTGTGTCCCAAGTAACCAAAATGCTATGCAAAATACCCTGGTAATGAATGTTGGTGCTTTAGCTATAATTAGACTTCTTTATGTTTTAGGGTCTCATATGATAGGGATATTCCCTAGAGTGGAGAATATCTATAGGGTGAACCACATGAAGAGAAAATGTGCGAGGACAAACTATCATTGCATCACATTATTAGCATATGCCTTTGCATAAGAGGAATTAAAATAATTGTTTATTCCACTTTTACTTATACTATCTCATTACCTAGAGCCTGCTATTCTCTTCAACTATTCTTTGTTGCCTATAAAAGGACAAGCAAGTTGATTGCAAAAATAGGAGGAGATATAGAATTGGGACAAGGAAGATGAAAATAAGGAAGATTAGTAGATAAATATGTAATAACCCTAGAGGGGGATAAATAGGGTTTTAGAAATGAAAATGAGAAATTAAAAATTTGACATACAAAATATTGCGTTTCAATAATAAAATTTCTCTACATATACTACCAAGAGGGTTTGCATTTTGGATTTTGAATCTCCTATGTATTTTTTATTGATGATCACTCATCTCTTGGTTTATAAGGCTACTATCTCAATAAGCTTCTAGAATTTGATTTAAATGTTGACCTAGTTATCCTATCTAGGTTTATAGATCTATTAATCTAATGACCTTTCTCAAGAATTCTAGGTAACACAACCTCAACATAATGAGTTTTGGTGGAGTGTTGTGGTTGATTACAAGATATCTCACAATTAATTAATGCATAAAATTGACATAACTATTTGTGAGTGTAATCTAGCTATAAAGAATTAAATATTACAACTAAATATCAATTACTAGCTAAGTAGAGTAAGCATACATGCTTTTGAAAAATATCTTAACTTGATATGAATGTGAAAGTAAGTAGATGAGAATTAATTGCTAATATGAGTAAATAATTGAGTTGTATAATTAATAAGAGCTCAAAGATTTGTTTGTATGCTGCCACATATATGCTATTTATATTTAAGCCTAACAATATAGTTGTTGGAGTATAAAACATATATTTGTTTCCCGAGCAACATCAAAGTTTTTAGCATTTAATGCCAACCAGCTAATTAGTTGCCCTGACCAGTTGACCAGTTGGTCAAATAGGTCAAAGTATTATGTCCATACTTGAAGTAAAATTGTTACCAATTTCTATGCTCTCGATTGGTTAATGAAACTAGTCAATTGGTTTTGTGCCATACGAGTATGGTCCTTTGAAAACATATGAACAGTTGATCAATTTAGCAAATTAGTTGACATGTCATACTTACCAATCGATTATTTAAATACTTGGTAATGTGGCCGTAGTCGACACACAATTGAAGCTCTCTTATAATCAATTGTAGTATTGGTAAATAGTGATATCATTCTATATAGATGATTGAGAGGGTTCACCTTTAAATAAAACTTTAAATCACACAAAATAAATAAATAAAAAACACAATTGTGGGGGTTTTCAAATAGAAAATAATAAAAGTAATAAAAAAAAAAAAATAGATAACTACAAATATGATACATATGCTAAGGAAATCGAAATCCATAACTAGATTAGGTTAAAATATAATAATAATTTCTAAGTCATCTTTTAATCATAAGGAGACTGACCAAGTTGTAAGTTAAAAGTAGGTCTATACACCTTATATTACTTCTTTTAAATAATTAATGCGACAAAGTGTTAATATTAAATCCTATTAAATGCTAGCAGTATAGTAGCAATAAGTGGCTCCTATATCTAACTAGATTTAAAGTATTAAATACAAGTGGAATGATGTCAGTTTAAGAATCTAACCTAGTACATAAAGCATGTCTAGTTGTATTCCTCTTTTTTGACCCACACGTATCTAAACGTTCCATTACTTTGGTTAGAGTCACAAAACTATTAGGTGAATTGTTATGTAACCTAGCTACAATTTATGTATATAAATTCTAGCATGTTCTTATAGCCACCTAGAAAGCATATGGTCCTACATACTGTCATTATGAGGAAACCAAAATAAGGCATATACCATATAAATCATATTAGACAGAATTGTAACACTCCCATTTTTTACTACCGAAAAATTTGGTTTAAAACCATGGGAAAGCTGAAAATACACCGAGGAATAATGGGGTGTTACCACTGTATCTGACACAAGATAGATGACCTCTAATTTTATAAACAAAGATAAACCAACCAAACAATTTTAAAACAAAAGAGTACCGGAATATAAATTACATAAATATTTTGAAAGATTGTTTATATTGAAGGACCTTAACGATCCCTAACCAAATTATTACAAAATACAAGTAGATAAAAGTATGAGTCTGCATACAAATCAATTTAGGGTATGACAACAATACCAAAACCATGATCCGCCATGGACCCCACAAGACCTTGGGATGTCCATGCTCTCAAGCCCCGGACCTAAGTTGAGGTGGCCCACTATTGACCATCTCCAAAAACTTGCACATGACCTTATGCTTGTGGGAATGAGTACGTGACCAAACAAACAGGCATATCAGCATGCTACGTACTTAGTAAGTCAAATTACTCCATCAATGGTAGTATAAATAGGCAAATTCTATCGTATATGGATATAATATTTAACATGCATCATACTAATGCCATATACGTAAAGGTATGAGTACATCAAGACATGCTATCCTACAAAACTCATATAATGTGGAATATATCATGTTTGGTTTCATATTGTAATCACGTAGGTACTCACACATGTAATGGTAGATTAAATCCAAACAACCACTAGGGTTTATCCCCAATTACTCAATCCGTTAAATTATGCCATTTCCTTATTCATATGTGGCATAAGTCAATCATCCAGCCAACATTTTAATCAGCGAGCAATTAGTCACTTAAGCCATTAACCAAGGATACAAACCAACCTTATCCTTTTTCTCATCAATCCATTTTCCATACTTATCCAATTATTCATATTCGCTTATTCATTATCCCAGTCTTTATCATCCAATTTCTTACCATCCATATTTTATTATCATCAAGCAATGGATTGTGCACCACCCCATGGTATCACATATAATAGAAGCCTATCCCAATAAGGGACATAAAATTTAGGCTGAAGCTAATCACCAAAGTAGACATAAGTTTAGGTTAAAGCTAATCACCATAATGGACATAAGTCTAGGCTAAAGCCAATCACCTAGTTAACCAAATTCTTTAGTTTCAATACCCCCTATTACATTATTAGTGTCTAGAGTAGGTAAGGCATTAGGACGTCTCAGGATCCCGTTTGAAGGAAAAGCCTAAAGGCAGACTAATCCCTAGTAGTTAATCAAGGATCGGGTAACCCAGACCCTTAAATAACTCGATTGTATTGTGCTTTATGTAATTATTATATTATTTATAAGGATACGTGATTGCAAAAGGCTAATAAAAAAGCAAGCAAGAATTTTCCATGTTTATTCCATATCAATCGTTTTTTTTTCATTTTCCCAATCATGTGGGTTTCCATTTATTATTGTCTAATATTATTCTGGTCCATCATGTTGTTTTGTTCAAACCCAAGTTGTATTTCATTACCCTTTTCTCAAAATCATCACATTCGATACATAGAATACCCATTTAGCCTTTACAACACTCATAGAGTATATCATTAACTATGATTCATTTAATCCTTTTATTAGGCCTTTAATCCGTGATAAATTATGTATTTTATCCCATTAATAATCATAAGATAGTCCCAAACATAACCTCAAAGTATAACTATACCAAAAAGATTCAAATCACACAAATCAGTCGAACTAGCCGTGACCCAACTAGTATATCAATTGCACCATCCAATCGATCGGTTTGGGTCGACCAGTCGATCTGTTTGACTCAACCAGTTGATCAGTTTGGGAAAACCAGTTGATTGTTCATAGACTAGTCTATCGGTTCTACCTAATTAGTTGATGGGTTTAAGCAAAGTGCAAGACCAAGGTCTCTGCAGGCTTACGAGTTAATGGGTTGGATCAACCGGTTGACCTAGGAACCAGTTGATCAGTTTGCCCTATAATAACATCAAACCGTTAATTTCAGGCAAAATCATGCTTATAAATCATCCTTAACCACATTAGAACATGTATCAACATTGTCTAACCCATTTTTAACCTAATTAACTTACATATCTCAACCTTGAATCATCATATCCTATTTTTTTTAATCAATTTTCACTCTTTTTACTCAAGTATACAATCTATCCATCCACATCCCTTATGCAAGCCATATACATTCATGCCAACATACAAAATCAACTTAAAGGAACTCATATCATGTAGGAATACTCATAAATCATTTTAGAAGCAAGAATCACTTACTTGATGCAGTCAAAACTTCCCTTGAATATGAAATTCCAACTTGTGAAAATCTTGAATTTTAAAATCTTAAAACAATAAATCTTTAACTCAGCATTTCACACAAAACCTTATTAATTTTCAAACTTAAAATTTAAGGGAAAGAAAGAACATACCGACTTAAGGAAAAATAAGGAAATGCTCTGTTGAACCACTCAATCTTTTTCCCAAATCTAACTCTTCCTCGCTTAACAATTGAAAAAAGAGAGAGCTAGAGAAAAGATCAAAAGAGTGTAAGAAATTCGATCTCAAGGTTTGAAGTGTAGAGAGGAGAAATGTGAGTATAGATACTTAGGGTTTTTGGTAGCTGAAAGAAACATGAATAAAAGGGATGATTGAGGCTATTTATAGCCAACCAATCGAGAGAAATAATAGAGGGTCTAGGAACAATTCAAAAAAACTAGAATTTATCATTTGAATTTGAGCTAAATGGACATATTTCATCGAAGATATGCTGGCCTATTTTCCAGAGCTCAAATGGTATTTCTAGAGAATGCAGGTCAATTAGACTAGAATTAGAATACACGAGAGGGGTAATGGAATGATCGCGTGGAAGGAATATTCTAGCTGCTTAGAAACGCATCTGAGATTGAAATATAGATCTCAGAGACATGTAGAGGAGAGAGGTGGAAGAAGATAAGGTTGAGGTCATCTCTCCCCCTCAATTGTCCCAATTAACTGCAGATCGATCTGAGACAATGTTTCGGGCTAAATGCATCATGAAAATGGTTAAGAGTATCTTAGGGACAATTTGGCATGGGTTGGTAAGGTTTCATTTCGATATAAGAAATTAAAAAAAATCAAGTTAAAAAAATATGCCTAGTTTGACAAACCAGTCGATCGGTTTGGGCCTACCAGTCAACTACTCTACAAACTAGTCAATCGATTTAGTCGAGATAACCCATTTTGCTGAAACGATGAACCAGTTAATCGGTTTGTCTAAAAAACTCAATAAACTCCAATTTACAACCTTATTTCAAATCAAAATTTTTCTCAAACCAAATCATAACACTAAATCCCAATCAAATGCCCAAAATTTGGCACAATTCTCATTCAACCATTCTACAAGAATGTGGGGTATTAAAAGAATCATATATATAAATGATAACTATTAAAATTGTAACACCCCTATTTTTTACTACCAAATTTTTTTGTTAAAACAAGTTGCGGAAGCAGAAATCACCTAGGAAAACTGAGGTGTTACCGCTGTACCTAACATAGGATAGACATCCGCCGCTTACCCCATATTAGATATAAGGCTAAACCATTCAAACACTTAAAACTACAAAGTGCGCAAATAATAATTTAATTAAACAACTCCAAAAGTGTTTACATTAGAGAGCTCTAATGGGTTTCGATCAAATCATTACAAATATATTTGAATAAAGTAAGGGGTTATAAAACATAAATTAAGGGCATGATACCCAAATCAAAATCATGGTCCACCACGGAGCCCACCAAAATCTTTCGGATGTCCTCACTCACAAGCCCTGTCCCAATCGAGGTAGGCCCTTTACTAAATATCCCCAAAGTTCTGGACATGGTCCTCTACTCGTGGGAATGAGCAGGTGATCGAGAACATGGGCACATCGGTACGATACGTATTGAGTAGGCCAAGTTGCTCCTTCAATGTACACGAATATGACGACTTATCATATATGAGTATAAATTGCATCATGCATAATGATAAGACTATTATAAAGGTAGCAATGTAATAGCATGCTATCATATACAATTTCAACTTAATAGAATGCATCATTCTTAAGAATCATAACACTTTCATATAAATGCTTACATAAGTAATAATAAGGAGTATCTAAAAATCCCTAGGGTTGTTCCCAATTATCCAATTCCTTTAAGATATTCCATCCATTTATCCATGTAATAGATAGGCTAATCACTCAATTAATGTTCTATTCCATAGCCAATTAGTCAAGACATACACCAACTTTATTTATTTTGGTAAATCATATCATTACTTCCATTTCTTAGCCAATCATTAACCATTCATTTGGTTACCATTCATAATTATCAACCAGTATTTACCATCCATATTTTATTATTATCAAGCGATATACTATGCACCACCCCGTGGTCTCACATACCATGGAAGCCTATCCAATAAGGGAGATAAATTCCAGGCTGAAGCCAATCACCAAGTGGACATAAGTCCAGGCTAAAGCCAACCGCCTAGGTAACCATACCCTTTAGTATCGATACCCCTAGTACATTATCAGTGTCTAGAGTAGGTAAGGCACCAAGACCTCTTAGGATCCCGCCCGAAGGCACCAAAAATGCCCAAAGGTAGACTAACCACTGATAGCTAATCGAGAATCAGGTAACCTAGACCTATACTCAACTTGACTTTTTTTTGCTTTACATGATTAGTGTTTTATTTATAAAGATGGGTGATCATATAAGTCCTATACAAAGCAAGCAAGCCAACTTTGATGTTAATCCATATTAATCCTTTCCTTTCCATTATTCCCAACCATATCTGTTTTTCAATTATCCTTGTCCAATGTTATTAATATCCACCATTATATTTAATTCCAGCCCAAGTTGAGTTTCATTACTCTTTTCTCAATAGCCTCACTTTTCATAAGTGAAATGCGCATTTAGTCCTTTCATTACTCATAAGGTTACCATAACCCATGATTCATTTTGATCTTTTAATTAGGCCAATATTCCATGATAGAATTTGTATTTTATTCCATTAATAACCATGGTATAGTTCCAAGCATTATCTTAAAGCATAACCAAACCAAAAAGATGCAAATTAAGCAAACCAGTCGAACTAATCAATTGATTTGGCCCAACTAGTTAATCAGTTGCACCAATCGGTCGATCAGTTTGGGTTGATTAGTCGATTGGTTTGATGCAACCAGACCTTGCTTTCCTCAACCCTGTCGATCAGTTTGTGTAACCTAGTCGATTGTTCATAGACTAGTCAATCGGTTTTGCCAAATCAGCTGATGGGTTTAAGTAGAGAGCAATACCAAGGTCTCTATAGGTGTACTAGTCAATGAGTTGGGTCAACCAGTTGACTATTCTAGGAACCAGCCTATCGGTTTGCCTTAACTTGTTGATCAATTTTCCCTAATACAACATCGAACCACAAATTTTCACGTAGATTATATCGTATAAATCATTTTTAGTTAGGTCAAAACATGCATCAACATCAACTAACATATTTCCAACCAACTTAACATGCATTTCTCATCATGATATTATCATAGCCTAATTTTACCCATTTTCATACTTTTTACTCAAATCATATCCTTTAAGCATGCACGTCATACATACAATTGCATTTCTTCATGCCAACACGCACCAATCAATTGAAGATAACACCTATCATGCCAGAACACATAATAAATATTTTAGAAGCAAGAAACACTTACTTGATGCAGGCAAAATCCTTTTAAAATAGAAATTCTAATTATCAAAATTATCAAATTTGGAAACCTTAAAATCAAAGTCTTAAACTCAGAAACTATATCAAAATCTTATCAAAATTTGAATCTTAAAACTGAAGGGAGTAACATATCAACATGGGGCCAAAATAGAGAAAATGACTAACTGAACTAGTTAACCTTTTTCTAAAATCTAGATCTTCCTTGCTTGAGAATTGAAACAAGAAAGATTTAGAGACATGATCAAAAGAGTGTGTGACAATAGGTTGCTAAGTCTCGAAATTTGGAAGGAAAAGAGGGAAAAGAAAGACTTAAGAGAATCCGGTGACTTAAATAAAGGTGAAATGTAGGGATGATTAGGGCTATTTATAGCCAACCAATTGAAGGGAATTACTGAAGGTTCATAGATCGACTCAAAACCCTACCATTGACCGTTTGAATTTGATCAAGACAAATGAATTTTGTATAGGATTTGTTGACCTCTTCTCCAAAGCTCAAATGATATCTTTGGAGAAGTCCAGTCTATTAGGCCAGGATTCACATTCATGAATGGAGTAATAGGAAGTTAGTGTAGAAGGAATTTTTAGCTGCTCAGAATCATGCTTGAGATCAAAGCATTCGATCTCAGAACAGTGTAGAGGATAGAGGAGGAAGAAGACAATGCTGAGGCCATCTCTCCCCCTCATTTGTCCCAATTGACCTCCAGATCAAATCGAGGCATCATAAAAATGGTTAGGAATCTCTTAAGGACAATCTCGTATGGATTGGTAAGGTTCCAATTTAGTGTAAGGGATTTTCCAAAAATATCAAGTTAAAAAAAGTAACTAGCTTGACAAACCAATCGATAGGTTTAGGTCTACCAGTCAACTATTCATCCACCAGTTGATCGGTGTCCTGCAACCAATCGATCAGTTTAGTCAAGGAAACTAATTTGCTAAAGCGACAAAATTGTCGATCCATTCATGGAACCTGTTGATCGATTTATTTGCAAAACTCAATAAACTCCATTTTTCAACATGATTTCAAATCAAAATTTATCCCAAACTAAATCATAATATTAAATCAAAATCAAAGGCCCAAAATTTGGCTAAAATTATCATTCAACCATCATAAAAATGTGGGGTATTACAAAAATAGGGTCAAAGAATAATCCCATGAAAGAGAAAAAAAATATTACATCTCAACTTATAATCTAGGGTTTAAATCTATCATCTAACAATAAGTATTTAGCTAGTTATAATGAACAATTAATTTATAAAAATATATATATTAACAATATATAATCGAAATAGAGAAAGAAATATCCAAAATTAATTATGGATGAAAGTTCAACAAATTTTTTATATGAAAAATTAATTAATTTCATCTAAAAGAAATTCTTCGGTCTCTTTTTCTCTTTCTTTCCCTTTCTCAGCCTAAAGTGCCTCTTCTCTTTCATTCTTCTTCTTCTTTTTGGTGCTCAATTATGTCATTTTATTTTATTGTGCATGGCAGTTGCTCCCCGCCTCTCTCTCTCTTTTTCGTTCTTCTTTTTTTTTCTTCGGTGGCTGGTCTTGCCTATTGTATTGTGCCACTTGTCTCATGCACTGAACTGATGCACACCTCTCTTCTCTCTCTTTTCATTTGTCTTTTCTTCTACCCCCTGCTCCCTGTCTTCTCTCGCTCCATGTCTTTTGTTGCTCCCTATCTTTTGCCATCTGCTACTCCCTTCTCTATCCTTTTCTTCTACCGCGACAAATTTTTTTCCCTTCTTGGTTTGCTTACTCTCTTTTCCTTCTACTGCTTGCTGCTCTTTTTTTTTTCTCCTATTGCCTCTCACTTCTTTGTTCTTTATTTTATCGAGTTGCTCGACTGCTGCACTGGCTCTCTTTTGAGCATTTGGTCCATTGGACCTTTGGTCCAAACAATCCAACTCTTTTTATTTTATTTTATTTTACCTACAAAATAACATTAGAAAAATTAATAAATAATATTATAATTTATATTTATTATTTTATATTATTTTAGCTTAAATAATAAAATATATAAGATAATTATTAGTTAAACATAAAATTATAACTATTTTCATATATTACTTAAATAAAAAAACCAAAAACTAAGATTAAAGGGGTATAAAATATATCAAAGTATGTACTCATCAATACCCCCACAATTAGCTTCTTGTTTGTTCTGAAGCAAGTTATGATTCAAACTAAAGAAAATAATAAAAGTAAAACTAATTAGCTATTTTTATAGGTCTCATAATTGTACTTAGCATGTACAACAATCCCTTTAAACCCCTAGGTTACCGTTAGAGGATAAGTAAGGTTCCGTGAGGGTTTCACAAATGATATACCCACAAAATCGCACACAATTCAAATAAAAAATAAAAAAAATACCTAATACCCTTAACCAATGTTATCTCAGAATATTTTACTTTCATAACACCAAGATTAGCAATAAACCAAGATTAATTTCAATATATGGTTCACATATAAACATGACAGGTATGGACAAAGTAATAATTATGGATGAAAATTTACTATACCTTAATCACATCAAGATCTATCCTTACTATAGATACCCTCTATTTTTCTTTTCTATCAGATTTATGGCTACAAATGTGTAGAAACACTCATACATGTGAGATAAGATAATAAAAATAACAAGCTACTCACATATATCAATAAAGAAGACTCATATATTTTGTGTATGAAAACCTCATGAAGAATATCAAATGTCTGTCAAATGGACTAAACCACATGCTTAACCCTTGTGCCTAATATCCATCAGATCAAAGGATGACTATCTCAAGAATTAAATAGGACTTGCTTATAGGTAGTAACAAGGTTAATATATAGAAGGGTATGGAGTATTCTAGGATTGTGGTGCTAATGAGGCCAATAACTAGCGGATCTCTAATACTCATATGAAATATAAACATGAACTCCACATCAATAATGATCAATAATACACCTTAACCTTAACACCAAACTAGAATAACGAGATAAAATTTTTAAATATAAATATTTCTCAAAGTCATATCCATATCTCCCTTTAGGCAAGGGTAAGGATAAGGCCCAAGGGTTATTTAATGTGGGTAATGAAGAAAAACATATGGTCACTATATAGACTCAAAGGGGATTCTACGGTCTCATATTGTGTACACATATTAGGACTTAAGCTATTTGGTCATGTGGTAGAAAATCCTAAGTTGCCTTTATCATTTTCTCAATCAGAGCATGTTTTGGCGATAAGATTTAACTATCAGAAAAGTAAGTTTTAGTATTCGCTAGAGTCCATTACAAGAGCTATATCAAGTAATTTGATTAAAGCAATATAATATATGAGGTTTGCAAAGAAAATTTAAAGCCAAGATATTAAGGTTATTTCATGAGAATTCAATCAGAAAAGGAAGGTATATTTGACTCAAAAGCTCAATGTGGAACATGATAAATCTCAACATGCAATATCGGTGGTTAGAAAATCATACATGTTCTTGCTTCATTCACATCTATACATGATGAAATACCTCCAAATCCTAATTTAGAAATTATGGCAAAATAGGGATTTATTAGGAGAATTAAGTAAATAAATTATCTTATTAAAAAATAAGTGGAATTCATTAAGGCAAAATAAGGAGAAAATAATAAATAAATTATTTAGGGAAAATTTGGATATTTTACTAATTAATATGGAAGTTAGGGGAATCTTACCCAAAATAGCCCAATTAATCTAAAAATAATTTAATTATTATACTTAAAATAATTATTATTAAATTTAAATATCTAACTTAAATAAATAAATAAATAAAGAAAAAATATCCCAACCCAACCATTTTATCCTTTTCCTTTTTTCTCCTTTCTTTTCCTTTTTCTTTCTTTCTCCTTTCATTATTTCTCCTTCTCCTCCCCAGTTTGGGCTAGCCCGCGGCCCAAACTCTCATCCCTGGCCCGTCTTGCGTAGCCCAAGCCGCGTCGCCCTCCTCCTTGCCCGTTCCGCCCGGCTGAACTATCTTTTTTTCTTTTCTTTCTTTCCCCTGGACCGGCCAGTCCACCCTGCCCCTATCTTCTTCTTCCTCACGCAGGCTTCAACCTTGACCTGCAGTCTTGCGCCTGCCGATGGCCACCTGCTCCATCTGGCTATCCTCCCCTGCCACCCTCGTCATTTTCTTTCCATTTTCAACCTAGCCTACTTGTCCTCTCTCCTCACGCGTGCTGCCATCCTTTCCTTTTTCTCCTACCCCAAGCCAAACGTACCATACAATTCGCTGGGCATGCGCCGCTTGCCACCGCCATTCGGCGACCTGCCTCACCTGACCCCGGTTGTCTTCTTCTCCCTTTATTGTTTCCCCTCTCAATTAGCCTATAAATACACTCCAAGGGTAGCCATAATTGAGCTCCTTTTTTCGCAAGCCTAGAAATTTAGCTTTTCACCGCCGCCCAAATAGATCCTTACCCCGCCGCCCTCGACGGCCGCCACCGCAAATACCATCCACCAAAACCTTCCCTGCATCTCCCTCTACAAAACCGAGCCTCCCCGACCGTGCAAAGTTGTCAACCTGACCAGCCCACTCCAGCCTTTCGCCGCCCTTTGTGCCGCCTTCTGCCACCAATCCCGCCGCAACCAGCACCTCCTCCACCCTCCAAAACATCCAGGGAACCTTCCCTTACCTTCCCATACCTTCATCTCCCTCTACCTCCCTCTCCTTCTACTTTCTCCATCTTCCACCACCTTCCACCACCTCTGGCCACCGCACCAACCGTCGTACTCCGCCACTCCCGGCTGCAACACCACCTCCATTCCACCCCCTCCACCAGCTGCACCTTCCACCACCTCAAACATCCCTCCACTTTCTCTCTCTTAGCCTACATATCCATCTTTCCACCTCTCTCTCTCCTCCATAGCCGCCGTCGTCGCTGCCATGCACCGCCGCCGGTTTCGCCACCGACCTTAGGTGGTACTCCAACTCTCCCAGCCCTTAAACTATTTTCTATAAGTGTTAATAATTTTTAGTAATATTAATAGTATTATCCTTAATATTACTATTATTATTATTATTATTATTAGTGTTGTATTATCATTGTTATTGTTATTATTATTACCATTATTAATATTATTATTATGTATCACTCTTAGTACCTAACCTAATTTCAGAAATATTTATAACTATGGTATACTATTTAAAAGGCTACAACTTTAGCATTAAAATAGTTATCCTTATTATTATTATTGTTGTTGTTGTTGTTTCTATTACTACTACTAAAACTAGTATCATTATTATTATTATTAACAACTTTAGTCTTAATATAGTTATCTTTATTATTGTTATTATTATCATTATGATTACTACTACTACTACTACTACTACTACTACTACTACTACTACTACTACTACTACTACTACTATTACCACTACTAATACTATTTTCATTATTATTATTACTATCGTTTCTTACTAAACCTAACTTGTCCATTATCACTAAGACTACCACTAAAACAACTTCTAGGACCACCATTGGTATCAACCCTAAGACGAAAGCCATTACTAATATTATCACCATAGCTATTATTATTATTATTAACATCATTATTAATACTAATGTTAATTAATACTACTACTACTATAAATAATATTATTGCTAACTTGCTTTTTGCCAATATTATTAATACTAACCTTGTCCACTATCACCTTTTATTATTAACATAAATATTTGGACCCTTACATTATTATTATTCAAATATAACTATTATCATTAGGAATATTAGTACTTTGTCGATATCACTACTATTATATTATTATTTTAACCCTAACACTATTATTAGCCTTAGCCTTAAAAATGCTAGGGTTTTTATCACTATAATCATTAGCATTACTATTATTATTATTATTATTATTATCACTATTTTGCTACAATTAGTATTAGTACTATTATTATAAGAATAAAGCTATTAGGTTTAATAATATAAGTATAGCAATAAATATTAAAATAAACATATTTTGACTAGTAATATCTAGTAGGCCAACTTGAAGATAAAAGCTCTAGTTTTCACGTATAATGCTTCCTTTAATAATAATAACCCTAAGCTTAGACTAAAATAAGGAGTAGTGGTACTTTTGGTAGGAGGGAAACTAATCCCTAGTATTTTTTCTCTTATAGGTGAATCGAGCCAAAACCCTAAGGAGTCGTAGGAGTGTGCTCCAAACCCGACGTCGTTTTAGGTAAGGATGTAGCTAAGGAACATGTGTGTTGTGTGACTTGTATGCCTAGGATGATTTATATCATGCTACGTCGAGTATTACATGATTGTCATTAACATGTCTTATGTGTAGCGCAGCTTGGAGTTGATGTATGTTTGTATATGTTTTCTTGTAACATGTGTGTTATATGTATATATGGTGATTATGATGTGATATGTTATGACCCTCTAGGACATGCATGATAGGACCATTGATAATATGATATAGAAATGAAAGAACAAAAGGAAAGAAAATGGGAAGTGAGTTCACTAAGGAGGGATATAAGGTTGACCAAAATACCTCAGGATCCATGAGAGGAAATTAAAGAGGAAGGAATGACCCAAAATGAATGAGAGATGGGAACCATGCACGGGAGTCTTAAAATTTGCATGGGGACTTTGAGTGTTTGCATGGGGTGGATAAATCTTACATGAGGATGATCTTTACGTGAGAAAAGTTGTATTAGGGCGTAAATAAGCTAAGTGAGAAAAGTTGTATTAGGACGTAAATAAGCTAAGGGGAAAGTTGTGGAGTGATTGGAGACTTGGGATGAAAAATAGTACGTAAGTTGGTGTAAGGATGTATAAGGGACCCGATTAGGGTTTTGGGGGGAAGTAGTAATCTGGAAAATGTGGGAGTAAAAATAATTAAGGAAGAGTGGAATATGTGTTCAAAGTGAGATTTTATTATATAAAGGGTGATTATGGGTGCCATGGGAGAGAAGAGATATTAGGTGAAAAACAGAGATGTTACTTGTGGGAGAAGAAATGTACTAGGGTTTGAAGTGGCCAACTAGGGTTTTTTCGGTCACATGTGAAATCGAAAGGTAAGATGATATGAGTTGGGATTGGATCTAATGAGTTAAGGTATGGGGTGATAAACGAGGTAATGGTAGTGTAAGTGAGAAAGGGTTGGGCCACATCAGACCAAAACCCTAGGGGGTGATAGTAGGTGGAGTTGATGTCATAAGGTGTTGGGCCTTAACCCACACCCTTAGGGTTGGTTTTTCATTATGTGTAAACGAAAGGGGGAATGGATGTCGGGGCGTGATAAGGGGCGCAAGAGTCTCAAGATATGGGATGAGCCCCCTTGAGAGGAGAAGTAGACCGTTGAGGACATGCATGTCAAGGGTGTAATGTTTACCGAATAAGACACGAATAAGATACTAATCACTTAAAGAGTAATATTGTTGAGCCGGGCCTAGACCGATCCACCGACATAATAGTGGCCAGGTGCCAGGGTGCCCTGGAGACCAATCCACCGGCATATAATAGTGGTTAGGTGCATTATGTCCTATAAGTAACTGATCCACTGGCTATAATAGTGGGGGATCCTGAGCTAAAAAAACCAAACATTAAGTTGCCAACTAATCATGGGAAAGCTACTATGTAATTACAGTGAAACACTATAAGAGTCGGGGCCAGACCGATCCACCGGCATAATAGTGGCCAGGAGTGTTCTGCCCTGGAGACCGATCCACCGGCAAGAATAGTGGTTAGGTGCGTTGTGCCCTATAAGTGATCGATCTACCGGCTATAATAGTGGTGTTCCTACACTCGCATAGATTAATAAAGATTATGGTGTGAAACGACTATATTTAATAGAGATCCAAAAGAAAATAAGTCTAATTGGACCATAATCGGCCTTCATTATCTGTATTACTACATGTGGCTTATGTGATTATGCCATGTATGCTATGTTGTATGTATTATATGTTTGGCCTTAGCGCATCTGTTACCTTACTCAGTACGTAGCGTACTGATCATTCGTTTCATGGGTGCTGCTCATTTCCACAAGTAGAAGACCCGTCTAAGTTTGTGCAGGTAGGGGATGACGTTTTTGATGCCTACGAAACTTACGAGGCATCTGGTGGGGCTGAGCGTTGACCCTAGACCTGACTTGGGATTCGATAGTGACTCGGCTGGACTCTGTTTTCTTTTTGCATCATGTATTATTATATGTTAGTTATGTTATATCGTACGGTGCCTCATGTTTTGGAAAAACTCTAGTCACGTACTCTTTGGATTGTAATCCTAAACCGCACTTTGATTCTGTATGACTTGTGTTTTACTAATGACTGGTGTTTTATTAATGACTCGTACTTGATGTTAACCTTGTTTAGCCTTAGCACTTAGTACTGGAATGGTAGGAGTGAATTGATCTGGTACTAAGTGTGGCGGTAATGCCCCCGAGTTTACGGTTTTATCTTTTGCTTATGTTAAACCCTTTTAATTAAACAAAATTTTTTAGTAGTAAATTTTAGGGTGTTACACATGTAGATATGTGTTCCCTATAATGAAATTAACATATAAAATTTCCACTTGCTTTATCTCGATTTTATGATCCTCTTTTATTTAGATTTCAAAGATATGTTCATCATTAACTAGTGAAGGGCTCATAAGACTTTAAACACATCGAAAACTCAGTAACAGAATTACATGATAATTTTTTTAAAACATGAAAACACGTGAAAACACTCACACCCCCACACTTAAATCACACTGTCCTCAACGTGTATACAATTAAAGGAACATATAATTTGAAGTATTGAGAGATAAAATAAATAAATAAATGAATGAAAAAAGGGTATAAAACTCCCTTATCATATTGGGTTGCCTCCCAAGTAGTGCTTGTTTTTACGTCTTCATCTTGACATGATTTCGGTTTACTCAGTTAAGGTAGGTGCTTCTTGTTATTGCTTCTCCTCAACGTTATGATCCGTAAATGCCTCATAGTAGGGTTTAAGGCTGTGACCATCGACCTTAGATTCATTTCTTGTCTTCTCGCTTTTGATTTGTATGGCACCATGAGTGAAAATATGAGTAACAATAAATTAACCCATCCATGTAGAATGCAACTTACTTGGGAATAAGTGAAGCCAAGAATGGTAGAGTAACACCTTTTAACCCACAATATATGACTTTCCACAAATCATTTTATCATGAATTTTTTTTTCTTCTCTTTATATACCATAGCACTTTCAAAAGCATAATCCCTTATCTCTTCAAGCTCATGAAGTTGTAGCTTCCTATGTGTTCCAACAGAGTTTATATTCATGTTTAGATTCTTCACAACCCACCATGCCTTGTATTCAAGTTCCACATGTAGATGGCATGCTTTTCCATACACAAGTGTAAAGGGAGACACGCCTATGGGGTTTTTTTATAGACAGTCCTATAAGTCCACAAAGCATTATCCAACTTTAGCTCCAATCCTTTCTATTTGGGCTCACGATTCTCTCCAGTATCTTCTTGATTTCTCAGTTAGACACTTTTGCTTGTCCGCTAGTTTGAGGGTGATAGAGTGTAGAAACTTTATATGTAAACCAATACTTGCGTAGCAAATTTTTGATTGTCCTATTGCAAAAGTGTGATTTCTCATCACTAATGATCACTCTAGGCATACCAAACCTGGAACATATGTGAGATTAGAGAAAACTTGCAACTACATGAGAGTCATTAGTATGGGTGGCAATTACTTCCACCCATTTTGATACATAATCCACAACAAGAAGAATATAGAGATATTTCTTAGAAGATAGAAATGGATCCATAAAATCAATGCCTAACACATCAAAAATTTATACAACTATAAAAGAGGGTTAAGGGCATTAGATCTTTAGAACCAATGTTACCTGATCTTTGACACTTATCATATCTCATGTAATAAGTGTTAGCATCTCTAAATAGTGTAGGCGAATAAAAACCAGCTTTAAGAACCTTGAAGGCGGTCTTTTTAGCACCAAATTTTCCTTCACAATGCAATTTATGATAGTGTGATAAAGTATGCTCAAATTCAGAATCAATGACACATTTCCTCATTATACCATTAGTACCAAAATTCTACTAATGGGAGTTATCCCAAACATATTGGTATGCCTCTTTTTTAATTTTAGTTCTCATAGATCGTGGCATGTCAGGAGGTAGCCTATGAGTAATAAGATAGTTCACAATATTGGTAGACTATGGTGTACTTATCTGTATCCTGAAGAGCTTCTCATTTGGAAAATTCTCAATCAACGGTATGGGTTCACCATGATGAATCATGTGGCTCAAATGATTGGCTACTACGTTCTCACTCCCTTTCTTGTTCTTAATCTCCACATCAAACTCTTGTAGCAAGAGAACCCATCTTATTAACTGAGGTTTTTATTCCTTTTTATATAATAAGTACTTCAACTCTGCATGGTCTATAAAAATGATAACTTTAGTTTGAAGTAAATATGATTTAGATATTTCAAGAGCAAATACCACTACTAATAATTCTTTTTGGTAGTGGGGTAATTCAACTAAGTTTCATTAAGAGTCCTTGAAGAGTAATAGATGATGTATGGATTTTATCTTTTCTTTTGTCCCAAGACTACACCAATCGCATAGTCAGAGGCATTACACATAATCTCAAATGGTAGGAACCAATCAGAGGTAGTATCATTGGGGCTGTTGTTAGGAGCTTTTTGAGTTCATCAAATGTTTTTTCACACTCCTTACTCCTATCAAAAGACACATCCTTATGTAGAAGGCATGCCAATGGTCATGCAATGATAGAGAACTCCTTTATGAATCATCGATAGAAGCTTGCATGCCTAAGAAAAAAACATACCTCTCTCAAGCATGTGGGAGCGGATAAGTAGCGCACGATATCTATCTTTGCTTTATCAACTTCTAGACCTCTGAATGAAATAATATGACCAAGTATGATTCTTTGTATCACCATAAAATGACATTTTTCCAATTAAGTATAAGGCTAGTTTCTTTGTATCGTTTCAAAATTAAAATCAGATTATTAAGGCAAGAATCAAAAGTATCACCAAAGATACTAAAGTCATCCATAAAAACCTCAATAATCTTTTCAATGTAATCAGAGAAAATACTAACTGTACATCTTTGGAATGTACTAGGGGTGTTGCATAAGCCGAAGGGTATGTGTTGATAAGAAAATGTGCCAAATGGGCATGTAAAGGTCATCTTCTCTTGATCTTCCTCCACTATGTGGATTTGGTTGTAATCGGAGTACCCATTAAGGAAGCAATAAGAGGACTGGCCAACCAATCTCTCGAGAATTTGATTAATAAATGGTAATGGGAAATTATCTTTCCTTGTGGTAGCGTTCAACTTCCTATAGTTAATGCATACCCGGTGTCTAGTTACCGTCCTTTGTGGAACAAGCTCATTCTCCTTGTTCTTCACTATAGTGACCCTAAATTTTTAGTTACGACGTGAATAAGTTCCACCTATTTAGAATATAAGATCGGGTAGATGACTCCACAATCCAAAAGCTTGATGATTTCCTTCTTTAATGCTCCCATCATAGGTGGATTAAGTCTACGTAGATGTTCTCTAGTTTCTTTAGCTCCTTCTTTAAGAAGTATACGGTGAGCAAAAATGGTAGGACTTATCCTTTTGATGTCTGCTAACGTCCATTCAATAGTATTTTGTGAGCTTTAAGGACTTCTAATAGCTTGCTTTCTCTCTCCTCTATCAACTTTGAAGATTTGATCACTGGAAGGGTATCCCTATCTCCTAATTATGCATACTTCAAATGACCTAGTAATGGCTTGAGCTCTAATGTAGGGGCATGAATCATATAAGGTATAGGTTTGTTAATAGCTAAAGGAATTGAAAAAGGAGTGGATCCATACTGATATGGAGGGTTTGACCCCATGTGTGCTACGATATGCACAATATATAAGGAAAGTATTGCCTCTATCTCTTCTAAAGAAGTATCTACCCCTTTCTCATCTAGTCCTAAGATTTTCATAAGAGTAGTTTCTAATGGATCTTCCCCATCCTCCTCAAAGTAATCCTGTGCCACAAGGTTAATGGTGTCAATAGTATAATAAGAATGGGCATCCATGGGGTACCTCATGGCCTTAATGATGTTGAAGCTTATGACTTCTCCATCAAACTCCATAGTGAGAGAACCAGTATGAACTTATATCTTCATGCAAGCGGTTCTCATAAATGGCCTTCCCAAGTGCAAGGATATTGGACTTGAGCTACTTTCATCCATATCCAAAATATATAAGTCTGCCGGAAATACAAGTGTACCGACTTGCACAAGAACATCTTCTACAAGTTCCTTGGAGAATGCATTAGAACGATCTGCAAGTTGAATGATAACATTATATTTTTTAAGCTCTCCTAAACCTAAAGATGCATAAATAGAATATGGCATGACATTAATAGATCTACCTAGGTCTAGCATGTCATTTTCAAACTTTTTGTTACCAATTATACATGACATAGTGAAGCTTCCAGGATCTTTACACTTTGGGGATAATTTCCTTTGTATGACAGTGCATAATTGTTCACTCATCCTAACCACTTCCTTCTCCCACAATCTCTACCTTGTGGTACATAATTCCTTTAAGAATTTTGCATATTTAGGCACTTACTTAATAGCTTCTAGGAGTGAGATGTTGATTTTCACCTTATTGAATGTATCTAATATAGTTTTATCATTCTCATCATTCTTTGATTTGGATAGCTTGCTAGGAAAAGGAGCAAAAAAATAGGGCTAGTAATAACAAAAATTTGGAATGGTAGAGGATTTACCATTCAAAGAAATCTCAGATTTCTACTGAATAGTGGGTTGGTCAATCAATTGTCTATTTTTGCTCCTACTCTCTTGCTTTTGCATGATCTCCCATTCTTTTGTTGTGGGATTTTATTCCAACTCGTCTAAATTCTCCTTGGTTTTATTTGAAGCACTCTCACATGTTTTTCCACTTTTTGTTACCACTATATTAGTTGATTCAAAGTTTCCCTTTCAATTGGGTTTGGTACTACTAGGTAGTTGCCTTGGATCATGTAATTGGTTTAGCTTAGTGACCAATTATCCCATTTGATGCTCTATATTCAACACTCTCTTGTCCATGTTCAATTGGCTTTGTATCATCAGATTCTGTCCATTTGCGAGCAACTTAAACATCTTGTCATTTTTTTCAGTGGTTGGAGATTGAGGTTGAGAGGATCCTCCTTGTAGTTTTTCATAAAAATCTAGTGCCACTTGGTTACAACATGGAGGATAAATAACATTATTATTATCTTTCCAATGGAAATTAGGATGGTTGTACATACTTGGATGATAAATATTTGAAAATTTGATAGCATTTTCTTGCGTACGATCCTCTCCTCCAATCATCTATGGTCATTTATCACTAGGATGTCCTATCGCTGAACATACTCCACTTGTAGAAATAGCTTTAGTAGTTGTGACATTCTGCAAAACAAGAGTAGTGAGTTGGCTAAGTCCATCATCAAATTGATTTACAATTACCTTATTTACTCTTACAAGGGTGGAGAGGCCATCGTATTGCTATGCGGTAGAGGCTCAATTTTTCAATAAAGTTTGAGATGATGTGGGATCCTTATCCATGAAAGAGCCACCACTCGCTGCATCCAACATATTCCTCTTGAGTGGATTGATTCCCTCATAAAAGTATCTTAACGAGTTCTCTTCCTTCATCCTATGTTGTGGGAACCATGATAGTAAGGCCTTGTACTTATTGTAGTAAGAAAGGAATGTTTCATTAGGATCTTATTGGATCCCTGTGATCCACTTCCTCAGCACTATGGCAAGTGAAGCAGAAAAATAATTGCTTAAGAATGCACTAGTCAAAGTATCCCACGAGTATATTTTCCCTATTGGTGGTTTATAAAGCCAGTCCTTCACATCATCCACTAAGGTAAATGGAAATGTATTGAGCTTTAAGATTTGAAGATTTGTCTCCTTGGGGATAATGGAGACACATACAAATTGAAATTCCTTGAGAAATTTGTTGGGATATTCACTTGGGAGCCCATGGAAAGTAGGAAAATGGTGAAGTAGGCTGGATTTTAGCTCAAAATCCTTTTCCTTTCTGACAACAGGATTAGGGTAGCCAATGGATGTAGGTACAACTTTAGTAATATTGTGGACTGCCAACTCTTGCAAACTCTTGTTGGCTGCCGTGTAAGTGAAGTAGATAGGCTCTTTCGTTAGTGATGTATTAATATTTAAAGCCACTTCTTCTAAGTCCGATGATGATGAAGAACCCAAAAGCTCATCTTTGGGTTGGGGTGATGAAGGAGAACTAGAAATCCTTAACTTTCTAATTGCTCAAATGGATTTCTCTAACTCAAGATTTAATGGTACAAGCTCTCCGTATGGGTGAGTACCTAAAATAAGAAAAATATCATAACCGATTAAACCACACTAGATAAAAAGAGAACACACAAAAGAATAATAATAAATAAAAAAATGACTCAAGAAAATCACAAAAGATACTAAAAAAATACTAGCAAAATATAGGTAAGGTTACCAATCCTCGGCAACAGCGTAAAAAATTGGTGTGGTCGTTACTGATACGCAATTTAAACTCTCTTATAGTCAATTGTATTTGGTAAATAAGGATATTGTTCTATACTGGGGATTGATAGGGTTCGTCTTTATTTAACTACCTCACAAATAATAATAATAAATAAATAAATAAAAAATCTAAATCACACAAAAAATATTAAGAAAAACACAATTGTGGGGGGTTTTCAAATATAAAATAATAAAATAAAAAATAAAATAGAATAATAAAAATAATAGGTAACTAAAAATGTAATAAATATGCCAAGGAAATTGAAATCCACCACTAGACTAGGTCAAAATATAATAATAATTTCTAAGTCATATTTTAATCATAAGAAGGAGATTGATTAAGTTGTAAGCCAAAAGTAGGCCTATACACCTTATATTACTTCCCTAAAGTTCTTAATATGACAAAGCACCAATATTAAATCTTATTAAATGCTAGCAGTATAGTAGAAACAAGCGGCTCCTATATTTAACTAGATTTAAAGCATTAAGCACAAGTGAAATGATGTCAGTCTAAATACCCAAGCTAGTACATAAAACATGTCTAGTTATATTCTTCTCTTTTAACCCATACGTATCTAAACATTTCACTACTCTGTTTAGAATCACAAAACAATTAGGTGAATTGTTATCTAACTTAGCTGCAATTTATACATATAAATTCTAGCATGTTCATATAGCCACCTAGTAAGCATATGGTTCTACATACTGTCACTATAAGGAAACTAGAATAAGACATGTACCATATAAATTATACTCGACATAATCATATATATAAAGGATAATAATTAAAATAGAGTCAGAGAACAATCCTATGAAACAAAGAAAAAAAATTATTTCTCAACCTATAATCTAGGGTTTCAATATATTTCCCAACAATAAATATTTATCTAGTCATAATGATCAAATAATTTTAAAAAATATATTAAAAATATATAACAGAAATTGAGAAGGAAATAACCAAAATTAATTATAGATGAAAATTCAACAATTTTTAGATGAAAAGTTAATTAATTTCATTTGAAATAAAAACTTTGGTCTCTTTTTATCTTTCTCTTTCTCTGCTTGAAATTCTATGCCTATTCTCTTTCCTTCTTCTTCTTCTTTTCGACGCTGACTTATGCCTCTTTTTGTCTCGCGCATGATTGTTGGTCCCCGCCTCTCTCCTTTTCTTTCTTCTTCTTTTTTTTTCTTCGGTAGTTAGTCCTACCTATTATGTTGCAACACCTGTCTCGTGCCCTGAGCTGACGCACACCTCTCGCCCTTCTCTTTTATTGTATCTTTTCTTTTGCTTCTCCCTGTCTTCTGCTGCTCGTTGCTCCCTTTTTTTCTTCTTGGTTCGCTGGCTCTCTTCTCCTTCTGCCTTTCATTGCTATGTTTTTTTCTCCTTTTCCCTCTCACTTCTTCGCTCTTTCTTTTATAAAGTTACTTGACTATTATGCTGGCTCTCTTTTGGGCCTTTGGTTCAAAAGACCCAACTCTTTTATTTTATTTTATTTTACCTACAAAATAATATTAGACAAGTTAATAAATAATTTTATACTTTAAATTCATTAATTTTGTATTATTTTAGCTTAAATAATAATATATATAAAATTATTATCACTTAAACACAAAATTGTAATTTTTGATATGTGTCAACCTCATAGGTGAATCAACATTTGTTTTGATGATAACAAACTCAATTATGAGTTTGACTTATCATGTTAAGTGTGTATGTGTATCATAGTAAAAAGTGAAATATTTAACACATAACTAAGTTAGTGAGTGCTAAGGAGATCAAGTTTACAAATCATATCCAAGGTACTAGCAAAATATCAACAAGGAGGAAAAAAAGGACTCTAGCTTCAAGTACTTCAATTTTATATGTGTAATACACAAACCATGAAGGGATAAGAAAGTGTACTCAAAATTCCAAGACTCAAGCTTCAAAGAGTATATTACAGTCTTAGGTTTTATGTACATATGATTTACATATTTAGCACTTAGATATTTCAATGATTTGATATTTATAATCCTATTAAAAAATTATCTTGAAAGATCTTAACGTGATTTCATGCATAAAAAATATTTCCAATTATTTGTGCAATAGGTTGTCTTAAATTGATTTTATTTTAAGTATTTTTGCATATGATATGAATTTAAACATTAATCATAAGTTCTATAGAAATTATTTTTGAATGAATAATATTTCCTTGTAAAGTTTAAGATGTTTACTTTATAGCAAAAAAGATGACACTCAATTTTGAGCTTTATAGCTCAAGTTAAATTCTTTTTATTTTTATTTTTATTTTTATAAAGGTGTGCAATGTTGAAAGCTAGTCGATCGATTGGTGTGTTTTAAACACAGAATGACTGGTCTGGACATTTCTAAGATTTTTTTGCTCTTTATAATTTGACCGTTGGAGTACTTTTTACACCCAACGGCTAGTGCCTAATTTTGCAATCTTTTAGCACTATAAGAGTTGTTAGACTTTAATAATCATCAATCAAGATATCACAACTCTTCTAAACTTATCATTTTCACATCTAAAAAATTTTCAAAGAGAGTTTTGATTTTACACTTTCAAATCCAAATCAAAATTTTCTAGTCCTAAATTTGTTCTTCATATTTAGCCAGAGTGCTCATACACTTGTAATTATTTTTTCTCGAGCTAGATAAAAATCTTCACTAGTGATTACGCACTTTCATTTTCTATCTAGTGAATATTTTTATTGTATTAATTCAAACACATCATCTCAAACACAAGTGAAGAGTGGTGTGTTGTCCAGCATTCGTAAGAGAGGTCATTGAGATTTTAGTTTCATAAATCTAGAGAGGAAAACTAGGTAAATTGTAAATCATATCCTAGAGGGTAATTGAGATTGTAGGCTCATAAACCAAGAGATGAGTGATAATCATCAAACATACACTATAAATAAAGAGAGATTCAAATGCAAAAGGCAAAGCCTTTTGGTAGTGGATGTGTGGTTATTGTTTGCCATCCTTCTACTTATTTCTCACAAAATTTTAATTTGGCATTATTGCTATAAAATATTCTATTTATCCCTTCTAGAGTATCCATACGGTCTTTCAATTGGTATCAAAACCTGAGGCTGCATCAAGTTGATCTTGCAATCAAAAGCTTAAGCTTCTCAAGTATGGATAACTTCATGGGTGAAGACGTAACACCTTTAAAGTCTACATTGTTCATTGGGGAAAAAATTAGGCTTTGGAAAATGGAAATGAGAAGCTTCTTCATTGCACAAAATCAAGCCTTATGTTTCATCATTCAACATGGTCCAATCAAGATTCAAAAATCCACCATCAATGGATTAATCGATAAACATATTGAAGAATGGACATAGCTTAACAAATAAAGGGCCACCTTAAATGACAAAGATATCTTGATGCTCCATTGTGACCTTGGAGAAAATGTATTCCAACACATCCTAGAACTCACCACTGCTAAAGAAATTTGGGAAATATTGAATATCACTTATTGTGGGAATGAGGAAGAAGAAATTCTGCATCATTGTTTCATCCCTATAAATGATGGCATTTCAAGTAAAAAGGATGAGGAAACCAATTTCTCAACTAACTCTATAATTAATTCATATGATATTGATGATCATTGCTTAAATTATCTTTTAATTATGGATTGTCTAAATTTTTAGTTAAATAAAATGTTTTACCACTTATTCTCAAAGCATGTAAACTTGAAGAATGTAAATGAATAGTTTACATCTACGGTTAAAAGCTTAAAAATTGAATTGCATGCAAAACTTCAAAAGGTTGAAATTCAATCTTTAATAAACTATGAAAATCTTGGAAACAAACTCCATCAATACAAAATAAGGCTTTATTTTCCTTTTTTAAAATTGATTTGGATTCAAAAGAATTGTATTGTTATTGATAATTCATTAAGAATTAACTCTTATGGCCCCAAAAAAATATGGGTACCAAAAACATGCATTTGAAATTTTATTATAGGGTAGAGGAAGAAGAGGAGGAAGATCTTGAAAGATTAAATAAAAATCACAACATCAAAGCCTCTTCTACCTCTTCATAAAAGAAAGAGGAATACATGTGAATTTTTCTAATCCCAAGTTAGTATTCTCGTGTTTTATATTATGCTGTCTTTAATGTGAGATATTTCATGAGTAGATGGATTTTTTTTTGCTAACATGTCTTAGCTAAACTTGAATTACAAAAATTAAACATTATTCACTCTTTAAATGTCATTATTTGATGCATAGTTTTAAAAACCGAACCGATTAGCGAACCGATCGGACTACTGGTTTACAGGTTCAATGGTTGGACCAGTGGTTCGAATTGGTCAAACCGGTGGTTCAAATTATTCCCTCAATTGAGATAAAATCTACTCATTTGTTTAACAATATACTTTAATACTTAATATTAGATAATATATATCACAAAGAAATACATTTCATCATAAAGAGATCATTACACATTCATATAAGATCATAAAATAATATAATTCCATATCGAAAGTCTCCTACATATCAAATACTATCAAGTCTCTTATATATCCCTAAATAAATTAAAAATAAACACATTAGTTCAGAAGCTACAATTTAGTTTAATTAGATAAAGTAAATAGTTTGATCGAATAACTACTTAACCAATCCTATAGATTATTTATATAATCTCCAACGTTAGAAAATATAGGGATGACCTTTTCATGCATGCGATTATCTTCATTGTCATCTCCACTCTCTCCATCAACTTTATCATCTCCATTTCCATCAAGTTCATCCAATACGTCTACAAAAATAGAATAAGAATAATTACTTACATTATTATATGAAATTATATAAACAATAAAAGTTATGAGTTTTCTACCCTCATTAGAGTTGTCTTGAATAGTAATAGAAGCTAATTCATTTCTTAGGAACTCCAGCTCTTCATTATTTAAGCCAGATGGCTCATCCATAAGAATCTAAGAGCCAATTGCATCAAACTCTTCAAAATTAATTGGGTCATAACTTGTCTTAAATCGATTCCTACAAAAAAGAAAACAAAATTAGACAAGCTTGGTAATATTTTCATATAAAAGTGATAATCTTAGACATGTTTACAATAGTAAGACAACAACAAATGAAATGCATACCTTTGTTTCAATATCAAGTTAGAGTGCACAAAGACTAAATCATTGAGCCTTTGGTGCTCAACTCTATTTCTTTTCTTTGAATGGATATGCTCAAATATGCTCCAATTTCTTTCACAACCCGAAGCACTACATGTCTGGCTTAAAACACAAATTGCAAGCTTTTGTAGATTTGGAGCACCACATCCATACAATGCCCACCATTCATCTACAAAATCAATATAATAGTTTTCCAAACAAACATAAAGATTTGTAATTAGATATAAAATATTGATAATACTTTGAAATAAGTAACAAAGTCATACTTGGAGCAAAAACACAATGATCTTGTATAGCATACCATCTTCCTAAATCACCTTCTACTTTTCTAAAAGATCTCATCTCCCTAGTTAATTTTGACCTCAATGTGAAATTCCCATTTGCATATTTCTCAATAACATCAATAACAAAAGACATTGTACTTGAAGTTGAGAAATTTCAGATGAGTACTGGAAACGAGGATTAAACCAATAATTGACTGCATGTAAGTTCCTTAAGAGTTGATTATCCCAACGAGAAAAAATAATTTAAAGATAAGGCTCCAACCTTTTGTTTCTCCTATGAAGTCTAGCAACCATATCATCTCTGGCCTTGTGAAATACTTGATACAAATGACCCATACATAGTTTCTCTCTACTATCCACTAATCACAAAACACGTACAAGAGGTTCAGTAAGTTATACAATTATAACACACTCCTTTCAAAATGTGGTATCCAAAACATTCTCTACAAATTTCTTACCCTCATTATCTTTAGCATAAGTAGAAGATGTCCACTCCCTAGACACAACCATCACCCTAAAAGCAGTCTTATGTGTCAAAATAATTTGCAAAGGAATAAAATTAGTAGCAAACCGAGTAGGAGCTGGATGAATAATCTCTCTTCCTTCGGTGAACTTTCTCATTAGATGTAACACATAATAATAATTATATATGTACTTAGCTATTTTTGACGCATGCTTTACAATGTCTTCCACCCCATATAACTTACCCATATCTTTGAGCATCAAATTGATACAATGTGTAGCACAAGGAGACCAATAAAGTGACTTAAACTTATATTATAACAACCTTCCTATGACAACATAATTTTCCGCATTGTCCGTCACCATATGAACAACATTTTTAGCACTAACATAGAGAACAATATCTCTAAATAACTTATGTAATAGTTCAACAGTTTTTTGAAGCATCAGAAATATCAACAGACTTTAAAAACATAATACCCTTTGGAGAATATACTAAGAAGTTAATCAAATTACGATTATGTTGGTCCGTCCATCCATCTGCCATAATAGTACAATAAGTTTCCTTCTAATGAGAACAAAAAGTCTCAACATAATTCATAACCTCTTCAATAATTTTCATTAATAAGTAACCATGAAGAGCATGAACAGTTCGTCCCTTATAACCTGGACCAATATGAGATGTACCATCAATAATAGGCTGATAATAATTAGAATTTGCAGCATTGAATGGTATAAATGAATCACTCATCCACTTATAAATTAGAATGTCAAATTTGTCAACAACATCTTTGCTTTGTAACACACTTTTGAGTGTTGGTTATGTACATGTAGTTGTTCTTGGCATGAAATTATGCCTTATAGTATGTTTTTTCCCTTGTCTATAACCCTTGACTTATCTCCTGATTGGGAACTACTAGTTACCCTAAGAGGAGGTATCAAATATGGTTCTTGGTGCAAAGGAAAGTCCATCGAACAATATGGTTATCTTCAGCTAAAAGCTCTTGTGTCTTTTTTTTGCTAGCATACTCTTCAATACTTTGATTCATCTAAAAACAAACTTCAGGAGGAACTTTTTTACACCTCTCTACTTGACCTTTAACACCAGCTAAATGTTGTTTGACACGCTGGATTCCACCCCCAGAAAGAAGTTTAGAACAATATAAACATTGTAATTTTTTCTCCATGGCCCCATGTCAGATCCTTCTTTCCTCTAGAATTACTTTGAGATGAATTTGACGTAGAGCCGGCATTACTAGCCTCTGCAGACATTTGTAAGGCATTAAGAATAAATTATAAGTTATAAAATTAAAAAATACACATTAACAACAACAAATGCAAAATTAGGTGAGCATATTATCATAAGTTACAAACTAAATATCAAAAACCCAACTAAATATCAGAAATTTATACTTGACATCTGCAGACGATCATCCACAAGAGAACAAATATTCAACGACTCCCCAAAGCTAATTTCAAACCTACCTTAATGCAGTCATAATTGACATCTGCTTCCAAGATTCATTCAACGAGTTCCCAAACACGTGCACTTCAACAAATTACATGACACAATGCACCCAATAGAAACACAACATAAATGTACAATAAACAAACAAATATATTTATAATGTGGAACTCGGGTGATTTAAACAAGGAACATATAATCACTTGCAATAATAACATAATCACAAACGTCGCATATAACACATAATTACTTTTATAAACAAGATAATTATTTTAAAGAAATGACACAAAATCCTAATTAATGAAAAAATATATTTATAATATAGAAAATGATCAAAATAGAAAACACTTAACCACTTAATTATTTGTGCGAATACGATAATCACTTGTGTCAAAAGCACTACAAGAATTATGATTTATTATAGAATTAAATTATGCCACACTTGTTCTTTTTTTTTGTTAAAATAATAGTTACCACAAGATTGAAACTATAAGTAATCCACAAAATGTTAGAGTGGCAAATGTTTTCTTTGTTACAATATATAATCTTTTTGGAACAAATGTGTTTGTTATAATTAGGTGTAAATATTTGTGTTAAATTTATTTTTGTTGAAATAAAATTTTAGCAATTGTAGCAAAAAAAATAAAATTGTTACAATAAAATTGTATCAAGTGCGTCAAAAGTTATTTGTTGAAAAAACTATCAAGAATAGTGACAAAATTTTTTTGATGCTATGTATATTTTAAAGCAACAAATTATTTAGTTACAATAGTTTCTAACATTTTGTATATTTTAATTGCTGAAAAAAATCTGTATAAAATAATAAATATTAAAATTAATTATAACATAAATAATTTTTTTTAATTTCCTAATCAAAAAATGCACACATGTAAATAAAGACAAAAATATTACATTATACTTGAATAAAACCTTCCAAGAGTGTATATCTAACTTTTGCAAACTTCAACCATGATTCTAGAAACTAAAATTTATATAAACAAATACATGTATACATATAGGTCTCAAGTTCCAAATAACAAAAATTACATCCAAGTAGATTGCACTGCTTGCACTAGCTACGGATCATTATCATTTATGGCATACAACCTTGGTATGGTTGTGAGTCTAGAATTTCAGAACAATAGCTAAAATTTGATATTAGTCACTTAGAATTTCAAGAAACTGATTCAAGTGGTTGAAAGTTTCATAATGGACGATTCAAGGTAATAGAAATAAACGTAAGACACAAAGACAAAATTATCAAAACTATTGCAACGAAATAATCCAAATTTGTGTTAGCAGATTAGCAAATATACAGATTAGCAGATAAACATATTAGTAGAAAAGAATCATAAGTTACCTGAGATTGAAGGAAAATCGAGGCAAGGGATTAGCAACAAAATGTAGTAGGATTGTTCTTCTTGAAAAACATCTGCCAAATAATTCTTAACAATACATAACTAAAATTGACATAAGAAATAATCAAAAAGCTATAGCAAATTAGTAGAAAACTAATTACCTGAGATTGAAGGAAAACCAAGGCAAGGGATTGGTATGAACTGCAAAGTTCTGGATGACCTCCTTTACGTTATACTCCTTGCGCCTAGGATGAAGACGATGACGGGATGAAGATGACATGCGATCTCCTCAGCATCAGCCAGTAGGACAGAGAACTGTCGATGAAGACCAACTCGGTTGCTACAGCCTCTAACTCGACAGAAGAGAGGAGCAGAGGAGTAGACGACAAATCAGCATCAACATGAAGAAGAAGATCGACGAGCGAAGGGTTGTTTGGTTTGTTTAGGGTTGGGAGAAAATTAGTTAAAAAGACAAAATTATCCCTCAAAATATAAAACACTAAAAATTTAATTTGACGGTAAACAAGTAATTTTAAAGTATACTTGCAAAACTAGATTGGTTTACTAAAAAACCGGTGGTTCCCGGTTTTTTAATAAATTGGCCGATTTTTACCAAACACACTGGTTTTTTTTTCTTTGCAAAATTGGTTTTACTTGACGTTTAGCCCAGTTTTGTCACCAGTTTACGGGTTTATTGGTTCAACTAGCCGGTTCGGTCTATTTTTAAATTCTATGGTTTGATGCATGAAAGTGATGTTAAAATCATGTTTGGATAGGCTAGATAAATGTTGATTTGATTATGAATTAGCCTACATGATTTGTGCTTAAACCAAGTTTACAATGATGTTTAAATTCACGAGTTGATTATCTTTCATGCTCAAAATAAGTGTTTATAGGTTACAATCAAATATACATGATTATAAATTATCTCTTCTCATAAGTGATATGCCTTGAATTGTTATGTTTTCTCCAGTTAATCTCTCTTATGATTATCTGAAACATCTAACATGATGAGAGTTTGCATGATATACCCTACTACAAGTACCATATGTTGTATCCTATTAACCACTTTGGGTAATCTAGCATATTTATGCAAAGGATTTGGAAATGGTAAACTTGAACTTATAGGTTCCTCTCTCATGGATCTATGAATTGGATAATGAGATATCTATTAGGAGTTATTTGATCTCCACCTTAATTTTGAAATTCCATTATAGCATTGGTGTTTATGTGTGAACTTGTCTTTGAATTATTTGATGTACGCACTTCACATCGCCCCATTGATAAAAAAAAATTGAGCTTAATTCTTTGTTCTTACATGTTTCTGTACTCTTTATTTTTGGACTTATGTGATACATAAACTTTATTTTTTATTTTTTATATATCTGCTTGATCATTTCATGAATATTTATGATTTTAGAATCATCATGCTAGTCTATGCTTCACATTCATATCTCTGACTAATACATGGTTTGACTTATTTTCAATATTATCATAAATCTTTTATATCCTATGAGCGTACATGACACTTTTAATGAGTTTTTTAAAAGTTTATCTTGATTATCAACCTCTATGTTTTTCTTGAAAAATTCAAATCTTTCAAGTCATATATGTTAGGAAAACTACTTTCTTGATGTACACATCTTCTCCCTCATTCGCCTTCTCGATTATATATTGAGAAGCAATTTATGAATGGCTTTGTAATTAACTCTTATAACTTAATTTCCATTAAAGTGTTAATGCTAATGCTTATTTGTAATAATTTGATATTACATTCCACTCATATACACTGCATGAAATGGGAAGTGCTTAGGACACATTTTCTTTGCTAGCTTTACATCCATGCTTTTAAAAAGTGTTTGCTTTTGATGACTAAATGCTCATACTTGATACAAATGGATGGACTTTTAAGTTTTGAAATCGATATTGTATCACCCTAGTTTTTACTACAAAAAAATTTCATTTTAAGTAGAAGTGTATTATCAAATAGCTGGGAGTTACTACTTAGTTGGCATAAGTCTAGCTTACCATACCATCCTTACATTAACCACAAGGCAAAACAATAAGAAAGTAAAACATGATAAATACCTTGAGAGGAATTTCATAAACATAGATAAAAGTTTGGAGATTTATTCCAAGTATAATAATCCAAACTACAAAAGGGATACCATAGATCTAAGAGTCTAAAAAGGTATTCGGTTAGAACAAATATCTGGATAATATGACTTTACGCCCTAACCCTAATGCCAAAATCACTCCTCCACTTATAATTGATTAAAGGCTGAAAACTTGTCCACTAGGTCAGCTCGACCTACACAAAGACATTTGGGTCGTCTACTCATGGGACTGAGAAACACCCATGAAACAAGTGATCAATACATTATGTACTGAGTAAGGTAACGGTAAAATCAAAGTAGGATTACATGTAATACATGAATTCACATAAGAAAGTAAGCATGAGTGCATTAATATAAATAGTGTCAAGTAAATACTGATTTCAAGTCTTACTCTATAAATATATCATATTCCAATCTTTTATTTACGTTGAGCTTAGGGACCTCACTATTCTTAAATCGGTGGAACGGTCTAAAGCACCTCTTAGGGACAAAACACTCAAGCTAATATTATTATTAGGTGAAATAGAATCAACACCTCTAAGAACAAAAGTACTCATAGGGCACTATTCTTAAATTGGTGGAATGGTCTAAAGCACCACTCAGAGGAACATAATTAATACCTTAGTCCCGAGTTACATAGTCTTTCACTTTAAATGATTAGTATCTTTCCATTAATACTTTATCTCTTAATTATATATTTATTCACGTTGAGTATGGAGCCCCACCATTCTTAATCCGGTGGAATAGATTGATGCACCTCTCAAGGACAAAACACCTAAACCACCATTACTTGTTTGGTGGAATGGACTCATATAAACACATCGGCCCGACTCACGTGATTTTTTGCTTTAAATGATTATTATCTTATTAGAGTTGATTGTATATTCAAGTTCATCATGCGAGACTCATACAAGTATGCAATACATATAATTTAATAACATAATTACAACCGCATAATTATCCTCAAATGACCATAGTACACTTAGGTAGTAAAAATGCTCATATTCTCCCAAGGCTTTATAAATCTCCATACCAATACAGATAAATCTCCTATATCTATTTGGAACATAAATCCTCAATTACTTACATAGATACTATATCCAACATTATACCAAAGGCATACTTCCATAATCACATTACTCAAGCTATCCTATCATAGAATAACATAAAACATAAAACATATCCAATTTAACATTATATACACATACACATAAAGTCCTAGATACAATATGTATCTTTACAACAAAGACACTAGGCTCTATGGACATACATCCTATACCTACTCCTCCGAGATTGTCAAAAAATCACCTACACAAAATAAGATACTACACGATTAAGCTCGAAGATTATAATTGAGGGAAAAGTTAAGGTAAATGAAGTTAAAAATGGAAAGAACCAGAGTCAAAGAGAAGCTTGGTTGCGTAGAAGTGTGATGGAAAATATGGAGGGGCTATAGTAAAATTTTGGTGGTGTTTAGGGGTAAAAGAGAGGGTGCGCAGTCAAAAAGAAGGGGCTGCATGAGCGTGTAGCTGACGATGCACTCCCAAGCTGAAAGTTGAGAACCTACACAGGCATGGTGTGTTAAGAGGCATGACCATGCTCATGCATGTATTACATAGGTAATAACAAATAGGGACGCATGGAGTGACTATACTAGTCTGCATAGGTGTGCGATAAGGAAGCATAAAGGTGCATAGTCGTGGGAGTGACTATGCACGAGTCTTGCGCCTCACAAGAATGTGATATACACATGAAAAGAAGAAGGAAAAATGGTGGCGGTTGACAATGACGGTTGGCGATGACAAGGGGGAGTGATGGGGTGGTCTTGGTGGTTGATCCATTGAGCTTTAGGTGGTGCTTGGTGGCTGTGGTGGTGCACAATGGTGATGGGGTGGAATGTGCATGAAAATAGAGCATAAAGAAGAAGACGAAGAAGAAGGAGGAGGAGGAGGAGGAAGAAGAAGAGGAGGAGGAGGAGGAGGAGATGAAGCAGGAAGAGAAGAAGGAGAAGGAGGAGCAGGAGGAGAAGCAAGAGGAGGAGAAGAAGAAGCAGGATGAAGAGCAGAAGTAGGAAAAGAAGTAGAAGTAGGAGTAGAAGAAGAAGAATCAAGAGCAAAAGCAGTAGTAGAAGTAGAAGTAGGAGTAGAAGAAGAAGTAGCAGGAAAAGAAGAAGATAAGAGGAGGAGGAGGAGGGAGGAGGAGGAGGAGGAGCAAAAGGAGGAGAAGGAGGAGAAGGAGGAGAAGGAGGAGAAGGAGGAGGAGGAGAAGAAGAAGGAGGAGAAGGAGAAGAAGGAGGAGGAGGATAAGGAGATGGAGGAGAAGAAGAAAGGGGCTCAGGTAGGATGTTTTGCCAGATAGAATTTGGGAAAAATGGGGCAAAACAAATGAGAGAGAAAGAAAGATTTGGAGGAGCATATATATGTGTATCTATGTGTGGCATGGTGGCGTGCAAATGGAAGGTTTAGGGGGATGTAGAGGGTGATGATGTTGATGGTGATGAAGGATAGTGGTAGCAGGGAAAAGTGGCACAAACTTCAAAGAAGGGATGGGAGAGGATGGTTGAGAGTGATGGTGGAGTTTTGGGTGAAGAAAAATGGAAAGGGTAGCATGAAAAAGGCGACAATAGTTGATGATGATGATGGTTGCAAATGTAGAGGATGGTGATGGTTGAGAGGATCATGGAAATAATAGGGGCAGTGAGGATGATGGTTGTGTGTTGCTGGTGGTAAGAAAAAAATAAGTCAAGTATTACGATGTAGGAAGGAGGTAGGAGAAAGAAGAAAGGGAAAAAGAGAAAGAAAAGGAAAACAGAAAAAATATGAGTTTAGTATTAGATAAAATTTTGATTGGCTAACATGGGTAGGATTATGGATATAAATCTACCAAAATTAAGATTGAGTTACGAAATATAATTTATCTGGGTCAAAGATTTGGATTAGGTTAATATTTTAGGATTAAGGAATTTTGATAAGGCTAAAATAAAAATTTTCTTGAGATTAGAATTGGATTAGGGGATTAATTATACGAGATTAGGTTTAGAAAAAAATTTGGGGTATTACAGATACAATTGTCATACTCACCAATTTGCCTTATTTTTGACATTTTGGTTCTTGTGTGCATGCTTCATCCTATTTCTATTCCCTTATACTTCTCATCCATTCATTACTATAAAATGGAAACAATCGATACAATATGGGCATAATAACGAGTTGAGACACTTCCTTGCTTGAGTAAACTAGTGCATAAATAATATGTGGCCTAAATATTCTTATTTTTGTCTTACTTTCGTATAACCAATTGCAACACTAAATTTCTAATCTATTTCTTGGGCATATACTTACAACGATGAAATTATTTTTTCACAATATTTGTGGTTCTTAATTTTATGCTACTCCTTGATGACATATACTTCTATGAGCTACACCTTGGCCTTTACTCATGTTATTGACTCTTGAGTGATGTTATGCCCCTATATGAGTTTATCATAAACATTCACTTTTGAGATCATTATAATGTGACCTTTTACTTGCAGGCTTCTGTGCACACCTTAGCCACACAAAAACTTTTCTATTTATTGGCTAGGTTGATAGATACAACTATGAAATTAATTGATCACATGACCTCATTGCTAGATTCACTTTTGATATCTCATGTGTACAATCATTGCTGTCTCCGAACATCATGTTAAAATGTATCCTTATTATGCTTAAATGTATTAATTAGTACAAATGAGTAATACTCTTGAATTTCATTGATGTGCTTGTCTTGATCTCTAGTTCATCATATTATTGACAAGTTACTCATTAAATGGATCATTCATCACATTCCTTATCTTCCTTGTGCTTTTATGTCCACCATATAAAAGGGAAACATATTATAAGGTAATGTGTCATAACTTTCAAGATGAAATTATCATTGCATTCTTATGTTGATCTTTGTTCATGTTAAGGGACACTCTCACATATTTTCATAATTCTTATTGCAATCACCCTCTTGTTTGTTGACTTAGTTGGATTTATATAACTTTAAAATTAATTTTCATACAATTTTTGTTACTTGAGTATCTTTATGACTCATTAAATACTCCATGCATTATTTCTATCAATATTAGAATTATGAAATCTCACGAGCTTTAGTGATATCAGATATGAGTCATTCCCACGAATCTTGATACTCATATCACCACTTCCACTACTTATGTTATTTAAGATAATAATATCTAAGTGATCATACTGTGATCTTGATCTTATTGCTGATATATGTATACCCTTAGGGGGAGCATACTCGTTTTACTTGATTACTTGTGATATTACCCAAGACATAGCCTATGGGGGAGATATGTCATATTTGTTTCACTCATGGTATTCATTGATAAGATTGAGTATGATTGATTTTATTATACTTAAATTTAGAATGTGAATATCTTGTGGTGGAGTTTTACTCCATATGCGTTTAATTTCTTATGCGCTTATCTTTTTATTGGAGATCTTATTTGCTGAAACCATACCTTTTGTTGATGACAAAAGGGGGAGAAAGGGTGAAAAGATGTTATGTACTAACTTTTTTTTATCATTATATTGGCATTCATATGACACTTGTGTGATATTATTGTAAAATGGCTAATATATGATCCATATGACTCTAGAAAAAATATTGATTTTCACTTTCACATCTTTATACATCATCTCTCAATATATTAGCATATTTTTGTTTGTCATCATAAAAAAGGGGGAGATTTTTGATATGTGTTGACCTCATAGGTCAATCAACCTTTTTTTTGATGATAATAAACTCAATTATGAATTTGGATTATCTTGTTAAGTGTGTATGTGTATCATAGCAAAAAGTGAAGTATTTAACACTTAATTAAGTCAAGGAGTGATAAGAAGATCAATTTTACACATCATATCCTAAGCACAAGCCAAATATTAACAAGGAGGGAAAAAATAAGACTCTAGCTTCAAGTACTTCAATTTCATACGTGTAGTATACAAACCATGAAGGGATAAGTAAGTGTGCTCAAAATTCCAAGACTCAAGTTTCAAAGAGTATGTTTCAGCCTTAGGTTTTATGTACATATGATTTAAATATTGAGAATTCAATATTTCAATGATTTGATATTTCTAATCCTATTAAAAAAATCATTTTAAAAGATCTTAATTTGATTTTATGCATCAAAAATATTTCCAATTATTTGTGGAAATGGTTTTCTTTAATTGATTTTATTTTAAGTAGTTTTGCATATGATTTGACTTGAAAAATTCATCATAAATTCTATAAATATTATTTTGAATAAATAATATATACTTGGAAAGCTTAAGATGTCTACTTTCCAGAAAAAAGATGACAATTAAGTTTGAGCTTAGTAGCTCTAGTTATGGTCTTTTTAGTAAAGGTGTGTAGTGTTGAAAATTAATCAACCGATCGACTATTTTGAAATATGATCGATTGGTTTGGGCATTTTTGAAATTTTTTTGCCCGTTATAATTCGACCATTAGAGTAATTTTTACACCCAATGGATAGTGCTGGTTTTTTCCATCTTTTAGTACTATAAATTAGAGTTGTCAGACTTTAATAAAAATCAATCAGCTATCACAACTCTTTTAAAGTCATCATTTTCACATCTTACAAAGTTTCAAAAAGAATTTTGATTTTACACTTTCAAATCCAAATCAAACTTTTCTAGTCCTAAATTTGTTCTTCATATTTAGCTAGAGTGATCATACACTTGTAATTATTTTTTCTCTAGCTAGATAAAAATCTTCACTAGTGATTGCTCACTTTCATATGTTATCTAGTGAAGATTCTTATTGTATTAATGCAAACTCATCATCTTAAATACAAGTGAAGAGTGGTGTGCTGTCTAGAATTTGTAAGAGAGGTCATTGAGATTGCAGTTTCATAAATCTAGAGAGGATAACTAGGCAAAGTGTAAATCATATCCTATAGGGTAATTGAGATTGTAGACTCATAATCCAAGAGAGGAGTTATCATCATTAAACACACACTATAAATAAAGAGATTTAAATGCAAAAGGCAAAGCCTATTGGTAGTGGATGTAGAGAAACTTTGTAGAGTTTCTTGAACCACTATAAATTGTGTGGTTATTATTTTCCATTCTTCTACTTATTTCTCATAAAATTTTAATTTGTATTGGTACAAAATATTCTGCTAACCACATCTAGAGTATCTATACGGTCTATCAATGGTTATTCTTATATATGATTCAAATAAAAAACCAAAAACTAATATTAAAGGGGTATAAAATATTTCAAAATATGTACTGATCACTTGGGAAAAAATTATTTTACACTTCATCTTGTCCATACACAAACCTTAGTCTTCCAATTGCACAGCTATAAAATTAAATCATACATTAATGAAAGATCATTATCCTCTAAATATACAATACCCCATCTTAAAAAATTTCAAAATATATTTAAAATTATATTAATATAAAATAAAATGGGTTAGGTTCTGGGAAAAGCTTGAAATTAGATGAAAATGTAAATGTTAAAGAACTAGTTAACTAGTCATACCCAAAATAGTCATTTAGTTTATCCTAGAACCCAAATTTTTATCTAAGAAGAATATGTCAACTAGTTAGGAAAAGCTAAACAAATGATGTAACCAATTGAATGGTATTGCTAAACCATCACACAATTTGCTGAAAGTTTAGGTGCCTTCCTTAATTTGATTTGATTCTTCTTCAAATGGTTGTGAAAATATCTAATTATAATCTATTTGTACTAATAAGCATATTTTGATACCATGGGATTATTTCATAATATTCATTTTATTATCTTATTTTATTTTATTTAACTAAATTTCTCCTAAGAATATTTTTTGAGATACATTTCTTTCCAACCCTCATCCCTCTCACTTTCCTCTCTCCTTTGGCATGTACAAATCATGCCCTTATTGTTCTACCAACTGCTACCATCCCTCCTTTTTCTTGCCCATACATAAACATTTTATCCTTCATCATTGGATTTTCTTACACATGTACACCTACATGATACAAGTCCTTAAAGTTTTTTGAAGAATCGTGTGATTGTAGAATAATTAGGTTTGGTGGTTGTCCTTAGGAGAAGAATGAATCAAGATATTCAAGAAAGAATTGATAAAGAATTCAAAAATAACTCAAAGAAATCAACTTTGAATGTCACCTATCTAAGATTAATCCAAGTATTCTTAGGTAGGATTATTCAATCACAAATAGAGAATTAACTAAGTGATTTACTTGTATTAGATTCCAATATACTCAACCATCAACATGTTGCAATATGTCAACATTATACCTTATTTATGGACATTACATTGCTAACTAGTGCACTAATTTAGCCACATGACACATAAATGGCTAACTAGCACAAATACTATTATTGAAAATGTAATTATATCCTATACAATACATGAGTCAAAAAAGAATATTACAAACAAAATAAGATAATAGTAAATGAAAACAACTAAAAATAATCCTTATCAAAACAATGATGTTCAATTTAAATGTTGACCAGGCCTTCTTGACTTGTAGAGTTGATTTTCATGCACAATAGCTTCCTTTAGAATATCTTGTAACACATGAAAATCTTATGCATCTTGACTTCTTAAATGATTTTATCTTCTTCCTACAAATATTTTACATACGAAGAATAATGACTTAAAGTAATATCATTATGGTCAGTCGTATTATTATTATTATCAAAGTCATATAATGTGATCGGTTCTATAATCAAGTATATCAAATCACTATCATATTGAGGATCATCTATTGATGCTACTGCATCATTCTCCCCAAATAGAGAAGAATTTTTCCTCAAATTGAAATCATTAAAGTAAGGAAACAAATCACCAATATTAAATGTCCTCAAAACACTACCATATGATTCAGGAACTTTAAGTTTGTATGCATTTTCTACAAATTTTCTAAGGATTTTAAATGGTTCATCTACTCTTGACATTAGTTTATGTTTCCTTATATTTTAAAATCTTTCTTTACGTAAATTTAACCTCATTAAATCACCAGAAGAAAATTCTTGTTGAGTACAATGTTTATTAGCTTCTTTTTGATATCTTGAATCGACTCATTCTATGCTCCTCTTGATTTATTTATTAAGCTTTTGGAATAAGTCTAGTTGTTACTTTGCCTCATAGTTTTTGAGTTTAACTTTCTTCAAGGGTACCATATCAATTGGTATATAAGGATTCACGCCATACACAATCACGAATAGACTTGAAAGTGTAGTACTTAAAGGACTTTGATTCTAAGCAAAGTCTACATGAGCTAACTTAATATCCGAGTCTCTAATACTTTTACATACCAAGCCTCTTAGCAAAGTGTCAAGAGTATGGTTTGTAACTTTAGTTTGTCCATCGATTTGTGGATGATGTCAACTACTAAATAATAACTTGGTGTAGTACCTTGTCCCAAAATAATTCAAATTGTATTTAAATTTATGTTGATATGAAATAAATTTGTTTTAGTTTTGGAATAGGCTTAAAATTATAATAAAAATGTGAATTTTAGGCATACCACTTGATTGGTTTACCTAACTGATCAACTAGTGCACTGAGGAATTTACATTATAGTTCTTAAGAAGTTAGTTGATTGGTTTACCCGAACCCATCGATTGGTTGTCTTGCGATTTCATATTCATTTCTAATTTTGGTTATAATTTCTCTCTAATGTTTATGAAAACATCTTAATGGAGTCCAAATATGCTAATAAGAATGTTTCAGTGTTCTAGAATTATTTTCACATTATTTAGATCATTACGTAATTTTAATTAGCCAAAATTTTCCTAAAAAACACAATAGAGGCAAACTTCACCTTTTCTCTTCCTCCCTCACCTATCCCTTTCTCTTCTAAAAGATGGGGTTGCAATATTGACTTTGTGCACCATATTCTGACTTATCAACCTACTTTTTTGCTCATTTTTTACTACACTAAATCCCCATCACCCCTATCAGGTCATCCCTCACTTTTTGGTTACCCACACTCAATATCACCAATCTCATCCACCCTTCTCCTATGAATATCAACCCAAACTTGCCTCTATACCCTTTCATTTCTGATCCATTTTCATTCCTCATTTATTTCTCTTACTCTCTTCTCCCTTCTCTTTGTGGAAAATTTTCCAATGTGTTGAGCATCCTTTCATTTTCCTTCTTCTCCTCTCTATTGAGAAAAATAGAGTATTTCTCTAATTTTATCCCTTTTGTGTGAGCATTATGTTCTTTTCTCTTCCCCTAATCTTAGTTTTAAGTTCTCTCTTTCTTCCCTTAATCAATGGAGAATTAAGGTTAAGAAAGGTCGAAGATTTTAGCTCTTTCTTTGATGACATATTTTCGAGAAAAAGGTGGTGTTTTGTGTTCTTCTTCTTATTCTAACTTTTACTTTGATTTTATGTATGTTTTGAAAGGTAATTTTTAATAATTTTAAATTTGATTCTCTTAGGAATCAAGCCTCTTCTGGATAGCCATCAAGTAGGATCTTTTGTCCTAGAAGAATTGCTTCAAGCTGAGGCATTCTTATCTTTAACATAAATGGAAATGTGTGGTATATTGGGGTTCTATGTATTTGGTGTATATTTTAGCATGAACTAATTTGTATTCTATAATCTCACATATGGCATAATTATTCCTAAAATAGTATGGTTGGATTTCTCTAATTTTATGCATAAGTTGGCCATTTGAGGATGATTCATTTGAGTATGTATATTACCATGTATATATGGGATTTTATGTGTGTAGCATGTATTTTTATGTGTGTTTTGACATAATCATGCTAGGATTAATATAGTAAAGTGTGGTAAATTTTGGTGTGCGTATCACAAGTGTGGGTAGTATTTTACCTAGACTAATTGATTGGTTCCTCAAACCCCCATCAACTGGTTATGCGAGCAATCGAATGGTTTGGAATTTTGGATTTGTTGGTTACAAGATCTGTTGATTAGTTTGATAAACAATCAACTGGTTTTGATGAACAATTGATCGATTTGTGAAACCCATCAATTGGTGTCCCTACAGACCAAAATGGTTTGGTCTCTACTTAGACCCATCAATAGGTTGGACCAAACCAATCAACTAGTTTCTAAGACCAATCAATCAGCTAGTCAAAAACTATCGACTGGTTTCTCTACAAGTCAAAATGGGTTGGCCTCTGCTAAGACCCATCGACCGATTGGACCAAACCAATTGACTAGTTCTCTGGTGTGGTTTTGATTTAGGTATGGTACAACCAGACCTGTTGACTGGTCTGAGGGATTGATCAATTGGTCTAGCTAGGAGTTGACTAGTTTGTTATAAATTTTTTTGTTTCTCTTGGACCTGATTTGTTAATACTAGTACTAATACTTCACTTGTCTTGTCACTGTGATGATCCAACTTTTGTTCTGGGAGCCGATGATGATTTATAGGGTTACAACTCTTAGTTAGAATGTGCTGACGGTGATGATGTAGGCCACGAGTAGGCAATTGCTTGGGGTTATAGGTTTATGATTATGCCTAAGAGTTAGGTTAACCGGTTAGAAGTATTTTACCCATGGGAAGTTTTTTTGTATTTCCTATTATTTATACTCTTGGATCGATTTCCCATATTTAGTTTTGTAAACTATCATACTCATTTTAACTATGATACTACTCTCACCTTTATTATATTATATTTTTCACGTTATCGTTACGAGTATGCATATTTTGTTTATTTTTCCATTTTTCCTTCCATCATGCATGGGTTAGGGGATGATCATAACTCTCTCATGGTTGATGTGGTGGTAACATTCCCCGATTTTTTTTTTCCAAATGCTTCCGTATTATCTTAAAAATAAAACTTTTTGGTTCAAAAATTGCGTGTGTTACACTTGGTGCCTAACATGTGTCATTTTCCAAAAGTAAATAAGAAACTTGACATCCGTATCTAAGAGAATACTTTTAGGTATGCAATGTAGTCTCACAATTTCTTTGAAATACAAATCAACAACATGTGTAGCATCATCGGTTTTATTGTATGGAATAAAATGATCCATTTTAGAAAACCTATCTACTACGACCATAATAAAATACCTCTTTGTGTTCTAAGAAACCGTAAGATAAATTCCATACTAACTCATTTCCATGGTTGACTAGGCACAGATAATGGTGTATATAAACCTTTGTGAGAGAAACTTTTGCTCTTTTTACATTTAACACATTGATTTTCTATAATTTATACACCTTTTATCATGTGTGGCCAATAGAAATTTTCTTGCAATATCTCTAATGTTTTTTTAGTACCGAAATGGTCTGCAATAGCTAATTCACGTACCCACTTTATAAGTAAACCCCTTATTCTTTCCCTCAGTACACAAAGTTTATTAAGTTAAAATAAAAATCCATCAGGTATTGTATAATTAACATGGTTCCCCTTTTCTTTACATGCCCAATATTCTTCATGAAAATCTTCATCATTAGGATACATTTCTTTTAGCATTTGAAAACTTAATGATTTAGCATCTAAACAAGACAAGTAATGTAGATCTTCTAGAAAGAGCATCAACTACTATATTTTCTTTTCCGTCCAAGTGTTTGACAGAGAACATAAAGGATTGTAAAAAGTTTACCCACTTTGTATATCTAGGACTTATTTTCTTTTTACCATGTAACTATTTCAAACATTTATGAACATAATGTAATACAAAGGGTTTATACTTCAAATAATGACTTGATGTCTCTAAAATTCGTATGATGGCAAATAATTTTTTTTCATATGTTGAATACCTTAATCTTGCACCATTTAGTTTTTCACTAAATTACGTTATAGGTCTTTTCTTGTGAAAAAATTCCTCCAATACCTACCACACTTGCATCACAAGTTACCTCAAAGAGTGGGTCAAAATTAAGAATAGATAATACAAGAGTGTTGCACAATTTATTTTGAGAGTATCAAAGGCTTTTGTGGCTTCATTTCCTTTAATGAATTCTCCTTTTTTCCTTAAATGAATTTAGTGACATCTAGTGCTATAATAGATAAATCTTTAATAAATCTTCTATAGAAACTAGTTAACCCATGAAAACTTTGTACTTGATGCATATCTTTAGGAAAAGTCCACTCTTGAATAGCTTGTATCTTTACAAGATCAACTTTAATACCTTAAGCACTAACAATATAACAAAAAAAACTATACTTGGCAGTATAAATTCACACATTTCCAATTTTCCATATAATTTAGTTTCCCTTAGTTTATAAAAAAATTTCCTTAAATGTAGAAGATGATCATGTTCATTCTTACTATATATAACTATGTCATCGAAATAAACTATAATGAAGTCACCTAGGAAAGGAAGAAGAAATTCATTCATTAGTCTTATAAAAGAAATGGGTGCACCACATTCATAATGGCCATATTTAGTTTTAAATATTTTTTCCATTCATCCCCTTCCCCAATCCTCATTTGATGGTAACCACTTCGTAAGTCTATTTTAGAGAACACACGTGCACCACATAGTTCATCAATCATGTCATCAAGTCTAAGCGCAAGAAAATGATATTTGATAGCTATATTATTCACTTCTCTAAAATCTAATTAATGACATAGTTCATCAATCATGTCATCAATTAGAGGTACCATCATTTTTAGGAACTAATATGGCAAGTTCACAAAAAGGACTCATAATTTATCTCACATAACCCTTATTTACTACCTCTTGAAATTTTCTTTGTAATTCCTTGGCTTCTTCTAGTTTACATCTACAGGCAAGTCGATTGACTAAAGGCATTCTAGGAATTAAATCTATAGCATGCTCTATACCTCTAATTGGTGGTAGTCCAGGAGGCAAATCATATAGAAATACATCACTATACTCATCAAGAAAACTATTAAGGTTTGAATTGCTAGAATTTATCTCCCCAAAATGAGATGATTTTCCTACTAAGGCATAACAAACACCCACCTCCTCAATGTAATTAATCATCTCCTATTCATGTAATAATAAACTCTTTTTAACCTCAGGTGGTTGTACATAATCACATTGAGATGGTTTCAACTTATATTTCTTTTTACCTTTAAGCATAACAAATTCATTAGTTACACCATCATGGGTTGTATTTATATCATATTAACATGGTATTCCTAGTAAAATACTACAAGAATCCATAGGAAAAACATCACATAATACCTCATCATGATTATCACTAGTGCAAAAAGTAATTAGGGTTTTTATTCGCCTTAGCTCCTTTTTTCTTATTAAGCCATTATAGTGTAGTAGTCACTAACCCTAGTTGTTTGACCATTTTTCACTAGCAACAGTAGTACACAAACCCCTATCTATTATGACCCTATAAACCTTATCAATAATTTCACATTTAGTTTTTACAAATTTAACCCTTCATGTATATTGATCATCAGGTTTTATGTGTAATGCCCTTTGAACTATAAAAATAAGGATTTCCATCTTCTTCATACATACTTAAGACATCATCGGTAGATTCAGTTTCTAGGTCGTCATCATCAATACATGGTTTTATGTTCTAAATTTCACTCAAGGTCAAAACTCTTGGCTAGGACATTCCATAGCAAAATGACAATATCCTTTACATTTAAACATTTCTTATTGTGCATTTCACTTACTTTATTTGTACCCTTATCATCTCGGTTAGGGTTAATCTTTTTTATCATTAGCCAAATGGATATGTGTCCAAAGTTTTGATGTAGATGCATTAGAATAACTTTTGTTGGATGTAGAAGTTGAAGCACTAGTCTTAAGATAGGATTTAGTGGAATTAGTTTGTCTTTCACATTTTAAGGCCAACATAGTAGAATCATTAAGAGAATCTTAGGCAAGCATTTCAAATTTATCCCTAATCAAGTTATTAAGTCCATCTAAATATCTAGCACACTTTTGTTCTTTTCTTTCTTGCATGTCACACAAGAGTGATAGTCATTTAAATTTCCTAGTGTATTCCTCTACACTTAGAAGCCCCTACCTAAGAGTAGTTAATTTTATATACATCTCTTATTCATACTCCTTAGATAATGTTTTTTCTTAGGTGTTTCTTTAACTTTTCCCAAGACTTGATTTTACTTTTGTCTTACCTCTCATGTGTTCTCTTAAGATTATCATACCAAACCCTAGTAAAAGTTTTGAATTTGAGAGTTGCTAATTTACACTTATGTTCATCATCATACTATCTAAACTCAAATATTTCTTCAATTTCATGGAACCATTCAAAAAATAACTCAATATCTAATTCACCATAGAAATTAGGAAGGTCAAGCTTTATATATTTATCTTCGAAATGGTTGTACCTTAGTGGATTATTTACATAACCCCTTCGGTTGTGGATAAGGTCATTTGATCCATTCTCTTGAGCTATCTCTTAATAATCCATTCTAGTACGGATGTGGCCACATCAAGCTTGGACTTCCCTCCTTGCCATGCCTTATACTTGGTAATTTTTAACCTCCATGGTGTTTTGCATGTGTTGAAGAGTCACTTGGTTGGTTACCCTTGATTCTAACCTTTGAAGTTGGCTTTGAATGGAATTAAATTATAGCAATTGTGCATTTGTTTGATGTATACTTGCTGCAAGCTGTTGAAGAGAATTATACATAGTCTTCATTGATACCTCTTCACCCATGCTTGAATTATTTTGCTAAGTAATGCCTCGGTATAACTCAACTAATACAGGAAGTCACTTATTAATGTCTTCTTGATGGTGTGCTAAGGACCTTGAAGACTTCTTGAACTCTAGAAGGCGATGGAGATGGAAGGGAGAGGCTGGGATGTGTTATAAAATATTCTTGATACACTTTAATACAATTTTGGTGGCTAACAAAATGGTTCTTGTTCGAAGGAAGATTATAAAGAAACGGGTGTAATAATGGATTATGGTTGAATATAAGTGAAGAAAGTTTCTTCCCTAAATGTGATCAAATGTTAAAAAAAGATAATAGAATTTGAATATTAAGATGATACTCGACTAGATTAGATGAATAGGTAAGATTCTTGCTTGATTCAAATCTATCAAGATTGGTGTCAAATCTACATGGATTATTTAACCCAAGATGGTAAGAGAAAATAAAGAATTTATGATGGAGAAAGAAGAATATTATCATGAGGGAAAGAATCAAAAATTCTCTCAACTTTGAAGATTAAAAAAACTTCATAGACAACTAAAGATGATTGATGTAGAAGGTTAAAAGATTAAAAGAAGAAGAAGAAGAATTGACCACTTACCTTCAGTATTCAATGGTGTGGATGAGGAGAAGACAATCTTCAACTATCAACTTTAAAGATGTGAAGATTAGGAGGTTGAAGATATACTACACGACTAGATCACCTTTCAGTTTGAATTTGAAGATTAACTACATGCATGGATGTACATGAGAGAAAAACAAATTAGAAAGATCACATGGCATGGAAGGAGAAGAAAGGACTGGAAGACCTTTAAATTTGGAGCAAATATAGTCAAGGCTTTGATGCCAAAAATGATACAAGTCTTAAATGTGTTGAAGAATTGTGTAATTGTAGAAGAATTAAGATCGATGACTATCCAAAGGAGAAGAATTAAGGAAGATATTCAAGTAAGAATTGATAAATAATTCAACAAGAACTCAAATAACGCAAATTTGAATTTCACCTACCTAAGATTACTCTGAGTATTCTTATGTAGGATTATTCAATCACAAAGAAAGAATTAACCAAGTGATTTACTTGTATTATATTCCAATATACTAACCATAAACATGTTACAATTTGTTGACTCCATTCCTTATATAGGGACCTTACATTTCTAAATAGCACACTAATTTAGCCACATGACACATAAAAGGCTAACTAGTACAAAAACTAGTATTAACAATGTAATTATATCCTATATACTGCACGACATAACAAAAATATTAAAACCAAAGTAATATAATTAGTACATGAAAGCAACAAACAAGAGTCTTAATTAAAACAATGATGCTAACTTGAAATGTAAACTAGGCATTCTTGACTTGTAGAGTTGACTTTCATGAACAATATCTTCCTTTGTGATAGCTTGTAACACATGAAGATCCTATGTATCTTAACTTCTTAAATGGTTTGATCTTCTTCCTACAAATATGTTACATATATGCAAGAATGAATTAAAGTAAAATCATCAAGGTTAGTCATATTCTAATTATCAAAGATATATAATGTAATTGGTTCCATAATCAAGTATGAAAAATCACTATCATATTGAGGATCATATACGGATACTCCTGCATCACTAAACTCCACCATCTCCCCCACATAGTCAACTCTTAGCTCTCTTGTACCATCCTTAGTGCCAACCATATGGGTTGTGGGAGGCTTTATTATCTAATTGTATTGGGTTTTATTCATCTCCTTTTTCTTTTCTTTTTCTCATTACAACGGAGGCTCCTTCCTTCATTTTTTATCTTTATTTCACTTTTTCTTCTTATTTATCATTATTTTATTTCTTTTTTGTTTTACCAAAACAAAGAAAAATCAAAGTTTCAAAAGGGTTGAAGATATCTTAGTTTCTCCTACTCTTGGCCATCTATCTTTTGTGAGGAGGATGAAAAAAAATACTTAATTCTTTTGCCTTTGATTTTATTTATTTTAAATTGTTTTTTAAATATTTTTATTGATTTGGGTTATTAATTTCTTTAAGGTAATAAATAGTCCTTGGTAGTAGGCCATCATGCTAAGAGTAATTCTTAGTTGCTAGAATATTTGTTTTAAGCTATGGTAATTCTATCTTATGATATGGTTTTAGTGCTATGTGGTTATCATAGTTTCTTGCCATGATTGTGATCATGTTTTCATTAAAATCATGAATATGGTGTTTTAATATTTTGTTATTAATTAACCCTAATTGAAATCATAAGTATAAATAAATAATTTATGTTAAAGCATTGATGGAAATTATTGTAGGTTATGTTATGTTAAATGCATTATTATTATGTATCATAATATTTGGTAACTATTTATTATATTAATAAAATATTAATTAGATATTAGGATTTTTAGAAGGATGACCAACTAGTGTAGACTAATGTTCAATTAGCTAATCATCCAGCAACAATATTCAACCTAGGGGTTCAACAATCAATTGAACTATAAAGAATAATTTTGATATTTTTAAAAACAATTTGCTCTAATTTAATTAATATAATAATTTATAAACTATTTTTACATCTTACCATAAATTTTGATAATTTTTATGATTTTTTTTACTGTTTTCTTTAATTAATTTCTATTTGTTGATCTTTCATCCACTAAAAATCCACAAAAAAAAACATTGGACATAATTAATTAATTTCTAACCATACTTGATCATATTATGACTTGTTCATAATTTATTGAGTTGCCTGAGCCTATTATTGATTCTATTCATAATCTATGCATACTAGCTTGTGCTCTTTTTACATGTCTTGAGCTTAAATCTTATTATTTCAACTTACACTCACCCTACCTTCTCTTACACACTCAACCACCTAGCCCTCATTCAAGTATTGTAGATTTCAACCCTCTTTTCACCCCTTTCATTTGTTTTCACTAAGTTTTTCTCTCCATTAGCTTTTCGTTGTTTTTCTCCCTCATCTCTCGTCCTTTGGTTTGCATTTTTTAGCTAAGTGTGAGCCTTGGTTAACCCTCACCCTTGCTCTCATCCCACTTGTTCTTCTTTGATTTTTTTTTTATACTTTCTTCCATCTAATCTCTATTTATTTTTAGATAAATAAAGGAGGTTACATTTTTGGTAAATTTGTGATGTATGTCATCCTCTCTCTCTCTCTCTCGATATATATATATACACCCTATTTTGATGGTATATTACTTTTCTCTTGATTTTTTTGGGTTATTCTTGTATGTATTTATCCATTTAATAGCCCCATCCTAAAATCATTCAAAATGTATTTAAAATTATGTTGGTATAAAAGAAATTAGGTTTAGTTTTGGGAAGTGATCATAAAATGGGTGAATAAGTGAGTTTCAAGGGTATCAATTGATTGTTCATACCCAAAACTAGTCAATCAGTTCATTGAGAAGCCCATTTATCCACCCTAGAAGATTCAACTAACTGGTGGGAGAATACCGGTCAAAATGTATTTCTCAACAACTCAACTAGTTTTGCCAAACCTTTTAGACACTTCTAGTTTTTGTTTTGATTTCTCTTCTAATGATTTTCTAAACTTCCAATTATAGTCTCTTTATGCCAATAATCATGTTTTGTTGATTTGAGATTATTTTCACATTATTTAGATCACCATATACTTTTATTTATCTAAATATCCCCAAAAACACTTTTGAGGTACTTTATCCTCCCTCCCTCCTTCTTTCTCTCTCTCTCTTTCCCTTACTTCTTTTCTCCTTTAGTAGATCAAGTTGTGTGCAACCATCCTTTAGTTACCCTATATCCTGACATTGTCAAGACTTGCTTCACCAACCCATGCTCTATCTTTCTAACTCCTTGCATTCCACCCCAAAGTCAACCACTCTCTCATTCTCATCCTTTCCTCTTTATCAACCCTCATCCCTCTTGGAATTTATTATTTGATCTACTTCAACTCTCCAACACCTTCTCTCTCTTTTATTTCTCTCCTTTAGTGATTTTTCTAAGTGTTTCCTCTTTTCTCTCTTCCTTTTTTGTAGAAAATAAAGGGTCTCTACCATTTACTTTCCTTTGATTGAGCTATGATTCTTGATCCCCTAACATTCTTCTTAATATTTTCCTTAGCTCATCCTTTCTTTCCTTACACAAAGAATGATTAAGGTCTTGAAAGAGTTGGGAATTGCATTTTCTTATTCTTGGTTATCAACTCTTGGGTTAAGGGTAAGAAAATACATCTTCTTCATTTCTTAAATTTTTGCATTCGTGAAGAGGTTTTAAATAATTTTAACTAATTGTGATTATTTATTCTTTGAGGGTAATCAAAGGTCTTGGTAGTAGCCACTAGGATAATAGTAGTTGATTTTATTGCTAGAAGGTGAGGCAATCTTATCATGAATTTGTTTAAGTGCTTATATTTTTTGTTGCAATTTCATGATTTTGGTGTGCTCTATGTCAAGCTTCAATCACTTTAAATTCTAATCCTAAGCATGATAGGGTGAGTTGTATGTTTTGGAAGCATGAGCATGTTTTTATCCATTCTGGCCTTATTATGATTTTCAATAAAAACAAGGATGAGATAATATTTTGGTTCGAATTAATGGGCATGAATCTATGTTTTAATAGCATAGGTATCTTTTTATGCATGTCTTAATAGTTTAGAATCATGGTAGAAGAGTGTGGTCAAGTTAGAACTTATTTCACTAAAATACCTATTGTGGTTCATTATTTTGCCTAGTTAAACCACTTAGCTAGTATGGGAAAAACTAGACACTTGGTTCACTAATCAACTTTTGTGTTGTTGATGGTCTACTACTAAACTAATTAAGCTAGACTTTCATTGTAACTAGGGAATGGGAGTTTCAACCTAAGACACTAGTCAACTAGTAATGGTCGATCGATCCATTAATTTATCGGCATTTTATTATCCTCCTTGTCTTCATAACAAAAAACTAATAAGGGAAACTGTTCATCTAGTATACCATTCAACTAGTCACCCTCATATCAATTGATTATCTCTTTATTATTTCGATTGTTGTTTTTTATTTGATTCCCAAACTAGTCAAATAGTTTTATGGGATTGATCAACTTGTTCCCTAAATGATTACATGTTATTCTAATGTTGTTATTTATAGTTTTAATTTATCCTTTGGCATTTAATTTATCATATTAGCTATAACAAAGTTAATCTAAAAAAGGGTTAAAATAGTTAATTATGTGATTGTGGCTTGGATGCCCTAGTTTGAGTTTGGCATTATATCCAAAACACCTAATTTGGTGGCTTAGATACCTCCTTTTGAGTTTGGTATTTTCTTCCAAACAACCAAATAGATGTATACATGGAACGGAGTTGTGGTTTTTGAAATAACCTAATAATTATGTATAATGGAATCTAGATTTTGATCGGACCTTTTTTCTCTAGCTCTCAAGATAGCTAACTAGGAGTTAGTAGGTGTTTCACCTTGTATTTATTATTTTTGCTCAATACCTATTTCCTTTTCTACTAATTTTTAGTCGATAGGGGTATGCCCATATTGATAAAGGGTAAGATTAATACTAAGTTAGGCTAACATGGCATTAGTATCAAGCTCATATGGGTGTGGTATCCATGTGCAAACCTCTTAATGCTTTGTATGTCCATATATTAGTCGGGTGTGGTATCCCATTTTGTGTTATCTCTCTCTATAAATGCACTTAAGGTGTGATGTGTATGGTATTCGATGTGAAACCCCCTGATGTATTCTAACCAAATATGGTGGGTGTGGTATCTTATTGGTGTGTGTTATATTGCCATGAGTTTCGTTCATGGTGGAGAAATAAGTATGCTCACTCAAATATATTAATAAAGGGAAAGTATGTGATAACTAAGAGGAAGAGTAATAATCATAAAGATGTTGGAGAAAGCACTCAAGAATTGGATTTCATAACTATGGAACCAATTATTCTTTATTTAGAAAGGAGTTTCGATAAAATTGAAGACAAACAGATGGTTACGTTACTAGAAACATACCAAAAAAGATGCTAGGAATCTACGTACATGACATGCATGGAATGCATGGCCATGTGCATGAGGAGAGTATTTGTAGCTTGGCCGTGCACAATTACTAATTTAGCTAATTAATTAATTTAGTAGTATGGTTAGATATTAGCTAGAGCATAAAGTAACATAATATCTTTTAGCATGGAATCTTTGGAATTATAAGCTAAGTGGTGTATTGGCTATATAAAGCCATATATGTCACAATTAGAGCAATTGATGATCAAATATTGAAGTTGAATGCAAAGTTGAATTGTGTGTAAGTTCAATTCAAGTTAATCAAATCTGTGTGAATGATTAAACTTAAAAATCTTAATCTCTTTGTCTATGTGAATTAGAGATTAAGTCCTACCCTTTATACTCTCCATAATCCATATTTTTCCAGCCATCATTAACATCGAAACATCATCCAAAATCAAGCAAAATTGAAGGCCTAAATGGGCATAACCATTCGAAACCCTAATCCCATCATTCGAACCAAATATAACCCTAGCCCTAAAATTTCAATTTAAACCCTAATACTAACCCTAAACCATGACATCAACTATCATTAAACCCTAACCTTCAAAGCATCATCATCATCAAGATATCATTATCGAATCCATATAAAAATTAATCCATTGTATTCGAACCATCATCCTTAGTTAACCATCACAACCGACCCATACGTATCGTATTCGAATCATCACCACCACCCTTCCATCTTATTCAAACATTTTAAACCCTAATACACCATCATTGAACCTTCTTCTAATCAATACCAACATAATCAAGCCATAATATCACCAATTTGAGAATTCCATCCTCCCACACATATCAATTTTGGTATCAAAGCTTTAGGTTGGAGCTATTGCAATCAATATTCAATCTTTCTTTCAAGATTCTTTAAAATTCATCGAGAAAGTGTATCATCTTCAAGATTCTCCAAGAATTCATCAAGAAAACACAAAAGGGCCAAGCACTTAAGGGCATGTTTGGGAAAGCAATATTTGGTTGGTGAAGAGAAAGGATGGATAACTAAAGAGAAGACTTGAGAGACATTCTCAATACCTTGATGAAAAAAATCAAGGAGGTAAAATTACATGTGGGGAGAATAGAATCTTCCTATGGTCACGAGCTATATGTGTAGCGAAAAAACCAAAGGGAATAAGTGGAGGGAGAACACATGAGAAGGTCACAAAAACGAGTGGAAGAAGAAGAAGAGAGCATGGGGAATTATGTAAGACCACGTGACACCTCAAGAAAAATTTATGATGATATGGAAAAAGGAATCCACTTTGATCTTCCCAAATTTGAAGGTAATCTCGACCCATAATCTTTTCTCAAATGGTTGCAAATTATTGAATCAATTTTGATTTTAAGGAAATTGATGATGATAAGAGGTGTCAAATAGCAATATTAACGTTTAAGAAATTTGCTAGAGTGTGGTATGATAATTGAAAAAGGAGACGAGAGAGAAAAGGAAAATCAAAAATTAGGTCATGGGAAAAATTAAAAAAAAAAACTTAAAGAAGAAATTTGTGCCTCGAGAATACGAGCAAGAAAATTTTATAAAAATGACTATGTTGAGGCAAGGGTTACTTGGAGTTGAGGAATACATTCGAGAGTTTGAAAGGCTAGCTCTAATATGTGATGACCAAGAACGAGAAGAACAAAGGTGTGCACAATTCATCAGGGGTTTAAATATGAATCTTCGAGAGAAGTTAGAGGTGTACCCTTATGAAGTGTTTGAATACCTAGCCAAGTTAGCCATTAAGTTTTAGAAACAGTTGAAGTGAACAAAGCCACCAAGCAAGTCAACCAATGTTGTATATGGATCAACTTTCAAGGGTGTGTCGAAGCCACCAATTTCTCAAGTCACCAACCAAGACAATGTTAGAAGGTTCACTTGTCAAGAAAAGGGAAAGCATCAAGTGGTTGATATGGTGAACAATAAATTCTTCAAGTGTAGAAGTTATGGCCACTTTGCTCAGCATTATCCAAACCAAAGGGCATTAATTTTAAAGGACATAGCAAATATGGAGGCTTGTGAAGAGAATGAAGACCTTGATGAAGACTTTGAATAATAAAGTGATAGTCCAAAGGATTCTTTGGAATAAGGCCAAGTGGATTGCCATGTGTTGCAAAGGGCGCTTCAAGTGCAACAACAACCTATACTTACTCAAAGGGAGAAGATTTTCAAGGCCAAGTGTAGAGTTGGTGATAAAGTGTGTGAAGTCATCATTGATAGTGGCTCATGCATAAATGTTGCTAGTGAGAAGATGGTGAACAAGCTTTGTTTAGAGACCAAGGGTCATCCAAGACCGTATTCACTCCAATGGCTCAACAAAGATAAAGGCATATGGGTAACCAAAAAAAACTCTTATGTCTTTTAAGATTGGAAATTATTTTGATGATGTTTTATGTGGTATTATACCTATGGATGCTTGTCACATTTTGTTGGGGAGGCCGTGGCAATTTGATAGGAATGTTGTGCATGACAAGGTCCTTAATGAGTATATGGCATGTAAGGGTCTAAAGAAGTTTAGGCTAAAACCTAATCTAGACGGGGAGGATTCGGTTTTGAGGAATGAAAAGGATGAAAAAAAGAAGGAGGATGTCAAGTGTAGAAGGGGAAGAAAGAAGAGTAACATGGAGATGTTGATCCTTAAGGAGTGTGAGATGAATGAAGTAATTAAAGATGAGAAGATATGCTATGCAATAGTGGTAAAGGAGATCCAACGAGGGGAAAATGTTAATGTGGATATAAGATCGCAAAGAGTGTTGAAAGAGTTTGGCGATGTTTTTTGGAAGAGTTTCCAAGTGGACTAACTCCTTTGAGAGGTATTGAGCACACTATTGATCTTATGCCAGGAGTTCCATTACTTAACAAGCCAGGTTATAGATGCAATCCGGAGGAGGCTAAGGATATTCAAAAATAAGTGCAAGAGTTATTCGACCGAGGCTATATTCAAGAGAGTATGAGTCCATACGGAGTTCCAGCTTTGTTGGTGCCTAAGAAGGATGGTACGTGGAGAATCTATATTGATTTGAGAGCAATCAATAACATCACAATCAAATATAGATTTTGTATGCCAAGATTGGATTACATGTTAGATGAGTTACATGGTGCAAATGTGTTCTCAAAGATTGATCTTAGGAGCAAGTATCATCAAATGAGAATGAGGGAAGGGGACGAGTGGAAGACAGCCATCAAGACTAAGTACGGGTTGTATGAGTGGTTGATGATGTCATTTGGGCTACGTAATGCACCGAGTTTCTTCATGAGATTAATAACCGAGGAACTTTGACCCTTCCTTGGATTCGTTGTTGTTTTTTACCTTGATGATATCTTGGTATATAGCAAGAGTGAGTTCGAGCACATACAACACTTAAGGATGATATTTGATAAGATTAGAGAGGTGAAGCTCTATGGTAAGATGAAGAAATATGATCTTATGATGGAGAGGGTGATTTTTCGTGGTTATATTGTGAGTGGAGATGTTATTAGAGTTGATCCATCAAAGGTGGAAGCTATACAAACATGGCCTATTCCTACAAATGTCATGAAGTTCAAAGTTTCCATAGGTTGGTCTCATTCTATAGGAGGTTCATTAAATACTTCTCTAATATTGAAAAACCTATCACACAATTGATGAATAAAGGAGAGTTCCATTGGAATGATCAAGTGATAAAGGCTTTTGAAGACTTGAATAAAAATCTCTCAAATGCAGCGGTATTATCTTTACATTGTTTAAGTAAATTATTTGGAGTAACTTGTGATGTGAGTGGTGTAGGCATTGGGTCTCAAGAAAGGAAACATATTGCTTTCTTTAGTGAGAAGTTGAATGGTTTAAGACTCAATTATTCGACCTATGATAAAGAGTTCTATGTTATTGTGTGTTGTTTGGAGATATGGAATCGTTACTTGAGACCCAAGCTTTTTGTACTTCACTCAGATCATGAGAGGTTGAAGTATTTATATGGTCAAAAGAAGGTGAGGCCAAGACATGATAAGTGGATAAGCTTCTTGTAGACATTTCTGTTTTCTACAAGACATGTGGATGGCAAAGAAAATGTTGTGGCAAATGCATTATCTAGGAAGACCATGGTACTTACCATGATGGATGCAAAGCTTTTGGGATTTGAGATATTTACGAGTCAATATGCCATGGATGATGATTTTGCTATGATCTTCGCAGATTACAAGAAACAAGGAAGTTATGGAGCTTATGTGCTTCAAGTTGGGTTCTTATTCAAACATAATAAATTATGTGTGCTCAAGACCTCAATTTGAGACTTACAAATCAAAGAGGTGCATGAAGGAGGAATTGAAGGACACTTTGGAGTTCACAAGACTTTGGAGTTGTTGCAGGAACATTTCTATTGGTCAATAATGTAAAATGGAGTACAAGCCATGGTTGCTAGGTGTGCTATGTGTCAAAAGAGCAATATTTTCTTCCATAAAAGATTATATGTACCTTTACCTGTACCTGATCTACCATGGGAAGGTTTTAGTATGGATTTTATTTTAGGATTTCCTACGACACAAAGTGGCAAGGATTCTATTATTGTTGTGGTGGATTGATTTTCCAAGATGGCTCATTTTATTCCATGTCACAAGACCGATGATTCCACTCATGTTGCGGAGTTGTATTTCAAAGAGATCGTGAGATTGCATGGAATTCCAAGAAGTATTATTTCAGATTGAGATGTGAAGTTCCTAAGTTATTTTTGGAAGACGTTATAGCACATGCTAGGAATAAAGCTTCTATTTAGCACAACACATCATCATCAAATGGATGGACAAACCGAAGTTACTAATAGAAATTTGGGTACTTTGATATGGGTATTTTTGAGTAAGAGTGATAAGGATTGGGGATGTCAAGTTAGCACATGCGGAGTTTGCTCACAATCGAATTCCTTCTACTATAATAATCTCTAGTTCGTTGGAGATAGTATATGGTATTAATCCACATATGTTGATTGATATGGTACCATTAAAAAAAGCTGAAGTGAAGAGTTATGATGCACAAAAGAGAGTGGATTTATTTAAAAAAACTTCATCAACAAATCAAGCATAATATTGAGAAGGCAAATGAAGTGTAAAAGGCAAGAGAAAACAAGCATAGGAGTCAATAGGAAGGAGTAATTTCCTAATCTAAGGAAACACAAGCCAATGCCAAGGGTGGATGGTCCTTTCAAAGTACTTCAAAAGTTAAGGGAAAGTGCTTGTGAGCTAGATTTTTCATATTCATATGGTGGGGTATCAAGGACATTCAATGTCAAAGACATTAGCCCTTATTATGGTGATGCAAATTTGAGGGCAAATTCAAATCAACAAGAGGAGAATGATATGGGAGCAAACACTCAAGAATTAGCTTTCATAATTATGGAACCAATTATTCTTTATTTATAAAGGAGCTTCGAAAAAATTGAAGATAAACGGATGGTTACATTACTAGAGATGTACTAAACATGCTACTAGGCATATACGTGCATGTCATACATGGAATTCATGGCCATGTGCATGAGGAGAGTATTTGCAGCTTGGTCGTGCACAATTATTAATTTAGCTAATTGATTAATTTAGTAGTAGGATTGGATATTAGCTAGAGCATAAAGTTAGTATAAAGTAGCATAATATCTTTTAGCTTGGAATCTTTTAAATTATGCTTTTTAGTTAAGTGGTATATTGGCTATATAGAGCCATAAAGTTCTTGATTAGAGTAATTGATGATCAAATATTGAAGTAGAATGCAAAGTTGAAGTCTATGTGTATTCAATTCAAGTTAATCGAATATGTGTGAATGATTAAGCTTGATAGTCTTAATCTCTTTGTTTGTGTGAATTAGAGATTAAGCCTTACCCTTTATACTCTCCATAATCTATATTTTTCCAGCCATCATTATCATCAAAACATCACCCAAAATTGGCATAATTGAAGCCCTAAATAGGCACCACCATTTGAAACCCTAATCCCATCATTTGAACCAAACATAACCCTAACCCTAAAATTCAAAGTTAAACCCTAACCCTAACCCTAACCAACCATAAACCACGACATCAAATATAATTAAACCATAACCTTTGAAGCATCATCATCATCAACATATCATTGTCGAATCCATATCATAATTAATCCATCTTGTTTGAACCATCATCACTAGTTAACTAACACCACCAACCCATACTTATCTTATTTGAATCATCACCACCATCCTTCCATCCTATTAAAACACTTTAAACCCTAATACACCATCACCAAACCTTCTTCTAATCAATACCAATATAATCGAACCATAATATCACCAATTTGAGAATTTCATCCTCCCACACATATCACATAATATAGCTTATCTTATATAAGTTTATTTGGAAATATGTGTTATTTTATCACCTCCATGTTTTGTAGTATGTTATCATATTACCTCAATGTGTAACATAAACCACTGCCATATTTTAGGTATTTTATTTTTACCAATACTTCACCGTACATATATGATATTTGTTTGGTCACTTTGATGATATGGCTTATGTTTTGATGAGTGGAGGACAATTTATAGCATTATGATTCTTAGCTAGAGTATGTTGAGAATCATGGTGTGGGATAGTATTCAACCATTGCTCGAGTATTAAGATTTACATTTATGAATTAGCTAAGAGTTAAGTAATTGGTCTACATAGTTTGGCTCACTATGTTAGAATATTTTTGTTCTTTATAGTTATTTAAACTCTTAATTTTTATTCGAGTATTTAGATGTTGTGCTTCTCTATCTTTTATCATCATGGCATCATTATTGCTACTATTATTAGTTGTTAGTGCATTTTCTTGCTTTTCTCATTGTTTTTTTTTCTTTCCATTAAGCATGTTTTAGGTTATGATCACACATCTTCCATGTTTGATATAGTGATGGCATCCCTTGATTTTATTTTCAACTACTTTAGCATTATCTTTAAATATGATTTTTTTAGTCATAAATTTAGGATGTAACAATGTTGGCACATTTCAAGGAATATAAATATTCATTATTAATAATAAAATCAAAGGTTATTAGTTTTCTTGAAATGACTATACGCTATTACAACTCTCTCATGGAGGGGACTTTGAAATATTAAAGTTTCTTACTTAGATAGTGTGATAACAATGTAATATGTTGGAAAGAAGTGAGTTTCAATTCATGAGTAAACATATTTATCCTACAATATGGATATCATTGAAAAGCTTATTAAATCAGGAGTTAAACACATATTTCATATATTAATTTTGAGTTTTCTACACAAAGTTATGTATATTTTTTATAGACGATAGTCAAGATAAATTTTCATGTGCATATGGATAAGACGTGGTATTTATATTAGCATGATATGGATGTCCATTATCATTTCATATTTATCAATTAGGTTGTTATTTTCTTAGTTAATAAGTTTGTTCAAATATTATTTTTTTATAGCGCTAAATTATATTGAATTTTAAGTTTTTATAACTCGTTCTCTCTATTAAATTCATTTTGTTTATGTTTTCTATGTGAATCATAAACTTGGAATCATCAACTTAAATTCTGTGCGGGTAAAATTAGAGTTATCTAGTAAAGTTTATTGTGTATATTATTTATTAGATATCTTTTAGAGTTTTTTTTATTTGAGACTTTTAAAGCTAGCTTGAAAAAAATACCTTATGTTTTTCTTCATTTATATCCATATCCATATCAAATATTATTTTAACATTAAAATTTTAACCGAAATCCTATCAGCAAGTGAAATCATCAATATTATTAATCTATTAATGGGTTATTCACCAAACCATCAATTCCATAACACATCATTTATATTTACCGTATCCTCTTTTTCTTGTGGTTTGAGCGGTACTTTAGAGGCTAATGAGAAGGGATCTTTTCCCTTTTTTCTTGATCTTGGAAATTTGTAACTCAATTTTTACCTTTGGATGCTAAGGTCTAATGTGTGATTTGATGTCAAAGTGTTGTAAGGATGAACCTTGTTTTGTTTACTATGTTATTTGTGTGCATGATTAAGGTTTTAAGCTTAGAAATCATGGATGGTTTTATTATCTTTGAAAGTATGTCTTTTGTGTTAATTTGTTCAAGAGCGTGAAAGATAAATATGTATGAGCATTTTATGAGTTCTAATATATTGTATGAAAGGATGTTTACATACATCCGCCATGTAAGGCACACTTAATGGTAGCTAAATATGTAATTTTGTAAATATGATAATGATTGCAAGTATGTTATGTCGCACATCTAATTTTTTTATAGGTCTTGGTGAGGGAAAATTTTTCACCCTTGAGACACCCTCATACCATTTCATGTATCCCATTGCATTCACTAGGTATTTTACTTAATTTTTGACACACTATATGTTAGGACTTCATCATGTTTAGGCTTGAATATGCATGATTTAAGATCTATATGCCCTAAGGGTAAATATATTATACCACTTTTCCAACATGAAATTCAAATATGTATCATAATATATTATATATTTGAAGTGTAGAAAATATAGTATGTTAGATATGCATGGTTAGTAATTCATGTACTTAATATGTATTATGCATGTGTAGAGGTAAAATACTTTTTTTCCTTATTAGTGGTAATGTTTTCATGCTAAAGTAGTATTTCTAATGTTACTTGGCCTTACCATGAGTTTTATTAAATTATATAAATGTTTGGTATCAAAATTTTTGAAGATAGAATATGTAGGGTTTAAAGGCATTTTGGTTATTTATGACTAGAGTGTCTAAGTATATATTAATTGGATTAGAATAGCCTTAGTTGATTTTTACAAGACCTAGTGTAAACCTTTATCACCTCTCTCTCTCTTTCTCTCTCACTCAATCTATCTCTTTCTCCCTCCCTCTACTCCTCTCTCCCTCCCTCCCTCCCCCTCACACTCTTGGTAGTTAAATTTAATTTAACTTTCCAAATAACTAGAAATGAAAGGATTAAAAAGAATTGAGTTGATTTGAGTTTATTATGGTGGGTTCTATATTATGCCTAACCTAAGCCTTGATAGGTTTGTATTCCTCTCAAGGTTGTTTTAATTCTCTAGTTTGATTACTTTAATAAAGGATTAAGATTATATTAGGGTTGAAGTTGAATTATGTTGATTCCTTGTATTATCTTGATTTGATTCTCGTACAATTGTTGATTTGAGTTGGATTTCGAAATGTTTGGTGTCAGTAATAAACACTATGCATAATTATAAAATCCTTATGGCTAAGTTTGACACCTTATCATTTAATATATTGGGGTGATTCTTATTATTGCATGTGAAATTTGTTGATAAATAAGTATGATTGTGACATTTGTCCTTTACATTCATTGAGTAAATTGTTTTACTTAATATGTAGGATTATAATGTGGCTATTTTATGGTCACCCACCTATTCACATAGGCAGTTTAAACCTTATAGGTTTTGTTGGCAAAAGTAGCTCTTCATTGGGTTTAGAAAGTGTAGGGTAAATATATCATAAATTGTTGTCCAATTTTAGTATTTTTATTTTCTCATTCCCTATTATATTCTTATTCTCCTTCTATTATGTTGATTTTATCTCAATCTTGGATTATGTACTAACCACACATGATTCTTGACCTTGAATGGTTTTTACCTTACAACTAATATGGATTAGATCTTTATCATACATCTCCATTATTGAATGTGGTGGTTACGCCCATTATTTATGTAATTATTTTAGCTTCATAAAAAATTTTAGGTAATAAATTTGGTGGTTTTATAGGTATTTTGTAGAGTTTAAGCATAAGAATAGATTTATGTACATATGTTTGAGGCTTGGCCTCAAGGTCTAATTTAGGTAGTTTTGGTTGTTCGGCATGATTAATATGTTTGTTTCAATTCATGATTTCAGCATGATATTAATGTATAGCATGAAATGTAAGATGGAGAAGCATGTTAGCGACTTCTATCCTTTTGTATGTCTTTTAGGATATATGTACGATGGTGGTTTGATGTGGTATACAAGCATGATTTCAGTGTTTGATGATTTTTGCATGTTTATATGAGTTTTTTGATATTATTAGAATATGCTATGATTTTCTTGGTTTGTGTTATAAGTTGTTCATGTTGAATCACATGTTTATTTTTGTATTTTGCCTAGTAAAACTAGTTAACTAGTTTGAAGAAAATCATTCAACCGGTCAAGCTTTCAACTGGTTTTTGCCCACCTATTAACTGGTTAAATAATTTCATTATTTACTATCCACCTTGCCTCAACCATCTAGTTAAGGGTTTATCTAGTCCAATGGTATTACTAATCAGCTGGCTACCTTTGAACCAATCAACTATATTCTATTATATTTTTTTTATTTATGTTATGAGTCTCAAATTCTATCAATGTTTTATGGAATAAGTCAATTGGTTCATCGATGTAGTGTGAGATATTTTAGGGGTTTAACCTTTGTCCTGAACTAAGATTTAACCTTTTTGTGTGGACCAAGCTTTGAACCTATTCTTTAACTCTAAGTTGTGATATTTACCTTAAATAATTATATGTAGGGATAAGCTAAAAGTGGTTAATTCTGTGGCATGTTGCCTTCAAAACCTTCTTTGGCTTATGTTTGGTGATGTCACCTAAAAACCTGATTTGGATGGGTTTGATGCCTTGATTTGTGTTTGTTGTTATCACCCTACACATCCATTTGTATTAATCAGTGGAATTTGGATTTGGTTTTTGTTGTCATTGGTAAAATACTGAGAATGGTAATAAGAAATCATTCAAGCCTAAAATTTTCTAGATCTTAAGGTAGCTACAGGATTTAATGCATGAGTTACCCTTGTAGTTTTTTTTTCACTCAATACATATCATGTTGATGCAAGAGCATCCAAAGATGATCCTTAAGGTATTGATTTGTCATACTTATTTTTGGAGTCAATTACATTGTTTGTCATTAATCATAATTATTTGACTTGCTTTAATGATATTGCCTTAAGTCATTCTTGTAGGTATGTAACATATTTGCAGGAAGATGATCATACAAAAAGTTAACATACTTAATATTTTCACATCTTATAAGCTATTATAAAGGAAGTTATGTTGTGCATGAAAGTTAAAGTCAAGAAGACCTAATCAACCTTTCAAAGTCAACATGATTATCTTGATTAGGATTCTTGTAAATCGTTTTCATGTAATCCTAGCTTACTTTGTTTGCAATAGCCTTGTTGAACCATTTATTATATATGATATAAATACATTTTAATACTCGTTATGTGCTAGTTAATCACTTGTGTGTCATGCGGCTAAACTAGTGTGCTAGTTACCAATGTTATAAGCCCTATATAAGGCATGTGTGTTGAACTTACAACATGATGTTGGATAAGTTTTTATCTTGAAATATAACACTAGTAAATACTTAGTTAGTTCTCTCCTTATGATTGAATACCCATTCTAAGACTATTTGGAATAATCCTAGATTGGTGATATTCAAATTGGTTTTTTCAGTTCTTTTTGAATTCTTTGATTTCTTGATTGATTTCTTGTTGAGTTGTTGGTTGAATTTCTTAATTCATCTTATGTAGACAAGTCAAACGATCCTACCATTCAATTCATTTCACACCAATCTTCATCTTCTTTGAAGATTTATGTCACTTACTCTATAGGGTAAAGCCCCAAATCATGGTCCACCAAGGACATACAAGATACCGTCGGGTGTGTAAGCTCTCAAGATCCCAAGCCCAACACAAGATAAGCCAACTATAAACCCTCCTAAAAAATAGGCACATTGTCTACTGCTCGTGAGATTGAGCAGGTGACCAAACAAATGGATACATCAATATGCTTCATATAGATTAATGGGAGTGAAAAGTATGTAAGGCTAAAGCATAATATAGAAATAATGAAACACCCCCTATTTTTTACTACTAAAACAATTCATTTTAAAACATTACGGAAGCCAAAAAAAATAAAAACACCTAGGACAAATGAGGTGTTACCGCTGCACCTAATATAGGATAGACGTCTACCACCCATCCCATGATAGATATAATGAAAACAAAACCAATCAATCCCAAATATGATAATAGAGTGTGGAAAGGTAAAATATATAGATAATATTATAAAATGGTTACAAAACACAACTTTCGTGGGTCCCCCAAATATGTGAATGCATAAAACATTCTAAATGGATGGTATAGAAATACATTAAAATAAAATAAAATAAAAACAAAAGGCAAGGCCCTAGAACTTTGATCTGTTATAGACCTACATAATATCTCCAAGTGACTACATTCTCTAGCCGTAATCCTGACATAAGAGAAGCCACTATCGATCATCCTAAAAAACGTACACATGGTCTTCTGCTCGCAAGTAACCGAACAAACGAGCATATCAATGCGCTGCATATTGAGTAAGCCAATTTATCCCCCCAATGGAAGTCACAAGCATGCAAGGCCAAGACATAAGAGGGAAATCATGCTAAACACCTATCATGCTCATGCCATTCAATTAGATATATGTGCTCTTCCATGGTCATATAATGCATCAAGATTTCATGCAATGCTAAGACTTAGAAAACTTATAACTCATCATCCTTACCAATACAACATAGATATCATGGATAGCAATGTATGAATAATAACAAGTTATTCCACGTCTCTCTAGAATTTTCTAGTATCCACTTATATGAGTATCCTATTATGACCATTTTCCAATTTTGACTTGATCCATTAAATTAATTATTTAGAAATCATTATTCCTCTTCCTTTTTTCTTCTTCTTTACTGAGAAATGTACTAATTACCACCCCATGGTCTCATATACTATGGAAGCCTATCCAAATACATCAATGGGCATAAAGCCTAGGGATAAATCTAATAAACCACCTAGGTGACTAGATACTTTAGTATTGATATCCCCTAATACATCAATAGTGTCTAGAGTAGGTAAGGCACCGGGATCTAATAGGATCTCGTCCGAATTCAAAGCCCAAAGGCACCCATAAATGTCTCATGGAAAACTAACCTCGAGTAGCTAAATGAGGATTGGGTAATCTAGACCCATCCATATCTCAATTATCTTTCAATTAAAGTGATTATTTTTTTATTCTCCCAAGTTACTTTATCATATAAGGCCCATTTACTGACCAAAAAACACATCCACCTAATCATTCTAGCTTAACCATTTTTACCTCATTCCATGTGGTAGGATCTTTATTAATTCTTAGCCAAGTTTAACTCAACCTATTGAGATAATCCATTTAGACAAAGAATCTAGATTACATCATTCCTTTGTAAAATCATAGCATACACATTCTCATTTTTCCTTCAAATTATTCCAAAGGCACTTAATGAGAATACTATGAGTTATGAACCATTTAATCCACCCAATAGCTTTGTTAATTCATGCCAAGATATATGTTCTTGTCATTAAAGAATCACATTATGTCATAATATAAAGTCTCAAATCATACCAAGTTTAAAAGAAACAAAAGCAACATGTTCTCATCAAACTTATTGATTAGTTTGGTCTAACGGTTGATCATTTTAGCTCAACCAAACCCTAGAGTTCTGTAAGACCATTTGATCGGTATAGCTAAACCAATAAACTATTCTAAGATTAGTTGATTGCTTATAAAAAATTAGTTGATGGGTTTAAGTATAGAGCAACCACAATCACCACAAACAACCCGATCGATCAGTTTAGGCCAACCAATCAATTGTTCTAAGGACCAATTGATCGGTTCGGCTTAACTAGTCAATTGATTTGCTCCCACACAACATCTAACAAAAATTTTAAATATGATTAAAGCTCTAAAATCCTACCACATCCAAACTATAACACTGTCATAGCGTAAAACCACAATTTAACATGCTCATACACTAAATAATGCTTCATTTACAAGAAATCAACCCTATTTCTCATGAATCAAGTCATTTTCTCAGCTATCTTAAGCATTTCAGTATGCATCATTAAAATAACAAAATCTCATACATGCATATAAACATAGAATTTACTAGAGTACACTAACTCATGGGCTTATTTATGCCATATTTTCAAAGGTAAGAATGACTTCCTTGAAGCTTAGCAAAACTTTCCACCACAGAAGTAAAGCCATAAGTTGAAATATCTCAACTTCCAAAACCTTAAAAACAAGAGGTTAAAAAAAAATCACATAATCTTTACCAATCAATAAAATCAAATTAGGATAGAAAACAAACTTACCACCTCTAAGAGAAAACAAAGGAAATAATAAATTGAATGCAAAACTCAACATTTTCCAAAATCTAACTCTTTCTTGCTTAAGAATAAAATAATAAGGAGCTAGAAAAAGGATTAAAATAGCGAATTGAGTTAGAGAGAAGGATCAAAGTGGAGAATAATTAGAATAAGTGTTGAGAAGATCGTGGTATTTCAATGGCCAAAAAAAGTGAGGAAGAGAAATGATTGGGGTTATTTATAGCCAATGACTCAGTTAAGGAACAAATAAAGATATACAAAAGATTGAAAATTCTTATTTTACTATTTGAATCTAAGCTGAATGGGAAATTTTATCAATAATAGGTTGACTTCCATTTCAAAGCTCAAAAGGAAATTTTCTAGAGAATGTAGGTTGAGTTCATCTAGAAATATCAAACACAAAAAAGGAAATGGCATATCAACATGGAAAGTAAATGTTCTAGCTGTGTAGTGATAGTCTATCATTAATTCATAGGTTCCAGAGTCATTCAAATGAATGAGGAAGAAGAAGACAGAGTGAGGTCATCCTTCCTCTCTTCAATCAAAATTAGACCTTCGAGATCTCTTAAGGCAAAATTAAAGTAGGATAAATAATCAAAAAGTTTAAGGATTTCTCAACAATAGCTTAGAGTTAGATTATCAAAGTTTCATTTTTATGCAAGAAATAATTTCAGAAAAATCAAGCTTCAAAAATTACTCAATTTGACAAACTAGTCGATTGATTTAGGTAGACTAGTTAACGAGTATTCCCAAACCATTTGATTAGTTCTATTGAATCAAAACCCTAGCAGAAACGACATCCGAGTTAATCGGTATGCCAATAAAACTCATTTTATTCCACTTTTTGAAAACTTTTCCAATTCTTTATTCAATCAAACCCAAACCCTAGTTCTAAATCAAGTTTAAAATCATCTAAATTTTATTACACACAAAAAAATCCTTTTTATAAATCTTGAATATACTAAGCATTAAAGTATTACCCCCTTAAAAGAGGTTATGTTCCTAAAGCCTACTAACCAAAAATCCAATCATAGCATATAATACATAGCAAGTCACACATCACATTCAACAAAGAAAATTGGGTCACTACCTTCCTAAAATAAAGGTCACACCAATAGATACTTAATAATAGAAAAAATTGGGATACTTTGTGCGAATCTATTCCTCGACCTCCCACGTGTTCTCCTCGGTACCATGTTGTGACCAAAGGACCTTCACTAGTAGAACAGTCTTCGTACACTTATTTCTATTCTTCGTGTCCAGAATATTTACTCGTTGTTCTTCTTAAGTTAAAGACTCATCAAGCTCTAACATCTCTTGCGAGATAATATGTGAAGGGTCCGCTACATACTTCTCCAACTGAGAAACATCGAATACATTCTGCACACATGATAACTCTATACGTAGGGCTAACCGATAGGTACCCTCACTAACCCTTTCTATAATCTCATATGGTTCAGTGTACCTTAAACTAAGCTTACCCTTCCTATCAAACCTCATCAATCCCTTTGTGGAAGAGACCCTAAATAGGACTCTATCACCCAGCTCATAACCATTGGTTTGTCTTTTTAAATCTAAATAGCTCTTCTACCATTCCTAAACTACTTGGTCCTAAATGAATTTGATAGATCACATCATCTCCTTAATCATGTCTGATATCAATAGAGTTACATTGCTGATATCACTCCAACACAAGGGACTATGACACGTTCTCTCATATAGGGACTCAAAAGGTGTCATTATGATACTCGTGTGGTAATTATTGTTTTAAAAGAACTCAATCGATTTCAAACAGCCTAAACAACTACTTTTAAAGTCAAATACACATGTTCAAAGCATGTCGTCTAAGATTTAAATGGTCCTATTCATTTGACCATCTATAGCTGAGTGAAAAGTAGTACTCATTTTTAGTTGAGTTTCAAAAGTAGCCTATAACGTTTAACAAAAGTACAATAAGAATCTAGAGTATTGGTCTAACACGATGTCTCTACAAATCATATGTAGTCTCACAGCATACTTCCTATAAGAGTTAGCTAACTACTCCATAATCCACATCGTCTTCATCGGTATGCACTCTACCAACTTACTCAAACAATCCAAAATAACCCAAATGGAATTGAAACCACTACAAGTCTTTGGAATACTAACCACAAAGTTCATAGATATAATATCACACTTCCACTTTAGAACTTCCAGTGGTTGTGCTAACCCTAATAGTCTCTTATGCTTAATCTTGACCTTTTTATAGGTCAAACATTAGGCAAAAACTTAGTAATGTCTCGCTTCATATGGGGATACTAACAAAACTTCTTTAGATCCTTATATAACTTATCTCCTCCAAGATGGATAGAATAGGGAGTAAAATGAACTTCAAGGATTTTCTTCTTGATCTTAACATACCCCATGGGACACACCACCTACCATGGTACTTGACATTGTCATCTTCATAGATCTAGAGTCCCTTAATTGTACCTTATGCAATACCATGCCTGATATTTTTGAGATTGACATCACTAAGTTGACTAGCTCAAATCTCATCAAAGATCAAAGGTGTAATGGTGAGTGCACTCATCCTTGCTTCCAAAATACCAGCAATGATCTACTAGATCTCTATCTATCTGGGCTATTAACACAAATGATTGAAAAACACAATCGTACTCAAAGAATGTGATGTCTTCCTACTAGCATCATTAGCCACTACATTAGCATTACCCTTATGATTAATTCCAAGTCATAATCCTCAACCAATTCTGACCATCAGTGTTGTCTTAAATTCAAATCCTACTAAATGAAAATGTACTTGAGGACTTTGTGATCAGTGTTGAAATTACATAGAGAACCATGGAGATAATGCCTCTAAATCTTCTAAGCTCTAATTTATGCTTTGAAAGTTCTGCTCATGCAGGTTAAAATGTCAATAAGCATAAGCCCCTACTACTCTCCCGTGCTACATCAATATACAACCTAGTCCAAGATTAGAAGTGTCTCTCTATACTTCAAAACTATCTTGTCCACTTAGTAATGTGAGCACTATAACTGAAGTCAAATACCTCTACAATTCCTCGAAGCTTTCACTACATTTCTCATCCCACTAGAAATATATAGCCTTCTTTCACAAATTAGTCAATGGACAAGTTGTCTTAGAGAAGTACATGAAAAATCTATGTTATTAACTAACCAATTATAGAAAACTACCCACCTCCTTGACAGATGTTGGTGCTGGCCAATTAGAAACTACTCGAACCATAAAAGGATCCAATGACATGCCACCCTTCAAAATCACATGTCCAAGGAAAACCACTTGATCCAGCAAACCCTCACACTTCAAACACTTAGCTTAGAACTAACGTGCTCTCAATAATGCCAATGTATATATTAGATGTTGTTAGTGCTCCTCCTAACTACTAGAGTAGATGAGGATATCATCAATGAACATCACAATGATCTTATCCAAAAACCATCAGAAAATCTGGTTCATAAAAGACATGAACGTTGCTGGCTCATTAGTGATTCCAAAAGGCATTACAATGAACTCATAATGCTTGTATCTTATCTAAAACGCTATCTTTAGAATATCATACTCCACTATCATCAACTAATGGTAACCTGACTGTATATTAATCTTGGAGAAAATTTTGGCTCCTCCAATCTAGTTAAATAGATCATTGATCCAAGGAAATGGATAATAATTCTTCACCATAACTTGATTCATCCCTCGATACAGTCTCAGAATTCCATCCTTTTTCTTAATGAATAAACTTAAAGTTTCCTATGGTGATACACTTGGTTGAATGTAGCCCTTCTCTAATAACTATTCTAGATGAGCCTTAAGCACCTTCATCTCTACAAGTACCATAGAACATGGTGCTTTGGATACAGTTTATGTCCCTAGCAACAAGTCAACAATTAAGTCAGCATCTCAAAAAGGTAACATGCCTGAAATCTCATCAGGAAACACATTAGAATACTCTTAGATCACCAAGATTTGCTCTAGCACCATCTCATCAACCTCTTTTAAATAAGGTTACTCAACATATTTACATATACTACCTTCATAGAGGGGTTTGGTTCACACTTCTAATAAGAGACCCTAACACCCTTTGGTCCTCAAAGAACGATACGCTCTTATGTAAATGCTATTAATGATCAATACTTTCCTAAAATATCCATAAAAACAATCATATCAAAATTATATAACTACAGTTCCATGACATCTAACGAAAACCCTACTACCTTAATTATTAAACTCACCCCTCTATATAGTTTAGAGCACGTAATCCCAAGGAAAGACAACAAAAGTATAAATACTAGAGATAGAAGATAAAATAACTCTAGCTACGAATGCGGATGAAACAAAAGAATGTGATGCACTAGAGGTAAAAGTAGTGAGTATAACAACCAACACACTAGCTTACGCTCTACTTCGACTAGCTAACCATATTCAGGAATCCGCCTAAAGGAACTCCTACAGTGTTACCCAGCCCCTAACACTGTAAAAATGTGTGGGGCTTCTAACCCCTAGAATGATTATAACTACTAGCAACACTAGATGGTGATGGATGAACTCACTGGGTTTGTGGTTGTTGCTACTAGATAGATCTCGTGCTTTGTGCTCTATTATGACTTCTCTGAACACCACCGCCTCTTATACGAAGCCCTCTGTCACGTCATACAACAAACATGGCAAGTAACCTTTTTACCCTCATAATCTACCCTTAGATGATCCGGTCCACAATGCTTATAATGTCATTTCATTTCCTCAAATCATCCTCTAGACTAATCTCCCGATTAGAGTGCTTACCCCATACTCCGACCATACCTAGGCGGCATACTACCTCTAGACTAGGCCTTCTTCCTATCATTAGGATGCTAGAAACCCTCAAACTTCCTCTTTTCCCCCAACTAGTAAATCCTAGTATAGATGAACCAAGAAGCTTCCAAAGCCTACTCATACATCTCAACCATGTTTGGTGGGCCAACTCCCACCAAAAACTCTTGATACATGATCCTTAAGCCAATCTTGAAGCGATGAACTTACATCACCTTACTAGCCTCCATCTCAATAGCATACTAGACAAAATTCGTGAATCTCATATAGTACTACTCTAATAACATGCCTCCATTTCAAAGGGTTGTGAACTTATCATACTTTTCCATGCGAAGATGAGTGGGGTAGAATCTGGGTTGAAGAGTCTCAACTATAGGTCCCCAAATAGTAGGCTCTCTATCTCTATGTTGGATGCTCCTATACTATGTGTATGCTTATTCCCTCTGGTAGTATATATCCACAATAATCCACTTGTCCAATGGGAATCCACAAATGGTGAAAGTCATTTCCATTTTCCTGACCCATCTTTCCATGATGCCAAGCTCCTTTTGACCATCGAAAATCAGTGGATGGTGATGTTTGGCTCTCCTAAGCCAATCTTTTGGAACTAGTGCAGGCACTAACACTAGAAGAAATTGTGGTGCTCAAAGCTATCATTCTAGATAGGCACTGAAAGTCTCCATGAATGTCTCAATGCGATCATAACAGTAGTTGGAAGTCATTGAATCCTACAGAACATGACTAATAAGAAACAACTAATTATTGAGTTGCAAGACTCATATAACCAAATCAACACAAATTTTTATGACGCATTCCCAACCCACTCTCACTTAGAAACTCTTTTGGTTATGAAAGCCCTTAAGTCTTCAACCAAATACTTACGGTAGTTAGGAAATCGGTAAAAGAATTGGTGGTGCCAACTTAAAATATTTTAAAGGTTAAGTATTTCATAATAATGTTCTAATACCAACTTGTGGTGTTAGCTAAAAGTATTTAAAATGATGTAGTGTAAAAATCAAGGGCTTTGATACTAACCACTAACACCCGCATTTTTAACTGCCATAAAATTTTCATTTTAAAACATTGAGAAAGTGAGAAAATACAAAACACCTAGGAAAAATGGGGTGTTACTGCCACACCTAACATAAGATAGATGTCTATCATTTCTCCAATGTTAGATACAAGGCTAAGAAAACCAATCAATCACCAATACGATAATAGAATTTTCCAAATTAAGATATGTAGATAATACAATAGGAAAATTACAAAATAAGACCTTCGTAGGTCCCCTAAATATCCAAATGAATAAAATAGCGTAAACGGAAGGTAATGAAATACATTTAAAATAAAATAAAAAAGGTAATCCCCTAAAACCCTTGACCATTAAGGACCTACATAATATCTCTGGGTGTCTACACTCTCAAGCCCTAAGCCCGACATAAGCTAGGACACTACCTTCCATCCTCAAAAACTTATACATGGTCTTCTACTCGTAAGATAGAGCAAGTGAACTAATAAACAAGAAAATCAGTATACTACATACTAAGTAAGCCAAATTACCCCCTTAATAGAAGTTATATGCATGCAACACCAAGATATAAAAAGGTAAATCATGCGCATGCCATAAAATTATATATATGTGTGTGTGTGTGTGTGTGTGTGCTCTACCATGGTTAAATAATGCATCAAGATTTCATATCATGAAAAGACTTAGACAACTCATAATTCATCGTTCTTACAATACAAAATAGATATCATGGATAGCAGTGTATGAATAGTCAATATGAAAACACAAGGGGTTACCTTAGAGAGCTTTTGGATTGATCTATTGGCCCCACATACCAACACAAGTCATTTCAGCATGATTTTTCCTCACTCACACAGTTCTGAAGAAACTTTTATAAAATTTTTGAAACTTTCCAAGAGGATCACCCATCCTAAAAATTGCTCTACGTCCAACACGCTTAACTATAGGGTTCTTATAATGGAATCACCAAAAGGATAGTATATTATGTTGATATAAGTAGTCATATCAATCCTTATAACAATCTAATCAAATTAGGGGTATTACATGAATAATAACAAGTTATTCTACATCTCTCTAGACTTGTATACTATCCACTTACAGGAGTATCCCATTAGGTCCATTTTCAAAGTTTTTATGATCCATTAGATTAATTAATTATAATTTATTAACCTACTTCCCTTTTTCTTTTTCTTTTTCAAGTGATGGATAGATTATCACCCCATGGTCTCACATACCTTGGAAGCCTATCCAAACTAGAGAATATAGAGTCTAGTCAAAATCAAGTAACCATTAAATGACACAAAGTACGGTCAAAGCTAATAAGCCACCTAGGTGACAAGAACCTCTAGTATCGATACCCCCTAATACATTATCAATGTCCATAGTACGTAAGGCACCATGGTCTACTATGGTCCCTCCTAAAGGTAAAGCCTGAAGGCACCTATAAATGCTTGAAGGCATACTAGCCCCAAGTCTAATCGAGGATTGAGTAATCTAGATCTATGCACAACTCAATCATCTTTCACTTATTAGTTTTTTATTCCCCTAGGTAATGTGATCAAATAAGGCCCATATAACAACCAAGCAATACATCCACCTAATCATTCCGACTTAGCAATTTTTAAACTCTAACCATGCGGAGGGATCTTTATTAATTCTTATCTAAGTTCAAATAAACCCATTGGGATAATCCATTTTGGCTAAGAATTTAGATTACATCATCCCTTCGTATAATCATAGCATACACATTCTGGATTTTCCACTATAACGTTATAAAGGCACTTATTATGAATTATGAACAATTTAATCCACCAAATAGGTTAGTTAGTTTATGACAAGAGGTGTGTTCTCATCATTAAAGAATCATATTATATTATAAGATAAATTATCAAACCATATTGAGTTTGAAAGAAACAAAAACAACACACTTTAGCTTAATCGGTTGATCACTTTGGGCTAATTAGTTAAGCATAGCCAAACCCCAAAGGTCCCTCAAACCAGTTAATCGATACGGTCAAATGAGCTAATTGTTCTAAAAATAAGTCGATCAATTTTGACAAAATGGTTGATGGGTTTAAATACATAGCAACCATGGCACCACAAACAACCCAGTTGATTAGTTTAGGCCATCATGTCAATTGTTATAAGAACTGGTCAAAAGGATTTGCTAAACCAGTCAATTAGCTTGCTCCCAGATAACAGATAACAAATATTTTAAATATGATTAAAGCTCTAAAATCCTACCATATCCAAACTATAACACTATCATAGCATAAGACCAAGATTTTACATGGTCATTTATCGAATCATGCTTCATTTATAAGAAATCAAACCTATTTCTCATGAATCAAGCCTTTTCTCATAAATATTAAGAACTCCAACATGCATAATTAAAATGCCAAGATCTTATATATGCATATTATGATTAGAATTTTACATAGTACACTAACTCACATGCTTATTCCTACCAAATTTCAAAGGTATTAATGCCTTTCTTGAAGCTTAGCAAAATTTTCCACCAATGAGAGAAAACCTTAAGTTGAAAGATTTCTTCAAAACCTTAATAATAATAGGTTAAACTTATAAATATTACCATAATCTTTACCAATCAAGAAACTTTAATTAGGGTAGAAAACAAACTTACCACCTCCCAACATCGTCATTTTCATATTTAGACTCTGTTTCCCTATGCCATATCCAACAAGTGTAACTTGTATCAATTCCATACACAAATAAATGATCTCTCAAATCATTAGCGTTGACACGCTGAATATAAGCACACTTCAAACAAGGACAGACTATTCTACTAGAGTCCCGAGCATGTTCAACTGCAAACTTGATGAAAAACTCCACTCCTTCGTTATATTCTCTAGACAGGCGATTTGCAGACAACCATTTCCGATCCATATTATTTGAATCTAGATATATCCCACATGAAAGTAATTATTAAAAATCAATTGAATTATAAGTATAATAATTTTCAAATCACTCTTGCTTAGAAAGAATTAATCTCAAATGTATCATGCTATTCTCTCTCTCTCTCTCTCTCTCTATATATATATATATATATATACGAATCATGCTAACAAGTTTCCAAAATTATATTAATGCTGATCAATGAAACTCCTCATACTCACAAAGAGTTCATTATATATATATATATATATATATATATATATATATATATGCATACATACAAACGTAGAAAAATATTATACAATTAATAGTTCAATTTACAAAAGATATGCATACTATAGGATTTAAGCAATAGCAGCACTATATACATCAAAATGTTGCTACATCTCAAATACCTAAAAAACGAAAACTCATATCTAAAACTAAATCCCCCGATAGCCTCGTCGAGTCCGACTAAAAACTATAACTCTAAAAGTCCACTCATCACGATATATCATTTGATCCCTGACATTATCAAATGAGAGTCTACTCACGGATACTCTAGGGTAATCGAGGTGGATACTCCGAGGAAAGCTATGACGATACCTCCACTTGTCATCGATGACCATCAGTTCTCTTGATATCCTACCATACTCTCTAACAAACAGCTCACCCTCAATAAATCTCGGGTGTGGTGCATCAGTGTGGTAGACAAACCACTGCAAAAAAGTAGACGTAACCGATGACCATGGCTCTATCTGAGGCAGGGTCAACAGAAGGTGATAAGATCTGAAATGGAAGGGGTGATAGGATGAGCCACTCGCGTACAAATGACATAGCTCGTTATATAACCATATCACATGAGTCCGTACATCTCTATATGGCGCTATATGAAAATATAGTGGAGGGTATGTCATTTGATCACTACTGAAATGCCCCAAAAAATTATAATCTTAAATATTATATTTAAATGAGGTTTTATTATAAAAAAATTAATTAAATAAATTATTTAATTAAAATAAAAGGAAATTAATTAGGGAAAATCAAGAATAAATTTATAAGTATTTTAATTAGGAGGAATTTGAGTATTTTGACTAATTAAAGATTTTAATTTGGGAATTTATTTAAATAAATTATTTTATTTAAAATAAGAATGATAAAATAGTTTTAATTTAATAATAATTTTATAAATAATTTAATTGGAGGAATTTAGGGTGTTTTGCTAATTAAAATGGAATTTATGGAAAATATTTTAAATATCCTAATTTAGCCTAAAAAGGGATTTAAATATTATTTTATTTAAATATTATTATTTTAAATATCCTAAATATTTAGATTAATTTAATTGGGCCTAACCTATTTTATTTCTCCTTTCCTTTTTCCCTTTTTCTTTTTCTTTCTTCCTTTTTCCTTTTCTTTTTCTTTCTTTTTCTTCTTTTTCTTTTTCCTCTTCTTCTCGCCGAACTGGGCCAGCTCGCGGCCTAGTTCCCCTTTTTCTTTTCTTCTTCTTCTTCGGCACGACCCAGCCCACGTCGTCGTCCTGCCTCTGCCCTCCATGCCGCATTTCGCCCGTTTTACGCTCGAACCTCGTCGTTCCATTAAACGCACCCTCGACCGCGCCCGAACCGCCCGGTTCTTCCTCCTTTTATTTCTTTCTTTTTCCTTCGCGAATCGCCCGGCCATCCGTCTTCTTCTTCCTCCTCCCTCTTCCGTCGCTACGCTGCAACGTTGGCCGCCGTCAATGGCTTCTCCTGCTACGGTGAATAATACCCGCCGTTTCTTGTCTCATTGTCTTCCTCTTAACTCCAGGAATAAATTGGCATAATTTTCGAGCATTAACTCTCGCCCGTTTCTCCTCCCCAACCTCTCAAAACCCCGAAGCCAACCAAACGTCAGCCGATCAATTACCGCCTCCGGCCACCCAAATTATTGCAATTAAAACTTCCATGTCGACCTCCAGCTCCTCATTATCCATTCCAACATCTATATATAGCCTAGTTGTAGGATTTTTGAAGACTTTTCTTCCCCGAAATCCTCGGCCCGAGCTGCCGCCACCCCAACTTTAGACGTCTCTTCCGCCTCCGTTAGCCAACTCCAGAGCCACCGCTTCATGCCAAATGCTTCCCTGCAACGCCCTCTAGTTAACCAAACTATTTTAATCTCTCGATTCTTCTTTTACGAGCCTAAATAATCATGCAAAGTTAGATGCTCGTTTCGCCGGAATTTTGACCCTGAAGCCTTAAACCGCCTTCCACCGCCGTGCGCCGCCACCTTTGGCTGCACCACCACCATCATTTTGTCCCTCTCCTCCCGGGAAACAATAAACACCTCTTATATCACCTCAATTCTCCCTATCTTTTTCCCAACATCCATCTTTCTCTTTGTTCTTCTATTTTTCCGGCCACCGCCGCCGCCGCCGTGAACCACCGCTGGTGCCACCTATCCCCACCAGCTTAAGGTTGAACCCTAGACCCTCTCAACCATTTTCCATATTATTATAAGCCTTGATTTAATTTATTTTCAATTATTTGCATATAATTACCATTATTATTATTCTTAATATTTATATTCTTAATATGTTTTATTATTATTTGATGAGAAATTTTATTCTGAATTGTACTTGCAGGGTGGAGAGTGGTAATAAAACAACATTATTGTTAGTTTTGAATTTTAAGTTATTAATTGAATTATTATGGGATTATCATCATTATTATTATTATTATTATTATTATTAATATTATAATTATTAGAATAATTATTATTATTATTTTATTAATTATTCTGGAAAATCTTAGGCCCTAATTTTGTATTAACATTTGCACTTATTTATTTTAGTATTATTATTTCTACTGTTATTATAACCATTAATAATAATATTTTTATTATCTTTATTATTTTAATGTTATTATATATGTTAGTAATTTTATTATTAATATTAAATAAGTGGTAAGTCATTAGTTATAAGTAGGGTCGAAACCCCACTTTAAATTTTAAAGCTTATTATTATTATTATTATTATTATTATTATTATTATTATTATTATTATTATTATTATATTATTATTATTATTATTTATATTCTCATTGATATTAGTTTTATTATCCTTGATATTATTATATTAGTATCATTATTAACATTAGGGTAAAATATTTAACCCTATATTATCAAGGTTTATAATATCTCTATTATTTTTATGTCTTTAGCAAAGTTAGAATGTTGTTAACGTTATTTTATTAATATGTTATTATTTGGTCAAATCCCTAAGGAGGCGTAGGAACGTGCTCCAAGACCGGTGTCGTTTCAGGTAAGGGGTGCTAAGGCCTTTTATGTGCTAATGTGCATTGTGTGATTCATATGCTATGCATTCTATGTTTATGATTATTAATTATGCCGTATATGCTATGACATGGAGTTGAAGTATGTTTTCGTATGGCATGTGTATTATTTGTGTATAACCCTGTAAGACATGCATGTGAGGATGTTGATATGATTTTATGTGGGAGAAAGGATGAAAAAGGAGGATGGGAAAAGAAGTTGACTAAGGGAAGTGAGTTTACCTAATTTTATGAATTTATAAGGAATAATCTATTGCATGGTTTTATTTGGAAGAATGTAATCTATGATGTTATATGGGAGAATCGAATTATTGTTTGTTTGGGAGAATCTAATTTATGATTTTAATTGGGAGAATCTAATTTATGATTTGTCTGGTGAAATCCAATTTATGGTTTTATATGGGGAAGTTTAATTTATGGTTTGGTATGATTTTATGTGAGAGAAATTAATATATGGTTTGTATGGAATAATTTAATTTATGATTTGATTGGGAGAATATAATTTATGATTTGTTTGGGAGAATCCAATTTATGGTTTTGCTTGGGAGATTCTAATTTATGATTTTATGGGGAAGAATCTAACTTATGGTCTTGTATGGTAGAATCTAATTTGTGGTTATGAAAGAGGAGAATCTAATCAATTGTATTATGTGGAAAAATCTTTGGGTTTTATATGATTTGAACCTTTGTGTTGGTATGGATTGAATTTAGGGTTTTGTGTGAATGAATCTTTGGGTTGTATATTGTTTGAACTTAGGGTTTGGTAAGGATGGATACTTAGTTTGGTATGGATGAATCATTGGGTTTTATATGGTTTGAATCTAGGGTTTGGTATGAATGAATCTTTGGGTTATGTGGAATGAATTTAGGGTTTTGTATGATGAGATTTTGGGTTTTGCATAATGGTTAATGGTTGTATGGTGGTATTAGGGTTTGCATGGAAGTTAATATTTGCATGGGATGTGTAAAGTTTGTATGAGAGTAAAGTTTACGTATGGAACGCTGATTTGGGATTTGAGGAAAGTAATGTAAGTGTTGTTTGGGGGATTGAACATTTGAAGGGAAAATAGTGTGTGGAGCATTATATGGGTACGTAGGAAACCGAGCTAGGGTTCGTGTGGATAATTAGGGTTTGGTGCAACTGCTTAGGGTTTTTGCGGTATCAGGTGTTTTTTTTTGGTGATTAAAGTGGATTCATGAGGATGGAATTTATGAGTTACAATGTGTGAAGTGTTAAAGGAGTGATTCATGCATGTCTAGGGTGAAAGCCGTTGAATAAGATACTTAAGACACTAATTATTTAAAGTGGAAGATCGTTGAGACGGGACCAACCGATCCACCGGTTTGGAATAGTGGTTAGGGTTCTTACCCTATGTGTGACCGATCCACTGGCTATAATAGTGGTTAGGGCATGATGTCCTATGCGTAACCGATCCACCAGTTATAATAGTGGGGATTCTCGAGCTCAACAACTGCAAACCAGAATTTTGCTAAAATGCCTAAAAGATACTAATTACTTACAGTGGAACACCATGCGTGCTGGAGCCAACCGATCCACCGGTTAGGAATAGTGGTTAGGACGCGTAGTCCTATGTGTATCCGATCCACCGGCTATAATAGTGGTTAGGGTATGATACCCTATGCGCCTCCGATCCACCGGCTATAATAGTGGGGGCTTCCGTTTTCGCATGGATTTGATAAAAAGACATGATGTGTATCGAATTCCGATAAAAGATTAATTAAGTAATTAATCTGGACTATGATTGGGCCTTTATGTATGTACCCGAATGATTGGTCGATATTATGACATGATGATGGTCTTTATGTCCTTTTATTATTATGCATGATTTTATGTGCTTATGTGTTGGCCTTAGTGCTCGGTTACCTTACTCAGTACGTAGCGTACTGATCACCCTTTTTATGGGTGCTGCTCATTCCCACGAGTAGTATGCCTTCTGAATTTGTGCAGGTGGGCGAGATATCAGTTGGGGCTGAGTGTTGAGCGTGTTTGGCTCGAAGTTCGAGAGTGTTGTGGCCGTATTCATTCTTTACGCGATTTCATTCCTTTTGTTATTTCTTTGGTATAGTATTTACCATTTTCTGATTCATTACTCGATTAAGTATTTTAATGAACCTTTTATCGGTTGTAAGTTTAACTCTCTTTTGGAAATGAATTACATTTCTTGATGCGTACTCTGATTTTGTTTTACAACCGTTTAATGCTTATTTGGAAATTGGATTGTATTGATTATTTCTTTTCTTAGCCTTAGCACTTGGTACTGGAACGGTCGGAGAGAACTGGTCTAGTACTAAGTGTGGCGGTAAAATTTCCAGAATTCACGGGTTTTAAGTATTTCTAATTTAATTGCTTCCGCTTTTAAGAAAAAAAAAATTAGTGAATTTTGGGGTGTTACAACTACCTACAAATGAGAACCACTAAATCTTATCATCAAGGTTGTTCTCGAAATTAAAAGGATCTAAATTACAGAATATGTAAACTAATCTTCAACTAGCTAGACAAATCATAAATATATTCTACCAGATCATAACCAACTATGTAAACCTAACAACATCAAACTATTTAAAATAAGGACATAATCTTTAGTTATATATTTAACAAACTGGCTAAACATCAAACTATCATCAAATCATTCAAGCTACGCATAGTAAAATCAAGTAGATATTAATAAGATAATATATATATATATATATATATATATATATATATATAGTACAATCTAATAAATCCTATATGATTATTATTATTATTATTATACACAATTATTCATCTCTATTTAATTTTTATCGATCACAACACCGATGCCCAACCAACCTCATCAACTTTTCCCCATGCACAATACCCTTATCCTTAGGATTTTTCCTTATAGCCCTAGTTTATATTTAGTATAACAAACGATAAACCCTAACCCTAACCCTAACCCTCCCCCTCCCCTCCCCTAACCCTAACAATAATTAACCCTAATAAATTATAATAAAAAATAACACTAAACCTCATAAGATAATGATCCTAAACCTATAGCTAACCCTAACCCTAACCACAATTATTTAAGATTATATATATACATCTTATATATAAATATATTATAAATATATATACATATAATAGAACACATATAAACACACATTTTACGGAAAAGAAAACATACACGTATTACAAAATATATATTAAAAAAAGCATATAAATACACATGATCATCTGTATATACAATAATGTGAGTGCTAAAAAAATATATACACCTTAATTTTATACTTAGAACGTACATATCTTATGATAATAATATATATTTTAGGCTTGTGGATTCTCTTAAAATAATAATAAATATTTTTATAAAATAGATTATAAACACATTTATATATATATATATATATATATATATATATATATATATATATATATATATATAATTGACATATATATTAAGGTCTCGGCCGGCCACAATCAAAAAAGACCACAGCAAAATTTTTCACCAACACATCAAACGACAGATTTTTGAACAACACATCAAACACAACCTCTTCGGTGAAACATGCATGCATTTATATATATATATACATATCAGTAGAGACAAATTAAGCAATGAAGGAAGAACAACACATACGTAAAGGGAGCGACGATGTACAAGTTGAGAACGGCAACGACGAAGGTACAAATGCTGGCTACGTTCGCAAGAATGGCAGAGGGGTGGTGGAGAGATGGCGGTGTGACGGTTTCCCTTAATTCAGAGGAGCCAGAGCGGTGGTGCAAGGGTTTACAAGAGAAAGAGAGTACGAGAGGGAAGCGGCAGAGTCTGAAATTTTTGGCACGAAACAGAAGAGAACGAAATAAAAGGAGATTTTAATAACGGCTCCTGTAAGAACCGTTATTAAAACCTTGCCAATTTTAACAACGGTTCTTATTTGAACCGTTATTAAATCATGTTTTAATAACGGTTTTACGTCAACCGTTATTAAAATTCCCGTGCAAAATTTTACCTTGCACTTGTAATAACGGTTATTACGTAAAACCGTTATTAAAACTTCCCGCGCATTAATTTTCACGGATTTGACGACGGTTTTCGAACCACCGTTATTAATGTCCCGTTATTATTTCCTGTTTCCGTAGTAGTGTTATGTGAAAATTATATGATTAATTGCATTGAGGAATAGTGTGCTTGATATGCTTTAGTATTAAAAGAATCTTAATTTGGGAAACAATTCTCACGATTCGAGCGTTACTATATTACTTGATGAATATAATGATGTATTTCTTGATGGATTACCTCTTAAACTATCGAAATTAGAGGTATAGAGTATGTTATAGTTTTAATTCCTGAAATGTTTTTACTTAATAAACCTGCTTATAGATGTAATCCATAAGAAGCTAAGTAATTACAAAGATCAATACAAGAACTAGTAGATAAACGTTATATGAGAGAAAATATGAGTCTTTGTTGTGTACCTGCCTTGTTAGTTCCTAATGCTAGTGGGATAGGGAAGGATGGGTTCTTTTACAAGAAAAAAGACCTATTGCGAAAAAATAAATGGAGCTAAATTGAAGTAATCGACATATGACAAGGAATTATTTGCCATCATATATAGCTTAGAGACATGGAGTCATTATTTGAAGGCTAAATATTTTGTATTACATTATGATCATAAGAGCTTGAAATATTTATATGGTCAAAAGAAAATTATTCCAGGACATAAAAAGTAGATAAACATCTTATAATCCTTTGTATTCTTTGTCAAACACTTAGATGTAAAAGAAAATGTAGTAGCAGATGCTTTCTCTCAAAGGTCTACATTGCTTGTCATATTAGATGCTAAATTGATAGGGTTTGGGATGTTAAAAGAACTATATCCTAAATTGAAAGATTTTAGTGATGAATATCAAGCATGCAAAGAAAATGGATGTCATGGCAATTATGCATCATAAGATGGATTTTTATTTGAACTCCATAAAATTTGTGTACCAAGATCAAGTATTAGAGATTTAGCCCATATTTGGAGCTACTTATCAAAATTAGTTGTCCATGATAATTACATATTTTAGAAACTTTTTAGTTTAATACATTTTTTAAAATAAACAATTAACATAGATAACTACTTTTGATAAGTAATTCCAAACAAACATTTACTTATTAAAAAGATGCATGAAGGAACTATAGAAGGACATTTTGGTACTCAAAAGACATTATAAATATTAAGAGAGAACTTCTATTGGCCATGCATGATTAAGGGTGTACAACTTATAGTAAACCGATGTGTTACTTGTAAAAAAAGTAAAAATTTCTTTTTCACAAAAGTTTATATACACCATTACCTGTGCTTAGTCAATCAATAGAAAGGAGTTAGTATAGACTTTATCTTAGAGTTTCCTAGAACTCAAAGAGGTAAATATTCTATTATGGTAGTGCTAGATAGATTTTCTAAAATGGCTAAGTTTATTCCATGTAATAAAACTGATGATGCTATGCATGTTGCTAATTTGTTTTTTGAAAGAAAATTTGAAACTACATGGCATACCTAAAAGTATTGTTTTGGATAGAGATGTCAAGTTTCTTAGTTACTTTTGGAAGACATTATTGAACATGTTAGGAACTAAGTTGTTATTTAGTAATTCACATTATCCACAAATTGATGGACAAACTAAGTTACAAATCTCCTCTTGATACTTTGTTAAGAGGATTGGTAAGTAAAAGTACTAAAGAATAGGATATTAAGTTAGCTCATGTCGAGTTTTCTTGAAATCAAAGTCCTTCAAGTACTAATCGCTCAAATCCATTTGATATTGTGTATGGGGTGAATCTGTATATGCCATTTGACATAATAACTTTAAAAAAGGTGAGTTTAAAAATTATGAAGCAAAGGATAGGGTTGAAGTATTTCAGAAGCTTCATCAACAAATTAAGGGCAACATACAATGAGCTAAGAAAAAAGTACCAAAATCAAGCTAACTAATATCTCACTCCAAAGGTATTTTTTCCTGGTGATTAAGTTTGGTTACATTTGCAAAAAAAAAATATTTCCTAATCTAAGAAAGCATAAATAAATGCCAAGAATAGATGGACCATTAAAAATCCTTAGAAAATTTAGAGAAAGTGCTTATGAACTTGAAATTCTAAAATATTATGGGGTGTTTCAAGGATATTTAATATTGGTGATTTGTCTCCTTATTATAATGATGTCAATTTGAAGACAAATTATTCTTAAGTTGGAGAGAATGATACAGGATCATCCATGGATATTCAAGATAATGAAGATTTGGCACATTTAGTAATGGAGCCTATTATAATATGTTTGTTTGAAAATAATATGAGTAACCATATTAGGTCAAGTAGATCAATTCTATAGCCTTGGATGTTAATTTTCTTCATGATATAATATTTTCTTTTTTCAAAAAATAAATATGAGTAACCATAACAAGTGTACTCTAAGTAATTCTTGTAGGCATGTAACATATTTTTAAGGAGAAGATTTGATGTGTGTGTAAAGATGGGATTCTCAATTATATGATATTAATGCTTGGTTATGTTGAGATTGATAAGAATAAGCTTCAAACATGATGGTTGGATGATAAGGAATTCGAATAAGGTAAACTAAAGATGATGATGATTCGAATAAGATGATTATGATTCGGTGGTGATGGATAACTAATGATGATGGTTTGAATAAGATGGCATAACTATGATGTTAATTCAACAATGATGTATTGGTGATGATGATGTATTGAAGTTGAATGTAATTTGAATTTTGTGTGATTTCAATTCAAGTTAATCGAATCTGTGTAAATAATTAATATTGAAACTCTTAATCTCTTTGTCTCTGTGAATTAGAGATTAAGTTATATCCTTTCTACCCTGCATAATCCACGCTTTTATAGCCATCACCATCATCATCATCCAAGAATCTACCAAAATCAAAGCCTAATTGAAACCCTAAACTAGTTTTAACATTCAAAACCCTAACCCTAAAATCTGAACAATAACATAACCCTAACCCTAAAATTTAAAGCTAAATCCTAACCTTAACCCTAACCCTAACCTTAACCCACACAATCATCTTCCATTGAACCCTATCCTTTGAATCATCATCATCACCAATACATCATTGTCAAATAAACATCATAATTATCTCATCTTATTCGAACCATCATCATTAGTTATCCATCCCCACCGAATCATAATCATTTTATTCGAATCATCATCATCTTTAGTTTACCTTATTCGAATTCCTTTATCATCCAACCATCATGTTCGAAGATTATTCTTATTAATCTAAACATAACTGAGCAATAATATCATATAATTGAGAATCCCATCCTCCCACACACATCAATTTTGGTATCAAAGCCTTAGGTTGGAGCTATTGCAATCAAGATTCAATCTTTCTTTCAAGATTCTTCAAGAAAGTGTCTCACATTCAAGGATATCCAATAATTCATCAAGAAAATACAAAAGGGCTGAGCACTTAGGGGCATGTTTGGGAGGACAACATTAGGTTGGGGAAGAGAGAAGATGGAGAACCAAGGAGAATAGTTGAGAGATATTCTCAAGACCTTGATGGATGAAATCAAGGAGGTAAAATTACATGTGGGAAGAATAGAAGCTTTCCATGCTCAAGAGTTACATGTGCAACCAAAAAAACGAAGGGAACAAGTAGAGGAAGATCACGTGAGAAGGGCATAAAACTGAGTGGAGGACGGAGAAGAGAGCATGGGAAATTATGTAAGACCACGTGAAACCTCAAAAAAAACCTATGACGATGTGGAAAAAGGAATCCGCTTTGATCTACCCGGCTTTGAAGGTAATTTCAATCTAGAATCTTTTCTCAAATGGTTGCAAATTATTGAATCTATTTTTGAGTATAAGGAGATTGATAATAAGAAGAGGTGCCAAATAGCAATACTGAAGTTTAAGAAATTTGCTAGAGTGTGGTACGATAATTTAAAGAGGAGAAGGGAAAGAGAAGGAAAATCCAAAATTAGGTCATTGGAAAAATAAAAAAAAAATACTTGAAGAAGAAATGTGTGCCTCAAGAATACAAGCAAGAAAATTTTATAAAAATGACTACTTTGATACAAGGGTTGTTTGGAGTAGAGGAGTGCACTTGAGAGTTCGAAAGGTTAGCTCTAATATGTGATTTCCAAAAAAAGAGAAGAACAAAGGTGTGCATGATTCATTGAGGGTTTAAATATGAATCTTCAAGAGAAGGTAGAGGTGTATCCTTAAGAAGTGTTTGAAGACCTAGATAAGTTAGCAATCAAGTTCAAGAAATAGTTAAAGAGAACAAGGAAACAAAACAAGTAAACCAATGCTCCATATGGTTCAACTTTTAAGGGTAAGTCGAAGCCACCAATTTATCAAGCCACAAATCAAGACAATGTTAGGAGGTTCACTTGGGAAGAAAAGGGCAAGGATCACGTGGTTGATAAGGTGAACAAGCAATGCTTTAAGTGTAGAGGTTATGGCCACTTTGCGTGGGATTTTCCAAATGAAAGAGCATTGACTTTCAAGGAGATAACAAGTATGGAGGCTTGTGAATAAAATGAAGATCTTGATGAAGACGTTGAAGAATAAAGTGATAGCCTGAAGGATGCTTTGGAAGAAGGCCAAGCGGATTGCTATTTGTAGCAAAGGATGCTCCAAGTACAGCAACCTTTACTTACTCAACGAGAGAAGATTTACAAGTCCAAGTGTAAACTTGGTGATAAAGTGTGTGAAGTCATCATTGACACTAGCTCATGCACTTATGTTGCTAGTGAGAAGATGGTGAACAAGCTCAGTTTGGAGACCAAGAGCCATCCAAGAGCATATTCACTCCAATGGCTCAACAAAGATAAAGTTGTAAGGGTAACCAAACAAAATCTTATCTCTTTTAAGATTGGAAATTATTTTGATGATGTGTTATGCAATATTCTACCTATGAATGCTTGTCACATTTTGTTGGAGAGGCTGTGATAATTTGATAGGAAGTTTGTGTATGATGGGTTCCTTAATGAGTATGTAGTGTGAAAGGGCCAAAAGAAGTTTAGGCTAAAACCTAATCAATATAGGGAGGATTCGGTTTTGAGGAATAAAAAGGGGGAAGGAGCCAAAAGCATGCAGAAAAAAAAGGAAGAAAAAAAGAAGGTAGATGTCAAATGTAGGAAGGGAAAATAGAAGAGTAGCATGGAGATGTTGATCCTTAAAAAGTGTGAGATGAATTAAGCTATCAAAGATGAGAAGATGTGTTATGCATTGGTGGTAAAGGAAGTCCAACGAGGGGAGAATGCTAACATGGATCCAAAATTGCAACAAGTATTGAAAGAATATGCCGATGTTTTTCCGGATGAGTTCCCAAGTGGACTAACTCCTTTGAGAGGTATTGAGTACGCTATTGATCTTATGCCAGGAGTCCCACTAACAAACAAGCCTTTTCTCGAGAGAAATCAACAACATCACAATCAAGTTGATAGATGGAATTTATAGACTATTTTCCTGCGTAAAAATGTCATTTATTCCTCAGTAATTTTATAAGATTTAATATTTTCTCGAGTTTTTCTCTTTTGAATAGATTTTACAGGAAAAGATAAAATTGAAGAAATTTAAAGGAGAAATCAATGAAAAGAAGACATCAAGCAAAGAACACATCAAGAAACATTGAATCAATGGGAGAAAAGTTGAAAATGAAGCAAATACACCAAGAGAAGTTGTGCTGAAATTTTAAGGGAAGAAGAGTGAAAGAGCCAAGAACATGCTACCCTCGTGTTTCCTAAACACGGGATGTGTTAAAATCTCAGTTCTTATATTCAGAATCTAGAATTTGGCAGAGAAGTCAGAGAATAACACGGACCGTGTTTTTCTTAAATTTTGTAACCGCTCACATGACCTATTTTTTGATATACTCTCTATCAATTTGGGGTTCGAAAATTAGCTTTTAGGATTTGAAACAATTGAATGTGCTCTCTTTCTCTATTCCCTCTAGAAAATACATGTACTTCACAATTCCAACTTCCTTTATCTTTCTTGTATTCTATTGAAAAATTGACGGTCTGCAATTCAAGTGATAAGTCCTTCTCTATTCCTTTATCAATTGCAAGTTCTACATTTTGATTGAATGCAAGTAAAGTTTCTGTAATTGTATTTTTATTTCTCTTGATTTTAGTGTGTTGTTACTATTATTAGATGTTGTTTGTATTAATTACAAGTTATTGCATGTAATAGTGTGGTCTACAAGTATGTAAATGTTAGAGTAAATAAAACAGGGTAGGATGATTTGAGGATGGAATTATGTTTCAAATATAATAACGCAATTTGAAGGTTTGATTCTATATGAAATTTAATTGAATTAATGGATGGAATTGAATGATTTTATATCATAGATTAAGAATTTAAACTAATTAGATTGATCACCTATTTAGTTTAGAACTTAATATCTGCTAAGATAACATAATTAACCTGTAATTGTTAATTAACGTGTCTAGAGTAGAAAGAAGGTTAATTGTTAATCTTATTCGTTAATTCGTACAATTGCATAATCCGAGCTTATGTGGGTATGGTTGTAGTTGACTGCTTTCTATTCATAATGCTGCCATTAATTGAATCTAGTGTTCGTAACCTAGATTATTAAATGGTTAGGTGATAAATTGAGAGCTTATTCAATTTATAAGAATTGAGATAAAGCAAAGAGATGAATTATTATGAGTTTCTAAAGGTCAACATTAAATTATTTAGAATCATCCTTGTTCCATAAGTATTTGATACTTTAATTCCATAATCAATTCATTCCTATCCTCATTCATCAATTAGAGAGCAGAGTTGACTTTAGTATAGAATTAGCAATAGAATTAATGAAATTGTGTAACCGTGGTTTTAACATCAATTACAAAATTAGTGATTAAACACCATTCCTTGTGGGTTCGACTCCTTCTTACCATTTACTATGTAATTGGGAATTAGGATTTATGTATTAAATTTGTTATGCATACGACAGCGCATCACAAGTATAGATTTCTAATGACAAGATTGGATGACAAGTTAGATGAGTTGCATGGTGCAAATGTGTTCTCGAATATTGATCTTAGGAGCAGCTATCATCAAATGAGCATAAGGGAAGGGGACAAGTGGAATACACCTTTCAAGACTAAGTATGGGTTGTATGAGTGGTTGGTGATGCCATTTGGGCTATGTAATGCACCAAGTTCCTTTATGAGATAGATGACCAAGGTACTTAGACCCTTTCTTAGAGTCTTTGTTGTTATTTACCTTGATGATATCTTGGTATATAGCAAGAGTGAGTTCAAGCACAAGGATATTTGACAAGCTTAGAGAGGTGAAGCTCTATGTTAAGATGGAGAGCTGTGATTTTATGATGGAGAGGGTGAATTTCCTTGGTTATATTGTGAGTGGAGATGATATTAGAGTTGATCTGTCAAAGGTGGAAGCTATACAAACGTGGCCTATTCCTACTAATGTCCACAAATTTCAAAGTTTCCATGGATTGGCCTCATTCTATAGGCAGTTCATAAAATAATTCTCTATCATTGTAGCACCTATCACACAATTGATGAAGAAAAGAGAGTTCAATTGGAATGATAGAGACAAAGGCTTTTAAAGACTTGAAGACAAAGATCTCAACTGCACTAGTATTATCTTTACCTTATTTCGATAAATTATTTAAAGTAACTTGTGATGCTAGTGGTGTAGGCATTGGGGGTGTTCTCTCCCAAGAAAGGAAACCAATTGCTTTCTTTAGTGAGAAGTTGAATGGTGAAAGAATCAACTATTCGATCTATGATAAAGAGTTCTATGCTATTGTGTGTTGTTTACAAGCATAGAATCATTACTTGAGACCCAAGCCTTTTTTACTTCACTTGGATCATGAGAGTTTGAAGTATTTACATGGTCATAAGAAGGTGATTCCAAGACATGCTAAGTGGATAAGCTTCTTGTAAACATTTGTGTTTTCTACAAGACATGTGGATGGCAAAGAAAATGTTGTGGCGGATGCATTATCCAGGAGGACCATGGTACTTACCATGATGGATGCAAAGCTTTTGGGATTCTAGTTGTTGAAGAGTCAATAAGCCATGGATGATGGTTTTGCTATGATATTCAAATATTGCAAGAAACAAGGAAGTTATGGAGCTTATTGCTTCAAGATGGGTTCTTATTCAAACATAATAAATTGTGTATGCTCAAGACCTCGGTTTGAGACTTACTAATTAAAGAGGTGCATGAAGGAGGAATTGCAAGACACTTTGGAGTTCACAAGACTTTGGAGTTGTTGTAGGAACATTTCTGTTGGTCAAGAATGCAAAAAGGAGTATAAGCCATGGTTGCTAGGTGTGCTACGTGTTAAAGGAGCAAGATTTTCTTCCACAAAGGATTGTATGTACCTTTACCCGTGCTTGCTCAACCATGGGAAGGTGTTAGCATGGATTTTATTTTGGGATTGCCTAGGATACAAAGAGGCAATGATTCTATTATGGTTTTGGTGGATCGATTTTCCAAGATGGCGTATTTAATTCCATGTCACAAGATCGATGATGTAAATCCCCGTATTTCAAAATTCAATTTTATTAAGCTTAATTTGTTCACAATATTTAATTCTTTTAATTTCGGTTCATTTTATGGATTTATCGATGATTTTGACTTCATAATTGAATTTAATTAATTTTTGTCATTGCGGATCATTCTAGATAAGTTTGTTCACGACCATGATTTTATTGTATACATATGATTTTGATTTTCGGTTAAAAATATGTATTTTCGTTCTTTCTCGTATTTTGATTTTTGATATTTTAGATTCGTTTTCGATTATAACTTCTTCATGTGATTACGACATTATTTTGGGAGTTATATTTCATTAACAAAATATGTTATTTAAATTCTAAAATTTCCATTTAAAATAGTCAAATTTATTTTAATGATTTTATTCGTAAAAATATTTTTGATTTTGAATTTATTCATTTCCAAAGTTGTTAAAATCATCAGGAATTTTTAAATTAAAAAGATCTTTATGGATTTATTTTTAAAATTAATTTTCTTCCGTTTTATACTTTTTTATTGTGGGAGACCTATTTCGGAAATTATTTAAATTACTCTCGGTTTATTAGAATTTGACTTAAATATCTTCTTATGTGTTTTTAAATATTTTTCGAGGTCTTATAACGTATTTTTGTAAATAATATAAATTTTTACATTCGTTGGTAAATTCTTCCAAAAATATTTCAGAAATTCTTTATATAGCTCTTATATTAGTTTTAGGCCTTCGGATCGTTGCGAAATAATTTTTTGCTAAATAAATTTTTGATAAAATCTTCCAATAATATTTTTTTAGACGTTTAGTATTTCTTGTATATTTTTAATTGCAAAAAAAAAAAAAATCCCGACCGGTACCCGACCCCCCTCTTCTTTTCCTTTTCTCTCTTCTTTTGTCTCTTCTCTTCTCTATCTCTTTACCAACTGCCCTGTTCTATGCAACCCAAACCCCAACCTGCCATCTTCTTCCTGCTCCTTCATCGATCGTTGGCTACCACCATTTCAGCCTCCCACTACTGTCGATGCTGCAACAGTCGCCGAAGTAGCGCAGCAGCAGCCAAAGCAGCGCCACAGCAATAGGTTGCGCCACCATGTCCGGCAACGACAAGCTTTGCTGGCTGCCGGCAATTGGTCTTCCACCTCTGGAGTATCTTCCCCAGCCTCCACTTGTCCTGATTTGCTAATCTTGTTTGGTATAAGTTTCTGAAAACCCTAACCCTTGTTTTGATTAATTGAGTATGAATTAGCTTATGATAAGCTAAATTGATTGTGTAATTATGTATATATATGTTGTATGATTGATTCAGAGTGGTTAATTGTAGTGTATTTGGTCAATTTATACAAATCAAATTTTTGGCCAGGTTATGCCTAAATTTTTTGGATTCAACCGATTAAGCTATTTTGGGTAAATTGATTTTACATTACGCTTTAAAATGTATCTAATTTCATATCGGAACCGTCAATTTGAGAAATTTACAAGGAATTAATCGGAATTGACTTTCTAGGTCAAATTTCATGTGTGATGAAATTGGATTGCATAATTAAGTCCTTTCACTCAATTAATTTCATAATATCGTTTGAAATGTATTTAATTTTATATCACGACTGTTGATTTGGGAAAATTGTGTGAAATTGATCGGAATTGGATTTTTAGATCAAAACTCTTGTGGGTCTAAATTGGACTGTGTAATCGGGTTATTTTATTTAATTGATTATATAATTTACATTAGAATACATTTAATTACAATCCCGAACCGTCAATTTATATATTTTAGCAAGAATTGATCGAATTTGCATTCTAGCCTCAAAAACCCTAATTGTGCTAAATTGGTTACCTCTTTTATTGGTTTTGATCAATTGATTATATGATATGTTACTAAATATGTCTAATTGCATTTCTAAATATTCAATTAAATTAAATTAATATAATTTAACCGAATTGCATTTTCAGGCCTTAAACCCTATATTTCAAATGAAATTATAAAATTGGTCATTTGTATAGCTGTTTTCCTAAGATTGAATTTATAGAAATAGTTGAGATGATCTTAATTGCATTCTAATACCTTATATTGGTATTAATTAATTTAAATTATCTGAGTTTCTGTTTTAGGCTTTGAAACCCTAATTTTGAAAACCGATTGTCTTGAATTGATTACTCGGAAGATTATTTTATTGAAATTGATTATCTAGATTTATTTAAAATTAGTTTAAGTGTACTCATAAGCTATCAATTTAAGATAATGAAAGTTAATTAGTCGGTTTGTAGCTCGAGCATTAAAAATCCTAATTGTCAGAGATGATTTTATAAAATTGATTGTGCTATGCGTCTTTTACCTAATCGATTTCCGACTTTGATTTTAAATCATTTGAATTATTTTTTTATCTTACTGTGTTGGATTTGGTTTGCTGCAAATGGTTGGTTTGTCTTTTGAGCTGTAAAACCTAACTAGTAAATCATTTTCGATAAAATAACTTATCTTCTATTTTCCTTTCCCTGGCTTGCAAATCTATTTGAAATGCTTCAAGTGATATGTGTTTAACCCGCTTTGAGTAATATTTAATCTTAAATCTTAATAAAGCTATTCTCGTGAGTCCTAGGTTTTGGATACGTTTTCCAAGAAAGATCATTTGTGTCCTTTTGTATTTATTTAATAATAATAATTGAATTATTGATTGATAAGATAGTTTCTCACCTAGTTTCCGATTTCTATTGGTAATTTAGGAAACCTTTCTCGTGGATTATCGAGATCTCGATAGCTCTTTCTCTTTCTCAATTTACTTAGCTAGCTTCGGATTTAGGTAAGTCACTACTTACCTTTACTTATGGCGAAATTTGGAATGTATGCCTGTTCAGAGTGGAAGGTGATATGTATGCCTATCGATTATTTAATCATGTCAAGTGTATGATGTGTTCTGTGTGGTAATTATATGTATATATGAATTTATAGCCTCAATGCAAATGCATGTTGGTATGACGCTTGAATATGGTATATGTTTGAGTATGTGAAGGGTTGAGTATGGATTGAAATTATATGATACCTTATTTTGTACCTTTATGTCATGGAATTATTCAGCCTTAGTGCCACTTGAATTGGTTTGGCTTTAACGTCACTTGGGTTGGTTTGGCTTTAATGCCACTTGAAATTCATATAATAATGGAAATTCATTGTGTCGATGGAAGTGAGCTAAATGTTGTTATGTGGGCCTGATTTATGATTGGTTAAATCCTTGAATAAGATGCTAATAATTTAAAGTGAAAGATTACGTGAGCTGGGCCGAGGTATTTTATGAGTCCGTTCTACCGGCTTAATAATAGTGGACAAGTGCATTTTTCCCTGGGAGGTGCATAAGACCGTTCCACCGATTTAAGAATAGTGGGGCCTAATCTCAACATAAAAGATAATATAAGTATGAGATAAGTAACCAATGATTAAGACACTAATCACTTATAGTGAAAGATTATGTGAGTCAGGACCGAGGTGTAGGAATCTGTTCCACCGGCTTAATAATAGTGGCCAGGCGCGTTTTGCCCTAAGAGGTACTTCAGACCGTTCCACCAATTTAAGAACAGTGGCCAGGAGCATTTTTCCCTAAGAGGTGTAGAGTCTGTTCCACTGGATTACCAATAGTGTGGTCCCTGAACTCATCGTAAATAAATAAAATTAGATGTAATAATAATTAATATTGGATTGTTGGATTGGTCTTACTTAGCATGAAATCATGATTTCTTGTACGCTTTTACCCTATGTGTCGTCATGTCTAGTCATGTACTTATAAGCATGAATTTGTGACGTTTATTGTAAATAATATTCATATAATTGAGCACGAGTTATTATATGAGTAGAACAGCTTATGTATCATATGTATAATTGAGCATAAATTATTGTATGAGTGGAATGGTTCATTTATCATATGTATAGTTGGGCATTAGAATCGTAAGCTAGAGATTTCCATATCTTATGTGTATCATATTTCCTTCCATGAGTTAGGTAGTCTAGATTTACTCAGTATTGGACCCGTACTAATACTACCTTGGTTGAATAGGTCCTGTGATGATCCACAGATGGTGTGGAGCAGACCTCTTGTGCAGGTTTGAGATCGGATATTGTTTTTACTTTTCTTTTCATATTATTTAATGGGCCATTCATTAGATTAGATATTTTGTTATAAATATTTAAACTAAAGATTTTACATGTTGAGAAGAATCAAGGTTCGATAAGGCCTGGTCGTGTTTGGCTCTATTTCAAGATTTCTCTTCCACTCTAACAACTTTTGGTATTTTGGCCATAACTTCTTTGTTTGAGCTTAGAATGAGATGATTCGAAATGCATTAGAGAGATGACAAAGCAATATAAAACTTTAATCTTTGAAAAATTTCAAATCATGAATATATCATTCTCTAAATGTTGATCTTCTTGGCAGTACATCAACGTTATTGATGAACTTTGTATTCTCAATCCATTAGTGATTGTATATGTATGGCTGCTCCCAAATGAGTACTTATCACCTAAAATGAATTCTTTATTCTAATGCCATAAACAATCCTATTTTTCTTGGTTTTTTGTGCCATTCATCCTCAAAATAAGAAACTTGCAACACTTGGCCAAGAAACTATAACTTGAACAAAAATGCATATAAAACATAACATATGGCATAAAATTTTTAAAATAATATGTATAAGTATATAAAAATCCATGTAATAATAGTATGCATTAACAAACTTGCACTAAGTTCTTATCCTCAAGGATTATATGACCCAAACAAAGAAAAAAGAAAATAAAACCAACTAGCCACTTTTATAGGTCTCATAATTGCACTTAACATGTGGAACATACCATTTAAACCTCCAAGGCACCTTTAAAGGATGATTAAGGTATCAAGATGATTCATATATGATATCATCAAAAAATCAAATAAAATGAAAAATACACTTCTAATAGTATCTTCTACTTACTTAACACTAAGATTAACACTCAACCAATATTCAACACTGAGAAAATAAAAGGTTAACTTCAACATATGGTTCGCACATGGACATGACATATATGGAAAAATCAATATTAATAGCTAGAGACATAACAACACTTTAGTCATATCAAGATCCACCCCCACAAAGATATACCCTCCTTTTCTCTCTCTCATATTCATAGCCACAGATGAATAAACACACTCAAATATGTGAGATAAGAGACTAAAAACAACATGCAACTCATATATAATAACAAAGAAGGCTAATATTTTGTGGATTAAAACCTCATGATAGATATCAAGTGTATGCCAAATGGACTGAGCTATGTGCTTGACTCATGTGACTAATATTTAACAAATATATTTTGCTTATCTCAAGAATTAAAAATAACTTCATAATAGTTGTAATTAGGCTAATGCAGAATTCAATAAAGTATCCTAAATCCTTGTAGAATCATGTTAAATTAGAAAGGCCCTTTTTAAAAATCTGAACTTCTTAAGGCATATTAACATGAAATAAAATAGTATCACATAAGTTAAATATCATCATGTTGGTCCTCCAAATCATTTTCACCAATTCTATTCAAAACATATGAAAAGACACAAGCTTATTATTTTTACTTTTCCCACTTGAGCCATGTTTCACCAAGGCAGGTGTATTTTATGCCCTATCATACTTGCCATATGATATTAGCAGAAAATTGATCCACCCCTTATTTCCACATTAGCACTTCAAGTCACATTCTTTCTTTTTTTTCCCCTTGAAACCTTGAATAACATATATATATCTTATAAAGATATCTACTACCTTTTTAAAAAAGGTTAAATATGTGTTTTTGGTTTAGGGTTTGGAATAAGGTTGGTGATGAAATAAATAAGGGTCAATGGAAAGGATCAAATGGGTTAACTAAGGGGTGCATATCTTGGGTACACTAAGACAGAGTAGAAGACTATTTGGTGGTAAATCCTAATGCATCTTTATCAATTTTTCAATCAGAGTTCTTATGACTTAAAAGCTTTGATTAACTAATGAATAAGTTCTAGTAATATATATAATCCATAAAAAGAGCTATGTTAAATAGTTTGATAAAAGAAAATTGAAGTCAAGAAAATATAGATTATGTTTTGTGAAAACAATAAGAAACGAAGGCATATATAACTCAAAAGCTTACTATTGGTCATGATAAATCTCAACTGGCCATGTTGATGGTTAGAGAATCATATGCATTCTCACTCCATTAATATCTAATCACATAGATATGTGCTCCTAACATTGAAATTAGCATAAAAAATATCTAGTTGGCCTTATCTCAATTTAGTGATCCATTTCTATGTATATTTCAAATATATATTCATTATTAATTATTTAAGGGCCTTAATACTTAAACAAAATAAAAAAAGACTCAACTAAGCACACAACATGAAAAAAACTAAAAAAAACACATAACATATCAATGAATCATAAGAACAAAGAAAAACTCCCCCACATTTATAATGGAAATTGTCTTCAATGGACAAAGAAATATACAAAGAAAAAAATGATAAGGAAAATGAGTGAGTACTATATTACTAGGGATTAAAAGAAGAGTATAGAAGAGTGAAAGAAAGATGATAATTTGGTATAGGTGAGAGCATACATAAGGTACCAAAGAGGTGATGAAAATAGTGTAAAAATATTGGGGTTGAAGTCCGCATCTCCAAGCCAATATAACTTGTGCTAAGAAACATGCCCCCTCCTTATGTCACCTTATATGTGCTACATTCAGCTTGAAGTTTTCTATATCGTTTGCTATATCGTTTTCCTCCCACATTCATATCATCATAGTTTTTCTTAAACCTTGGGGAAAAAAGGGATCAACATATAGTTAGAATAACAATCTAGAAAATAATAAAATTCAAGTCCTACTAAATGATCAATAAAATGAGGGGGAAATTATATTTTTATGATGGTTTCATTATATTTTCTAAAATCAATACAAACATGCCATCCAGTAACAATTCTAGGTGGCACCAATTCATTATTTTCATTATTAACCACTATGATCTCCTTTCTTAGAAACTTATTATATAGGACTAAACCAAGAACTATCAAAGATGGGATAGATCATTCCTACATCTAATAGCTCAATTGCCTCCATCTTGATCACCTATTGTATCATTAAGTTTAGTTACCTTTGGGGTTGGTCACATGAGGATTTTATGCCTATCGATGTATAGATTAATCCCTTTTATATTAGTAATGGTCTACCCAAATACCATCTTTCACTTAGTAAATGTTCTTAGCAACTTATCTTCTTATAAATTAGTTAAAGACAAAGAAATAATATTAGGAAGAGTGTTAATATGATCAATAAAAATACATTTTAGTTGTTTTGAAAATATCTTGAGCTCCAAAGTTGGAGGCTCCATAACTGATCTTCTTAACATTAGGACTTGCTCCCTCTCTTGTCCTCATAAAGTGACCAATTTTTTTCTCTTATAAAGTTGATGAGAAATATAGTATTGAGTTTTTTTATTCCTTCACAGTCTTCCTGTTCATGGGATTGCACCAATCATATTTGAGGGGAATTACACAACACTTGCTTGAAAATAATCATTAGTTAGTTTATCCAACATATCAATGGCATAGTAAATGTGATCCTCAAAAGGGTATTTCATGCTTTTGAAGACATTAAATGTAACTTCCTCACCTTGAAATCAAAGGAGAAACATAACCTCGTGGACATCAATCAAAGTCTTTTCTGTAGATAAAAATGGTTTACCAAGAATAAGAAGAATCCTATAATCATATTCTATATCAAGCACAAAATAGTCAACAAGAAATACAAATGTATACTTTTTCACAATTATACCATCTATTATGCCTCTAGGATATTTTATAGATCTATCATCCAATTTTAAAGACATATTAGTATGTTTTGGCTCTCCTAAACCTAATCATTTAAAGATAAAAAAATGTATCAATTTTTCAATCCCATAAGGGATGGTAAAACTTCTTAAATCTTTCAATTTAGGAGGCAAATTATTCTGAAAAATAGAATAACAATCCTCATTCAAACTAATGTTATCATAATGAACTAATTTCCTTTTATGAGTTACAATGTTCATAAGAAATTCTGTATAGCTAGACATTTGTCTCATAATCTCAATGGATGGAAAATTAATATGCATACTTTTTTATAATGTTAAGAAATTTAGAAAAGTGTGAATCTAGATTAATTTGGACTATTCTACAAGAAAATGGAGGAGGTGGGACATAGGATTTTACCTATTATGTTAGATTCTTTGTTACATCATCTTGTGACTCATGCAATTACTGTAGTGTTGTCTCTTCTTCTTTCTTTACCTCTTGAGGTTGTGGTTCAGGTAGCATATTGCCATTACTTAAATTTACATTGTTAACATGCTCCTCTGAGGATATTACCGTGTCACTTGGCAATGTGTTAAGCACCCTTCTAGAACTTACATTATCCAATTGTTAAATTTGTGCCTTTAAGTTCTTAATTGAGGTCTTTTGATTTTGTAAATGCGTTTAAGTAGTTCTTGTGAATTTGTTCATTATCTCTTTCAAGGATAATTTATGTGGCTGTTTAGGTGGCAATGGATTTGGTGTCATGAGTCTATATAGTGTAAATAGATGGGGTCTCACTAGGTTATTGTTCCTCTAATTGAGCTTTGGATGATTTTTCCACCCTAGATTATATACATTTGAGTATGGATTATTTTGCATGCCAACATTGCAAGCAAGATAATTAACTTGATCAAGAGATGGCTAACAAGGATTACTTATTTACCACTCCATGCAAACATGTGATGCACCACATAAATTACATATAGACATATTTGCTTGAACCTACATACATTAAGCACCACTCAAACTATCCAATTTATTTGTAATTAAATGCATATTAGCCTCTAATATCATGATGGCATTAATAGAATGAATTTCCTCATTTCTTTATATTTGAGCATGTTCAGAATTCCATCGATGGGATGATGGAGGAGAAAACACTCAAGAATTGGCTTTCATAATAATGCAACCAATTATTATTTATTTGGAAAGTATATTCCGCAAATTTGAAGACTAATGGATGGTTACAGTGCTCGAAACGTAACAAACAAGCAACTAAGAGTCTACACGCATGTGCATGGCATACAAGGAGGGAATGACCACATGCATGATGAGTATATTGGCAGGATTTTGAACCATTATTATGTGGTTTAGATAATTTATTAAATTATTAAATAGGAGAATAAAGTTAGCAATAAAGGTAGCATAATATCTTTTAGCTTGGAATCTTTTGGAATACGCTTTAGCTAGTGGTAGAAAGGTTATATTATGTATGAATGTCGAGCATATGGCATGAAATATTGAATTGAATTAAAGTTTAAGATCAATATTGAATGAATTTTGTGTGAGTTCAAACTCAAGCCATTCGAATTTGTGTGAATGGTTTGGCTTGAAAGTTTTAATCTCTTCGTCTATGTGAATTAGATATTAATCCATATCTTTTCTAATATTATTAACCCATATTTTCCTGCTATAATTGATGTGAAATCAAAGTAGAGGGAAGGGTTGGATCTGTTGCTGTTGACTGGAGATATCAACCATGGCATTAAGCAGAAGAAACAATGGTTGAATGTTGATTACAATCGAAGAAACCAGGTTGAGTACAAGTTAAATTCGACTAGTTGAAACAAGTTTCAATGGTTCAAATGGTTGAGATCAAAGGAGGAAGGAATTTACCTTGGGATTTCCTTGCTCAAAGAAGACTCAAAAGTGAGGATAAACGCAGACTTGCTGTGCTCGATTTTGTGTTCAAAATTTTGTATTTTTCATTCATCATTCATTACCAAATCATGCATGTACAAGGTATATATATAGGAGGAAAGCATCAGGTTGAAACAAGATCATCCAGCTGAGATTCCCACTTTGATTCAAGCCCATTATTTCACTTGAATTAAGCCCATATAATACTTAATCCTAATCACAATATCATGGTCTAAATGATATTAATGATTAACATTACAAAGCCATACAATTAGCTATGCTACATACATGAAATTACATCAAAACCTAACTTACATAAAATACACTTAGGGTTAGGATTTACAACAAGTTAATACAGCTAATGAGAATCACCACCATATCTTCTTGTTGTAAATTATCATCCTATGTATGCCATAGTCTTGCATGCTTTAAATACTTGAACACTTTAAGGTTTATTAACATCTTCTTCTTGCAAATATATAACATACCTACAAGAACAAATTGAATTGTTTTCAACACCAAGCATATAGAAATTATCAAGAACATTTAATATGATAGGCTCCAAAATTAAGAAAGATAATTCTTCCTTACCTTGAGAATCAAGACAAATATGATAATCATTAGATGCTACTGCATCAGAAGGGCACAAAACCAGGTGGAAGAAGAAGAAGAGAGCATGGGAAATTTTACAAGGGCACGTGACACTTTGAGGAGAAATTATGATGACGTGAAAAAGGGAATCCGCTTTGATCTTCCCAACTTTGAAGGTAATCTCAACCTAGAATATTTTCGTGAATTGTTACAAATTGTTGAGTTAATTTTTGAGTATAAGAAAATTTATGACAAGAAAAGCTGCTGAATAACAATATTAAAGTTTAAAAAGTTTGCTAGAGTGTGGTATGATAATTTAAAAAGAGACAAGAGAGAAGGAAAATTGAAGATTAGATCATGGGAGAAATTAAAGAAATATTTGAAGAATAATTTTATGCCTCAGAAATACGAGCAATAAAATTTAATAAAGATGACTACATTGAGGTAAGGGTTACTTGGAGTTGAAGAATACATTCGGGAGTTCAAAAGGCTAGCTCTTATATGTGAATTCCAATAACGAGAAGAACAGAGGTGTGTACAATTCATCGAGGGTTTAGATATGAATCTTCAGGGGAAGGTAGAGGTGTACCTGTATGAATTGTTTGGAGACTTAGCCAAGTTAGCTATCAAGTTCAAGAAAAAGTTGAAGAGGAAAAAGCCACCAAGAAAGTAAACCAATGCTCCGTATGGTTCAACTTTCAAGGGTGTGTCGAAGCTACCGATTTCTTAAACCAAAACCCAAGACCATGATAGAAAGTTCACTCATAAAGAGAAGGGCAAAGATCAAGTAGTTGATAAGGTGAAAAAGCAATGCTTCAAGTGTAGAGGTTATGGCCACTTTGCTCTGGATTGTCCAAACTAAAGGGCTTTAACTTTGAAAGAGATAGAAAATATGGAGGCTATGCCTTAGTGGTAAAAGAGGTCTAACGAGGGATGAATACTAATATGGATTCAAAATTGCAACAAGTATTGAAAGAGTATGCCGATATTTTTTGGAAGAGTTGCCAAGTGGGATACCTCCTTTGAGGGGTATTGGGCATGCTATTGATCTTATGCCAATAGTTCCATTACCAAACAAGCCAACTTATAAATTCAATCTAAAGGAGGCTACGGAGTTTAAAGAACAAGTGCAAGAGTTGTTAGATCGATGTTATATTTTCAGGAGAGTATGAGTCCATCCGGTGTTCCAACTTTGTTTATGCCTAAGAAGGATGGTACATGGAGGGTGTGTATTTATTCGAGAGCCATCAACAACATCACAATAAAGTACATATTTTTGATGCTGAGATTGGATGACATGTTAGATGAGTTACATGGTGTAAATGTGTTCTCAAAGATCTATCTTAGAAGCGGTTATCATCAAATGAGAATGAGCGAAGGGGACTAGTGGAAGACAGCCATCAAGACGAAGTATGGATTGTATGCATGGTTGGTAATGTCATTTGGGCTATGTAATGCACCAAATTCCTTCATGAGATTAATAACCAAGGTACTTAGGCCCTTCCTTTAAGTCTTTGTTGTTGTTTACCTCGATGATATCTTGGAATATAGCAAGAGTGAGTTCGAGCACATACAACACTTAAGGAGGGTATTTGATAAGAATAGAGAGGTTAAGCTCTATGGTAAGATGGAGAAATGTGATTTTATGATGGGGAGGGTGATTTGTTGTGGTTATATTGTGAGTGGAGATGGTATTAGAGTTAATCCGTCAAAGGTGGAAGCTATACAAACATGACCGATTCATACTAATGTTCACGAAGTTTGATGTTTCCATGGGTTGGCCTCATTTTATAGGAGGTTCATTAAAGACTTCTCTACTATTGCAGAACCTATCACACAATTGATGAAGAAAGGAGAGTTCCATTGGAATGATCAAGTGACAAAGGCTTTTGAAGACTTGAATAAAAATCTCTCAAATGCACCCGTATTATCTTTACCTTATTTAGATAAATTATTTGAAGTAATATATGCTGCAAGTGGTGTAGGCATCGGGGGTGTGCTTTCACAAGAAAGGAAGCCTATTGCTTTCTTTAGTAAGAAGTTGAATGGCGCAAGACTCAACTATTTGACCTACGATAAATAGTTCTATGCTATAGTGTGTTGTTTGGAGACGTGGAGTAATTACATGAGACCCAAGCCTTTTTTATTTCATTCTGATCATGAGAGTTTGAAGTATTTGCATGGTCAGAAGAAGGTGAGTCTAAGACATACTAAGTGGATAAGCTTCTTACAGACATTTGTGTTCTCTACAAGACATGCAGATGGCAAAGAAAATGTCGTGGTGGATGAATTATCAAGGAGGACCATGGTATTTACCATGATGGATGCAAAGCTTTTGGGGTTCGAGATGTTGAAGAGTCAATACGACAGGGATGATGATTTTGCTATGATATTTGAAGAGTGTAAGAAACAAGGGAGTTCTAGAGCTTATGTTATTCAATATGGGTTCTTATTCAAGCACGAGAAATTATGTGTGTCGAAGACTTCAGTTCGAGACTTGCTAATCAAAGAGATACATGAAGGAGGAATTATAGGCTACTTTGGAGTTCACAAGACTTTGGAGTGGCTATAAGAAAATTTTAATTGGCTGAGAATGTAAAAGGGAGTACAAGCCATGGTTGCTAGGTGTGCTACGTGTCAAAGGAGCAAGAGTTTCTTTCGCAAAAGGTTATATGTACCTTTACCTATGCCTACTCAACCATGGGAAGGTGTTAGTATGTATTTTATTTTGGGATTGCCTAGGACACAATGAGGCAAAGATTCTATTATGGTTATAGTGGATCTATTTTCAAAAATGGCTCATTTTGTTCCATATCACAAGACCGATGATGCTACACATGTTGCGGATTTATACATCAAGGAGATTGTGAGGTTTCATGGATTTTCAAGAAGTATTGTTTCATATAGATATGTGAATTTCCTAAGCTATTTTTAGAAGAATTTATGGCACATGCTAGGAATGAAGCTTCTATTTAGCACGTCACATCATCATCAAATGGATGGACAAAATGAAGTTACTAATAGAACTTTGAGTATTTTGTTAAGGGGATTGGTGAGTAAGAGTGCTAAGGATTGGGATGTCAAGTTAGCCCATGCAGAGTTTGCTTACAATCGAAGTCCTTCTACTACAACAAGTTCTAGTAAATTTGAGATAGTATATGGTACTAATCCATATGTGTCGATTGGTATGGTGCCATTGAAAAAGGGTGAAGTGAAGAGTTACGGTGTATAAGAGAGAGTGGAGTTCTTCAAAAATTGCATCAACAAGTCAAGCACAATATTGAGAAGGCAAATGAAGTGTACAAGACAAGAGAAAACAAGCATAGGAGCCAACATAGTTTTCAACTAGGAGATTTGGTGTGGTTACACTTGAGGAAGGAGAGATTTCCTAATCTAAGGGAACACAAGCTTATGCAAAGGGTAGATGGTCCTTTCAAAGTACTTCGAAAGTTTGGAGAGAGTCCTTATGAGCTTGATTTGCTAGATTCATATGGTGGGGAATCAAGGACATTCAAATTTGGAGATATTAGCCCTTATTATGACATTGCAAATTTGAGGGAAAATTTAAATCAAGAAGGGGAGAATGATGTAGGAGAAAACAATCAAGAATTGGATTTCATAATTATTTAACCAATTATTCTTCATTTAAAAAGTGTCTCCCACAAATTTGAAGACCAACATATGGTTGCGTTGCTCAAAATGTAAGAAACAAGCAACTAAGTGTCTACATGCATGGCATGCAAGGAGGGAATAACCATGTGCGTGAGGAGTATATTGGCAGGATTTTCAAGAATTCTTAAGTGATTTAGCTAATTTATTAATTAAATAATAAAGTAGGATAATAAAGTTAGCATAAAGTAGCATCAAGTTATCATAAAGGTATTATAATATCTTTTAGCTTGGAATCTTTTGGAATATGCTTTAGCTAGTGATAGAAAGGTTATCTTAGGTATGAATGTCGAGCATATGGCATGAAATATTGAATTGAATTGAATTTGTAGATCAACATTGAATGAATTCTATGCGATTTCAAACTCAAGCAAATCGAATCTATGTTAATGGTTTGACTTGAAAGTTTTAATTTCTTCGTCTATGTGAATTAGAGATTAATCTATATCTTTTATACTATTCTTAATCCATAGTTTCCTGCCCTAATTGCCATCAAAATCCCACTCTAATTTGTGGTTAAATCAAACCCTAAATCGTTATATAAAACCAATGCCCTAAACCATTGATTCGAAACCCTAAACCATTCATACCAACCAAACGCCACCTTATCCCTCTTTTCGAACCAAACCCTAAACCAAGATTCTAACTTCCATCCAAACCCTATATTTCAAAGCTCAACATTATCATCAATCCATCATCGAATGCATAGGTTAAATAGTGTGTTCCGTTCGAACCTTCATCATTGTTAACCCATCATCACCGAATCATCATCATCAATCTTCTACCATAATTTGAACCACCATTATCGTATTTACATCACTTTTGAAGCTTTAATCTTTTAACTCACCATCACCGAGCCTTTATCATATTATCTAATCTTCAATTGAACCATTAATTCCACATAATTGAAGATTACACCCTCCCACACACATTATGGGAGTTGGATTCTAATTGCTGAATAAAGTCATAAACTTACTCAAGAGTCTTATTCTTAATAGAATCACCTACAACTGCATCTAGCATAGAGTGATTGGTAGTAGGTATACCATTATAAAAAGTTTTCATTTGCAACTAGACAAGTGAGTAATAATGTGGCCATTTTTGTAACAACTTCTTAAACCATTCCCGTGCATCATACAATGATTCCAATTTATTTTGCATAAAGCGGTGATCTTATTTCTTAATTTACCAGTCTTAGTAGATGTAAAGAATTTATAAAGAAATAACTTCACCAAATCATCCTAGGTTGAAATAGAACCTATTTCTAGAGAAATAAGAAAACTTTTAACCTTATCAAATAATGATAATGTAGACAATATAAGCTTAAGAACGTCACTAGAAACACCATTCTATTTGAATCATCACAAATTTCAATAAATTAGCACTTTGAGTAGGAGGGTCATCATTAAGTGTACCTCCAAATTGGACCAAAGTCTATATCATCTAAATGATATTAGGCTTGATCTCAAAACTATGTGATTCGAATGTCGGTCTTTTAATGTTTGATCCAGAATCTACTATACTAGAGGTAGTATAGTCTTGTAAGGATCTTTCAGCTTGTTATCGCGTATTATACTCCCCTTTATCCATTTGTTGGTTTTGTTTCTTTGTATCTATAACAAATTATAACTGCACCCTTAATGTACAAAAGCTTCTCTCAATCTCTAGGTTAAATGCTACCAATTCAACGGGATTGCTTTAGGTCATGTATTAGCAATCCACATCAATAAAATAATACTAAAGACTTAGAAAATTGAGTAAATCCAAAAATAATTACAGATTATTAAAAAAAGGTACAATTACCTAGATCAAGATTTAAAAATTTAAATCTATCGCTATTAAATTAGTCCTTGGTAATGATGCCAAAAGCTTGATATTAGCTAAATTTACCTATCAATCAATATATTGATCATAAGAAATATAATGCACTAAAAGTACTAGATTATCATTCTCACATAAACTAATTAATAACATCATTAATATATTCAATCAAATCAAACATAGGCTACAAAAATAAAAATAAAGAAATAATTAATAATATAAGCTAAGAATTTCAAATAAAAATCTCTAAATGTAAAATAAATTAAATGTACTAAAGATCAATTCAATTAATAAATGCTATAAATGATTTTGGATCCACCTCTATCTAATTATAGAATTCAATTAACCAATTACTTAATCTTTTCAATTACCAATTATATGTCAACAGAAATATATAGCTAACCCACTCTCTCAAACTATGTATTTCTATCACCAATTATCATTCTCACTTTCTCCAGAGAAAGGAGTTAAATAAATGATGAAATTTTAGGTTCAATGAATTAATTATCCTTCCTTTTTCTTATAGAAATCATGTAACTTATCTCATAACCAATTCACTTTATATTTATGTTACTTAACCTAAAGTGGATAAGTAGCTCTTACTATTAAACCGGCTTGTTACACATTAATTAAAGATGACTATTATGTTAATATAATTAAAAAAATAACATAATACACATAGCATGCTTTATAAATCAAGCAATTAATTCATTAAACAATATAAATAATATAGTTTTTCCATATCCTTAGTAAAAAAAAATAGAACATATTAATAATTAAAGAAAGCATGCTAAATATAAGCAGAATGAATCTTGCATTAATTAACAATCATGAATTGAAATGTTGAAGTCTTGAATGTAAATTAAGAGATGGGGATTAATTATGTGCATTTGTTAAGGCTCTTAAATTTATAATGTATTTATAAATGGTAGAGAAGGTTCAATTTTGATCACAAATTATGTAATAGATCGGTCATAAGGTTAGATATTAGGTTGTAAATATTTAAACCAAATATTTTACGCATTGAGAAGATTTGGGATTTGATTTAACTGTCTCTGTTTGGCTCTATTTCAACATTTCTCTTCCACTCTGACAACTTTTGGTATTTTAGCAACGAATTCTTTATTCGAGCATAATTAGATGATTCAAAATGTGTTAGGAAATATAATGGAGAGATATAAAATTTATTTATGAAATTTAAAAAAAAACTTATTAAAGATAATTCTTGAAGTTTTGATTCTTCTTTAGCTGTACATTTTTATTCTCGGTGATCCATGCATTCTCAACCCATTATTACTTATATTTGTATCTAATGCATCTCATTTTATCTTTGTTTTTTCCTTTTTATGATTCATCCCTAATGATAGCTTATCAAAAAAATTGGCTTCTTTATTCCAATGCCATCCACAAATCCTCTTTTTGCATAGGTTTGTGCTCCATTAGGTCTCAAAATTAGAAAACCTACAACACTTGACCAAGAAACTAAAACTTGAACAAAAATGTATATAAAGCATAAAAATGTCATAATTTGTATGAAAAAGCACCTATATAAGTATATAAGAAACCACATTATAATAACGTACATCATTTTTCATCATGCTAATAAGCTCCAAAGGAAGGTATATATAAAACTTAACATCTTCTTATACAATATGCATTACAATATTCATACACGAATTAAAGAAAAACTATAAAGAAGATTAAAAATCCTTGATCAAGAGTTGAAATTGAGTATTATTGTGTTAGTTATGGTGGTTGTTTGTTATCTCTAGTTTCTCAAAATTATTCATTTTTATCCAATATATATATATGATAGAATTAATGATTTGAGTACAGGGGTTAATTTTCTCATAATGGGAAGTGTAGAAGAGGCACAATAGGTCATTAATATATTTGATGGAATTGTAAGTCTTTTTCAGCTTCATATTAATTTCACATTTGTTGGTATCTAAATTTGATTATGTTAGTCCCTCTTTTTCATTTTTCTTTTTGAATATGTTCCTTAGTATATGAATGAATGTTTCTAGAGTAAGTTAGCAATTAGAACACTAGGAATTAATGTCTTGATTTATCTAGTAAATGATCCTTGAGTTTAGCTCTAGCATTTTATGATTGGTTAATGTATTGAAAGTTTTATAACTACAATAAGAAGGGAATAGTGTTATTGTATCTATCCTTATTATGAGTTTTAGTTGCACAGAGAATTTACTTTAATAGTTTGGCACAAAGTAGAACTTACATTTATTAGTTTGAGTTCAAATAATTATATTCTAAGCTTTCTATTACATCTATAATAATAATAATAATAATAATAATAATAATAATAATAACAATAATAATAATAATAATGCCCACAAAAATTACATCAAAATATCAAGTTAGGTGAAAAGCCCAAAATGAAAAAAATATATTAGAGGCTAAGGATAGGTTTTGGGGATGAACAATGGGGTTTAAGGAATGTATTTTAGGTTTTGGGGAAATTTATTATGATCACCTACCCACAATAGTTGAGGCGGGTTCAGAGATTATTGTAAACTTCCATTAAGGGATAGGGAAAGATTCCCCATTACTACCCCATCTTGTTTCCATCCTTAGTTAACATTTGCTAGTATTGGTAACTAGCACTAACCCCCATCGTGATCTTCTTCAAAAATTCTAAGCCTAGTATTGTTTTTTTTTTTCAAAGAACTCACCTAAAAGGCACCATGAATGACCATATTGATTCTTTTATACATACACTACTATTGTAGTGTGTGTTGGAAAAGAAGATGATGGATGTGGAGAAGCTACTATAGGATTAGTTATAGTTTGCATGTGTAAAGACTATAGAGCCATTTTATGCCCTTAACTCACATGTGGCATGTAGAAGAGAGTAACACTAGTGGGGAAAGAAAGATTACCACTAATAAGGAAACATCTCCCAAGGGTATTGCACTAGCACTAGATGAAGGTAGTGTTGACTCTGAGGCTACCCTATAGGGTATAAAGGATGACTTAAATACTATTATGGATACCTAATAGGTAATACTAGAGACCCACAATAGGTGGGTGACCTAATGGATGATAACTAACGACAAGGTGAAAAGGTGACCACAAGAGGAGAATGAGATGATAATGTAGTGCACGTGATAGAAGACCTATGTAATGTGTTTCAGTAGGATGTAGAGAAGACCACTAAGACCTAATTTGCTCAATCCTCCACTCGTACTGACTAAGGATGCTCTAACTAGGATCCTTGATGCTAGAGTTGGTTGCTTTCTTTTCTTTCTTCCAACTCTATAGGGCCTTCTTCAGCCTTTTCTTCTTTCCAATATTCACTTTTCTTTAAGAGAAGTTATATCTTGGATTGTAATTATTTTCCATTTTAGTGATATCAAATAATTATCCCTAGTTATAAACTACTTAACCCAATGTTTGTGAGCATATATTTTTTCTTCTTATTTTTTTTTGTTATTATTTTTAATAGGAACATTACTTTGATTTTCACTTACTCACCTCACAAGGAAGTTTCTTATCATAACCCTACCATATATTGTTTGGTACAATATAAATTACGTTATATGCTTAGCTATGTATATTTTAGTTTTCTACCTACACTCAATGTCATCAATATGTTTAAGTTAAATGATTCAAAGATGCCTATTGAGGCCATATTTCTTTTTTTGTAACAACATTTTTCCCCTCAACTTACAAAATAAGGAATTAAAAATGCTTGGTAAATAGGTTTGAGCATACATATTGGGTACACTTTTTATGACATCCCAATTTTTCACTACTGATTTTTTTTTGTTAAAATATGTTACAAAAGTAGAAAACACTTTGAAAAATAGGGTGTTACCATCATATTGACATAGGTTATATTTTTGCCGCCTATCGCATATCCGATACAAGGCTAAGCCATCAAAATAATTCCAAAATGTTTACAATAAAAGACCCTAACGGATTCCGATCAAATCATTAAATAATAAAAATTAAAAGTACAAAATTACAAAACATGGGTTGGGGCATGAGGCCCAAAACAAATACTGTGGTCCCCCACGGACCTCAGCAAACCCTTCCAGATGTCCTCGCTCGCAAGTGCCAACCCATCTAAGGTAGGCCCTTTACTAGCCATTCCAAAAAACTTGTACAAGGTCCTCTACTCATAGGAATGAGTAGGTGACTGAGCAAACAGGTGCATCAATACTCTACATACTGAGTAAGCCAAGTTTCTTCCTCAATGTACATACGTATACCAGTTTATCACACATAGATACAGATTATAGCATGTATCATGATAAGGCCATACGCATACAGATAGAAATACATGAAGTCATATTATCCTCCATAATTCCAACTAGTATGATACTTCATGCATAGACTCAACACTGTTCCACATAAGCATATACACACTTAATGGCAAGGAAAACAAACAACCTCTAGGGTTGATTCCAATTAACCAAATCCTTGGGTTATACCATTAGTTCATCCATGTAAGAGATAAGTGAGTCAATCCGTCAATATTTCATTTCATAATCAAGTAGAAAGGTCAACCATTATCTAAGTGTAATAACCTACTTTCTTAATTTTCCACTAATCATGCCATTAGTTCCATTCTTTAATAATATTAGCCATTCTCTAAATCATCATTTATATTTTATCAATTACTTACTTGAAAACCATATTTTAATATCATCGAGTGATGAACTATGCATCATCCCATTGTCTCATATACTATGGAAGCCTATCAAAAAGGGATATAAAGTCTAGGCAGAAGCCAATCACCAAGTGGACATAAGTCCAAGCTGAAGCCAACCAATATGGATATAAGTCTAGGATAAAGCCAACTACCTAGGTAACTAAACCCTTTAGTATCGATACCCCCAGTACATCATCACTTTCTAGAGTAGGTAAGACATCAAAACCTCTTTGGATCCCACCCAAAGGAACCAAAATGCCCAAAGGCAGACTAACCCTCGGTAGCTAATCAAGGATAGAGTAACCTAGACCTATACTCAAGTCAACTTTCTTTTTCTTTACATGATTAGTATTTTATTCATAAGGACGGGTGATCATACAAGGCTCATGCAAGCAAATAAGGTAAATCCTATACTAACCCATATTGATTCTTTTTATTTCCATTTTCCCCAACAATGTGGGTTTACTATTTATCTTTGACCAATGAGATTCATATCCATCATATGGTTTAATCCATGCTGTTACTAATTTCCATTACTCTTATTTCCATTTTATCACTAATTATAAGTGAATTAAACCTTTAGCCTTTACATTACCCATAATGTATGCCATAAGTTAAGATCCATTTTAATCCTTTAATTAGGCCCATAATCCATGTTAAAATCTACATTTTATCCCATTAATAATCATGATATAGTCCCAAACACAAACCCTAAGTATAACCAAACAACAAGGAAACAAATAATGTAGACCAATGGTACCAGTTGATCGGTCCGGCCCAACCAGTTGATCAGTTTGGGTCGACCAGTCAATTAGTTCAATTCAACCAGCCCATACTTTCTTCAAACTGGTAGATCTGTACGGGAAAAATAATCGATTGTTCATAGATCAGTAGATCGATTTTGCCAAACCAGTTGATGGGTTTAAGTAGAAAGCAAGACTAAGGTCTTTGTAGAAGAACCGGTCGATGGGTTAGGTAAACCAGTTGACTATTTGAGGAACCGGTTGATCAGTTTGACCAAATTAATCGATTGGTTTACCCTAAAACAACATCAATTCACCAATTTTAGATAGATTCTTTCATGGTAATGATTTATATCTATATTAGAGCATACATTAACATCAACCATCATATTCCTAACCAGATTAATATGCATTTCTCCACCTAACATCATCATGACCTATTTTGCCCATTTTCATGCTCTTTTCTCCATTTGCGACATTAAAACATGTGAATCATGCACACAACTAAATTTCATCATATCTATATATATATCCACAAACTAAGACATCCTTTTCCAAGCATATAGACATGCTAACATCTTAAGAGCAAGAATTACACACTTGAGGCTGGCTAAATCCCATTAAAAATAGAATTTCCAAGTCTATGAAAACTTCAACTCTTAAACCTTAAAAACCAAAATCTTAACTTGGGTATTATATCAAAAATTCATAAAAGTTTGAACTAGAAAATAGAAAGAGAGAAGGACATACCATTAAGACAAAACTAAAAAAACATCAACTGGATTACTCAATCTTTTCCCAAAAATCTAACTCTACCTTATTTACAATTGAAACAAGATAGAGCTAGAGTCAGAATCTGGAGATTATGCAAATAAATTGGCAAGTGCTCGAAGTGTGGAGGGAAAAGAAGAGGATGTAGAACTCAGAGGAATCTCAGTGGCCAAATGAAAGTGCAATGCAGGGAGGACTGGGGCTATTTATAGCTAACCAATTGAAGGGAAACACTAAGGGTTCGGAAGGGAACTTGAAACCAAAGTTGTGGCCATTAAAATTTCATTACAACGGATAAATTTTCTTGGTAATGCTAACCTAGTCTCCCAAACTCAATTTTTGACTGTGGGGAACTGAGGTTACAGAAACCAGAATTCTCATACGTGGAAGAAGAAATGGGAAGCCAGCATGGAAGGAATCTTCCAGCTACTCTGATGCACGTTTGATGTAAAAGTAATCAATCTCAAAATCGGGCAGAGAGAGAGGAGGAAGAAGACAATGGCTAAGGTTACCTCTCTCCCTCATGTGTCTCAATCAACCTTCAAAATAAATCAAGGCAATATTTTGGGCTAAACGTATCATGAAAATGGTTAGGAATCTCTAAGGGGCAATCAATATGAGTGGGTAAGGTTCTAGTTTAGTATAAGGAATTTTTCTAGAAAAATCAAATTTGTAAAATATGACTAGCTCGATAGGCTAGTTGATTGGTTTGGGTCTACCAGTCGGCTGTTCATCCATTTATCAATATGTTTGGTCAAGGAACTCAATTTGGCTAAAACAAAAAACTAGTTGATCAGTTCATAGAACCAATCTATGGGTTTGCCTGTACAACTCAATAAACCTCATTTTCCAACATGATTTCATATCAAATTATATTCCAAATCAAATCATAACATTAAATTAAAGTTAAAGTCCCAAAATTTGTCATCTATCCATTACACAAAAGTATGGGGTATTACAATACTACCCCCCTTAAAAATGCTACATCCTTGAAGCCTATAACAATCAGTTCACATATTACACATAAGGTCATACATATATAATACTTAGAGAAGGGTACCACCTCATTAAAGAAAAGGTTTACATTTCTAATAAAGACTAAGAAAATAACTCTAGATACTTGGCTCAAATTTCATCCTTGGCTTCCCAAGTAGCCTCCTTTATACCATGTTTTGACCAAAGGACTTTCACCAAGGGAAAGATCTTCATATGCATCTCTCTCATCTTAGTGTCCAGAATACCTACCAATCACCCTTCATAAGTCAAAGACTCATCGAGCTCTAGCGACTTCGGTCATATAACGTATGAAGGATCTGCTACATGCTTCCGTAGCTGAGATATTCAAAAGACATTGCGCATGTAGGACAACTCCACTAGTAAGGCCAAGTGATAAGCGACTTCACCGACACAATTTAAAATCTCGTACGATCCAATGTACCTCAGACTAAGCTTATTATTTCTACCAAATCTCATGACGCTTTTGATGGAAGAGATCCTCAATAATACTCTATCACCCACCTCATTACCATTAGTCCACCTCTTTAGATCTACGTACATTTTCTATTAGTCTTAGGTGGCTTTCATCCTGTCTTGATTCAAACAAATGTGCCTAGTCATGTCCTCAATCATCATGGGTCTTAACACGAGTGTCTCGCTGATGTCATTCCAACACAAGGGACTATAAGGCTTCAAAAGGTGCCATCTTGACATTGGCATGCTAACTATTGTTATAGGAGAACTCGATCAAGTCTAGATAATTTTCCCAAATTCCCCCAAAATCTAGCAAACATACTCGAAGCATGTCTTCCAGAGTCTATATGGTCCTCTCAATCTAACCATCCGGAGCTTGGTGAAAATCTATGCTCATCTTCAATCGAGTACCTAAGGTAGATTACAATTTCTATCAGAAGTGTTACTAGAACCTGGATTATTGACCGGACACAATGTCCTTAGAAACTCCATGAAGTCTCAACACATGCTTTTTATAGGCCTTGGCTAATTGTTCCATGATCCATTCACCTTCACTAGAATAAACATGGATGACTTAGTCAAACGGTCCACAATGATTTAGATAGAATCATATCCATTACAGTTCCTTGGAAGTCCAACCACAAAGTCCATTGATATGTTATCCCACTTCCACTTAGGAAATTCCAATAGTTATACTAATCCTAAAGGTTTTTTGTGTTTGATCTTGACCATTTGACAGGTTAGACATCAAGAAAAAAGCTAGTCTACTTCCTCAATATACTTTCTTTAGATCCTTGTACAACTTGTCCCCTCCAAGGTGGACAGAATAAGGAGTGTAATTTCCTTCCTCAAGGATCTTATTCTTAAGCTCCACACAATCCTGTGGTACACACCATCTGCTATTGTATTGGATACTTCCATCCTCATGGATTTGGAATCATTCAGCTCTAGCTTTTATAATACTTGTCTGGATTCTCTTGAGCTTGACATCACCCACTTGGTTAGCTTGTATCTCCTCGAAGATTGAAGGTGTGATGGTAAGTGTACTCATTCTTGCCTCTAGACTTCCAATCGCGACCAATTAGTTCTCCATTTTCTTGATCTCTTGACACACTTGATCTAACAAAACAATCATGCCCAAGGACTGCGATGTCGTTTAGCTAAGTGCATCTGCCACTATATTGGCTTTACCCTCATGGTAAGTTAATTCTAGGTCATAGTTCTTATTCAATTCCAACCATCAGCATTTTCTTAGGTTCAACTCCCACTGAGTGAAAATGTACTTGAGAATCTTATGATCAGTGTAGAACTTGCATTAAACTTCACAGAGATAGTGCCTCAAAATATTGAAAGCAAAAGATACTGCAATAAGTTATAGGTTGTGCATTGGATAGTTCTATTCATGCATCTTTAGTTGTCGTGAGGTATAGGCCACAACTCTTCCATACTGCATCAACACACAACCTGGCTCATGCTTGGAAGCATCGCAGTATACTTTAAATCCATTGGTCCCACTTAGCAATGTAGTCACTAGGACTGAACTCAAATGCCTTTTCAACTCCTTGAAGGCTTCACCACACTTCTCATCCCATTGAAATCGGGTAGCCTTCTTCAAAAGTTAGGTTAATGGTTGAACAATCTTGGAAAATTTTGTTATGAATAGACGATAATAATTAGTCAACCCTAGACAACTACACACCTCCTTCATAGAAGTGGGAGTTGGCCATTCATAAACAACTTGAATCTTGGCATGATATACTTCCACACCATCTTTAGAAATTCCATGACCAAGGAAAGCCACTTGATCTAACCAAAACTCACACTTTGAGAGCTTATCATACCGTTGGTGTGATTTGAGCAAGGCTAAAGTCTACCTCAAGTGTTGCTCATACATCTCTCTATCACTGGAGTAGATGAGAATGTCGTCGATGAACACCATGATGAAGTGATACAAGAAAGGGTGGAACATCTGATTCATCAGGGACATGAAAGGTACAGGCACATTAGTGAGTGTGAAGAGAATTATTGTGAACTCATAATGGCCATACCTTGTCCGGAAACCAGTCTAAAAATGTCTTACTCTACTATCCTCAATTGATGATATCGTGATCGAATATCAATCTTGGAGAACACCTTGGCTCCCTTGAGTTGGTCAAATAGATCATCGATCCTTGGTAGAGGGTAATGGTTCTTTATCGTTGCCTGATTTAACCCTTGATAGTCGACATATAGTCTTAGGTTGCCATCCTTCTTCTTCATGAAAAGTACTGGCCCTCCCCATGATAGTATGCTTGGATGGATGCAGCTTTTATCCAAAAGCTCTTCCAACTGAGCCTTGAGCTCCTTCATCTCTATGGGTTCCATTCGGTATAGAGCCTTAGATATTGTCTTTGTGTCGGTAAAAAAAATCCATGGTGAACATAAATTCTTTAACTGGCAGCCTTCCTAGGATCTCCTTAAGGAAAACATCAGGAAACTCATAAACTACCATCATCTGCTCCAATGGGGTTTCCGATGCTTTAGTGTCTCTGACACTACACAAGTAGAGAGGATACCCCTAGCATACAAGGTTACTAAACACGATTACTGACACAATATTTGTGAAGGGAGTGGGTTCATACTTCTGGTATAAAACCCTAATATCCTTTTATCCACACAAAACCATGCATTCTTGTGCTCAGTCGATCAGCACATGATACTTCCCTAGTATATCCATTATGAAAATTATGATGAAGTCCTACAATTCCAACTCTACGAGGTCCAATGGGAACTCATTTCCTTCTACTACCATCACAACCCCTTGATACTACCTAGAGCATGCGATTCTATCCTTTGAAGGCAAAATAATAGAAGTGGAGATATTACTAGCAAGAGATAATGTAAATCTAGATACAAAAGCATATGGTGAAAAAGAATGCGAAGCAATAGAGTTAATTAGTATCCAGATAGAAAGAGTAGAGCCAGTCAACATACCAGTCACCACACCGACTTGGCATTCTGCCTCTACCTAACTCATCACATTTATGAGACTAATATACTCTCTTCAGTTGATCTGTTTGGGTCGACCAGTCAATCTGTTCAACTCAACTAGACCATGATTTCTTCAAACCAGTAGATCGGCTCGGGCAAACCAATTGACTGTTCATAGACAAGTTGATCAGTTTTACCAAACTAGTCAATGGGTTTAAATAGAGAGCAAGATCAAGGTCTCTGCAAGCACACCAGTCAATGGGTTGGGTTAATTAGTCGAGTGTTCTAAGAACTAGTCGATTAGTTTGACCTAACTAGTCAATCAATTTGACCTAACCAGTTAATCGGTTTACCCTAACACAGCATCAGTTCACCAATTGCATACAAATTCTTGCATGATAATCATTTCTAGCTATATTAGAACATGCATCAACATCAACCAACATATTCCTTACTAGCTTAATATGCATTTCTCAACCTAATATCATCATGACCTATTTTACCTATTTTCATGCTCTTTTCTCCATTTTTGACATTAAAACATGTAAATCATGCACACAACTACATTTCCTCAAATAAACATGTATGCACCAACTATGATATCACTTTTCAAGCATATACACAAGGTAATATATCAATAGCAAGAATTACTTACTTAATGCAAGCTAAATTCCCTTAAAAATAGAATTTCCAAGTCAGTAAAAACTTCAACTCTTACAACCTTGAAAACCATAATCTTAGCTCAGGTATTATACCAAAACTTCATAAAATTTTGATCCAAAACACAAAAGGGGAGAAGGATATACAACTAAGACAAAACTAAGAAAAGCTCAACTAGACCACTCAATTTCTTACTAAAAATGTAACTCTACCTTGCCTTACAATTGAAAGAAGATAGAGCTAAAGGTAGGTGTAAGAGAGTGTGCAAATAAGTTGGCAAGTGCTTGACGTGTGGAGGTATAAGTAAGGATGCAGAACTCAGAGGAATCTCGGTGCTTAAAAGAAAGTGCAATGCAGGGAGGATTGGGGCTACTTATAGCTAACCAATCAGAGAGAAACATAGAGGGTTCGGAAGGGAACTCGAAACCCTACTTGTGACCATTTGAATTTGATTAAAATTGATGGATTTGCCTAGGATTTACTAACCTAGTCTCCCAAACTCAATTTTTGACTCTGGGGAACTTAGGTCAAACATACCAAAATTATCATATATGGAAGAAAAAATAGGGGGTCAGTGTGGAAGGAATCTTCCAGCTGCTTAGAAGTACGCTTGAGGTTGAAGGAATTAATCTCAGAATTGGGCAGAGGAGAGAGGAGGAAGAAGACAATGGCTGAGGCAACCTCTCTCCCTCATATGTCTAAATCAACCTTTAGAACAAATTGAGTTAATATTTTAGGTTAAAAGCATCATTAAAATGGTTAGGAATTTCTTAGGGACAATCTATATGAGTGGGTAAGGTTCCATTTTAGTATAAGAGATTTTTCCAAAAAAAATTAATTTTAAAAAATATGACCAGCTCAATAGACTGGTCGATTAGTTTGGGTATATCAGTATGTTTTGCATCTACCAATTGATTAGTTTTCCCCAACTAATTGATCAGTTTGGTCGAGGAACTCAATTTGGCTAAAATGATAAACCAATCGATTAGTCCATAAAACCAGTATATGGGTTTTACTGTAAAACTCAATAAACCTCATTTTCCAACATGACTTTAAATCAAATTATATTCCAAATTAAATCATAATATTTAATTAAAATCAAAGGCCCAAAATTTGTCAAAAAATGCCATCCATCCATTACACAAAATTGTGGGGTATTACACTTTTTTTAGATTCAAAATAGGGTACGGGATCCATAAGGACAAAGCGTACCATATAAGGTAGTGTAAGTCAAGTGAGGAATATAGACTATGTAAGGTGGAGAATCTTGCGAGATGCATAGCCAATAAAGTTTGGGGGAAGTTAGCACCTCAATAATAAAGGTCTCATTATAAAAACACAAAAGATAGAGCAATGATAGTATTAAAGGGAATCCTAACTCCCATAACATTTAGTAACCAAGTGTACCAACATAAGATCCATGTGTACTTTTTAGTTAAGGGTGAGAGCTTACTAGAACACTTCGACAATAGGTGATAGTGGTGAGTAACTAGGGGTACTTATTTGAGGCTCAAATGTATACTTGAGTAAAAAGAAACCATAGACCTGTGAAACCTTGTTTAGGGGAAAAATGAATGAATGAAATGATGGGAAATTATACCCTATAGGATGATTCATCTAATATATCAATAAAGCATAAATAGATTAAATTATGAACCTTATCTTACACCCAAAGTTTCCATCTCAAGATCATAGAACAACTCAAATTTACACTTTGCTAGAATTTTTGCTTTATCCTTATGCAATTGACAATTCACATTAGAGTTTCTTATTCATTTAACTCAACCAAATGTCAAGAACCATTATTAGGACATTCAAGGGAATGCCGTAGGTATAATGCTGCTTCTATTTCTCTAAAGTATTCTTCGGTATGAGAAATAACTAAATTTTGGTGGAGTTGATAACACTTAGATTGTGTATAAATTTTAACCTATTTTTGTTAGTAAGGGCATGTGTTTTTATTGTCTTAGGATGCAAGATGACAATTAATTCCTTAATTTTTAATAACAAATTTTGTTTCTCTAGTAAAAAAATTTCATTTTTTGCTATTGAGTCTCAAAGGGTGAAGATCTTCCACAAGGCGGAGCCTTCTACGAGGCAAACAACATGGAGAGATAATACACACGGAACAATTGTTCGTTTTATCATAATAATAGTAGCCTCCTCTATAAAAAAATGGAATTATAAATATTTTATTTTTTTTACTCTAAGGTCTAACGACCTCTGAGAGCTATCCCAACCCCAAAATCCATATGCCCCTCTCAAGGCTTCCCAGTTTCCAATTAAAGAACAAGAAAATCAAGTGTAAAAATAAGAGGAAATTTGAACTATGATAAGGAGAATGAAAGAAATATCAATTAGCAGTGTAGAAATACATAATTGAAGAATAAAGATTTTAATATAGAGATCAAATCTAGATAAGGGTATTGATGCAGGAGAATCCATAGATGATAATCAAGGTGATAGTAATATAGTATACTTGATTATGAAATCGATCACATTATGTGTCTTTGATAATAATACTATGACTAACCTTGATGATATTACTTTAGGTCATTCTTGTAGGTATATAAAATATTTGGAGGAATAAGATCAATCCATTTAAGAAGACAAAATATCTAAGACTTTCAAGTGTTACAAGCTATTACAAAAGAAGCTATTGTGCATGAAAATCAACTCTACAAGTCAAGAAGACCTAGTCAACATTTCAAGTCAATATCATCATTTTACTTAGGATTCTTTTTAGTTGTTTTCATGGAATAATTAGCTTTCTTTGTTTTTAATAGTTTCTGTTGAGCCATTTATTATATAGGATATAAATACATTGTTAATAGTGCCATATGGCTAAATTAGTTTGCTAGTTAGTAATGTTAAACTCTTATATAAAACATGATCTTTCGGCACTTATAACATGCTGATGGTTAGGTATATTGAAATCTAATACAAGTGATTCACTTGGCTAATTCTCTCTTTCTGATTGAAAATCATACCTAAGAATACTTGGAGCAATCTTAAATAGGAAACATTCAAAGTTAGTTTTTTTTTAATTCTTTTAAAATTCTTTCATGAATCTCTTCATTGTTTCTTCCAAATTAGATAACCACCAATCCTACTTCAATTCCAATAACATGAATATTCATTTACCCTTGAATACATGTGTCATTTTTTGTATCAAAGCCTCAGATGGTTTTGTTCCAATTTGAACCATTTCTCTCCTTTCTTCTTATTTCACATACAAGGTCAACAAGAATTTTTCCCTCCCATACATGTCCATGCATGCAGGTATTCTTCAACTTCAAAGTTTGAAGTCAAGTAATAGATCTTCAACCAAGCCATAACATATCTTCAATCTATTCTTCATATCTCCAACGTCGAAGGTTGAAGATTGGCTTATCTTCATCTATACCTTAGAATCTTGGAGGTAAGTTGATGATTATTATCCTTCTTGTTTTCATCTTCTAATTTTTTTCTTCTATTCTTCTTATTGATCCTCGATAACTCTTTTAATATTTTTGGTGCTCGATAGTTTTTCATGATTAACTTCCAACTTGATATCTCAGTTCTTTTGCCTCTTGAAGTGTCATCTTTCTTTTGCTAGTTACAATCAAATAACCATTAGAGATTCAAACTTAATCTTGGTAGATTAGAACTGCTCAATATCAACACACTTTTATCCAGCATAATGGAGTGTCATCTAGATATTCAACTTCTATTCTTTTCTATACCATTTGATCATAATTAGTGAAGAATCTATCTTCACTTTTATTCAAAAATCAACCATCCATTCCACTAATTCTTTGTGTGTTTTACTTTGAGCAAGAATATTTCTTGTTCACCACTAAGATTTCCTTAAAGTTTATCAAGAATACTTGATAATACATTCTAGCATTTACCTTCCATCTCCATCCCCCTCTCGATTTCAAGAGTTCTTCAAGACTCTTATCATAACATCAAGAAGATATCAATAAGTGATTTCCAGCAAGAGCTTGAGGTTGTGTTGAGATAAACTTGAAGAGATATTTCAAGAATGGGTGAAGAAGTATCAATGAATACTATGTATAATACTCTTCAACAATTTGCAACAAGTGTACATGCAACAAATACATAATTGCACTAACTCCCTTCCATGCAAAGTTAACTTCAAAGGTTGGAATCAAGGGTATCTGACCAAGAGACTCTTCACAAAATGCACAACACCATGTAGGCCATAAATGATCGAGTAGAGGACATGGTGAGGAGGGAAATCCAAGCTTGAGGAGGCCATATCAATACTTGAATGGATTATTGTAATACCCCAAATATGTATAACCTACAGTTTTAATGTTTAACCTTTTGTTAAGAAAAAATTAATCTTTCATTATGAATTTAATTATTTTTGTCAACACTTGACTTAGAAACCTAGATAAATTATTTAATAAAAATAGATACTTATTTTAATTTTTTTATCTTATTCTTTTTTTAAATAAACACTAAACCTTTAATTTTACCTAAAAATATTTTATTAAATTAATACCCTAATTTTTAGATAAATTAATATAATATTTCCCTAATAACCCAAATTTAATCTAATTTTTTAATCCTAACCCTAAATCTTTTTTCCTTTTCTTTTTCTTCTTTCCCTTTTCCCTTTTTCTTCCTTTCTTCCTTTTCTTTCTTTCCTCTTTTATTTTTCTTCCCCCTTCTTTTTTTTCCTCAGGCTATCCTGTCCTCTTTTCTCTCCTGTACCAGCCCATCTCTCCTTCTTTCTTCTTCCTTCTCTTCTTCCTTTTCTTTCCCACACGATCTGGCCCCACCTTCCTTCCCTTCTTTTTCTTCTCTCACACAGGCTAACCCACTCCCCTTCTCCCTTTCTTTCTCTCATAGCCTGACCTCCTTTATTTTTTTCCTTCCCCATCTGCATCCCCTACCAAAAGTGCCCTTACCCCCTTTTTCTCCCCCTACAAGCGATATCCTTGCACCTCTATATGTTTGCATCACCACATTTCCTTTCTTGGCAAAACACACTAGCACGCCTCCTTTTTGCCTGCCTTTTTCCTTCATTTTTAGCTTTGGATCCCCTCTCTTCCCTCTTCCTACACCAGTAAGCCCTGCAAATCTAGGACATCAACCTTGCAACCCACGTCCTTGCTTGTCGTTTCCCTACACGCGCACCAACCCATTACATGCTTAAGGTCCCTCCTCCTCCTCCTCCTTCTACTTCTTCTCCCTGCATGACCCTAAGCTAAAATCTCAGCCACCTCCCTACAACCATACACCTTCTTATCCAGCTCGGCAACTCGCCCTTCTTCCACTACCTCCATTTGGTCGTCCATTCCACCACCACAACTCCTCCTAGCTGTCTATCACCAACTATATCCACCACCTACCTTTTTCCACCATAACCTCGTAGCCACCCCATCACCACCTTCCATCCTTCCTCTATTTCTCCTTTTCTTCTTCTCCTTTTCGTTCTCTACACCTACCCTCCCTACAATTTGCATCATCGTTTCCGCCACCTTCGACCCACATGTACCACGCCATCTAACAACTAGTCATCTCCACCCCCACCTCTTGCACCTAACAACCAAAACCAACACCCCCAACCACTAGTTCCCACCCTACACCGAATTGTTCCCTCTCCCTTACATGCGTGGCTCATGCTGCACATGTAGCGTGAGTTATGCTTTGGGTTTTAACTAATTTTAGTAATATTTAATGTATAGGGGTAGTTGGTAATTTTATATTTAATAAATATTTTAAACAAAAATAATTATTTCATTTATCAAATATTAAAATGGTATTGTGATATTATTTTTAGGTATAAATATTTTATTAAAGGAGCTTAATCATTTTTAAATGGTTACTAAAAAATTTTGCTTTTACTATAAATTGGGTAACCTTTATACTCCACTAAAATATTTGGATATCGTATGTTATCACATTAGGATTTTTACATGTGATTTGTGTTAGACATAAATTATTACATATATTTACGTGATTATTAATGTTATCAGGAAAAATTGAAAGAGAAGGCATGTTATCCTGTATAAAATGTTATGTGTGAGAAAGTGTGAGAAAAAGGGGTCTAATGTTAGGAAGTGATGTTGTATGTTATGTGCATGTAAAAATGTTAGGTTAAGTATGCATAGATACACTTGTAGCAATATTATTACTACTATGTGCCCTAGGGGCAATTTTGTCATTTAACAATTTTATGATAATTAATCCTAATAGGGATGCCTAATATGTTATAAATATTGCTAATAATGGATATAGGGGTTTGATGTCTGAAAAACACATGTCCCAGCATGAATCTCAACATTATATGGTCTAGGGGCATTTTGGTAATTTTGAATCTACAATGGTGATTATTCTAATAAACATGCATGATAAGTGTTATGTGATATTGAGAGTGAGAATAGGGGTTTGTGGTCTTAGAAACACATGTTTTAGCATGAATATCAACACTATATAATATAGGGGTGTTTTGGTAATTTTTAGTGGACTATAATGATTACTCTACTAAACATGCATGATAAGTAATATTTGATGGTAAATATGAGAAGAGGGATTTGTTGTCTTTGTAACACCTATTTCAACATGATTATCAATATTATATTGTCTAGGGGTATTTTGGTAATTTTGCATGTATTATGGTGATTGTTCTAATAATCATGCATGATAAGTATTATTTAATGCTAAGTATGAGAATAGGGGTTTTTTTTTCTTAGTAACCCATGTTTCAACATGATTATTAATAATTTTATGGTCTAAGAGTACTCTGGTAATTTTGAGAGCAGTATGATGATTATTCAAATAAACATGCATGATGAGTAATATTTGATGACAAGTATGAGAAATGAGGGTTTTGTTGTTTTAGAACCATATGTTCCAACATGATTATGAATATTATAGGGTTTAGGGGTATTTTGGAAATTTGGAGAGTACCATGATGAATATTCTAATAAATATGCATGATATGTGATGTTCATCATCAAGCATAAGTATAAGGGTTTTGCTGTATTAGATATGCCTATTTCAACATGATTATTGTCATTATATGGTATAGGGGTATTTTGGTATTTTGGGATGTGCCATGATAATTATGCTCATAAACATGCAGGATGTACATTATTGGATGATTAAGTATGGGAATATGTGTTTTGATGTTTTAGAAGCACATGTTAGGGTTTTACACGCAGAATGGTGTATTAGGGCAAAATGGTTATTTGGCATGCTAGGTAACTTAATTACATGATCAACAATTTAAGTATGGTGTGTCATAGAATGGAATTTGTAATTGTAATGGATGGTAAAGTGGTATCTTTAACCTTAGGGGTATTTTGGTCATTTTGACCTAAAGTGCCCAAGTGCGAGTAATTGAGCCTAGGATGGCATCAGTAGACTTCTAACTTTGACATTCATAATGGTCTTGATTTTGGTTACCTTATATTGTTGAAAAAGAATAAAAATGGTTAGGTATGAAGAATTCAATATATGTGAGTAATGTGTATTTTTTTGGGTCACCCTTATAAAATATTAATGCTTAAAGCAAAAGACTTCGAGATTGAGAATAGTGACTCTTTAGGGGTCTCTACTCTAAAGATGTGGTTTAACCCAAGATTATTTATGGATTTTGCTGGTGTCTTACTTTTAGAGTTGGCAAAAGTTGACCCGACCTGCCTAATCAGACCCGACCTAAGCGAAACCCGATCCGATAAAACCCAAAAAGTTTAGCAACCTGACCTAATACTGACCCAACTCAGCATTGACTCGATAACAATAAACTCAACCTGGACCCGACCCGACCCGATCTCAACCCATGACTCGTCATAGACCCGACCCGACATTGACTCGATTCGACATAAACCCAACTTGACGTTGACCTGACCAGACATAAAAATCTATTAAAATAATAAATTACACATATTTCATTATTCATTTAAAGCTTTTAAAAATATAATGTTTGATAAATTGTATTTTTTTTATACTTTTACCCTAGACATCCTTATTTATTAATGATATTGTAAAATGATTTTCCACACAAAAATATAACATTAAGAAGTCATAATAATAATTTAATAAACAAGTAATGATTAATAACATATTTTTAAGTACATGCTTATATGAAATCAAACTTAATACTTACAAGGTTATTGAGTTGGAGTAATTTTGGTAGTGAAGGTGTATATTGATAATTTTTTAACATCTTTTATCTTCTCTACCTAACTACTTTTACAAGTTCACAACTTGTAAACACACACATGTCCGATAATATCAAATGAAATTATACACATAATCATTAATATTACTGAACTAGCAAATTAGAAAATTATTGATTTATTATATTATATGTTATTACTTATGGTGTAAAACAACATCTTTTCTCTTATTCAATCATTCATGACATGTATAACAAGTTAACAACTAACACGTATCAATCTGTTATTCGAATCATTTTGATCATTACTCTATGTTTTTATATAAAATAAAATAAAATATTTTATGTATTAGCAATCTTATTTAACTTGACGAATGACCATATGTTCTAAAATTTTCCAACATCTTCCTTAACAAATAAGATATATTATTGAAAAATTAAAAACCAAAATAAGATATGATTGTCTCTAATATTTACAATGTAATAAATAATAATTATACATTGTATAGCCATATTATGATCTCCTTTATTTTATAAAATTATATTTTTTTAAGTAATCAAATAAATGATAAATATATTTGTTAGATTGAATCATAAAATGTTTTTTATTGTTAAAATATATAAATATCTTTATTATTTACTTGTGAAAATCTAATATTCTCATTTTATTTATTTGTATTAGTAATCTTATGATTGTCTCTAACATTTACAATGTAATAAATGATAATTATACGTTATATATTTATATTATGATCCTCTTTATTTTATAAAATTATATTTTGTAAGTAATCAAATAAATGATAAATATCTTTGTTTGATTGAATCATGCAATATTTTTTAATGTTAAAATTTATAAATATCTTTATTATTTACTTGTAAAAATAAAGAGCATCTAATATTCTTATTTCATTTATTTGTACTAGTAATCTTATGATTGTCTTAGTCTCTAATATTTATAATGAAATAAATGATAATTATCTAGACCCAAATTTGAATCAACCCATCAAAACTCAACTCGACCCAACCTATCAAATTAACCTGTAACTACTCAAACCCAATCCGTCAAATTGCACGAAATAACCCGACCCATCAAGTTATCAATTTAACTCGAAACAACTCGGACCCAATGGGACCAACCCGCCAAATTAAAGAAAAGAACCCAAACGGGCCGAACCCACCTAGTCAAGTTAACTAGAAAATGACCCGAAGCCAACTTGGCCCTACAAGTCAAGTTAACCAAAAATGACCCGAATTCGAGTTTGCTTAACCCGAACTCGACCCGACATAGTAAATTAACCCAAAATGACCTGTAACTGTAGTGACCTAACCTGAAACTAACACAACCCAAACAATGCAATGACGCAAAATGACACGAACCTGAAATGGCCCAAACCCGAAATGACCCAACTCGACCCACAACCGACCTATAAAAGACAAATGCCTCAAAATGACTAGACTTGAGAATGACCCGACTTGAACCTGACCCATCGGACCTGATTGCCACCTCTATTTATTTCCCTAGTCATAACCTATATCTTAATCTATTTAGCTCTATGTACCTAAATAGGGGGTATGCATACATATGGATTAGGTGTCTTTGTCAGTAGGGTACTATATACCTTTGTGTACTAGTGCAACAAGGGTACATTTGAGTCCCTAGGTTGATAGTCCATAGGATATTGTGTTGTCCTTATGTGCCAGTATGAATAGGATATCTTAGTGTCTTTGGTTTCGTTGATCTCCCCTCGAGCAAATAAAAATGGAAATGTTTGATAATTGAATGGAAATTATTATTGGGATGATTTGGTAGTAGTCTTTGTGCCTACTTGTGAGTTGATAACAACCTTTATGCCTACCAGTGAGTTGGTAGCAACCTTTGTGCCTACTTATGGTTTGGTAGCAGCCTTTTTGCCTACTTGTGATTTGGTACCAGCCTTTATACTTATTTATGATTCGGTAGTAGCCTTTGTGTGTATCTATGTTATGGTAGTAGCATTTGTACCTACTTGTTATCTGGTAGTAGCATTTATGCCTATCTGTGAGGATGTGTGTGTATTGGTTGTGTTGATGGGCCTACCTGTGTATTAAGATGTTATGGGTTGATTAAGAGATTTGTGCCTATTGTTGTAACTTAAGAATGATGTGGCTTTCTAATTATACTACAAAGAGCATCGCTTGGATGTTCCATGAGTAAGCTTTCGTTATCTCCAAATGAATGAGAATTGGTAGTGATGTAGGAGTATATCTAGCTCACTCTCAATCTTATTCTTCAATGGATGAAGAACAAGAAGAATTAGCATACTTGGAGATGGAACCCATTGTGCTTGAAAATTCTTATGCTTCTAATGATTTTCTAAGTAATTCTTGTAGGTATTATATATATTTAGAAGAAGTTAAAGATATTAAAGATCTTTGATGTATAAGACAATGGCGTTACAAGAATTACAAAGTGCATGGAAGAACAAGGCTAAAGGCACAAAGTTGGATTACATATGTTAAATCTATATACTACATATTTAGAGTTTGTGTAGCTTTGTTTTTTTTATATATATACTTTGTAATGCTTGTAAAATGTCATGGTAACTCATATATATATATACACTTGTGTCTTGCCTAAAGGGTTATTTTTTGTTAATAAGGCCAAATTTATGGGCTTATTAATGAAAGGGTCTGCATTTGTACATGTATATATATAGCCTTATACACTTGATCCCGATAGAGACAAGATGCATAATGCATGAAATTCAAATAGAAATAATTAACACTATGTCGTGTCTTTTCTTCTTTTTCTCTTTTTCTTCTTCAAGTGAGATCCTTGGAGAGTAGTAGAGTGCATTCTATTGAGAAATAGAAGATTTCTCTTTAGAAGGTTAAAGATCTTAGATTAGATCTTAACCACCATCCAAATGCAACATCAAAATCAAATCCAATCATTCAAGTTCAACAAAGCTTTTGAAGATTTTTGCAATACTTGAGGCCATACAAAAGATCTTGTTTTTGTAGAAGATTATGTGTTGATGATCTTCCACATCAGGTAGTATATGACCTTGATGCATGTGGTTATATGAATGATTATCACATTTCAATTAATATATTTATAATTAAATATTGTTGCCATACATCTGATGTGTTCCTTGTGAGCTTTGCATATTAGTCTTGTATAATGGGTTACTCAATACTATTATATTGAAGGATTAATATCTTGAGCCCCTGCTTATTCAATTGGCAGTGGCCCTTGTAAGTTATCTCGTAAGCTCTATTCAAGGCTATCCTTTGGGTGACGAGTGTAGCATTATGTAATACCCCATATTATTGTAAAGGGTTGAATGGAAATTATGCCAAAATTTGGGCCTTTGATTTTGATTTAATGTTATGATTTTGTTAGGGTCAAAGTTTTATTTGAAATCATGTTGAAAAAATAGAGTTTATTGAGTTATATGGGTAAATCGATTGAATGGTTTATCGTTTAAGCAAATTTAGTTTTCGCGACTAGACCGATCAATTGGTTAGGGGAAACCAATCAACTGGTGGTAGACCCAAACCTATAGACTTGTTTGTTGAGCTAGTTATACATTTTGAGCTTGATTTTCTAAAAAATTCCTTACACTGAAATGAAACCTTACCAACCCAAACCAACTTGTCACTAAGATATTCCTAACAATTTCCATGATGCATTTAACCCAGAATATTGCCTCAAATTGATCTAGAGGTCGATTGGAACAATTGAAGGGGAGAGATAACCTTAGCATTATCTTCTTCCTCCTCTTTCCTCTACTTGATCTTGAGATCAATAATTCGATCTTAAGCACGACTTTGACCAGTTGGAAGGTTCCTTCCATGTTGACCATATATTACTCCATTCGTGAATACTAATTCTGGTCTAATTAACCTGTATTCTCTAGAGACACCATTGAGCTCTAGATAATAGGTTAGAAAATTGTGGACAAATGTCAACTATTTTGATTGAATTCAAATGGTCATTGGTAGGGTTTAAAGTTAATTTCCAAACCGTCAGTGTATCTCTTTGATTGGATGGTTATAAATAGGCCTAAACATCCCTTCTATGCATCTTTCTTTCAACCACCAAATTTTCTATAGCATGTATTACCAATCAATCTTCTTACACTCTTCTGATCCTTTCTCCACCTCTTTCTTGTTTCAATTGTTAAGTAAGGAAGATTTAGATTCGAAAAAAAGGTTGAGTGGTCCAGTTTACCTCTTCCCTTATTTTTGCCTCAAGTGGTATGTTCTTATTTCTTTATATTTCTAAGTTCTAAATTTAATAAGGTGCTGGTATAATGTCTAAGTTTAAGAGTTTTGTTTTAAGGTTTTCAAAGCTGATATTTTCTACAACTGAAATTTCTAGTTTTTAAGGGGAAGTTTTCCTGTATCAAGTGATTTATACTTCAAAAATGTTTAGTAAGTATTCCTTCATGTTAGGTGTTACTGTAACACCCCAAAATTCACTATTTTTTTTTCTTAAAGCGGAAGCAAATAAAAATAGAATCACTTAAAACTTGTGAATTCTGGAAATGTTACCGCCACACTTAGTACCAGACCGGTTCTCTCCGACCGTTCCAGTACCAAGTGCTAAGACTAAAGAAAAGATTTACATTAAATTCAAATCAACAGTTCATAAAAGAACTCAAAAGATCATACCTTAAAATCAGAGTACGCATAAACGTTTATAAACGTAATAAAATAGAAATCAGAGTGCGAAATCAAAGAGGATAAATAATCCAATACAAAGAAATAATAGTAGGAAATAAAATTACATAAAGGCTGAAATACGGCCACGACACTCTCGAACTTGAGCCAAACACGCTCAACACTCAACCCCGACTGATGTCTCGCCCACCTGCATAAACCAGAAGGGCATACTACTCGTGGGAATGAGCAGCACCCATAAAAAGGGTGATCAGTACGCTACGTACTAAGTAAGGTAACCAAGCACTAAGGCCAACACATAAGCACATAAAATCATGCATAATAATAACAGGGCATAATCCAACATAACAATATAAAGGTATATGAACAATTTAGGTAAAAGTACAAAGGCCCATATAATCCAGATTAATCATTTACTTAATCTTTTATCGGAAGTCGATACATACCAAGCTTTATATCAAATCCATGCGAGTACAGAAGCCCCCACTATTATAGCCGGTGGATCGGAGGCACATAGGGTATCATACCCTAACCACTATTATAGCCGGTGGATTGGAAACACATATGACTACGCGTCCTAACCACTATTCCTAACCGGTGGATCGGTTGGCCCTGGCTCGCATGGTGTTCCACTGTAAGTAATTAGTATCTTTTAGGCATTTTAGCAAAACTCTGGTTTGCGGTTGTTGAGCTCGGGAACCCCCACTATTATAACCGGTGGATCGGTTACGCATAGGACATCATGCCCTAACCACTATTATAGCCGGTGGATCGGTCACACATAGGGTAAGAACCCTAACCACTATTCCGAACCGGTGGATCGGTTGGTCCCGTCTCAACGATCTTCCACTTTAAATAATTAGTGTCTTAAGTATCTTATTCAACGGCTTTCACCCTAGACATGCATGAATCACTCCTTTAACACTTCACACATTGTAACTCATAAATTCCATCCTCATGACTCCACTTTAATCACCAAAAAAAACACCTGATACCGCAAAAACCCTAAGCAGTTGCACCAAACCCTAATTATCCATACGTACCCATATAATGCTCCACGCACTATTTTCCCTTCAAATGTTCAATCACCCAAACAAAAATCAGCGTTCCATACGTAAACTTTACTCTCATACAAAATTTACACATCCCATGCAATTATTAACTTCCATGCAAACCCTAATACCACCATACAACCATTAACCATTATGCAAAACCCAAAATCTCATCATACAAAACCCTAAATTCATTCCACATAACCCAAAGATTCATTCATACCAAACCCTAGATTCAAACCATATAAAACCCAAAGATTCATCCATACCAAACTAAGTATCCATCCTTACCAAACCCTAAGTTCAAACCATATACAACCCAAAGATTCATTCACACAAAACCCTAAATTCAATCCATACCAACACAAGGATTCAAATCATATAAAACCCAAAGATTTTTCCACATAATACCATTGATTAGATTCTCCCCTTTCATAACCACAAATTATATTCTCCCATACAAGACTATAAGTTAGATTCTCCCACATAAAATCATAAATTAGAATCTCCCAAGCAAAACCATAATTTGGATTAATTGGATTCCCCTAAACAAATCATAAATTAGATTCTCCCAATCAAATCATCAATTAGGTTCTCCCATATAATGTCATAAATTACATTCTCCCCAAATAACGTCTTAAATTAGATTCTCCCTAACAAACCATAAATTTAATTCTCCTATATATCATCATAAATTATATTGTCTCCCACAAAACCATACAAACCATAAATTAAACTTCCCCATATAAAGCCATAAATTATATTCTCCATACAAAACCTCAAAAATCATAAATCAGATTCTCACACACGAAACCCTAAAATTCTCCATTTTATTCCTTTACTCATGAATCAATGGAATACTTAGGTCAACTCACATCCCTTAATCAACTTCTTTCTCCATCCTCCTTTTTCATCCTTTCTCCCACGTAAAATCATATCAACGTCCTCTCATGCATGTCTTACAGGGTCATACACAAATAATACACATGCCATACGAAAACATACTTCAACTCCATGTCATAGCATATACGGCATAATTAATAATCATAAACATAGATTGCATAGCATATGAATCACACAATGCACATTAACACATAAAAGGCCTTAGCACCCCTTACCTGAAACGACACCGGTCTTGGAACACGTTCCTACGCCTCCTTAGGACTTTGACCAAATAATAACCTACTAATAAAATAACCTTAACAAAATTCTAACTTTGCTAAAAACATAAAAATAATAGAGATATTATAACCCTTGATAATATAGGGTTAAAGATTTTACCCTAATGATAATAATGCTACTAATATAATAATATCAAGGATAATAAAACTAATATCAATGAGAATAATAATAATAATAATAATAATAATAATAATAATAATAATAATAATAATAATAAGCTTTAAAATTTAAAGTGGGGTTTCGACCCTACTTATAACTAATGACTTACCATTTATTTAATATTAATAATAAAATTAATAACCTATACACTAATATTAAAATAATAAAGATAATGATAATATTATTATTAATGGTTATAAGAACAATAGAAATAATAATACTCAAATAATTAAGTGCAAATGTTAATACAATTTTATGGCCTAAGATTTTCCAGAATAATTAATAAAATGATAATAATAATTATTCTAATAGTTATAATAATAATAATAATAATAATAAGAATGAAAATAATCCCATAATAATTCAATTAATAACTTAAAATTCAAAACTAACAATAATATTGTTTTATTACCACTCTCCACCCTGCAAGTACAATTCAGAATAAAATTTCTCATCAAATAATAATAAAACATATTAAGAATATAAATATTAAGAATAATAATAATGGTAATTTATATGCAAATAATTGAAATAAATTAAATCAAGGCTTATAATAATATGGAAAATGGTTGAGAGGGTCTAGGGTTCAACCTTAAGCTAGTGGGGATAGGTGGCACCGGCGGTGGTTCACGGCGGCGGCGGCGGTGGCCGGAAAAATAGAAGAACATAGAAAAAGATGGATGTTGGGAAAAAGATAGGGAGAATTGAGGTGATATAAAAGGTGTTTATTGTTGCCCAGGAAGAGAGGGACAAAATGATGGTGGTGGTGCAGCCAAAGGTGGCGGCGCACGGTGGTGGAAGGCGGTTTAAGGCTTCGGGGTCAAAATTCCGGCGAGAACGAGCATCTAACTTTGCATGATTATTGAGGCTCGTACAAGAAGAATCGAGAGATGAAAATGGTTTAGTTAATTAGATGAACTTTTAGGGAAGAGAATGGAATGTTTCGGTGGCGCTGAGGTTAGCTAACGGTGGCGGAAAAGGCGTCTGAAGTTGGGGTGGCGGCAGCTCGGGCCGAGGGTTTCGGGGAAGAAAAAATCTTCAAAACTCCTACAAATAGGCTATTTATAGATGTTGGAATGGATAATGAGGAGTTGGAGGTCGACATGGAAGTTTTAATTGCAATAATTTGGGTGGCCGGTGGCAGAAAATGGCCGACGATTCCTTGGTTTCGGTCGAAGGTTCGCGGGGCTGGGGAGAGGAAACGGGCGAGAGATAACGTCGAATAATTACGCCAATTTATTCCTGGAGTTAAGAGGAAGACAATGAGACAAGAAACGGCCGGTATTAATCACCGTAGCCGGAGAAGCCATTGACGGGGTCGAAGCTTGCGTCGCAGCGACGGAGGAGGAAGGAGGAAGAAGGAAGAAGGAAGGGAGGCGGACCGGTCGGCCGGGGAAAAGAAAAGAAAAAGGGAGAACCGGGCGGTCGGGCGCGACGAGGTAAGGTTTTTAAATGAAACGACGAGCTTCGGAGGAAACGGAGCCAAAACGCAGCGTTGGAAGGGCGACGAAGGGCGCCGCGAGGGCTGGGCCGAAGAAGGAAGAAAAAGAAGAAGACCGGGCCGCAACTGGCCCAGTTCGGGGAAAAAGAAGAGGAAAAAGAAAAAGAAGAAAAAGAAAGAAAAAGAAAAGGAAAAAGGAAGAAAGAAAAAGAAAAAGGGAAAAAGGAAAGGAGAAAATAATTAGGTTAGGTTCAATTAACTTAATCTGAATATTTAGAATATTTAAAAATATAATATTTAAATAAAATAATATTTAAATCCCTTTTTAGGCTAAATTAGGATTTTTAAAAGATTTTCCATAAATTCCATTTTAATTAGCAAAACACCCAAATTCCTCCAATTAAATTATTTATAAAATTATTATTAAATTAAAACTATTTTCTCATTCTTATTTTAAATAAAATAACTTATTTAGTTAATTACCAAATTAAAATCCTTGATTAGTTAAAATACCCAAATTCTCTCCTAATAAAAATACTTATAAGTTTATTCTTGATTTTCCTTAATTAATTTCCTTTTATTTTAATCAAATAATTTATTTAATTAATCTTTATGATAAAACCTCATTTAAATATAATATTTTAGATTAGAATTTTTCGGGGCATTTCAGTTACCTTTAGTTGATTTCTACTTGTTGGCATAAATGAATACAGCTTGTATAAGTGATTTGGATAATTAGATGACATGACTGAGTAAAAAGCTTGAAAATTGGTAAAAATAGGATATGATGATTCCATGTTGAGAAATGCCTATTACTTTGGTTAGAAATATGTTAGATTATGTTGATGCATGTTTTAATGTGGTTAAGGATAAATTATATGTAAGAATGCGCATGAAATTTATGATTTGGTATTATGTTAGGGAAAACCGATCAACTGGTTCCTAGAACAGTCGACTGGTTGACCCAACCCATCGAGGTAGGCCTGCAAAGACCTTGGTCTCACTCTTTGTATAAACCCATTAACTAGTTGGGAAAAACCAATCGATTGGTCCATGAATAGTCAACTTGTTTACCCAAACCGATTGATCAGTTTGAGGAAAACATGGTCTAATTGAGTCAAACCAATTGAATGATTTGTGCAAATGATTGATTGGTTGGGCCAAACCAATTGATTGGATAAACTGGTTTGCATGATTTGTTTCTTCTTGGTTCAATTATGCTTTGAGGCTATGTTTGGGACTACACCATAATTATTAATGGGATAAAATGTAGATTTCATCATGGATTATTGTCCTAATGATATGATTAAAATGGATCATATATACTATATGAGTTATGTAAAGGATAAATGGGTATTTCACTTATGATAAGTGATAATATTGAGAGAAGAGTAAGGAAACTTAGCATGGGCTTGAATTTAAATAATATGGTGGATATGAATAACATAGGCTAAGGACAAATGGAAAAACAACATGGGGTGGGAAAATGGAAAGAAAAGGATTGATATGGTATAAACATGAAAACTGCCTTGCATGTCTTGTATGGGTCTTCTGTGATCATTTATCCTTATAAATAAAACACTAATCACGTAAAGCGAAAGAAAGTTGATTTGAGTATGGGTTTGGGTTACCCGATCCTCAATTAGCAACCAGGGGTTAGTCTACCTTCTGGAATTTTTGGTGCCTTCGGGTGGGATCCTAAGAGGTCCCGGAGCCTTACCTACTCTAGACATTGATGATGTACTAAGGGGTATCGATACTAAAGAGTCTGGTTACTTAGTTGGTTGGCTTCGGCCTAGACTTATGTCCATAATGGTCCTAGACTTATGTCCACTTGGTGAATGGCTTTGGCCTGGACTTTATATCCCTTATTTAGATAGGTTTTCATGGTATGTGAGACCATGAGGTGATGCATAGTTTATTGCTTGATGATAATAAAATATGGATGATAAATAGTGGTTGATAAATTATGAATGATGACTAAGATAATGATTAATACTTGGTTAAGAATGGAAGTAATGGTATGATTGATTGAAAAGGAATGAAAGCTGGTTTATACACTTGGCTAATGGCAGAAATGACTAATTAGTTATGGAATGAAATATTGATTGAATAATTAACCTATCTCATACATGGATAAGTAAATGGCATATCCTAAAAGATTGAGTAATTGGAAATAAACCCTAGAGGTTGCTTCAATACTCTTTGCCGGTACATGTGTGAGTGTTCATGTGATGTTAATGTGAAACCAAGCATGATTTAAACTATTAGGGTTGAGATTATATGTAGCATACCTCTATGTGCTCTTACCTTCATATATACATGTACACATGACTTTATCACGACGCATGTTGCATATGATTTCTGTGTACGATAAAATTAGTATAATTGTGTTTACATTGAGGGAGAAACTTGGCTTACTCATTATGTAGCATACTAATGTGCCCATTTGCTTGGGCACCTGCTCATTCCCACGAGTAGAGCATTATGTGCATGTCTTTGGAGATGGCCAGTAAAGGGTTTATCTCATTTGGGTTAGGGCTTAAGTGCAAGGACTTCCAAAGGTTTTGGGTGGGGTCCGTGGCGAACCAAAATTTTAAATTAGGTGTCATACCCTAGTTCATTTTATTGTAGCCTCGTACTTTACCTACATTTATTTTGTAGTGATTTGGTCGGAACCCTTTAGGGTCCTCCACTATAAACATTCTTAAAGTTTTTTAATTAAATTGTTGTTTCGCGCACTCTATTGTTGTAAGTGTTTTGGTTGGTTTCGCCTTGTATCTGATATGGTGTAGGAAGTGGATGTCTATCCTGTGTTAGGTATGGTGGTAACACCTTATTATTCCTTGGTTTTTTATGCTTCCACAAATATTTTAATGAAGTTTTTTTGATAGTGAAAAGTGGGGGGTTTTACAGGTTATCCGGGGTTTTATCCGATGGCTTGAACCATAAGTTTCGATATTTCTTATAGTCTTTATATATTTCCCTATCACTGACATTCTTGTAGCCACATTTAGTGGGTTTTATTTGAAAGGTTAATTAATAGCCTTAACCATTTTTCTACTCCGATTTATAATTTTATTTTTAAATTTAAGTAAATTAAGATTTTAACGTTAGCACTTGGTAACGAAATGGTAGAGGAAATCTATCTGGTGTGGCGGTAGCATCTTGAACTTTACTATCTTCGCTTCTACATGTAACTTTTAAAAATTAATTTTTTTTAGTAGTGAATTTTGGGGGTGTTAGAAGTATGAAGAAAGAGCACAATAGAATGGATCAAATGACCTTAGCCACAACCGAAGATGCTATGCAAATCATCAACCAAGGTACAACCATTTTGAAGATAAAGGTATAAAGCTTGACCTTCTTGATTTTTATGGTGAATTAGATGTTGAGGTATTTTTTGAATGGTTTCATGAAATTAAAGCAATATTTGAGTTTATAGAGTATGATGAACATAAGTGTAAATTAGAAACTCTCAAATTCAAAACTTTTGTTAGAGTTTGGTATGACAATCTTAAGAGAACACGTGATAGGCAAGATAAAAGTAAAATCAAGTCTTAGAAAAAGTTAAAGAAACACCTAAGAAGTAAATTTATACATAAAGAGTATGAGCAAGAGATTTATATTAAATTGACTACTCTTAGGCAATTACTTCTTATTGTAGAGGAATACACTAGTGAATTTGAAAGACTAGCACTCTTCTATGATATACAAGAAAGAAAAGAACAAAAGTGTGCTAGATACTTAGGTGGCCTTAACAAATTGATTAGGGATAAAGTTGAAATGTTTTCCTATGATTCTCTTGATTATTTGACTAGTTTGGATTTAAAATGTTAAAGATAAACTAAGTCTACCAAAGCCTATCATAAGATAAGTGCTTAACTTCTACATCCAACAAAACTAATTCTAATGCATATAAATCACAATTTAGGACACATAGTTATTCGATGAATGATAAAAAAGATTAGTCCTAACTAAGATGATAAGGGTAAAGCAAAGGGTAATGAAAATTTCTACTAAGCCTTGTTTCAAATTTCAAGGATATGTTCATTTTGTTAGGAATGTCCTAATCCACGAGTTTTGACCATAAGTGAAATTGAGAACATGGAACCATCTATTGATGATGATGACCTAGAAACTAAATTTAATGATGATGTCTTAAGTATATATGAAGATGATGGAAATCTTAATTTTTTACTACAAAGGGAATTACAAATACAACCTAATAATCAATCTACACAAAGGTATAAAATTTTTAAAACTAAGAGTAGAATTGGTGATAAAGTTTGTAGGATCATAATAGATAGTGGTTTATGTACTAGTGTTGCTAGTGAAAAAATGGTCAAACAATTTGGACCAGTGACTACTATACCTCCAAAACCATTTTCATTATAATGGATTAATAAGAACAAAGGAGCTAAAGTGACTAAACAAACCCTAATTACTTTTCTCATTAGTGATTACCATAATGAGGTATTGTGTGATGCTTTGCCTATAGATGCTTGTGGTATTTTACTAGGAAGACCATGGTAATATGATAGAAATGCAACTCATGATGGTGTAATTAATGAGTATGTAGTACTTAAGGATAAGAAGAAATTTAAACTGAAACCATCTCAATGTGATTATGTACAATTATTTGAGGTTAAAAAGAGTTTATTCTTACATGAATAGGAAATAAGTAATTGCATTGAGGAGGGTGTTTGGGTATGCCTTAGTAGATAAATCATCGTAGTTTTGGGAGAAAAAGTTTAGCACTTCAAACCTTATGTAATACCCCATATTTTTGGAAAATTTTGAATGAGAACTATGCCAATTTTGGGTGTTTGATTTTCATTTGGTATTATGATTTGGTTTGAGGCAAATTTGGATTTGAAATAAGGTTAGAAAATTAAATTTATTAAGTTTTTCAGGCAAACAAATTGAGTGGTTCCATGAACCGATTGGCTGGTTTGTTATTTCAACAAAAATAGTTTTTTCTCGTACTAAATAGATTAGTTGGTTGGGGAACTGATCGACTGGTTTGTAGAATAGTCAACTAGTAAGCCAAACCGTTCTATTCGTTTGTTGAGCTAGGCATATTTTTAAAACTCAATTTTTTGAGAAAATTTATTATATTGAAATCTAACTTTGTTAACCCATGTCGAATTATTCCTAATATATTCTTAGCTTTTTTCATGAGGCATTTTTTCCAAAAACACTATATCAGATCGATTTGGAAGGTTGATTGGGATAATTGAGGGGAAAATATGATCTCAACCTTATCTTCTTCCACTTCTCTCCTTTGCACATTTATGAGAGCATTGCATTGATCTCAGGCACGATTCTACTCAATTGAAATATTCCTTCTACGCTGACCTTCTATTTCCCCTATTGTGAATTGCATTTTTGGACTAATTGACCTGCATTTCTCTCGAAACACCATTTGAGATTTAGAGAATAGGTCAGCATATCTTGGATGAAATTAATCCGTTTAACTCGAATTAAAATGGTAAGAATTAGGGTTTTTAAATTACTCCTAACCGCATTATAATTTGTATTGATTGGTTGCCTATTTATATCCCCAGTCACCCACTTTTTCACTTTTCTTTTAGCCACCAAAATTACCTAACTCTATGTATTCACCTTCTCCCTATCCACTTTGAACCTTTCAATTTAATCCCTTTTCATTCTTCTAATACTTTCTCTAACTCTCCCTTCTTTTAATTATTAAACAAGGAAGAGTTAGATTTGGGAAAAGGTTGATTGGTTCTTAGTGCCCTCTATTTTTCTTTTGGGGCATGGTATGTCCATTCTTTCATTTCTATTTCAATTTCAAAATTATTAGAGTTATGCACAAATTTCTAAGTTATTTTTTTAAGGTTTTAAAATTTGAGGATTTCACAGGCTGAGATTTTTTATTAAAGGAAAGTTTGCATACATCAAGTATGTAATTCTTGCTTTTAAAATGGGTTATGAGTAATCTTGCACGATATGAACCTTTTTAAGTTGATATTATATGTTGGCATGAATGTATATAGCTTGTAGAACTATTTAGATGGTTACATTGTGCATTTTAAGTAAAAAGCATGAACCTTGAGAAAAATGGGTTGTGGTGATATATGTTGAGATGTGCAAGTTAAATAGGCTAAAAATGTGTTATACAATGTTAAAGCATGTTCCAATGTGTTATAATGAAGATTTATAAGCATGATTTGCATGAAAATGATTATTTGGTGTTGTAGTAGGACAAACCAATTGACTGGTTCCGAGAACAGCCGATTGGTTGACCCAATCCATCGACTGATAAATCTGTAGAGACCTTAGTCTTGCTCTTTACTTAAAAACATCGATTGGTTAAGTAGAATCGATCGACTGTTCTATGAATTGTTAACTGGTTTGCCCAAACCGATCTACTGATTTGAGAAAAATTAGGATTTGGTTAAGTAAAACCAATCGGTTGGTTAGCCCAAACTGATTGATCGGTTGGTGCAACTGATAGACTGATTAGGTTAAACCAATTGGCTAGTTCGATTGGTTTATTTGATTTGGTTCCTTTTGGTTTGGTTATGCATTGAGGATATGCATGGGACTTTCCTATGATTATTAAAGGAATAAAATATAGATTTTATCATGGATTACTGACCTAATGGATGGATCAAATGGATCATAATTTATGACATACTTAATGAGTATTGTAAAGGCTAAATGGGTATACCACTTATGGAATGTGATAGCCTTTGATAAAGAGTATTGAAGCACATCATGTCCTTGAATAACATAATATGGTGGGCCTGAATAATATTGGATAAGGATAAATGGAAACCCCAAACATGGTTGGGAAATGGAAAGGAGTAATATGGGAGAAATATGTGAATGCCTTGCTTTCTCTTTGTATGGACCTTGTGTGATCACTTAACCTCATGAATATTGTACTAATCACATAAAGCAAAAGACAATTGAGTTGTGTATGGGTCTGGGTTACCCAATCCTCGATTAGATACCGAGGGTTAGTCTGCCTTCGAGCATTTATTGGTGTCTTTAGGCGGGATCCAAGAGATCTCGGTGCCTTGCCTAATCTAGACACTAATGATGTACTAGGGAGTATAAATATTAAAGGGTTTGGTTACCTAGGTGGTTGGCTTCGGCCTAAAATTATGTCCATATTGAGTGGCTTCGGCCTAGACTTATGTCCATTTTGGTAATTGACTTTGATCTATACCTATGTCTACTTTTGTGATTGGCTTCACCCTAGACTTTATGTCCCTTGGTTTGGATAGGCTTCCATGTATGTGAGACCATAGGGTTGTGCACAGTCCATTGCTCAATGATACAAATTTGGATGATAATTGGATAATAAAATTTGGTTGATGAATAAGTGAATAATAAATAATTGGAAAATGATTGAAATAATGGATTGGATGATAAAAATGGGAAAAAATGGTTTGTACACCCGGATAATATCTTAAATGACCAACTGGTTCATAATTGAAAAGATTTACTAGATATGGACCTATATCAATATTTGGCTAAGGAAATGGTATAATCTAATCAATTGAGTAAGTTCGAAAATAAACCCTAGTGGTTGTCTGAATTAATTTGCCTATTACATGTGCTATTATCTATGTTATTATAATATGATGATAAGCATGATTTATTCTGTGTTGCATGAGTTATGCATGATAGTGTATTATGATGCATTACTACCTTTACGTATATGGCATTAAGATGACGCATATTAAGTATGACATCCATGTTATGATAGAATCTTGCATACTTGTGATTTCTGTTGATGTGTCAACTTGGCTTACTCAATACGTAGAGTATTGAATTACCTGTGTGCTCGGTTACATGCTTATTCCTATGAGTAGAGGGCTATGTGCAGGTTTTTGGGGATAACCAGTAGTAGGCCTAACTCAGCTTAGAGTTTGGGGCTTGAAAGTGTGGACATCCAAAGGATTTTGTGTAGTTTGTGATGAACCATAGTTTTAGGGTCACGTCCGAGTCTTGTTTTCCAATTAATGTAGCCTCGTAGTCTTAGCTTATCATTTTCCTATATTGACTTGGTTGGGGATTGTTGTGTTCCTTCATGTAAACAATCTTTTAAATTTTTATGTAATTTAACTTTGCGCACTCTATTTTAAATTATTTTGTTGGTTTTAGCCTTATATCTAATATGGGGTAGGCAGTGGATGTATATCCTGTGTTAGGTTCAGTGCTAGCTACCCTATTTTTCCTAAGTGCATTTTGTGCTTCGGCATTATTTTAAATAAATTTTTTTGGTAGTGAAAAAAATGGGGGTGTTACACTTTACTAGTTTGCTTAATGAGTATAGTGATGTATTTCCAAATGATTTACCTCTTGGACTACCACCTATCAAGGGTATAGAGCATGCTATCGATTTAATTCCTGGAATTCCTTTACCTTATAGACATGCATATAGATGTAATCTAGAGGAAGCTAAGAAATTACAAAGGCAAATTCAAGAACGAGTAAATAAAGATTACGTGAGAGAGATCATGAGTCCTTGTTGTATACCTACCTTATTAGTCCCTAAAAAGGATAGTACTTGGCATGTGTGCATAGATTCTAGAGCAGTGAATAATATAACTATTGAACATTTTTTTTCAATGCCAAGACTAGATGGCATGCTTGATGAGCTATGTGGTGCACGGGTATTCTCTAAAATAGACTTACAAATTGGTTACCATCAAATGAGGATTAGGGAAGGAGACGGATGGAAAATAACATTTAAAACTAAATATGGTATCTATGAAGGGGTTGTGATGCCTTTCAGGTTGTGCAATGAGCCTATTTCTTTTATGAGACTAATGAATGAATTTCTTCGTCCTTTCCTAGGTGAATTTATTGTAGTTTATTTAGATGATATACTTGTATATAGAAAAGTGAATATGATCATCTTCTACATTTAAGGAAATTATTTGATAAATTAAGAAAAACTAAACTATGTGGAAAATTGAAAAAGTGTGAATTTATACTTTCAAGTATATTTTTTCTTGGTTATATTATTAGTGTTGAAGGTATTAAAGTTGATCCTATAAAAATATAAGCTATTCAAGAGTGACCTATTCCTAAAGATATGCATCAAGTAAGAAATTTTCATAGGTTGACTAATTTATGTAGCAGATTTATTAAAGATTTCTCCACTATAGCGGCACCTATTACTCAACTCATGAAAATGGGATAATTTATTTAGGAAAATGAAGCCACTAAAGCTTTTGATACTTTCAAGGATAAATTGTGCAACACTCATATATTATCTATTCCTAATTTTGACATACTCTTTGAGGTAACTTGTGATGTGAGTGGGGTAGATATAGGAGGAGTTCTTTCTTAAGAAATAAATACCTATAGCATATTTTAGTGAAAAACTAAATGGTGTTAGATTGAGGTATTCTATATCTAACAAGGAATTTTTTTTTCCATCATATGAAGTTTAGAGATATGAAGTCATTATTTTAGGCCTAAACTTTTTTTATTACATTTTGTTCATGAAAGTTTGAAATATTTACATGTTTAAAAGAAAATAAGTCCTATACATGCAAAGTGGGTAAACTTTTTAAAATCATTTGTGTTCCCTATCAAACACTTAGATGGAAAAGAAAATATAGTGGTCGATGCTCTTTCTAGAAGATCTTTCTTACTTGTCATATTGGATGTTAAATTGTTAGTATTTGAAATTCTAAAAGAAATGTATCCTAATGATGATTTTTTTTATGAAGAATATCGGGCATGTAAAGAAAATGAGAACCATGGTAATTATACAATACAACATAGATTTTTATTTAAACTTAATAGACTGTGTACCGAGGTCAAGTATAAGGGATTTACTTATCAAAGAGGTACATGAAGGAGCTGTTGTAGGCCATTTTGGTACTCATAAAACATTAGAGATATTATAAGAAAATTTTTATTGGCCAAACATGATAAAGGGTGTACAAATTATAGTAAACCGTTGTGTTGCTTGTAAAAAGAGTCAATTTTTCTTTCACAACTATATATATATACAATTACCTATGCCTAGTCAACTATGGGAAGGATTTAGTATGGACTTTATCTTAGGGTTTCCTAGAAAACAATGAGGTAAATATTCTATTATGGTTATGGTAGATAGATTTTCTATAATGAATCATTTTTTTCCATGCAATAAAACTGATGATGCTACACATGTCTCTCATTTATATTTCAATGAAATTGTGAGACTACATGGCATACTGAAAAGTATTGTTTCAAATAGGGATTTCAAGTGTATTAGTTACTTTTGGAAAACAATGTGACACATGTTAGGCACCAAGTTATTATTTAGTACTTCACATCATCCACAAACTGATAGACAAATTAAAGTTACTAATTGTACTCTTGGAACTTTGTTAAGAGGTTCGGTAAGTAAAAGTACTAGAGATTGGGATATTAAGTTAGCTCATGCAAAGTTTTCTTATAATAGAAGTCCTTCAAGTACTACACATTCGAGTCCATTTGAAATAGTGTATGGAGTAAATCCTTATATACTAATTAGTATGGTATCCTTAAAGAAAGGTGAACTTAAACACTATGAGGCTAAGGAACGAGTAGAGTACTTCCAAAAGCTTTATCAACAAGTTAATGGTAAGATAGAACGAGCTAATACAAAATATCAAAAAAAAGCTAATAAAAATCGTACTCAATAGGTATTGTCTCTCGTTGATTTAGTGCGGTTATATTGACGTAAAGAAATATTTCCAAATATAAGGAAACATAAACTAATGTCAAGAGTAGAAGGACCATTTAAAATCTTAAAAAATTTGGAGAAAATGCTTACAAACTTGAACTACCTGAATTATATGGTGGTGTTTTAAGGACATTTAATGTGGGTGATGTGTCTCCTTACTTTATTAATGTCAATTTGAGGATAAATTCTTCTCCATTTGGGAAGAATGATGTAGGAGCATCTATAGATGATCCTCAAGGTGATAATAATTATGCATATTTGATTATGGAACCGATCACATTATGTGGCTTTGATAATAATACTATGACTAACCTTGATGATATTACTTTAAGTCATTCTTATAGGTATGTAACATATTTGCAGGAAGAAGATCAATCCATTTAAAAAGTAAAAATACCTAATATGTTCAAGTCTTATGAGCTATTACAAAGGAAGTTATTGTGCATGAAAGTCAACTCTACAAGTCAAGAATACCTAGTTAACCTTTTCAGTTAACATCATTGTTTTGATTATTCTTGTTAGCTATTTTCATAGACTAATTAGCTTAATTTGTGTGTAATAGTTTTTGTTGAGCCATGTATTATATAGGATATAAAAACATTATTAATACTAGTTTATGTGCTAGTTAGCAATTTGTATGTAATGTGGCTAAATATGTGTCCTGGTTAGCAATGTTAAACTCCTATATAAGACATGATGTGTTAACAGTTGTAACATGTTAATGGTTGAGTATATTGAAATCTAATACAAGTAATTCACTTTGCTAATTCTCTCTTTGTGATTGAATAATCTTTTCTAAGACTGCATGGAGTAATCTTAGATAAGAGACATTCAAAGTTGAGTTCTTGTTGAATTCTTTGTAAATGATTGCTTGAATCTCTTCATTTCTTCTTCCAAATTGGACATCCATTGACCCTACTTCAATAACAATCACACGAATCTTCATCCATCCTCGAAGACTTGTGTCAAATATACTCCCTCTTTTCCTGATTTCCCTTTTTTTTTCATCTCATCATTTCTCTTACAATTTTTTCCTTCTTCTAGAAATGAGTTTTTAGAATGGGTTAAGCTCTTTTATGGGGAGGATCAAATTGATCCAATCATTGAAATAATTTGAATGTCATAGCATTATACTTGTGTGATATGGGTATTTCATTTTTGGTGTTTGAAATGCTATATTTAAAAAAAAAACAATTTTGGTAGCCACAAATGAAATCTATTTAGTACAAGCATGGTGGGGAAAAACAAAAACAAAATGGCGTGTAATGTGACGTGTACACATGCTTAAGATTAGGCATTACATTTAAGTTCTTATTGCGTGACATTGTTGTCGTGAGTTGCTCTTAGACATATGCGTAGGGTACTAGGAGTATGCATTGTCCTAGTAGGCTAGTAGTACTTGGTGAATTGTCTTGTGTTGAAACCTTGTAAAGTTGTGTGCCCTGCTGTACGATGAGTGTTACGTTCAATGTGAGTTGAGAGTTCCCTCCCCACATCTCTTTCTATTGATCTTCGTACCCCTACCAACTCTCACATTTTAAATTTTTAAATCATCTTATTCTTCTATTATTAGCATAAGATTCGTGGTAGTGCCATATTATTTTCATTGTTATATATATTTATCGTTATTAACTTATAATACTGCTATTCCTGCAACACTACATCATTATCTTACTTAGATGATCGTGTATGCTTTGCACATTTGTTGTATCCATTTTACGATAGTTGAGTGCATTATCACATAGGTGCGCGCCTGTGTATTATCCATATTATAATCTTCTGACATTTATGTTAGTATATTTTAATTCATGTAGCAGTGCACTTATATAATTATAAAAATATTATTATATTCAATTATTAATTCCTTATAATAGTATCTTTAAGATATTTTTTAGGTGGTACTTGTTTTGTTTTTATTAGTGTCCTTAGATATGTATAGTATTACCTTTGCCTGCATATAGTAGTATCTTTGTATGTATATTTACTAAATACAAATTCATGTCCATAAACATTGATAAAATACTAATGAATATAAAATTGTGTATTGTTTAAATATCCTAAATTTAAATTTTAAATAATTATTTCTTTGGTTCCTTACATAACACTAATTGAATATAATATCAGACTTTTGGTATATTTGTCCAATTATTTTTTGGAATTTTATTTTTCTTTCCTTGAAATAATTGATTTTGACTACTTATGTAAATAATATTCGTTTTTAATAGATTTAATCATATTAAGTGCATATAATTGCCTTTTCTGGCGGATGATAATTAGTAAAAATATGATGATTTTTAATTTTCAGTATATAAATAAAATAACCTAATATACAATAAGATATTATGAACCTCATTTCTTATAAAACTTATTAAAATAACCTAATATAAACTTTCCCTCAACCTCATTACCGAAGACCAAAAACAGAACAGAAAGAGCGACATAGGCAAAATCAACCGAGTTATAACTGGGATAGGAGCACAGGACCTTTGTAGATCTTGTCAGTGATGATGGAGAAGAAATGGTTCTCGCAGTGAGCAGTCAGTGCTCAAGTCATTTCGGAATGATGGAAAAGGGGGATCTGGAAGATACATTGTCAAACGCCCAAGCAAACTAAAATTTATGTCTTCGCCACAAAGACCTAAAAGGAAACACACACACACACACACATACACACACAAGCTCAATGAGATATTGATGCATTCATGACTCAAGAAGAACGTGTCAAAACAAATATAGTCATATACTAGTACAAGAGAATGGTAACGAGTGCATTCGTTTTTAGCTTTTATGAATTTAAGGAAAAAATAATCAACCAAAAAAGAACCCTAATTTCTCTACGGAAACTTGCATCATCCAGAACATTTTCTGAGAAACTAATCAAATGAAACTCCTGTATGCATTTTATAAGATAAAAATTTCAGTGTATATAGACAGTGATAGCTCGAAAATGTTTTTTTCTGTTATATAAAATGTATCATATAAAAAAATCAACACCTATATATATGAACTCAATTCGAACAACATCCAGATTTCTTGATTGCTGATACATCATCCTTTTGGCCAATGTCAATTGTGTGCCCCTTGGGCAGAGCTGCTGGGTCAGATCCAATATCAAGAGCCTTCCTACTCACAACATGGTATATCTGTGCCAAGACTTCTGTGAATGCATTCTCGACATTTAAAGACTCTAGGGCAGATGTTTCCATAAAGAAAGTATTCTCTCTTTCAGCAAATTGCTTGGCATCTTCCGTGTTAACAGCTCGCAAGTGACGCAAATCCGCTTTATTTCCAACAAGCATAATCACTATGTTTTGTTCAGTATGGTCACGTAACTCCTTCAGCCATCTCTCCACATTTTCGAAGGTAACGTGGCGGGTAACATCATAGACAACTAATGCTCCAACAGCTCCTCTGTAGTACGCACTCGTAATAGCTCGGTATCTTCAAAGAGTGAAACGATAAAGTGAGAGGAGAGTTCGCAATGTATTATGATCACAATGAATGGGGAAGGGGTTTGATCATATCAATTTTTTTTTGCAGAATATACCTATCAATGTTTGGCAGTTGACAGCTTTTGACATTGCCCATTTATAACCTAGAATCTTTTTACATTTCTGTAAATCAGTCTGAGTACCAAACTTACACAAGCAGGTTTATTTAGAGGCGATATCCACAGGACAAGCACTTATATTTTAGCAGGCATCCAATAAAGCAAAAAGACATTATTTTCCAAGGAAATAAAGCACTTAAAATAGTACAAATAGAACAGCTGCAGAAAGATTACAGCAACATAATAAGACTGCCAAGGCATCGGCATCAAATTAATAGAACATAACAGCATGTCTCCATAAGTCATGACTGCACACTTCACCAGACACCATTATTCTTAATCTTATAATCCACAAGATAGAAACGAAATTCAGTAGCGACAGTCAACAAATTCAATTGTGATCACGAATTTCAGTCCCAAGACCATAGAGCAAGTATACATCCATAGGGCACCCAGAATGTCAAAAATTATGGTGTGAACCGATTATAGTTCTCAACTCTCAAAACATTCAGCATCGCATCACCGTCATAAAGATCCAAAGAAGAAGACGAAATGCCAATGTTGAGAGCGCACGCCATAGCACATGCCCGAACGACACAAAGCAAGGAAAAAATAAAAAATAAAAGAACTTCAATGCGAGCTTTTGAGGAGGTAACTAAAAATGCAGGCTTAAATCCCGAATAACCTATACAAACTGCTTGACCTGTTTCAATTTCATGCCCATGAACTAAAATGTTGCATTGAGACGCTAAGGGAACCCGACCTATGCCAAATGCTTATCTAAAGCCCCATTCTTGTTACCAGGTACGCAATAACATAGTTTTGGCTCTCCCTAACATCAGGTATGCATTAGCAACAGTTTTGGCAATTCTTCATTTTCTCCCTCACCAGCCAAACTCAGCTTCTTCCCCGGCGTCACCCCCAACCATCTCTCACCTTCCGCCACAAAATAGTGCGTAGTATTCTTATTTTACAATAATAAAATACTTTGATTGAATGCAGCAGGTATCTATCGTCTGGTCCTTATTATAGGGGAAGAACAATTCCCGGACTAAATACTAACAGATGAATTAGAAACATCAGCATCGAAACATCCACAGTGCATAGAAATGCAAGCTCTGTTGCAGATAAAACACATTATCATTTTAAAGCCAAGAGGGGGAATAAAAATAGAGTTGACATTTTTCCTGCAAAATCCTCTAACCACAATTATATGATTGAGCAAAATCATAATGCTAAATAAGTCATTTCCCTCCAATTTCGTAGCAACCGAGAACAGAAAATGATAGATATTCAAAATTCTCTGGAATCACAACCAAAACAACACCAATAACCATCATTTTTAACCCAACAAAAGAGGGAAATTCAGAGAAGAGACGAACCTTTCTTGTCCAGCGGTATCCCAAATCTGAGCCTTCACAATCTTATCATCAACACGGATACTCCGGGTAGCAAATTCAACGCCAATGGTAGATTTAGACTCAAGGCTAAATTCATTACGGGTGAATCGAGAAAGCAAATTGGATTTTCCGACGCCGGAGTCACCGATCAAAACGACTTTGAATAAGTAATCGTAATCATCATCGGCTCTGTATGCCGCCATTAGATGATATCGGTTTCTGTCTGTTCTTCAAAAAATCTCTCTATGTTTTCACCTGTGATTCCTAAGGTTTTTTCTTCCCTCTCAAAACCCTTGTTGTTCGATTGGATTGAGAGGAAAGTGGACGCAATATAGAGAGCGATTCGCGTGCTGTCACGAATGTTTTTCATGCGGAGTCGTGCCCCAGGTTGGCCGTTCTTCTATTTTACTATTTTATTTAAAGACCTTTACTTTTTTCTGCTTAAATCCTCCTTCACTATTTTACTTTTTTCAAGCGGGTCGGCTGGCAATGAACATGGAATGAAGCAAGTCCTAAAGGCGGGCGGGCGGGCTGGCGGGCTGGCAAAACCCAACCGAGTCGTGAAATAAACATGCACCCACCCTCTACGACTCTCATTTCCCTTCTTTCTCCCGCCATCAAAGTGTAACCCTCGTTTCTTAGTCCAAAGTTCACAAAAATTGACTTAATCTATTTGATCCGACTTAATCCGAATAAAATTTTATCTGATAAAATTTATAAAGTTTAGCAATATAATTCGATCTAAATCTGATCCGATATTGATCCAATCCGACACTGATCAATAATAATTAACCCGACCTAGATCCGACTAAACTCGTTTTTCATGCGGAGTCGTGCCCCAGGTTGGCCGTTCTTCTATTTTACTATTTTATTTAAAGACCTTTACTTTTTTCTGCTTAAATCCTCCTTCACTATTTTACTTTTTTCAAGCGGGTCGGCTGGCAATGAACATGGAATGAAGCAAGTCCTAAAGGCGGGCGGGCTGGCGGGCTGGCAAAACCCAACCGAGTCGTGAAATAAACATGCACCCTCTACGACTCTCATTTCCCTTCTTTCTCCCGCCATCAAAGTGTAACCCTCGTTTCTTAGTCCAAAGTTCACAAAAATTGACTTAATCTATTTGATCCGACTTAATCCGAATAAAATTTTATCTGATAAAATTTATAAAGTTTAGCAATATAATTCGATCTAAATCTGATCCGATATTGATCCAATCCGACACTGATCAATAATAATTAACCCGACCTAGATCCGACTAAACTCGTTTTTCATGCGGAGTCGTGCCCCAGGTTGGCCGTTCTTCTATTTTACTATTTTATTTAAAGACCTTTACTTTTTTCTGCTTAAATCCTCCTTCACTATTTTACTTTTTTCAAGCGGGTCGGCTGGCAATGAACATGGAATGAAGCAAGTCCTAAAGGCGGGCGGGCGGGCTGGCGGGCTGGCAAAACCCAACCGAGTCGTGAAATAAACATGCACCCACCCTCTACGACTCTCATTTCCCTTCTTTCTCCCGCCATCAAAGTGTAACCCTCGTTTCTTAGTCCAAAGTTCACAAAAATTGACTTAATCTATTTGATCCGACTTAATCCGAATAAAATTTTATCTGATAAAATTTATAAAGTTTAGCAATATAATTCGATCTAAATCTGATCCGATATTGATCCAATCCGACACTGATCAATAATAATTAACCCGACCTAGATCCGACTAAACTCGATCACAACTCATAACCCGTCATAGATCCGACCTGATATAGACCCTATCTGATATTGACCCAACCTGATATTAATCCGACCAGATGTTGACCCAACCAAACATCAAAATCTATTATAATAATAATAAATTACACATATTTTATTATTTATTTAAAGCTTTTAAAAATATAATATTTTATAAACTATACTTATTTTTTATACTTTTACCCTAGACATCCTTATTTATTAATGATATCCTAATAAATTTTTTCACACAAAAATACAACATTAACAAGTCATAATAATAATTTAATAAACAAGTAATCAAATAAATGATAATAAATGATAGATATCTCTGTTAGATTGAATTATGCGATGTTTTTTATTATTAAAATTTATAAATATATTTATTATTTACTTGGAAAAATAAAGTGCATCTAATGTTCATATTTCATTTATGTGTACTAGTAATTTTATGATTATCTCTAATATTTGCAATGTAATAAATGATAATTATACATTGTAAAGTCATATTATGATCACTATTATTTTATAAAATTATTTTTTTTAAGTAATCAAATAAATGATAAATATCTTTGTTAGATTGAATTATGCAATATTTTTTATTGTTCAAATTTATAAATATATTTATTATTTACTTGTGAAAATAAAGCACATATAATATTTTTATTTTATTTATTTGTACTATTAATCTTATGATTGTCTCTAATATTTATAATATATTAAATGAAAATTATATATTGTATAGTCATATTATGATCACCTTTATTTTATAAAATTATCTTTTTTAAGTAATCAAATAAATGATAAATATCTTTGTTAGATTGAATCATGCAATGTTTTTTATTGTTAAAATTTATAAATATCTTTATTATTTACTTGTGAAAGCTGTAAAGCGTATCTAATATTCTTATTTTATTTATGTGTACTAGTAATCTTATGATTGTCTCTAATATTTACGATGTAATAAATGATAATAATATATTGTATAGTCATGTTATGATCACCTTTATTTTATAAAATTATAATTTTTAAAGTAATCAAATATTTTAAATAATCAAATAAATGAAAATAAATAATAAATATCTTTGTTAGATTGAATCATGCTATATTTTTTATTTTTAAAATTTATAAATATCTTTATTATTTAATTGTGAAAATAAAGCGCATCTAATATTCTTATATCATTTATTTGTACTAGTAATCTTATGATTGTCTTTAATATTTACAATATAATAAATGATAATTACTTAACCTCAAATTTAACTCAATCCATCAAGATAACCCGTAACTACTCAAACCCAACTCGTCAAATTGCACGAAATGACCTGAACCATCAAGTTAATACGAAATAACTCGAACCCAATGGGACCAACCCGTCAAATTACACGAAATGACTCGAACGGGCTGAGCCCAACTAGTCATGTTAACTAGAAAATGACCCAAAGCCAACCCGATCCTACCAGTCAAGTTAACCTGAAATGACCGGAATTCGAGTTTGCTTAACTTGAACTAAATCTACCCGACAAATTAACCCGAAATAATTCGGAACTACAACAACCCGACCTAGAACCCGAAATTACCCGACCCGAACCCAACCCACATGACTTGATTGCCACCTCTACCTGTATTGAGTATTTACACTACGTCAAATCGGTAGGCTGATATTAAGCGGGATTTAATGTCAATAGAAAAGTATTTAGTCTACTAGGTAACACTCGTAAGATGCACAAATTTTCATTTTTTTAAAATTTTGTAAATTAAATTAAACTTAAAGTTGTATATAATAAATAGTAATAATGATAAATAGAATGCTAATGGTAATTTAAGAAATTTATTTATACAATAGTATTACTATTGAATGTCTAATACAAAATATTATACATTTAATTTGAGATGTTAAAGTATATGTTATTATTTCCTACAAATATGTAACTCCTTTATATCAAAAAGGAATTTATTATATTAATTTGTAATTTTTTAAGGAATTAATAAAAGTAGTCTTATAATTACATTAACACCCTTTATTAAAAAAATAATAAAATATTTAATGCATAGATAATAAAAAAAAGTGAGGGTAAAAATACAATGGGATTCTATACTCTTCCTTCACTATTATACATGGATCAATAGAGAGTTAAGTCTCAAAAAAGTAACACTACCTATACACATATGGTATAAGTAAATGGGATTCTACACCACATGGTCCAATATGTCATTCAACCACCTTACTCGATCTCTTACGTTTTCACTTTGTTGTATCAAAAATAATAATGCTAGGTAATCCTTAGGAAGTTGTGGCACCGCTAAAGGTTTAAGGACATAACAACCTAACTCTTTATTAAAAAAAATAAATTACAATCTTATGCTTCTCCCTAACCTAAAACATCTAATACACTAACCATAACATATCACAACTCTATTACACCATGCTCCACCAAACAATTTACATTTCATAAAACCATCACGTATGGAGAAACACTCAAATCTAGAGGGAACTAACAAGATACTACCCCTTAAAAGAAACAAAACAAGTGACTAAAAACCACATTCACACAAGAGACATGAACAAGAGTCAAGTTAGACATGCTAGGAAGGACATATAAAAGGCTAAACACACCACATGACTTAGTACATGATTATCAAATAAGAGTTAACACTTAGGTTCCCACAATCAATTGGTAAGATGATAATAGGATAACTACATTGCTAGAATATATAGGTTAAACACATAATACATCATCTCATCACATAATCAAGTAGTAAAGTTAAAGCTAGCCAACCCATGCTTTTTCTTAAACTATTCTAGGTTTAAAACCATCTTAACTTTTCAAAACTAAGAATCAAATAAGAGTTAGAGAGGAATTAAATCACTTAAAATATATTTTTTAAGTTTTTATATTTTAAACTTAAAAGCTTTGATGTCAATTTATAACACTCTAAATTTTACTATCATATTTTTTGTTTAAATTGAGGTTTTACATAAGCGATATACAAAGGTTGTTATGTCAATAGTGCTTATATCATAAAATAGACCCTAACAACCCATCTCATGTTAAATACAATGATAGAATCAGTATAAGTAAACAACATTTATGAAGTGGGACTTTAGTGAGGTAATTAGAAATAGATAAGATAATAGTGTTTTTACAAACCCAAATATAATAACAAAAATTAGAGTAGGGATACAAGAATCCAAGAGTTAAAATATCTAACAAGAGAAAAAATGTTCCTAAGCATAAGCAAAAATAACCTAGTGTTAGATAGTCTAACTCTTTAGCTAACCTAAGCATAACACCTATTGCTCTTCATGATCAAAAATTTGGTCATCAAAGTCATGAACATCATGATCAACATAATTTGTTCACCCAAATAAAAGTAGAGATGATCACAACACAAGTTAGTATCAATATGATTAACTACTAAGTAAAGAAAATATACCCTAACACATGGAAGGTTCATGTTATGATGATGATCTTGGTGAGAAAATAAAACAAGCTTATAAGCACACATTGAATACTTAAAAAAGTTGTACATACGTCATACTATAAAACCCCTAACATTTACAGTTGAATTTTTTTTATTAAGACTTAAACGGAAGCAAATACAATAAATTTAGGGATGCTACGATCACACTTAGTACCAACCCGGTTTCCATCCACTATTCTAGTACCAAGTGCTAAGGCTTAAAAGGATATAACATATTTTGCACAAATCCAAAATTACAATTAAGTTTGAGTAGTGTGTTAAAGACAATACAAAAGATAAAACCTAATATTAGTGGTTATAGAGATAAAATCATTAACACAAGAAGATATGTAAGTTTAAAGGATAATCTTAGACACTTCCCATACAGTCCTTATGCTCTTAACTCGAAAAGAACTTGATTAACACCTACGGGCTAACCTGCAAGGGACACTACCCATTGAATAGATAGGGGCCCACAAAAGGAACCCTTTAGTACTATGGTACTGAGTAACCCTTTATACGAAATTAAAAGGTAGTTCCCACATGCAGCACATCATTCAAACATAGGAATAATAACATACACAATGCATAGAAATAAACACAACAAACATTAGATGGACAGGTACCGCAGAAATCATATATCACAAAATCCATTTACTTAACATTTCTAGCACTTACCAAGATAGCATCCAAACATAACTCTTTGTAGTATAGCTACACGTGTAGAACCTCACACTCCATCAACACAAACCACCACTCAACCTAAGACAGGAATCAATGCCACAATCATACCATAACAACAAGTCATAATAGTAAATTCAACATTATCTGGACTTAAGCCATTAATTAAATTTTATTCATAATCATCTCTCGAATTATATCCACGTGAGTATGGGAACCCCACTATTATAGCTAATGGATGAGAAATACAACTCCATGGCATAACACACCTAGCCATTATTATTTGCTCGAGGATCGGTCTCTAGGGAAAAATGATCCTGGCCACTATTCTATTCGGTGGATAAGTATGGCCTTGACTCACGTGGTGTTCCACTTATAAATGATTATTATCTTTCCTGTGACTTATTATCATCCAAGGATTAGTTATTGAGCTCTAGATCCCCCACTATTAGAGCTAGTGGATTAGAAAATACAACTCTAAGGTAGAATGCACCTAGCCACTATTATTTGCCTGTGGATCGATCTCCAGAATAAAATGCTCCTAGACACTATTTTTACTCGTGGATCGGTCTAGGCCTAGCTCAATAATCTTGCACTTTAAATGATTAGTATTTTTTTTATTTAATTAACACATCAATTCCATTTATTTAACTTGATGGGGAGATCACAAATTTGGAGACACAAAGGTATACTAGCCATACTTGCACATATAAGTAGCACAATAGCCTCCGACCATTAACTTAGGGACATAAAGGAACCCTGGTCACACTGGACCCTACTGACAAGGACACTTAATCCATAAGTATGCATACCCCCTAAGTAGGTTCGTAGAGCTAAATAGAGTAAGATATAGGATCTGGCTGGGGCACTAAGGCACACCAGCAAAATCTAGAATAATTATGGGTTAAATCACGTCTTTAGGGTAGCAATCCTTAAAGAGCCACCATTTTCGATCTCGAGTTCTTCCATTTTAATTATTAGTTTCTTAATTGAGGTAACCATGAGAAATACATCAATCACATACTTATTCATTTTTATTTGTTTATGTTATTATTAAGTAATCATTATTAGTATTGTCGTCCGTGTTAACTTAAATAGTCTACTAAGGCCATCCTAGGTTCCAATTCTTATACTTAGGCACCTTAGGCCGAAATGACTAAAATGCCCCTAAGGCTAAGGCTTTCTCTTATCATCCACTTTCATCTCACACTTCATTTTTATTTATCCATGTGCCATAATAAGTTATTGTATCATAATTAGACTACTAGCCATGGTATCAAGTACTCTACACACTAAATGATCATTGAACACATAAACCCTAATATGTACTTCTAGCACATCCAACACACATTTCCATACATAATTAACAATTAAGGCCCCTCTTGCATGAATATGAAATTAACATCATAACGCACCCTTAATTACTCATTCAACCCTAAACCATGCATTTTTCTTATGATACACCAATTAATTAAAATAACCTTATCCTTATAATATACATGATTATACTTAAACAAGTATTACTAATGCAATAACCCTTATTCTATTACTTAATATCACTCATGACTTATTATGGAGGTTTATTAAATCAATTGCCATGTTCTATGCAAATTATCGATTTACCCTTTCTCACTTACAAAATTACAAAATTTCCCCTCTTGCTTGCCTATTTACTAAACTACCATTTTACTTACCAAATTACTGAAATACCATTCATACTTCTTAAATTACTAAATTACCCTTCATATTTGTACAATTACCAAAATATCCTTCATACTTGTATAATTACCAAAATACCCTTCATACTTGTTGAATTACCAAAATACCCTTCATACTTGTTGAATTAACAAATTACCCTTCATACTTATTAAATTACCAAATTACCCTTTATACTTATTAATTTACCAAAATACTCTTCATACTTGCTAATTTACCAAATTATCCCTTTCTCATGCGAAATTACCAAAATACCCTTCTTACTTATTAAAATACCAAATTACCCCTTTCTCATGCAAAATTACTAAAATACCCTTCTTACTTACTAATTTACTAAATTATCCCATCCTCAAGCCATACTTACCGAACTATCCTTCTTACTTATTAATTTATCAAATTACCCATGTTATTCATAAAATTACCAAGTTACCCCTTTCTCATGTAAAATTGCTAAAATATCCTTAACACATAAAATATTAATACCCATGGTCAGCATGTACCATCTAACACCACAAATCTTTATTATTCATTATTAATATCTATTATCTCCTACCATGGACATTTATTTAGATCACTCCCTATGTACATGTAAAATTATTAAAATGCTCCTAGGGCTCATATTAGTGTTATTTCTACTACAAGTGGCCATATTTACTTTTCGTGACATGTATATGTATCTAATATCATTATTAACAATGAAGCTCCTTTCTTAACCATCATTTCTACACATATCACTTTTCATAGTATAGCATGCTTTTCATTCCATCTTCCAACATACATTACAAATCATGATATACTTAACATTAAATAATATGCACACAAACATATTCCAAAACCCCAAAGTACTAGCATACATATATCCACACATTTTAGTAGGGTATAATGGTTACCTTATTTCTAGCAATAACTAAACTTTACTAGTACCCCGGTTAAAAGCTTAAGCTTGATTAGTAAAAATTTGTACCTAGAAATAATATCAAAATTAGCATATTAGTAGTATAAAATTAAAAGGATAAATTTTTATCAAAAAACTTATTAAATACATATTAATACTAACTATATTATACCTCAAAATTTGGTGAAATAAACTCAAAATATGCTGTAACACTCACGCCTCCCATGCATCGTAAGGATGCATGCATGAAAAAGGAAGAATATAGGGGGTAGAATGTGGTGGATGAAGGGGGAGAAAAAGGCTCTCGATAGTGCCTTGTGGAGGGGAGTTGGGTAGTGGCCGGGGGTCAGAGAGTGACAGCTCAGGGCGGCAAAGACGGCGGCTGTAGGTGTTGGAAGATGGGTGTGAGGAAGGGATAAGAAGAAGAAGGAAGGAAAAAGAAGAGGATAAAGAAGGGGCTACTAGGGAACATCTCAGGAAGGCTAAGGCAAGGGGTGTAGGGGTGGTGTTAGGGGTTGAGGGGTGGCTTCAACAGCAATAGAAGAGGGGAGATAGTGGCTTAAGGTGGCAGTGTAGGGTGGGGGTTGAAAGGAGAATAAAATAAAAAGGAAGGGGAAAAGTGGGCTGTAAAGGAGTGTGGTGATTGCTAGTTGGCGCATGGAGGAAGTGGGGAAGGTAGGGAAGTTGGAGTGGTGGTTGTTTAGGTGGTGGAGATGGTGGTTAAGGGTGGCAAAGTAAAAATAGGGGAGGAGACGAGGAAGGAAAGAAGGGAGAAGAGAGGGCTTGGAAAGGGGGGAAGAAGATAGGGAAAAGGAGAAGGAAATAAGGGGAAAAAAGAAGAAGGAAAGGAGGGCAGGCTGGGGTCATGCATGGTAGGTGTGTGTAGTAGGTCGGTTGTGCAAGGTGGTAGAGAGAGAGAGAGAGAGAGAAGATAGGGAAAGGAGAAGGAATGTGGGAGGGTTGTGTAGGGGGTGTGTGGGGCTAAAAATGGAATGGAAAGGGACAGGAAATAGGGGTAGGTGTAGGGCTGCAATGGCAGGTGTAGAGGGGGGAAAGAGTTTCAGGCATGAGGGGAGAAGGGGTTTGTTTGGTTCGGTGCAAGGACAAAGGAGGAAGAAGAAGAGGAAAGGGGAAGGTAGGCCGGTTGGGCAGGGAGAAAAGGAAGACAAGTTGGCCCGTGCGTGAGGGAGAAGCAAAAAAAGAAAGGAGGGTTGGGTCGGCCCAACTAGGGGGAAAGGGAGGAAGAAAAATAAAGAAGGTGGGGCTTAGAAGGGTGAGGAGGGGGAGAAGGCCAAGCAGCCCAACGGAGGGGGAGGGGAAGGAAGAGGGTCAATTATCCCAAGGAAAGGAGAAAAGAAGGAAAAGGAAAAAAGGAAGGAAAAAGGAAAAATGGGAAAAGATAAAAAAGTAATTTTGGGAATTAGGGTTAGAAATTATTTAGATGGAGAATTTATTTTAATAAATTAATTTATTTAAAATTTAAGGTATTAATTTAAGAGGATAATTTTAGTAAAGTTATGGTTTGGAAATTTATTTAAATAAAAAGAGTATGATAAAATAATAAAATATTAATTTTAATCTATTAAATAATCATAAAGGTCCACAAAATAATTAAATTAATAATTTAAAATTAAATATTTTTAAATAAGGATTAATCATTAAATTCTAGGTTTTACAATTTTAGTGTATTACACATACATCTTATATGAAAGTAGAAACATATAATAGCATGGCAACATAAAATGGTATGCAAAAGCTCCTATTGAAACTTTAATAACCCATCAAAGTTTATCTTACTTCATCATTGTGACCACTAACATCGATTATTAAGAGACTTGAGTGAATATACTAACCTTCCATAATGAACACAAGTAGCATGGTAGCGTACCAGTCTTGTTGTTTATAGTGATTACATTTAACACTTTCCAAGTAACATAAGATATCCCATTCTACCACCACTGAACACATACTCTAATGGGGCTTAGAAAGGAAATACATGCCATGGAACACCATGAAAAGTAGAAGCATCATGCTCCACTAACAATGGATATTGGTGATAAATGGCTTGTTTAGAAACTCTAATGTCCAACACACATTTTACACCTAATTTCAAGGGGTATTAAATCATCTAGTTGTCCTATCTATTAAGTATCCATACCCTATAAAATTTTGTAAGTCTAGAAGAGTAAGAAAAGTACCACCTATGGGAAAAAATATTAAAGGAAGTTTGCCCCACTAATTCCCAACTAGCTAATTTGATAAATGGAAAAGATAGGTTCGAATGAACTCTTTCTACTTATCATATTTAGTGTTTATAGTGATAAATTTGGAAAAAATTTATAAAATTGAAAAAATTAAGTTTTATTAGCAAACCAATTGACTAGTTCTATGAATTGATCGATTGATCGACTATTTCAACTAAGGTGTTTATTCGATATAACTGATTAACTAGTTTGGAAAATTGATTGGTTAATTTGTTGGACTGAGTAATTTTCAAAGCTTGATTTTTTGGTAACTTTTTGGCAACAAAATGGAAATTTTATAATTCGACTCCAAGTTATTCTTGAGTGATGTTTAACCCTTTTGTTCATTTATCCACCTTTAATTTCTACCTTGAACCGATTGAAGGTCTTAATTTTGATAAATAAAGGGATTGTCCTTACTCTTGTCTTCTTCTTTCTTTTTCGTCTACAAAAATCTAGAATGAAAGCTTCAATTTTAGGTTATCGCTGCATGGCTGAGAGACTTTCTTCTCAAACCAAACTTTTATTTCCTTTCTTGTGTTTGATATTTTATGGATGAACTTAACCTGCATTATCTAGAAAATCACCATTTGTACTCTAAAATGGAAGCCATCGTATTCTTGATAAATACATCCATTTAGCTTAGGCTCAAATGGTAAAATTATAACTTTTGATTTGTTGCATATCCTCACTGGCTCTCCAAATGATTTATTGGCTATAAGTAACCCCAATCATCTCTTTTGTTACCTTTCTTTCAGCCTTTGAAATACCTAATTTGTCAAACACTTGTGCTAATTCTTCCCCACTCTGAGCTCTTAGTCTAACTCAATGCACTCTTCTAATCCTTTCTTTAACGCTCTCTTGTTTTATTCTTAAGCAACAAAGAGTTAGATTTAGTAATAATTTGAGTTACTTTTAGCCGACTCTTCCCTTATTTTTCTCTTTGAAGTGGTATGTTTGCTTTCTTCCCTAACTTGAGTTTGTTGATTTATAAAGGTTATTTGATGATTTTTGAGTTAATTTTTTTTAAGGTTTTGGAAGTTTAAATAATTTAATTTAAAGTTTTCCCTCTTAGGAGGAAAATTTTGCTAAGCTTCAAGTAAGTCATTTTCACGTTTGAATTATGGTATAAATAGGCATGTAAGATTGTGTATTATTTCAATTATTAATCTTTATGTGCTTGCATGAGAATTTGGCATTTTAGTGATTCATGTTGAATTAATTAAGACTTTTGGAAAAAAATGGCTTAATTTTATGAGGAATAGGGTTGATTGCTTGAAAATATAGCATGATTCAATTTAGGAGCATGTTAAATCTAGATATTATGTTATGACTTGATATGGCTTGTATGTGGTAAGATTTTAGAGTGAGAATTGTTTTAAAAATTTCTATTATGTGCTATTTAGAGGCAAACTAATTGACCAGGTAAGCCAAACCAATTCATTGGTCCTTATAACAGTTGACTAGTTGGCCCAAACTAATCAATTAGATTATCTATGGTGAATTTCATTTCTCCTTGCTTAAACCCATAGATCTGTTTGTTAAAATTAATTGATTGGTCTAACCATAATAATTGACCATTTTAGGGAACTCTAGGCTTTTTTCCTTTTAGACTTGATATGTTTTGACACTATGCACGGTGCTATAATATGATTCTATAATGATGATACCACACATCTGAGCATGAATCAAATAGAATCTTCAGTGGATTAAATAGTTCATAATTTATAGTATTTTCATATAGTTCTTTGGAAGGTATTAATGGAAAAACTGGAATGATTATGCTACAACTTAAAAAGGATATTGTAATCTAGATTATTGGCATAAATGAATTATCTTGATGGATTGAATTAATCATGGTTAAGCACTAATGGAAATCCCACCATATGGTTGGAAGGTAATAATGATTAAGATGGAATGTTATGTGGATGTGTTACTTAGATGTTACATGGGACTTATGTGATAACACAACCTTGTGAAAATATCACACTAATCACTTAAAGTGAAATAGGATTGAACTATGCATGGGTCTAGATTACTCGATCTTCGATTAGCTACTAGGGGTTAATCTGCCTTCGAACATTTATTGGTGCCTTAAAGCATTGCATTTGGGTGAGATCTTAGTAGATCTTGATGTCTTACCTACTGTAAACATTAATGATGTAATAGGGGTATTGGTATTAAAGGGTATGATCACCTAGGTGGTCTTTGGCTTTGGTCGTACTTTATGTCCATTGGTGGTTTTTGGCTTCGGTTGGAATTTATTTCCATTAGTGGTTATTTGACTTAGGCTGGACTTTATGTCCTCTAGTTTGAATAGGATTCCATGATATATAAGACTATGTGGTGGTAAATAGTCCATCATGTAATAAGAATAAGAACATGGATATGGATAAAAGAAAAATGAAAAAGAGGATAAAAAAAGGAATTGTGGCTTGCAAATTATTAATCTAATGAATCATGTACACTTAGAAATGGACCTAGTGGAATACTCCTATAGGTGGAATATAGAAGTTCCAAGTAAGATGTAGAATAACTTGTAATTAATTATGTCTTTCTATCCATAATATCCGTGTTGCAATGCTACGAATGATGAGCCACGAATTGCTTGACTCCTTGCATGGCATGAAATCTTGATGTATTTTATGATTATGATAATACATGTACATCTAAGTGCAATATGTAAGTATTCTATTGTGTGTATTATGATCTTTATTGTGTACCTATGGCCTTGTGTGCTTGTGACTCCTATTGAGGAGATAACTTGGCTGACTTAGTACATAGTGTATTGATGTGTCAATCTTTTTAGTCACCTTCTCAATGCAATGAGCAGAAGACCATGTGTAGGGTTTTGAGGATGGCTAGTACTAGGCCTACCTAGTATTGGGCTTGGAGGCTTTATAGTGTGGACAACTGGAGGCCTTTTTGTAGTCCTTAATGGACTAGATTTTTTGGCTATACCATACTGGTAGTAGGTAGTTGTCTATCCTATGTTAGGTGTGGTGATAACATGCCATTTTTCCTAGGTGGTTGATATTTTTCTGATTCTGCAATGTTTTAAAATTACATTTTTTGTAGTGAAAAATGGGGGTGTTATAGGTTTGCATCAGAGCTCTAATTTAAAACTATTTCATTTTAAAATACTTCTTAACTGATACCGTAGGTTGGTGTTAGGAAATTATTATGAATTTCTTTACCTTTAAAATATTTTAAGTCGACCTCTCTGATTATTTTAATGCTCTCCCACTTACTTTGAATAATAACTGAGAGATCATCTGTTTTTGAACCTAGAAATGTCTATGAGTGAAAGTGGACTGGGTATATGATATAGATATTTTTGTGTTAATCATGTTGTGCGGGACTTAAAGCTCGATAATTGAATTATTGCTAATTAATCCTAGTCTTTAGGAGTTAATGTCCACTAACTACCATTATTGCTAATTCCAAAGGATTGGCTGCACTAATCTTCAAGGGTCTGGAAGACCCTACCATATGGAGAGATGGTTTAGGGACATGGAGAAGACCTTTACCGCTTGTTGGTGCCCGTTGGATAGGAGAGTCAACGTGGTAGTTTACTACCTAAGAGGATGAGAAGACACAAGGTAGAGGAGAATCTAACATAGAGGCTCATAGCTAATTATTTGTAGACCCTTCATTGAGGTACCTTAAGTTGGATTATACCCCACTCATCTTTATATGAATAAATATGATTAGTTTATGGCCCTTTGGCAGGGACACATGTTGATAGAGGAGTACTACACAAAGTTCGTGGACTCAGTCTACTTCACTTTTGAAGTAGAAAATAGTGAGATGATACAAGTTCATTGCTTCAAGATGGGCCTTGGGATCGTATATCATGAGTTTTTGGTGGGAGTTACCCTTCCAAAAATGTTTGGGGTGTATGAGGAGGAGTTGAAGGCTTCTTGAGTCATTTAGACTAGGAGTGCCCAATTAGGGGACAAGAAGAAGTTTGAGGGTCGCCAATGTCATGATGATATGATGAAGTCCTACTTTAGGGTTAGCCTACCTGTAATCCCCCGAAAATTTCAAAAACCTATATTTTAATAAATTACTTTTATTTGGAATAAAATTGCTTTAAGATTATTTATTTTAATTATTTTATGGATTTTGGAGTATGTAAATTTGGATAAGAGTATTTAATAAATTAAAAATAAATATTTTGCTATGTATCATATTATTTTACTTGAATAATTTTCCAAATTAATATTTTACCAACTTTATCCTTTTTAAACCAATATATTAGATTATAATAAATTAAATTATTAAATTAAATAATTTATCAAGAATATTACGTTTTTATGATTTTATAAATTGATTTAATTTATTTTCCCTATTTTCCCATTTTTCCTTTTTCTTTTCCTTCTCCTTTTCTCCTTTCCTTCTTTCTTCTCTTTTCCTTTTTCTCCCCCTTGGGCCGCCCGCCCGACCTGCTCTCCCTTCTCCCTGCGCATTGGGCCTTCGGCCCATCTCTCCCGTCCCCCTTCTCCTTCGCGCACGCCCGACCTCTAGCCCAAACGCCCCTTTATTTTTTTCCCCTGGACCGGCTGACTCATATTTTTTTCTTTCTTTCCCTACGCCGGTCCAGCCGCCCGCCCAGTCTCCTTCTTCCCTTCTTCTTCTCTCATGCCTCGACCTGCTCCCGTCCTCCATGCACGCCCGACCACTACCACCACCTGCCACCACGCCTGCCCCTGCTACTCTCTCTCTCTTCCCCCGTCATTTTCTTCCCTTTTCGAGCCAAACTGGCTCTTGGACCACACCCCGCGTGCCCCTGTTTCTTTCCTTCTTCTTCCCTGTCTTCCCCTACCACCACACCGCAGCACCGATCGGCCGCCTGCTCCCCCTGCCTCACCCTCTTCTTTTTCTTACCCTCACCAGCCCTTCATTCCCACATTTTTCGAGCCTATCATCCCCTTCCCGAGCTCCCTCCTCTCTTTTTTCTCCTCCTCCCATTCGCTCCCCGTTTTTTTATTTTCGCTGCCCTCCGCCGCTCGAACCACCAAGCCCAGCCCCTGCACCGCCTACTGCCACCACCTACTACCACCATGCACACCACGAGACCCCCAAGCCCCTTCGAGCCCTACACTTCCTCCCTTCTCCTCCTCTTCCTTTTTCTCCCCAATTTTCCCCCTTACCACCGAGCCGCCTGCAATCGCCGCTTCCGCAGCCTTCCGGCCACCTCTACCGCCACCCAACCCATCGTTCGACACCCTGCAACCCCCTCTACAACCTCCATGCCTTAGTTGGCCAAAAACAACTCTTGCACCCCTCCATTTTCCCTCTCCTTTTCCTTCCTTCACAACCCCTTCCCCTCGACCCTTCTCGGCAGCCAACTTCGCCGCCGTCTCCGCCGCCCTATGCCACCTTGAAACCACCCTTAGACTCCACCTACACCCCCTCTTCACTTCTGCACCGTTCACCTGCCTTAAAACCTCCCCTAACCACCTTCTTTTCTAGCCTAAAGAACCTAACCCGAAAATAACAAAATTTGCTCCCTTCACCCTCTTTGAGCCTTTTTCCCCATGGTTTTTGCATGAAACTCATGCTGTCCATGCAGCGTGAGCTCCCCCTTAATTTGGAATTTGTTTGGAAAATTTTTGAGGTATATCCATATTTAATTAAAGTGTATTATTATTAAATAAATTTGTTTTATAAAGTTTTATCCTTTTTAACTTCTTATTTCTAACGATAATGATGGATATTATTTTTAGGTGTTGAGTTGCTAATTATGCTTGGTAAGATTTGATATTTTGCGGGATTAAGGTAACCGCTAATCCTCCCTTAAATATATGGAAAAACATATGCTAGCACATTAAGGGTTTAGTATGATTTTATGCATGTTTTGTGTGCTTAGCATGATATGTATATGGTTTCTTATATTGTTTGATAAAAAGGAAAAGCATGATGAATTTTGTGCCATATGTAGGTATGTTAATTAAGGAAGGAGTTGATTAAGGATGTAAATGTTAAATGCTTGTTTATGATATATCATGTTGCTAATGCATGAATGATGTTACTGTTTACGGGTATTTTAGTAAGGTGTGTGAATTAATGTATGTAGTTGCTAATGAGTATTATGTTGAATAATGACAAGTTGGTGGACTTAGAGGATAAAAACGAAGTATTAATATCATGATTTTATGTAGTGTTAGTAAATTCATAAAAATGGTGAATAAAGGGGTTGAATGGAAATTTTATAAGTGAAAAGGGTATTTCGGTAATTTTATAAGAAAAAGGGTATTTTGGTAATTTAAAAATAAAGGGGTTAAATAATAATTTATAAGTAAAGGATAAAATTGTAAGTTGTGAGAAAGAAGGGTAAAATGGTAATTTTGGAAGTAGGGGTAAAATAGTAATTTTGGATGAAGGAGGGCATTATGGTAATTATAATTATGAAGAAGGGTAAATTAATTATGAGGAAGGTTAATTTTGGATTTATGATAATTGAAAAGGGTAAATGGCAATTAAAATAATTGAGAGAGGTAAACTGGTAATTATGATAAAGGAGAAGGGCAATTTGGTAATTTATCCAACTGAAGGGGCAATTTGGTAATTTAGTCGATTAAAGGGTAAAGTGATAATTATTTAACCAACTAAAGGGGCAAAATAGTAATCATGATAATGAAGGAGGGTAGTTTAGTAATTTATCCAACTCAAGGGCAATTTAGTAATTATAACAAAGGAGAAGAGCGATTTGTTAATATAACCAACCAAAAGGGAAATATGATAAGTGTAGTAATTATGAGGGGTGAATGGTGATCTAAAAAGTGTAGGAGACAATTTGGTAATCTAAAGTGGACAAGGGGTAATTTGGTAATTATGCAACCTTAAGGGTAATGTGGTAATTTATCAAGTAAGGAATGGATACTTAACAATTACATAAGTAAAAGGCAAATGAGTAATTTGTACCTAACATGTCTTTGAGATTGTGGAACATTATAATATGATCCAAAAATGCTGATTAGCCAAGTAAGAGTATTTGATAATTAGTCTGGCCTTAATGATTTCTCTGTGATATCCTGGATAATCATCTGAATAAGAAATGATTAATGATATCAGAACGATTGAAAGTGAATAAGTATCGGATTATTGTGCTTTCGTGATCACCTTAATTAAGACACTATTAATTAAAGTGGAAGACCTCGAGATCGGGAATGGTGACTCCTTGGGGGTCGCTACCCTAAGGACGTGGTTTAGTCCACGATTATTCTGGTATTTACTGGTGTGCCTTTGTGCCCCAGCCAGGCCTTATATCTTACTCTTTCTAGCTCTACGGACCTAGTTAGGGGGTATGCATACTTATGGATTAGGTGTCCTTGTCGGTAGGGTACTGAGTTAGCTTTATGCACCAGTACGACCAGGGTACCTTTGCGTCCTTGCGTTCATGGTTGAAGGGTACTGAGTAGCTGGTATGCACCGGTACGATCGGTGTACCTTTGTGTCCCGGGTTATCGATCTCCCATTCGAGGCAAATAAATATGATTGATGTGCTGATTAAAGAAAAGGAAAGATACTATTATTGAAAGTGGAATATTAATGAGCCGGGCTCAGATGATTATGATATTGAGTACCGGTCCACCGGTTATAATAGTGGTCCAGGAGCGTGTTGCCCTGGTATGAGATACTGAGTACCGGTCCACCGGATATAATAGTGGTCCAGGAGCGTGTTGCCCTGGTATGTGATTATGAGTATCGGTCCACCGGTTATAATAGTGGCTAGGAGCGTTGTGCCCTGGATGATGATTTTATATATATTCCGGTCCACCGGCTAAAATAGTGGGGGTCCCGAGCTCAATAAAATCAGTTATGTATGTGAATAAGGTTATGGAAAAATACTAATCACTTATAGTGGAACACCATGTGAGTCGGGGCCAGACCGGTCCACCGGCAAATAATAGTGGTCAGGTGCGTTCTGCCCTGTGTGTTTACCTTGCGGTCCACCGGCAATAATAGTGGTCAGAGGCGTTCTGCCCTGTGTGTTGACTTCCGATCCACCGGCTATAATAGTGGGGTTCTCGCACTCACATGGACATAAAATATGATATTGATTGAATGATGATGGAATAATGGCTTAAGGCCAGAATGTATTGATCTTACACTATGACATGGCTTAAGGCCCAAAGATATCGATCGTGAATTATAACTTGTGTTACGTGTTATTGTTATGTATGCACCTCTCATTATTTATGTGTGTAACTTGCATTATGTGCCGTATGGAGGCCTGTCTTTATGTGTGGTATTAAAGGGTTACTCAGTACCGTAGTACTGAAGGGATTCCCTTTATGGGGCCCCTGCCTATTCAATGGGCAGTGCCCTTGCAGGTATTTTCAGGTGCTACTCAAGTGGGTTACGGGAAGGAGAGTAAGGAATTTTCCAGTATTGTTAGCTTGTTCTCTTTCTCATTTAAATTCTTGGTTTCAAATATTAACGTTGTTAAAGTAACCACCATTGGTGGATTGTATTCCTGTAAACGATTTGATGCGCTACTCTGATTTATGTGTGTTGAGTTTCTTTCAGAATGTATTTTACTTTCCTTAGCCTTAGCACTTGGTACTGGAACGGTATGAGTGAACCGGTCTAGTACTAAGTGTGGTGGTAATACTTCCCAAAATTCACATTTTATTAATCTGCTTCCGCGAATATCTTTTAATAAAACGAAATTTTTCAGTAGTGAATTTTGGGGGTGTTACACTACCACTTAAGTATGGTCAGAGTATAGGGTTAAAAACTTGATCAAGAGGAGGACAATTTGAGGAGAGGCACTACCACTACAAGTGTTGTGGAATATATCATCCATAAGTGGATTGTGAAGGTAATAAGGTGACATGCCATGGTTGTGGTATGATGAAACACACAACTTATGAGTGTTGTTTTAGAGGTGGAAGTATTCAAATGAGTTGAACTTGAGCTCAAAGCACCAAATGTATACAACACCTGCACCACAAAATAGATAGTTCCTCCATCACTAGCTAATGTTGTTAGCCATATTGGTCTACTCAGGGGGTTAGAAGCCTCATATATTTTAGTAGGTTTAGGGGTCAAGCAGTGTTGTATGGATTCCTTTGAAGGACCCTTGAACGTGATTAGCTAGATTGAGAAAGATTGTGAGGCAGGTGTGGTAACTGGTATGCTTAATATTTTCACCTTTTCAACATGTGTATTGTTTGACTCTGCTGCATCACATTCTATAAACCAGTTGACTGTTTTATTTTTGTTTGACATAACCAATCGGATGGTTTGGGGAAACCTATTGATTGGTTGTAGAAAAATCAACTAGTTTGTTGGGTTAGGTGCTTTTTAAAGCTTATTTTCTGGGAGACTTCTTACATAAAAATATAACTTTAATAATCTAACTCCAAGATGTTCCTGTGTGATTGCTAAACCTTTCATCATTTATCTAGCTTTAATTTCTACCTTGAATTGATTTGAGGCCTTTATTTTGGTAGATGAGGGGGTATGACCATAATCGTCTTCTTCTTCTTCTTCTTCTTCTTCTTGTGTTTGATATTTTTTGGATGAACTTGACCATCATTCTATAGAAAATCATCATTTGAGATATGAAATGGAAATCAATTCTTGATAAATTCCCCCATTTAGCTAATATTAGAATGATAAAATTAGGGTTTTTGATCTATTGTGTATCCTCTCTTGCTCTCTAATCGACTTATTGGGTATAAATAACCCCAATCATCTATTTCTCTTACCTTTGTTTCAAACTCCAAAACACCTAAGTTCTCAAACACTTGTGCTAATTCTTCCCCACTTTGAGCCCTCATTTTAACTTAATTCACTCTTATAATCCATTCTCTAGATCCCTCTTATCTTATTCTTAAGCAAGACAGAGTTAGATTTAGTAATACGTTGAGTTGCTTTTAGATGAACCTTCCCCTACTTTTCTCTTGAAAGTGGTAAGTTTTTTTTCTTCTTTAATTTATGTGCCATATGGAGGCAAATTGGCAAATTAGTTAAGCCAAATCGATTGACTAGTCCTTAAAATAGTCCACTAGTTGGCCTAAACTAATCGATCGTGTTGTCTGTGGTGACTTTTGTTGCTCTCTACTTAAACCCATCGACTGATTTGTTATAACTGATCAAATCATCATAGAACAATCACCTTGTCTAACCATACCAATAAATTGGTTTAAGGAAACTCTAGGGTTTGGATGAGATAGACCAATTAACTAGTTAGCCTAAACAGATTAATCAGTTAAGCTAGAGTGTGATATTTTTTGTTCTTTTGGACTTATATGTTTTGAGACTATGCACAATGTTATAATATGATTCTTTAATGTTGAGAAAACACATCTTGACATGAATTAACTAGCCTATTGGATGGATTAAAGGGTTCATAATTTATGGTATTCTCATTAAGTGCTTTGGCATGTCTTAATGGAAAAATTGAAATGAGTATGCTATGACTTCAAAAGTATAATATAATCTGGATGCATTGATTTATTATTGGTTAAGCACTAATGGAAATCCCATTACATGGTTGGAGGGTAATAATGGTTAAGATGGAATGTTATGTTGATGTATTACTTGGATGTTACATGGGCCTATGTGATAACACAACCTTGGAAAATAACATACTAACCACATAAAGTGAAAGATGATCAAGTAGTGCATGGATCTAGGCTACTCGATCCTTGATTATTTACTGGGGGTTAGCCTACCTTTGGGCTTTTATTGGTTCCTTTGGGCTTTACCTTTAGGTAGTAGATTTCGGTACCTCACCTACTCTGAACATTGATGATGTACTAGGGGCTTTCAATACTAAAGGGTTTGGTCACTTAGTTCATTTTTAGCTTTAGCTAGACTTTATTTCCATTGATGGTAGGAATGTTAATGGGTTGGGTTTGGCTCAAGTCTAGCCACACCTAAACCTAGACCTATTTATATTACTTAGACCTAAACTCAACTAAGTCTCTTCAGGTCTCAAAAGTTCAGACCTAGACCCAAATCCACTAGGTATAGCGGGTAAATGAGTCCTAAATAGGGTCAGCAATTTTTGAAAAAAATAATTAATAATCTATGTAAATACAAATATATATATATATTTTTTATATAGCTTAATATGTATTTGTTGTTAAAAACATCATCTGAGTGAAAAAATAAACATTTTAAAATAGTTACCTTAACTTTTTAAATGGTGTTGTAATACTTTTAGAATAAAATATTATACATATTACTTATAAAATAAATATACAAAATAAAATAAAAAAATAAATAAGGAGCTTAAATAATATTACAACGATGATGACAAATATAATATTAGTATGTATTTAAATATGCACATAGACACACAAACATACACTTATATATACTAAATGGGCCTGGGTCGGAACTGTTGGACCCAGACCCATTTAGATACATATGGACCCAGAAAAAACATGGACCTAAACTCCCTAAAAATGAGGTCGTTCTAGCTGTTCTAGGTTGGGTTCGAGGCCCATTTCTATCCCTAATTGGTGATTTTTGGCTTTGGCAAAACTTTATGTCTATTGGTGGTTACCTAGATTCGGCTAGACTTTATGTCTACTAGTTTGGATTGACTTCCATGGTATGTGAGATTATGGTGTGGTAAACACACCATTGCTTGATAAGAATAAGAATAGGAATATGGATAAAAGAAAAAAGAAAAAAGAGGAAAAAAATGAATAATGGCTTACAAATAGTTAATCTAATGGATCATGTAAACTTAGCAATGGACCTAATAAAGTACTTTTGTTGGTGAATAGTAGAAGAGCCTAGTAAGATGTGGAATGACTCTTCATTACTTATATGTTTATATCTATAATATATATGTTTCATTGATATGCATGATGAGCCATGAATTGCTTGAGTCCTTGCATGGCATGAAATTCTAATGTATTTTATGATTATGATAATACATGTACATCTAAGTGCGATGTATAAGCATGCTACTATGTGGAGTATGAACTTTATTGTATTTGTGTCCTTATATGCTTGTGATTTCCATTGAGGAGGTAACTTATTTTACTCAATATGTAATGTATTAATGTGTCTGCTTTTTCAATCACCTTCTCAATCCCACATGTGGAAGACCACGTGCAGGTTTTTGACTATGTCTAATATTGGGCCTACCTCATACTAGGCTTAGGGTCTTTAGAGAATGGATATTTGGAGACCGTTGTTCAGTCATTAATGGACCAGGGTTTGGGGCTATGCCCTACCATCATTTTATATATATCGTATTTTTGTATTTTCAATTTAATATTTTTCTCATGTATTTGAAAATTTTGTGGAGCAGTAGATGTCATGTTTTATAAATTTTTCCTTTTAGTATCTATATATTATGTTTCTTGCACAATCTATTCTTGTTTTTGGTTTTTTTAGCTTTTAACCTTGTATCTAACATGGGAAGGGTGACAAACGTCTATCCTATTTTAGGCTAAGCAATAATAGCCTATTTTTCTTAGCTGTTTGGTAGTTTTCTACTTTAGTAATGTTTTAAAGCCCAAATTTTCAATAGTAGAAAATAGGGGGATGTTATGGTTAGATCCTTAACCAATTAATTGGTGCAAGGTCAAAAATAACCAAATAAAGTTTTGTTTGCATGTTTACTAGTAAGCCAAACCTAGTTAAATAGTAAGCTAAATCTAATTTATTAATTAATTGGAAACACAGAAAACATTTGTGAATGTTAATCCATTTAGAACATATCTAGCATGCTTTCATGGTATAAAACACACTAAAAAATATACTTAAATATGCTCTAACATAGAGTTCATATCAACATGCTAAATCAACATTCCAACACATCAAACATGATCATTTTTACTCAAAACTAATGAATGAGACAAACCATGTTTTCATGGTCACAAATAACATGTTTATAATATTCTTATAATGAAAAACTCAACAAAATAACTTGATATCATATGATAAAAAAAATCAACTTAGATCTTACACAATACTAGAAGGTTAAGACTCACTCGTGGCATAAGCTATACCAAAAGCCATGGTATTCATGCTTTTAGATATGCTCAAGCATAAGTATAATTATTTCACCATATTAAATATAAACCAAGTTCAATCACATACACCAACATGACCATATTTTAGGGTAAACCATGATTTCCCCTAAAAAAACAAAGCACAACAAAATAAGGGAAAAAAGAACTATAAGATTTAAGCGGAAAGATTTAAGTTTCTTGTGTACTTTTCTATAGAAAGAACCGAAACTCAATAAATAAAATTATTCCTGCCACAAGAATATTAACAAAGGGTTAATAGAAAAACATATAAGAAACCAATCTCCTCCCAAGGCTATTATGGCTAAAAGGGGAAATAAGTCAAAACTCAACCTTTTTTTTCAAAAACTAACTCTCTCTTACTTAAGGAAATCAATAGAGTGTTACGAGAAGGATAAGGATAACAAAACAGATGAAAAACGTTCTTGGGGGGTGAAGGGAGAATAAGATATGGAGCTTAGTGGACATAGATGAACCATATAAGGAAACCAAGTTCAACACTTAATGAAATATTCATAAAAAAGTGAAAAGGACGGAAAGATAGTATGAACTTTTGGAAAAATGAAATTAGATATCCCATACCCTTTATGCCCCTTTATGGTCAATAATCAATGGAGAACAAAAATATAGGGGGAGCTTGATGGTTAAGGCACTTGAGTGCTGACAACTAGAATTGTGATGGATTAAAGGCTAAAATGGTAAGATCCATCACAAAATATATTGAAATGCCTCAAAGATTCTAATATTAAAAATTATAGTTAAATAAGATTTTATAAGAAAAATTAATTAAATTAATTATTTTTATTATAATAAAAGGGAATTAATTAGGGCAAATCAAGAAGAAATTTTAAATATTTTAATTAGGAAGAAATTTAGGTATTTTAACTAATTAAGGATTTATTTTTTGAAATTAAATAAATAAAGTATTTTATTTAAATAAGAAGGATAAAGTAGGTCCAAATTAATAGTAATTTTATAAATAATTTAATTGGAGAAAATTGGAGTAAATTGCTAATTAAAATAGAATTTATGAAAAATCTTTCAAAAAAATCCTAAATTGGCATAAAAAGAAAATTTAATATTATCTTATTTAAATATTATTATTTTTAAGTATCCAAAATATTAAAATTAATTTAAATACCCAACCTACCAATTTTTCTCTTTTCCTTTTCTTTCTTCCTTTTTCCTTTCTTTTCTTTCTTTTCTTTTCTTTTCTTTTCTTCCTCTCCTCCCTGACCTAGGCCAGCCCACAGCCTAGTCCTTTCCCTTCTTCCTTCTTCCTTCAGCGGCTTAGCCTGCACGATCGTTTCTCCTTCCCGCGGCCCGACTCCTAAATGTCGTGTTTTGATTAATCGTTCCCTATAACACCCCCAAATTTCACTCCTGAAAAAAAAATTTTTGAAAGAAATAAGCGGAAGCTAAGAGAGAATTTGGGAAATGTTACCGCCACATCCAACATAAGATAAATGTCAACCATCTATCTCATGTTAGATGTAAGGCTAAAACTTGTCAACAATTAAATCCGAATTTTAAAATCATAACAACGTACGAGAAATTAAAAGTTAGTTACAATACCCTTGAAATTTCAGATACAACACTTGTAACTTCGAAAGAGAAATACAGTTAAACAAGATAAAACCCGACGGATCAAACTCTGGATTGTCTACTCACTCAAATCAAGCCTTCCACCCCAAAACAGTATCCGATCTTAAACTTGCACAAGAGGTCTGCTCCCCACCATCAGTGGATCATCACAGGTACCATTCAACCAAGGTAGTATCAGTACGGGTCTAATACTGAGTAAATCCCACTACCCTACCTTATGGAAGAGACGTAAACTATAACATCAAGTGCATATTAAATTATGATACAATATATTGACACAATATTATGCATACTCAAACCCACAGAAGAATTACATACTTAAAGTCAAAACAATTTACAAACATATTATTCTTTAAAATAAGGTCTTACAAAAGAATAACAAAAGTATAACATGAAGTTCAAATAGAATAAAGGAACGAAAATTATAAAGGTTACACAACTCTAATAACACAACCAATGCACATAAAACTTTACACAAAGAGTTATCTTTATAACATCATACAAGAAAATAAGGCTAACACTTGGCTTATCAACTCATAAAAGGTCCTCATAAACACCACCCACATACTTCTAGATCTAGGGGGACTCTTAACCAAAAACACTTCACTAACAAGCTCTCTAATCTACGCTATAACCGTGACAGTCTAAACACTTAAATTCAAAAATGCGGCTATTATAGCAACCTATGATTAAATGCTAGTTGACAAAAATCAAAATATAAACACATAATAATAGTTATAGAGCATCATTAAAATCGCTAGGGTAAATTAGGCACCCTACACTCTATTTATGAACACGAACACCTCAATCTAAACCTCAACATTATCATTATCACCATTATAGGTTTCTCCCAATTGAAAATGACACATCTATCTAAACATCACCATCAGGGTTACAAACCTAAGTTTCTTGTAACTCCAAAAAGTAAAACTACTCAACCAAAATATATTACAATTTATATCATATCAATTTACATCTAGCAAGATACACCTTAAGATTATCAATCTACCAAACCTGCAAGTCTAGGGTTAACCTAGTGGGGTTACTACCCCCTTAAGGACAAACTAATTACAAAATGATATTAATTACAATACATAAAATTCAAAGTTAACACAAGTCAAGCATGTAAGATAATAAGTGACCATAAACAAGGACATAATTACAACATCAATTCACAATGTCACTTACGCTACCCAATCACACTATCCTCACAAGCTAATTCGGATTTAAAATTCACTTGAAAGAAGATAAATACAATTTTGTTTTAAGACATTTAAGATCGTGAGAACCGAATCTCTAACCGAAACCCGATTCTCAACAACCAAAAGCTCTGATACCAACTTGTAACACCTCCAAATTTCACTCCTGAAAAAATTTTTTTTTGAAAGAAATAAGCGGAAGCTAAGAGAGAATTTGGGAAATGTTACCGCCACATCTAACATAAGATAAATGTCAACCATCTATCTCATGTTAGATGTAAGGCTAAAACTTGTCAACAATTAAATCCAAATTTTAAAAGCATAACAGCGTACGAGAAATTAAAAGTTAGTTACAATACCCTTGAAATTTCAGATACAACACTTGTAACTTCGAAAGAGAAATACAGTTAAACAAGATAAAACCCGACGGATCAAACTCCGGGTTGTCTACTCACTCAAATCAAGCCTTCCACCCCAAAACAGTATCCGATCTTAAACCTGCACAAGAGGTCTGCTCCCTACCATCAGTTGACCATCACAGGACCCATTCAACCAAGGTAGTATCAGTACGGGTCCAATACTGAGTAAATCCCACTACCCTACCTTATGGAAGAGACGTAAACTATAGCATCAAGTGCATATTAAATTATGATACAATACATTGACACAATATTATGCATACTCAAACCCACATCACAAGTCCTACCATACACATATAATAACATGCGAAACATATGTAATATCTTAAACCGATAAGAGATTCAGATAAACCAACCAGGCATTTATGGATAATGTTAAACCAACCAACCGGGCATTTTCGGACAACGCCAAACCAAACCAAGACGAATCGAGCATTTATCAAGCGGGCATCTATGGGTAATGTTAAACCAACCAATCGGGCATTTAGCCCCACAGACATTACTTAGGGACATGTCCAGCCCCGAGCATTACTTAGGGACATGCTCAGCCCCGATCGAGTAGACTCATTCTTTAGATCTCTGGTAAATATAGTCGATTCACATCATAGTCTTTATCAATTCATGTGAGTTTGGGAACTCCACTATTATAGCCGGTGGAACGGTCATGAGGGTCATGCCCTGCCACTATTTTACCCGGTGGACCGGTCATGAGGGTAACATACCCTGCCACTATTATTCGCCGGTGGACCGGTCTGGCCCCGACTCACATGATGTTTCATTGTAATTACTTCGTATCTTCCCAATGTCTTATCGTTATTACGTTCGGTTTGTTGAGCATGGAATCCCCCACTATTATAGCCGGTGGACCGGTCATGAGGGTAACATACCCTGCCACTATTATTTGCCGGTGGACCGGTCTGGGTCCGGCTCAACATCTTTCTCTTTAAGTGATTAGTGTCTTAACATATCTTAATTGAAAGAATTTTACCCTTGACATGCATGGCTAACTATATCCACACTTATCCTCCCAAGAGGGCCCGTCCCATATCTTGGGACTCTTGCGCCCCTTATCACACCTCGATATCCATTCCCCTTTACACTTACACATAATGAAAGCCAACTCTTAAGGGTGTGGGTTGAAGCCCAACACCTTGTGACACCACACTCCACCCACTATCACTCTCTAGGGTTTCCCTTGAAACCCTAATTGGACCTATGTGGCCCAATTTCCTCTTGTCTTACTACCATTAATTCATTTATCGTCAAACACCTCATCTCATTTAAGTTCAATCCCAAATCAATCACTACTTTCTCCCAAAACCCTAATCGGGTCCCTTATACACCCTTACACCAACCTACGTATTATTTTTCATCTTAAGTCTCCAAACACTCCACAACTCTCCCCTTAGCTTATTTACACTTTAATACAACTTTTCTCACGTAACGATCATCCTCATGCAAGTTTTATCCAACCCATGCAACTCTCGAAGTTCCCATGCAGACCCTAGAATTTTCCATGCATAACTCTCATCCCTTATTCAAATTGGTCAACCTCATACCCCTCTTTAGCAACTCACTTCCCATTTATTTCTTTTTATCCTTTCATATCCATGTCATAATAATAATCACCCTAGCATGCATGTCCTAGAGGGTTGCATCATGCCACAACACACCATAATCACCACATATGGATATCACATTCATATCATAAGAAAAACACATACCACACACCTTAACTCCAAGCTGCGCTACGCATAAAACACGTTAAGGACAATCAGGTGATACACAACAAGACATGATATATATATATATATATATACAAAGCATCCAAGGCATGTAAGTCACATAACAAGTAGGGACCTTAGCCACATCCTTACGAAACACCCATAAGTGGAGGTAAGTAGAAACTTACCTGGATCCGAAGCTAGCTAAGCGAGATAAGAGGGAGAGAGATCACTAGCTCGTGGATCCACTAGAAATCTTTCTTAGATCCGATAGAAATCGAAACTAAATTAGAAACTATTCTATCAATCAATAATTCATATATTCTAATTATATAAACACAAACAACACAAATGATCTTTCTTAGAAAACGTGTCCAAAACTTAGAACTTAAAAGCATAGCTTTATTAAGATTTAAGGTTAAAAATAAATCAAAACGGATTAATACAAATATCACTTGGGACATTTCAACTTAATTTGGAAAGCCCGAGAAAGAATAATCGATCATAAGATAATTTATCAAAGATAACTTATTCATTAAGTTTTACAACAAAATAGGTAAACCAACCATTTGCATAGAACCAAATCCAAGCCGATTAGTTCAAACATAACTTAAATGACTTAAAACCCAAAGATAGAGATCGATTAGATAAAATACACATAGAAAAATCAATTTTATAAAATCGTCCCCGAAAATTAGGGTTTTAAAGCCCATGACACAAACTCAAATAATTCAATTTAATTAATTCAAATTAAAGGTATTAGAAAGCAATTTATACCATTTCAACTATTTCTATACATTCAATTTTAGAAAACAACAATACAAGTAATCGATTTCATAATTTCACTTGAAATTTATGGTTTTAGGGCCGAAAATACAATTCGTTACAATTCTATAAATTTAATCAAATTGAACGTTTGGAAATGCAATTAAACACATTTTATAACATATCAAATAATCAATTGTTCAAAGCCAATAAAAGAAATACGCAATTTTGCACAATTAGGGTTTTTGAGCCCGAAACGCAAATCCGATCAATTTTTGCCAAAACATATCAATTGACGGTTCGAAAATGTAATTAAACATATTGTAATGTAATTTATATAGTCAATTGAATAAAATAACCCGATTACCCAAACCAATTTAAACCCGCGGGAGTTTTGACCTAAAAATCCAATTCCGATCAATTACGCACAATTTTCCCAAATCAACACTTCCAATATAAAATTAAATACATTTTAAACAATATTATAAAATCAATTGAGCGGAACGGCTCAATTATACGACCCAATTTCATTACACCCAAAATTTGACCTAGGAATCAAATTCCGATAAAACCTGCATAAATTTCTCAAATTGACGGTTCCAAAATGAAATTGGATACATTTTAAAACATATTGTATAATCAATTTATCAAAAATAGCTAAATCGGACGAATCCGAAAAATTCGGGCATAACCCGGCCAAAAATCCAATTTTTCCAAAATTCCAACACAACCACATAATTAACCTATCCAAATCAATCTTACAACACATATATACATAAACAAACAATCAATTTAGCTTTTCATAAACTAATTCATACTTAATTAAACGAATTAATATTAGGGTTTTCGGAAATTTATACCAACGAAACCAACACAAATCGGGACAGGAAAACGCTAGAAAAGCTTCGTGGGGGAAAGACAGTGGCTCACCGGTGGTCAGCGAGGTTCGCCGGTGGCCGGGCGGTGGCGTGAGTTGCGTGTTGCTGCTGCTGCTGCGTCGGCTGCTACACTACTGTTGTCGGCCGCTGCTGCTTTGGTTGTTGCTGCTGCTGGTAGCTACTGTGGCGGTGGTCGACGGCAACAACCGGTCATGGCCAGCGAGGAGGTTGGAGTGGAGGAGCAAGGGAGGAGGTGAGGGAGGTCGGCTAGGGCTTCGGGCTGCTGCTGCAGGTTTAGGCCGACGAGGGCTGGCGAGGTTGGCCGGAGCGGAGAGGAGGCGGCGGCTAGGGTTTGCGAACAGGGAGCAAGGGTTGGGGTAGCAGAGGTCGGGAGCAGGGAAAGGGAAAATAATGGAGGGAAAAGAGAAGAGGAAAGAAGAGGGAGGGGGTCGGGGCCAGTTGGGGTGCTACGGTTTTTTATTTTTTATTTTTATTTTTACAATTACAAGTATAAAATAAACTTCTAAATATTTAAAATTAATATTGGAAGATTTTATCTAAAATTCATTAAACAAAAATTATTTCGTAAGGTTCCGAAAGGTTAAAATTAATAAATGAACTATATAAAGAATTTCAAAAATATTTTCGGAAGAATTAACCAACGAATATAAAAATTTATATTATTTACGGAAATACATTATAAGACCCTGAAAAATTATTTAAAACATATACTAAAATATTTAAGTCAAATTCGAATAAACCAAAAATAATTTAAATAATTTCCGAAATCGGTTTTTCGTAAACCAAAAAACCAAAAAACGAAAGAGAATTAATTCCAGAAAGAATTTCATAAATAAACTCCAAAAATCTTTTTTTTTTAATTTAGAACTTCCCAAATATTAAAGATTTCCGAAAACGAATAAATTTAAAGTTGGACACATTTTCTACGGATAAAATCATTAAAATAAATTTAACTATTTAAACAGAAATTCTATTATTTAAATAATATATTTAGTTAACGAAATATAACTCCAAAAATAAGGTCGTAATCACACGATGAAGTTATAATAAAAAATAAATCTAAAATATTAAAAATCAAAATACAAGAAAGAATGGGAATACATATTTTTAACCGAAAATCAAAATTAAAAGAATATAATAAAATCATGGTCGTGAACGAATTTGTCTAAAATGGTTCACAACGACAACGATTACTTAAATTAAAATATGAATTCAAAATTGTCGATAAATCCATAAAAAAAATCAAAATTAAAATAATTATTATTTTTTTACATCAAATTACGCTAATAAAATTATTAAACTTAATAAATTTGGATTTTAAAAATACGGGGTATTACATTCCCCATCAGCCGACCGGTTCTCCCCTCCTTTTTCCTTTCTTTCTTTTTCCCTAGACCGCCGGTCCAGCCCTTTCTTTCTTCTTCTTCCTTCCTCCTCCCCTAACATTGATAGTCGCAACTCTGTCACCGAGAGCCTTCGAGAATCACGCTATCGGTGATGCCCAATTTGACCGCTAATTTACTCTCTCTCCCTGGCCGATTCAGCAGCCCCATCGACCCAACTAACCCTCCCCTATTTCTCGCACGATTTCCCTTTCTCCCAGCTAGCTACTTACCCTGCCCATTTTGAATTTCGCCAGCCAACCATCACCGACCGATGCCCTCTCCCCAGTGCCTTATATTTCTGGCACTTCTCTGACTTCATCCACTTCATTTTTTCTCTATAAATACCCCTTAAGCTACCTTGTATTGAACTTTTTATTTTTTACCCAAACCTTCTCCCCTCGTGTGCTGCCGCCACTTCAGATGTCGTTATCGCCGCCATCGGCCAACGCCGCTGCCCTCTCTTCCCACCAAACTCATCCTTGCACCGCCCACTAACTAACTGAACCACCCACATCCCTCGATTTTTCCTATACAAGATGCCCCGATTGTGTAAAGTTCCATCCTCAATCAACCCATTTTTCCACCTCTGCCGCCCTTCGCACCACCCTTAGTCACCACTACCGCCGCTCCTTTCACCTCCCAAATTATACTATAGACTATCCTCTATCTCCGCCTATGTTTCTTTTCCTCTTCCTCACTCTTCTCCTCTCATTTTCTTCTTCTCTTCATTTCAGCCGCCGCCACCGCCACCGTGCGCCGCCACCTTTGGCTGCACCGCCCCCTCCATTCTGCCCCTTTCCAACTAAGAAACTCTAAACACCCCAACTCCCACCTTTATTCTCCCTACCTTATTCCCAGCTTTCAAATTTTTCCTTTTTTTCTCTTTTTCCGGCCATCGCTGCCACCACCGTGCACCAACGCCGGTGTCGCCCCTCACCACAAGTCCAAGGTTAAACCCTAAACCCTCTCAACCCTTTTTCCTTATTTAATTAAGTTTATTTTATTTTATTTCAATTTTAGCCGATTATTTGAATATTATTATTATTATTATGTAATAATAATAATAATATTATTATTAAGTTCAATATTATTTGTATTATTATTTCTTATTAGGGTTGACCCTATTTGGCTAAGTAGATTATTAGTATTAGTATTATTAATATTATTAGTATTATTATTAGTTTTATTTTATTTATTAATGTTGTTGTTGTTGTTATTATTATTATTATTATTATTATTATTATTATTATTATTATTATTATTACTATTTCATTACTATTATTATTACTATTTTTATTAGTAATTTCCTAATGATATTATTAGCATTATTTTGGTGAAGGGTTGAAGCCCTTATCTCACCATCCGTTTTGAATCATATTAATAATTATTAGCATTTTTAGTATTATTATTACCGTTATGATTATTATTGATATACAATATTATTATGGTTTTATAATTAATTTTATATTCTATTTCTATAATTATTTTTTGTATTATTATTATTATTATTATTATTATTATTATTATTATTATTATTATTATCATTATGATTATTTTGGTAAAGGGGCCGAAGCCCTTATTTTACTTTGTTTTTGAGTAATGCCCTTATTATTATTATTATTATCATTATGGTTAGTATTAGTATTATTTCCATTTTCATTATTATTATTTTTAGAATTAAATCTTCAACCCTTATATTATCAAATTTTATAATATTACTATTATTTCCTATGTCTATAACAAAGTTAGTAATTGCTTAATGATATTTTTATTAATATGTTATTATTTTATCAAAAACCTAGTTTTAGAATAAATTAGGGGTAATACTATTTTTGGTAGGAGGGAATCTAATTTTAATTTTTTCCTCATATAGGTGAGACCAGTCAAAGCCTTAAAGAGGCGTAGGAGCATGCTCCAAGACTGATGTAGTTCTTGGTAAGGGTGTTACTAAGGCCTTATGTGTGTTGATGTGCATTATATGCTTTGTATGTTAGGCATCCTATGTTTATCATTGTAATTATTTTGTGTGTGGTATGACGTGGAGTTGAAGTATGTTTTTGTGCTATTATATGGAATGTGTACTATGTGTATGTGATGAAATAACGTGGTATGTGATGATTGGTTTGTGACCCTTCAAACATGCATATGAGAATTTATAAAAGTGGAATTATGTGGAAAAAAGGTTGAAAATGGAAAATGGGAAAGAAGTTGACCAAGGGGAGTAAGTTGACAAATGAGGAATAAGTTGACCAAGGGATGTGAGTTGACCTAAGTATTTTAATGATCCATGAGTAGAAGAATAAAATGAAAAATTTAGGGTTTCGTGTGGAAGAATCTAATCTCTGGTATAACATTGGAGAATCTAATCTATGGTTTCCTATGGAAGAATCTAATCTATGGTGTAACATAGGAGAATCTAATCTATGGTTTCGTGTGGGAGAATCTAATCTATGGTATTACATGGGAGAATATAATCTATGGTATTATATAGGAGAATCTAATCTATGGTTTTTTGTGGGAGGATCTAATCTATGTGTTGCATGGGGGAATCTAAAATAGGGTTTTATATGGACGAACTTAGGATTTTGCATGGCAGATTTTATGGTGCTGCATGGGAGAATCTAACCTAGGGTCTTGTATGGATGGACTTAGAGTTTTGCATGGCAGATTTTATGGTGCTTGATGGGAGAATCTAAAATAGGATTTCGTGTGGATGGACTTAGGGTTTTTCATGGCAGATTCTATGGTGTTGCATAGGAGGATCTAATCTAGGGTTTTGTATGGATCAAATCTAGAGTTGGTATGGATGAATCTTTAATTTTGTATGGAAGAATCTAGGGTTTTATATGAAGGAATCTTGGGTTCTGTATGGAGGAATCTAGGGTTTTATATGGATGGATTTAGGGTTTTGCATGTAGGACTCTAAGGTTTTGTATGGATGGATTTAGGGTTTTGCATGAGAAAATTTGAAGGTTTGCATGGGAATGTTAGCGTATGCATGGGAGTAAAGTTTACGTATGAAAAGTTGACTTGGGTTGTAAGGAAATTAATAGAAGAGTTATTTGGGTGTTTGGAAGTTTTGGGTGGAAAATAGTACGTAGGATATTATAAGGGTACATAAGAGGCTGAGTTAGGGTTTGGAGTGGCTAATTATGGTTTGTTATGGTTAACTAGGGTTTGAGTGTCTAATTATGTTTTGTTGTGATTAACTAGGGTTTGGAGTGGTTAACTAGGGTTTGGAGAGGCTAATTATGGTTTGTTGTGATTAACTAGGGTTTGGTGTAGCTAACTATGGTTGGTTGTGGATAACTAGGGTTTGGTGTGGTTACCTAGGGTTTTGTGACCACACATGTGCTTGAGGAGTAAGAAGTAATAATGAGAGTTGAATCTAAAGGTTATGATGTGTAAAGTGTTAAAAATGAATTGGGACGTGTGAAGTAGAGTGGGATGGACCACAAAGGTCTAAATTAGGGTTTTGGGATAAAAACCCTAAAGTAAGGAAATAATTGGACTTAGAGGATAAAAACCCACAGATTTTGGGATTGAAGTTCTAGTATGAGTTTGAGTATGGAGGAAAGGATGTTGGGGCAAGTTGGGTGGTACATGAGTCTGATGATATGGAATGAGTTCGTTGAAGGATAGGTATGGGGAGAGTGATTCATGCATGTCTAGGTTAAAAGCTTCTGAATAAGATACTTAAGACATTAATTATGTAAAGTGGAAGAGTATTGAGCCAGGCCTAGACCGATCCACCAGCATAATAGTGGCTAGGAATTGCAGTATCATGGAGACCAATCCACCAGTGTATAATAGCGGTAGGGTATATTACCCTAGTGACCGATCCACCGGCTAAAATAGTGGGGGATTCCGAGCTCAATAAACCAAACCCTATAGTTTTCTAAGATATGGAAAAGTTATTAATTACTTACAGTGCAACACCATGCGAGAAGGGGCCAGACCGATCCACCGGCATATAACAGTGGTAGGGCATGTACCCTAAGTGATTGATCCACCGGCTAGAATAGTGGCCAGGTGCCGAAGTGCCCTAGAGACAGATCCGCTAGCATATAATAGTGGTAGGGCATGTACCCTAAGTGACCGATCCACCGGCTAGAATAGTGGCCAAGCGTTGAAGTGCCATGGATACCGATCTACTAGCTAAAATAGTGTGGTTTCCGTACTCGAGTGGACATGACAAAAAGCATGGTGTGAATCGATTTCCGATCAGAGATTAATTAATTAATTAATCTGGACTGTAAATGGGCCTTTTATGTATCTACTTGGATGATTGTATGATATTATGTTATCATGATGGACTATATGATATCCAATGAATCTATATGACATTAAAATTGTTTATGGGACATGAAAATGATCAGGAAGGTTGAGGACAAGGTATTACAATAGGATTCAATATGGGATATGATATCCAATGAATCTATATGACATTAAAACTATTCAATTATGAATATCAAATGACTGATCGTATCAACAAAATTACTAATAAGTAGAATATCTGAACTGAAAATAGCAAATGATATCTAATATGATAAATTCACACACACAAAGAGCAATATATATGTACAGATTATTTATTTTTGCCATTAAAATATCTTTTATTGAAGTAAAACTAAAAAAGATAATTTATTTCTACCAATATGGAATTTAACAAGTGTGAATTGATCGCAGAGAATTTAATCAAGATGTGTAATTTTTAAAGATTGTGGTATGGCTTCGTGAATTATTGTTTGGTTTTATTTTACCTTATTTTTTTTAATATTTTCTAATTTTTGTTTGTATTAAATATTTAACTATTTTTAGATATTTACAATTATTAATTGGGTATATTGTAATTTAAGACTCAATAAAATCATTAGATCATATCAATTCAAATAAAATTGGTTTATTATTTTTGAAATGAATACTTTATTTTACATTTCTAATTTGTGATCTATTTGAGACTTTTGGATATCTTATGGATTATTTTCAAATATAATATGAAGTTTTACATATTTAAAACTTATTATTAGATATTGAATCGATTTTTATATTAAATATTGGATATCTAATCCACAAACACCCTTATTAGGAACTTTCCCCATCTAATTTTGTTTCCTTTGTTGCTAAGTCTTAAATATGGGGCCTAAAAGGGATGTAGACTCAAAGTCAATTAACTCATGAGGTGTGGAAAAGAAAGACAATATTTATGAAGTGAGGCATTTGGGTTATGTTCTTTCTTATCTTTAACATGATCTAGCATGTGATAAGGTTTTGAATATTTAAAGAGATGGTATTGTGGGCCTTAGAGATACAGCTACCAAGTCTATTTAGCTTAATATTGATTCTATAGTAGTGTTTTCTATCTAATTTTGAGCCATCTATCGCATGAGGTTCTAAAAACCATGAACCCATATAATTTTGTAGGTCTTTTGCATGGAAAAAGAAATAGCGAAATACAAGTAGGAGGATGAGGCTCCATCAAGCCATTAGAAATCAAAGAGTTAGATTGGGTGGTGATTTGGTTGAACCCAATAATCACAAAGATGGAATTGTGGTAAAGATTCTGCTTACTGCAAGTCAATTGGTGATGTGAAGCAAGAAAATGTTAAAATTATTGATACAAATAAGTTGAATAATGTTAATTAGCTTGTGATTTAAGTATTTATTTAAGATTTTTTTATATATTTTTATCATCTCACATTGCTTTAGAATATAAGGTATGAGTGTAACACCCTAGAATTTGCTACTTGAATTTTTTTTTGTGAAAGCATTAATTTAAAAAAATATCGGGTGTTACCTCCACAATTAGTGTAAGTTTGACATCCTCTACTATTCTTATACTAAGTGTTAAGGCTTAAAAACAAGTCATATAACAAAATAAAAATAGTGCAAGAAAGAGACATTACATATATAAAAGTTATAGATAATAATCTCTATTCAACAATGATCATTAAAATATAATAAAGTACATAAGGTTCTGAAGGAAAACCAATTACAGGAAAAACTAGTACTTGAAGGTACAACACCGGTTTGCCGTAACTTTTAGACCCGAAAGCTCATTCCAATTGGGACCTCTTTTCAAGAGCTCAACTTAACCTTATCACTATATTATGCCTCAAAACACTCCAATCCATTCACATAATCATCTACAAATGTAGTGTCACTACAAATTCCTAGTACTAAGTAAATCACAATACCTCACAAGAGGCAACACACTCACATTTCACATAGTCACATAGTAATCGAAAAATCATACTCGAGTACAAAGCACGTATCATAACCATATGCAATAATTATGGGATACTATATATAATATCAAGTCTTAAGATTAGTAGTAAAACATATTAATTCAATTCACATCATCTTGAGGCACAATAAACATATCCGCTTAATCAAATAAATTTCAAATGCCAAGTTAGGGCACTACAGTGACTACGAAATTCATAGTTTTAAATTAATTCTAAATACCAAGGTAGGGCATTAAGGCAACTACTAAATCCACACATCCAAATTAATTCCAAACACTAAGGTAAGTACTGAATTGACACATCCAAATTAATTCTAAATACCAAGGTAAATCAATGCGGCAACAACTATCCAAGCCAATAATCATTAATAATTTTTATTTATTTACTTGAAGGGGATAAAATAATAACATGGAGACAAAAAAGTACATTTGACATATTGGTGCACAAGGCAACACGATACCCTCTTAACCATCCAACTCAGAGGTATAACAATAATTTGTTTATATTAGTACATAAGGTAACACAATACCATCCTCACCTAGGAAACCTAATCCTTAAGTATTGGTATCCCTTATAGGGCTCGTAGGTCACCTATAGAGTAGATTAAGACTTTAATAGGGAACAATGACTCCATAATGAACCAAATAAACTTATGGCTCCTACATCATCTCTAGGATAACTACCCCTAGAAAACAACCATTCCCAAACCCGAGGTCTACTACTCTAAGTATTAGTATTTTATAAGGTGACCATAGAAATCACATATTGCACAATTATTCCCATTTTTATAATTATTCATTTTCCTTTATTTCCAATTATCCAAGTCAAGGTTAAAGTTAACACTAAGGTCAAACTATCTATGTTCTAAGGCCATCCTACTTCTAGTTATTCAGGAAAGATGCGTTAGGTCAAAAATGACTTAAATAACCTCAAAACCTTACTTTCACTATTATACTCCAAATTTAATTTCAAAATTTTTTATTAAGAGCAATTTTTCATGAAAAGGATAAAAGACACTAATTCATAATATTTTAGCATGTGATTAATCTTTACGATTTAGCAACTGACTATATTTTGTACTCATCATGCATTTAGTGAGTTGCGTTTACAAATCTTATTCATGCATTTCTTGCACATCATATATTCCATAAAGCACATATGTAAATATATAGTATAATATGACATTCAATAGGGCATTTAACATCATGGTGCTAGTATGGAAATATCTTAAATTCTAAAACATACGATGAACTATTATTGTATGATAACCCTAGTTATGCATGCATGCTTTTATAATATTTATAACACCATATATACCATGCAAAAATAATCATGAGATATGTGTCATGGCATTTAAATAAGATTATTATAGGGTTCAAAATCTAACAAAAACCTATACATGCAAACATAAATCATTTAGTATATTACTCATGCATATAACATAACTTAATAATAACCATACATACTATTTATTTATTTATTTTTGGTCAAAACTTGCTATATATATAAATTCAAACAAAGTATATCATTTGTGCATTGATAGTCCTACGTATGACAGACCCATACCTTAGGCTCTCATATATATAGCTAAGCTTAGCAAATTTTACTTAGAACCCGCCCCTTCTTTTTCGTAGCAAGATGTATTACTCTAGTCCTGACATTAGCCTTAATCCACTCAGCTGTGCGGGAAATTGGATTACAATTTGAAGTGTACATGAGAAGGTTTATTTCTCTCCAAATGTGATAAATCAATGCTGCTAGAGCAGCAATGAGAATTGCATCGTCCATCTTCCACCCACGTCGAGATTGGATCCAATGTATCCATTCCGCATAAGGCTTTGGCCATAAGTTGCCACCGATCCACTCTTGAATGTCATCACAAAGGTTCCTACTGAAATTATATTCAAAGAAAAGGTGCTTATTGGATTTAACATGTTGTTCACATAACACACATGTGGGGGATGCCTTTCCCACTCCAAAACTTAGGATTCTGTCTTTCGTGAGCAATTTCTTATGCAGCACTAATCATAGGAAGAAGGCATGGCGAGGGTGGATCATTTTGTTCCACATAGCTTTATGGGCTTGAGATACTTCCCACTTTCCAATCAATTTGAGATAGGATTGCTTAATGCTGTATGTAGGCTTTCCCATATTGACCGAGAGATATTGTGGATATTTTTGGTAGATTTTAATAAGTCTCTTCCAATACCAGCATGCATCCAAAGGAGGTGAGTACTCTTCCAATTTTCTACCCTTTAGGTAAATGTGGTGGATCCATCTTACCTAGAGACATTCTTGGTTATGAGTGATAGCCCAGGCGTATTTAGCTAAGGAAGAAATATTCTAGAACTTATAGTTCCTGAATCCAAGTCCCCCAAATTTCTTAGGGAGACAAATAGTGTTCCAAGCTACCAAGGGAATACCAGATCTTTCAGTAGATTGCCCCATAAGAAGTTTCTGCAAATCTGGTTGATCCTGTTGATAACAACCTGAGGAATCATAAAGATAGAGACCTAGTATACAAGGATGGAGAATAAAATAGAATTAATCAATTGAGCTCGACCAGCGTAAGATAAGTGTCGAGAGGACCAAGTCTGTATCTTTGCTGTCATTTTGTCCACTAGGAATTGGTAGTCCAGCTTTGACCACTTATGAGAGGAGATGGGCATACCAAGATATTTCATAGGGAATGAGCTTGTGCTAAATTCAGTGATATCCATGATAGTACGCTTGACTTCATCACTAGAACCTACAATAAAGATCTATGATTTCGCCAGGTTGGGAGTGAGACCCGTAACACATGAGAAGTGGTTAAACACCCCCATGAGCGTCGTGACAGAAACAACATCAGCTTTGCAGAAGAGCATCAGATCATCAGCAAATGAAAGATTAATAATATTTAGCCTGCGACATAGGGGGTGATGTTTGAAAGCCATAGTAGATGACATGTGTTTGAGAATTTTTGTCAGATATTCCATTACCAGAACAAAGAGCATAGGAGAGATCAGATCACCCTGTCTAATACCCTTTTCTCCCTTGAGGTAGCCATGGAGTCGACCGTTGATAGAGAGGAGATATCTTGGTGTGGTCACACATCCCATTATCCAATTTTTAAATTTAGGTGGAAAGTTTAGAGCTGTGAGCATTTGAGCAATGAACCTCCAGCTTACTATGTCGTAAGCTTTTTGAAGGTCAATCTTCATCATACATCTTGGAGAAACCTGTTTCCTGTTATACAATCGAAGGAGGTCTTGGGTAATAAGGATGTTGTGTCCAATGTATCTACCTCCAACAAAGGCACCATGGTTCTCATCTACTATCTTGAGGAGAACTGATCTGAGTCTCGAGCATATCATTTTTGAGATTACCTTATAAAGAGTATTACAACATGTAATAGGTCTGTAATCCTTAGGGGAACAAGAATCAATCCTTTTAGAAATCAAAGCAGTGATAGTTTCATTTAGCTGAACAGGGAGAGTACCATATTTGAAGAATTGTAAGATGGACTTACATATGTCATCTCCAATGATGTGCCATGCCGCTTTGTAGAATCCACTGTTGAACCCATTTGGCCCAGGACTCTTCGTTGTAGGAATACTCAAAAGTGCATTTTTCACATCCTTGGGAGTAAAAGATCTAGTCAGCTGAATTTGAGCATCTAGAGTGAGGATATGTCCCATCTGGATAGCATCATAGTCAATGTCACTATAGGAATCAACAGGGGTGCCAAGAAGCTGTCAATAAAAGTCTTTGAAGACCTCAGCAACTTGGTTCGGCTCTGAAACCCATCTACCATCCAGTGCCATAATAGTGTGGATTATATTCTAAGCTCTTCTTTTCTTGATGACTGAGTGATAATACTTGGTGTTATCATCCCCCATAATGAGCCAATAGACCTTACTCTTCTGCTTGAGGAGGCTAGTTAGGTCATGAAGGCATTTACGATATTCATCTAGATACTGCTTCTCTTCCATCTGTAGCTTTGTGTCTTGAGAGGATCCATGGAGGAGTCTTTGACATTTTTCAAGCTGGTCTTTCACCTTGGCAACTCGCAATTGGTTGTCTCCATAGTAGGTTCTATTTAGGATATGTAACTTCTTTTGCAGGTTTTTCTATCTTTTCATGATCCCCCTTAGAGAGGGAGAGTTTGAGGAGGTCTCCATCCATCCATCCACTACAATATTCTGAAAGCTGGGGTGAGCCGCCCACATGTCAAAAAATTTAAATGGTTTTGTGCCAACCCTGGGTGTGTCCTAGAAGGAAATGATAGCAAGAGAGTGGTCGGATGTCAGTTCAGGGAGATACTGCACATAGGAGTTCTGAAAGGAGTCATTCCAGAGCTCATTTATGAGAGTCTTGTCCAATTTTGAGAAGACCCAGTTCTCTCCTGGTCATTTTTTACACCAAGTGAAATGTGGTCCATATCTCTTCATTTCAACCAGTTCACAGTCCTTAATGCAAGTTTCAAAATCACAGGTTTCGGCATATGTAACAGGGGCACCCCCAACTCTGTCATCTGCTGTAAGAACACAATTAATATCCCCAGATAGAAACTAGGGAGAGCTTATCTGTGTAGCAATCTGCAGAATGGAGGACCATAACTCACTGTTGTCTTGACCTCGATTGAATCCATAGACAAACGTAGCTAGGAAGTGTTGTTGGGATGCAAGGTGAGTAACATGGTAGTGAATAAACTGAGCAAACATGGAGATGCATTGAATGTCAAAAATTCTTGGCTTCCATACAATCCAGATTCTGCCTCAACCATCATTATTCAGGTTGTGTATTAGCTTCCAATTAAGGAACACTATGTTTTTAATACCATCCGCTTTAGTTTCAATAAGATCCATCAAACTTATGCCATGCATCTTACAGAAGTGAGAGACCTCACTCTGTTTCAAGGGTCCACTGAACCCTCTTATATTCCATACATAGATATTATCCATATTCCTCTGAGTGAGGAATGATTGGAGTAGCATGTGTAGACTTATCCTCTGCCACTTTCCTAATGATAGGATCACTGTCATTTTGCAGGAGATCATAAGGGTTTTTATCTATATACTCATGAAGAGTAGAGGTCTTGTTACCTTGACAGCTCCTCTTAGGAGATGACCATTGCACTGGCTGAGTCTCAGTTAGCTCTTGATGATCTTCAGTAGTTGAGCTTTCACCATTTCCTTCCTGAAGGCTAAGATGAGGGTGCTGGGTTGGTGCATTTGCCACCCTGCCCTGTGCACTATCACTTGGGGCCTCTTTATTTACTCCTTCAGGTATCTCCTTATCACAGCAAGGATTTTTTTTTCTTCATGTGTATTAACCATTTGCTATCCATTGTTGTTTTGACCCTGCACAACTTTGGGGACCCATTTCTTGATGTGTTTTTTCCTGCATTCAGTCTTAGCATGTCCAAATTTAGCACAATAATCACATTTCATAGATCTCCATTCATAGTGTATATTCTGATTGAGCAGAACTCCCTTCTCATTTACAAAATGTATTGTTTCAACAAGGTCCTTTGTAATGTCAACCTCCACCAAAGCCCTGGCATAGCTTACATTAGATTTTTCTTGGGTGATTCTATCTACCATGATAGGTCTACCTACTAAGTTGACTATTTTACTCAAGGAATGAGCTTCCCAATATTTTAGGTTTAGATTAGGCAGATGAATCCATATGGGAACCAAAAACACTTCTACCTGATTGTCTTGACAATTTTCATTCCATAGCTTCACAATGAGTGGTTTCTTATCAACGTGATAGATCCTATTCTGTAAAATTGTGTCTCGATATTCAGCAGAGGCAAATTTAACTACTATTAATCCATTTGATAATCGAACCAGTTTAACAATGTGTTGATTGCCCCAAATTCTTCTCAGAAATCCACTGAGAACACTGAATGGGGGTCGAGCCCCTAACACATAACAAACCATAGAGTTTTGCCAGTAATCAATTTCAGCTTGGACATCATCTTCTATTATGTGGCAGAGTTTCATACCTTTGTCTTCATCAGGAGGAATGAAATCCAGCGAAAATCCATCAGCTCTCAATTTCGTGACATCAAATCATGACCAAGGGTTCTTTACAATCATCATTGTGGGATGGGGATTAGCTGCATCCTTGTTCACCTTTGAATGGGATGAGTTGTCTCAAACCCCCTTAGGGCTCGTCACAGTTGGGTTTTCTTTGTTCACGTTCTCATGCTGAGTCGCGTCTAGCTTTGTCGTGGCACTGTTAATCGGCTGTATTAGTTCATTACCGGCTAGTGATTGGGGGCTAACTGGAGCCGACAGCGCCCTTCTGGTCGGTGGTCGGCCATGCTTCCTCATCTGGGAGATGAGAGAGAACTGAAACGAGAGGGATTTTATTTATAATGATGATATAATCATACTATTTATTTAGCATTTCATAATAATTAAAAGATATAAAACCCTAACGTGATTCTAAATATAAAAAATCCTAACATGCTGGCACACAACTTATACCATCTCATGAGTTATTGGTTTACCTAAATACAAGATTACAAAAAAAGTACAAACCCATTTTCTCCAAGATCCTCAAGTATTACCAAAAAACCAAGGCAGAAAGGACAAAAATACAACTCATAAACCAAGGGAGAAGGCAACTTGTGGAAGGAGTTGAAGAGAGGAGGTTATCAATGGTGGAAAGAGCCAAGGGGTGAAGGATCAACAACTCTCGTTGAAGGAAGGGTGTTTGTTGTGACGGCTTTTGCTGAAGGGTAAGGGAAGGCTTTGATAAATTTGGATAATGGTGGAGGGTGAGGTGTGGTATCTTTGCCAGAGAAAAAGGGGGTGGAGAGGATAGCCGATGGTGTGGTGGTGGTTTCGATGGGAGTGGCTGAAGCTAAGGGGGGAAATGGTGGAAGTGTAGCAAATGATGATGGTGATCGATGGGTCTTCTCTTGCTTAAGGGAGCTTGAGGGGAAAGGAGAAGAGGAGCAGGCTTGCTTGAGTTTAATACATGGCATAAAAAATGAGGGGAGGACGGGTATTTATGGATGGTGGCTTGAAGGTTAGAGTAGAGCAAAACATGGGGAGGGAAACATGGAGGAGAGGGAGGCATGGTGTACGGGTATGGTGTGAAGAGTCTTGTTAAGAAAAATGAGGGGAAGGAAATATGGAGGAGAGGGACGTATGGTGCAGGGGTATAGTCAAAATCTAGTATAGGGTAGGGGTAATAATTTGTAATGATCAACTAGAGTAAAAACATCTGGTTACTGGGAGCAAGGTTACTTTATATCGATTAGGGTCTAAACTAGGATTAATTTAATAACCCAAATTCTATCATATTTTAACTAAATTAAATTTATATCTAATATGTCATAATAAAAATATAATTGACATAATAAAAAAACTCTATAGTAATTATTATAACTAATTACATATAATTATTGATTTATAATTATGGTTTCTTAATATAAACTTGTATTTATTTTGCGTACCACAATAGATACTAAGAGTTATAATGATTTTTAGGAACCTTCAAAAATGGTATCCATTCTCACCACTTAGCATCAAGTTGGAAATTGAGTATTCAATCAATAAAGATTGATTGATTTATTTATTCTTATTTTTATATGGTTAGAGATATTAGTCTCCTTATTTAATTAAGGTGATTATAAGATCAATTCTAGCCTAGTCACATTTTCATTATTCATCAGGTGATATCAAAGAAAGCTCTTGAGCTTAGGTTTTTAAGTCTTTAGATGTTAATACTAGAGTGAGCCAAGCACAGGAAGTAATGCAACATCAATAAGCTAGAGGTCTTAGTTCAGGTGAGATTGAGACCAATATAGCCAATGGAAGAAGTGTTAGGATATGACATAGAAAAGATTCTAATAATGGTTATCATGGGATGCAAGCGCTATGGGTGGAATTACATGCCTAACAAGAGATGCTCACCCAAATCAAGGTGATGCTTCTGAACTTGGTTTTGAATGCCAATAGGATGCAAGAATATGGTGGGCACAACCATGATAGGGAGATTCATCATTGTGACCCATCAATGGACAAGGCCTGTAACACCCCCAATTTTCACAACAAAAAAATTTCATTTAAAGAAATCTAGAAGCAAAAATTACTAAACAGACTTAGGAAAAACGGGTTGCTACCTTTGTACCTATCACAGGGTAGATGACTGCCGCCTATCCCATATTAGATATAAGGTTAAAACAAAATGAACTAATTTAACAGAGTGTACAAACTTAATTTACAAAAATATTTAAAAGTTCATTTACATCAAAGGACCTCGATGGTCTCCGACCAAATCAAATATAGGAAGACTATTAAGTTAAGAATATAGAACTATATTAAAATGAGATTAAGGACTGGCTCCAAAACCAAGGTCCATCACAAATTGCACAAAATCCTCCAAATTTCTGTGCTCACAAGCCTTGAACCTAATATGGGGTAAGATCATTACTGGTCATCCCTAAAACCCTACATATGATCCTCTCCTCTTGGGAATGAGTAGGTGACCAAGTAAATAGGCCTATCAGTATGCTACGTACCAAGTAAGCCAAATTACCTTCTCAACGAAAATCATAAGCATACAAGATTCTATCATGACATGGTTATCATTCTTAACATGTATCATGCCAATGCCATATAAGCAAGTGTAGTAATGCATTAGGATATACTATCATGCATACCTCAAGCAACTCCGAAGATATCATGCTCATCTTTACAGTATACTAACATAGATAATCACACATGTACTAAGCAGATTAATCCAAATAACCACTACAGCTTATTTTCCAACTTGCTCAATGTAACACCCCCAAAATTCACTACTGAAAAATTTCGTTAATAAAAAGGAAATTAGCAGAAGCAAATTAGTAAACCGTGAAATTTGGGAGTATTACTGCCACACTTAGTACCAGATCGGTTCACTCCTACCGTTCCAGTACTAAGTGCTAAGGCTAAAAGTGTAAAACACAATTTACAATCCGTTTTTAAATCAGAGTAGCGCGTGAAATCATTTATAGGAATAAAATCCATCAATTATGGTCACTTTAACAACGTTAAAATTGAAAGCCTGGAATTTAAAAGAGAGAAAGAGAAAAGCCTAACGGTACCGGATAATTCCTTACTCTCTTTCCCGTATCCCACTTGAGTAGCACCTGAAAAGACCTAAAGACCTGCAAGGGGCACTGCCCATTGAATAGGCAGGGGCCCCACGAAGGGAACCCTTCAGTACTATGGTACTGAGTAACCCTTTAATACCACACTTAAAAACAGGCCCGCAATGCAACACATAATGCAAGCTATATACGTATGTAATGAAAGATGCATACATAACAATCACATATATAACAAGGTTGCCACATATGAACAAGTTATAAAGTATGATCGATACTTTTGGGCCTTAAGCCATGTCATAGTGTAAAATCAATACATTCGTGACTTAAGCCATTATTCTGTCATCATTCAATCAATCTCATATTTTATATCCATGTGAGTGCGAGAACCCCACTATTATAGTTGGTGGATCGGTCACTTATAGGGTAGAACGCACCTAACCACTATTTTATGCCGGTGGATCGGTCTCCAGGGCAAACACTCCTAGACACTATTATTCAACGGTGGGCCGATCTGGCCCTGACTCACATGGTGTTACACTATAAGTGATTAGTATTTTTCCATAACTTTATTCACATACATAGCTAGTTTTATTGAGCTCGGGACCCCCACTATTTTAGCCGGCGGATCGGAATACGTATAATCATCATCCATGGCAAAACGCTCCTGGGCCACTATTATATCCGGTGGACCGGTACTCAATATCACTTGCCAGGGCAACAAGCTCCTAGGCCACTATCATAACCAGTGGATCGGTGCTCAATATCATAAGTCATCTAGGCCCAGCTCATTAATATTCCACTTTCATTATTAGTATCTTTCCTTTCCTTAATCAGCACAACAAGTCTATTTATTTGCCTCGGACGGGAGATCAAGAACTTGGGACACAAAGGTACACTGGTTGTACCGGTGCATATAAGCTACTCAGTACCCTTCAACCACGAACCCAAGGACGCAAAGGTACCCTGGTCGTACTAGTGCATAAAGCTACTCAGTACCCTACCGACAAGGACACCTAATCCATAAGTATGCATACCCCCTAACTAGGTCTGTAGAGCTAGATAGAGTAAGATATAGGGCCTGGCTGGGGCACAAAGGCACACCAGCAAATACTAGAATAATTGTGGACTAAACCAAGTCTTTAGGGTAGCGACCCTTAAAGAGTCACCATTCCCGATCTCGAGGTCTTTCACTTTAAGTATTAGTGTCTTAATTAAGGTGATCACAAAAAGGCACGATAATCAGATACTTATTCACTTTCTATCGTTTTGATATCATTAGTCATTTCTTATTCAGGCGGTTATCCAAGCTATCACAGAGAAACCATTAAGGCCATACTAATTATCAAATTCTCTTACTTGGCTAATCAACATTATTTAAATCATATTATGAAATTCCACAGTCACAACGATATGTTAGGTACAAATTACTTATTTACCCCTTACTTATATAATTGCTAAGTCATCCCTTCCTTACTTGACAAATTACCATATTACCCTTTAGGTTGCATAATTACCAAATTACACCTTATCCAATTTAGGTTACCAAGTTATCTCCTACACTTTTTAGATCACCATTCACCCCTTATAATTGCTACACTTAACATATGTCCCATTTGGTTGGTTAGTTTACTATTTTTCCCTTTTCTTTTATTACAATTACCAACTTGCCCTTCAATTGGATAAATTACTAAATTACCCATCTTTGCTATTATGATTACCAATTTCCCCCTTTATTAAGTTAAATAATTACTAACTCACCCTTTAGTCGATTATTTACCAAATTGCCCTTCTCCATCATCATAATTACCGAATTGCCCCTTAGTTGGTTAAATTACCAAATTACCCTTTTCCATTATCATAATTACCATTCTACCGTTCAGTTGGATAAATTACCAAATTGCCCTTCTCTTTTATCATAATTACCGTTTTACCCTTCTCAATTATTGTAATTGCCATTTTACCCCTTTTCAATTATTATAAATCCCAAATTACCCTTCTTCATAATTACAATTATTAATTTACCCTCCTTCATTTTAATTACCAATTTACCCTTCTCCATTTTTATAATTATTAATTTACCCTTCTCCATTTCTTTATAATTATTATATTACCTTTTTATTGGTTAATTTACCAAATTACCCTTCTCTATTATCATACTTATCCAATTACCCCTTTTTAATCACAATTTAATTTCCAATTTATCCTTCATCGTTATCATTATTACCAAGTTACCCCTTACTCCCAAATTTGCTATGAACATCCTTTTATTTACAAAATTACCCTTTTACCCTTTACTTCCAAATTGCCATAATATCCGTTTATTTATAAAATTACCATTTTGCCCCTTACATCCAATTTTACCATATCACCCTTTTTCTTGCAAATTACCATAATACCCTCATTCATCCAAAATTACTATTTTACCCCTTACTTCCAAAATTACCATTCTTACCAGTTATAAAATTACTATATTGCCATTTGACTCCAAAATTACCACTTTACCCTTTTCTCCAAAAATTACCATCATACCCCTTTACTTATAAAATTATCATTTTGTCATTTAATCATAAAATTACCATATTGTTCTTTTGCCTCAAAAATTACCATAATACCCTTCTTTCTCACAACTTATAATTTTATCCTTTTACTTATAAAATTATCATTTCACCATTCACTTATAAAATTACCATATTACCATGTACTTATGAAATTACTATTTTACCCCTCTACCTCCAAAATTACCATAATGCCCCTTTACTTGAAAAATTACCATAATACCCCTAACTTCCATAATTACCACAATACCCCTTTACACTTGTAAAATGTCCACTTAACCCCTTTATCACACCACTTTTATGAATTTACCACCACTACATAAAATACTAATATTAATACTTCATTCTTATCATTTAACTCCACCAACTTGTCATTATTCAACATAATACCCATTAGCAACTACATATATTAGATCACATACTTACATAGGCATATTACTAAAATACCCTTAGACAATAATATTACTCATGCATTAGCAATATAATACATCAGAGACAAGCATTTAATATTTTCATCAAATATCAAACTCATTCCTTAAGTATCATCTCTACACATGGCACAAGAGCGATCATAATTTTCTTTTCTTTTTATCAATCAATATAAGCAACCATATATATATCATATTAGACAACACAAAAAATGCATAAAATCATACTAAAATCCCTAATGTGCTAACATACGATTTTTCATGCATTTAAGTAAGGATTAACGATTACCTTAATCTCGCAAAAATCAAACCTTACCGGTATCCCGATTGAAGGTTCAAAGCTTAATTAGCAACTCAACACCTAAAAATAATATCAATAAGTATTATATTAGAAGTAGGAAATTAAAAGGATAAAACTTTATAAAAATTTATTTAATAATAATACGCTTTATTTAGCCATCAATATACCTCAAAATTTAGCTAAACAATTTCCAAAACAATGTGGAGCTCATGCTGCATGAACAGCGTGAGCCACATGCAGGATAATGGGGAGGAGAAGGGTCAAAAGGGGTGAGATAGAAGGGAGGAGAGATGGCTTGGTTTAGGGACTTTAGGCTAGAAAAGGAGATAGATAGGGGAGGATCAGAGGTAAGGGAAGGGTGCAGAAGTGAAGAGGGGGTGTAGGTGGAGGCTAAGGATGGGTTGTTGGCAGCAAAAGGTGGTGGAGACAGCGGCGACGAGGCGGCGAAGATGGCTGCCGAGGTGGGTTGGGGTGGAGAGGCTGAGAAGGAAGGAAAAGAAGAGGGAAAAATGAAGGGGCGCAAGGGCTGTTTTTGACCAACTAAGGCATGGTGGTGGTAGAGAGGGTTGCAGGGTGTCTAATGGTGGGTTTGGTGGCGGCATAGGCGGCTGGACGGCGGCGAACGGGGCGGTTGCAGGAGGCTCGACGATAAGGGAGAAAAGTGGGGAGAAAAAGAAGATGGGGAGAAGGGAAGAAGTGTAGGCGCTCGAGGGTGGCTTGGGGAGTCTCGTGGTGGCCCAAGGCAGTAGAAGGTGGCGCAAGGGGTTTGAACGGCGGTTGGTGGCGGTGGTGCAAAAACGGGGAAAAAAATAGGAGGAGGAGAATACGAGTGAAGGGGCTCGGGGAAAGAGGAAAGGGCTCGAAATTATGGGGAATGAAGGGCAGGTGAGGGTAAGAAAAAGAAGAGGGAGAAGAGAGGGGCAGGTGGTTGGTTAGAGATAGGACGAAGGGTGGCAGAGGGTGGTTGGGTGACAGGGAGGTGAAGGGAGTATAAGAGGAAAGAAGTCAGGCATGGTTAGAGGGTGCAGGGGATAGTTTTTTTTGAAATAGGAAAGAAAAGGACGGGGGAGAGAGGAGGAGTAGTAGGGAGGCAGGTGTTGGCCGGGCATGGCAGTTGTAGGCGGCGGCTGGCTTGTTTAGGGTGTCGGGCTTGGCAGAAGAGAGAAAGGAAGGGGGTGCGAATAGGCGGTTGAACCGGCGTAGGAAAGAAGGGGAGCCGGCCGGTCCAGTTTGGAAAAAGAAAAAGGAGGGGCGATTGGGACTGGGCTGGACATGCGGGGGGAGAAGGAGAAGAGGGGAGGGAAGAAACGAGCTTGTGGCCCAACGCACAAGGAGGGGGGAAGTAGGCCAGTGCGGGCAGCCCTAGGAGGAGACAAAAAGAAAAGAGAAGAAAGAAGAAAAAAGGAGAAAAAGGAGAAGGAAAATGAGAAAATAGGGGAAATAAAATAAAATAATTTATAAAATTATAAAATGTAATATTCTTGATAAATTATTTAATTTAATAATTTAATTAATTATAACCTAATATATTAGTTTAAAAAGGATAATGTTAGTAAAATCTTAGTTTAGAAAATTATTTAAATAAAAATAGCATGATAAAATAACAAAATATCTATTTTAATTTACTAAATATTCCCGTCCAAATTTATATACTCAAAAATTCATAAATTAATTAAATTATATAATTTTAAAAGCTAATTTATTTCAAATAAAAGCTATTTATTAAATTATTGATTTTCTTAAATTTTGGGGGATTACACTCAATCGATCAAATCATACCATTTCCTTATCCATATATTGATATAGATCAAGATTTAGTAAATCATTCAAATTATTAACTAGTTATTTGTCAAGACACTATCTAAGTATTCATTCCAACCTTTACCATTATTATCATCCAAGCTATTAGTTCCCATCATTACCCAATTATTTATCATTGAGCGATGAACTGTGCACCACCCCATGGTCTCACATACCATGGAATCTTATCCAAACCACAGTATATAAAGTCTAGGCTAAAGCTAATCACCAAAATAGACATAAATCCAAGTTGAAGCCAACTACAATGGACATAAGTCTAGGTCGAAGCCAACCAATATGGACATAAATTCGGGCCAAAGCCAACCACCTTTGTAACCAAACCCTTTAGTTTTGATATGTCTAGTACATCATTAGTATCTAGAGTAGGCAAGGTACCGAGATTTACAAGGATCCCGATCTAAGGCAAAGCCCAAAGGCACTAATAAACACTCAAAGGTAGACTAATCCCTAGTAGCAAATTGAGGATTGGGTGACCCGGACCCATACACAAATTGATTATCTTTTTTCTTTGCGTTATTAGTACATTATTCATGAGGTTAAGTGATCACACACGATCCACATAAAGAACAAGCAAAACATTCGAATGTTTCTTCTATATTAATCATTTCCATTTTCCAACCATGTGTGGGGTTTCCATTTATGATTGTCTAATATTATTCATGCCAATTTTAATTTTAATTTATTCAAGCACATGTTGTGGTTCATTACTCTTTTTCTCAAAACTGTCACATTTTATATATGGTACACCCATTTATCCTTTACAGTACTCATTTAGTATGTCATAAATCATGGTCCATTTAATCCATTCATTAGGTTATTAATCCATGATAAAATATGTATTTTATCCCTTTAATAATCATAAGGTGATCCTATGCATAGCATCAACACATAACCAAGCTGAAAGGAACCAAATCACACAAACCAGCCGAACCAGGTCAATCGGCTGCACCAACCAGTCAATTGGTTTAGGCCAACCAGTCGATCGGTTTGGCTCGACCAAACCCTACTTTTCCTCAAAATGGTAAATTTATTTAGGCAAACCAGTCGATAGTTCATAGACCAGTTGATATGTTTTGCCCAACCAGTCGATGAGTTTAAGTAGAGAACAAGACCAAGGTCTCTGCTAGCGCACCAGTCAATGGTGTAGGTCAATCGGATGACTGTTCTATGAATCAGTTAAATGGTTTATCTTAACCAGTCAATCAGTTTGCCTTACAACAACACCAAACAAACATTTTCATGTAAACCATACTTATAAATCCATATCCTACCACATCAACACAAGTTCTAACATCACATAACATAATTTTAGCGTACTTTAATTGCACTTCTCAACATAAAACTTCACATCCCATCTTTTCTCAAGATTCATGTTATTCACTCAAAATGCAAAATCTAACCATCCTAATCTAGTTCTATAAGTCACACATGCTAACATAAAATATCAACTTAAATAGTTTCACATCATGAAAGATTACTCATAAACCATTGTAGAAGCAAGAATAACTGACTTGATGCAGGAAAACCTTCTTTAAACAAGAAATCTCAACCTATGAAATCCTAAACTTTCAAAACCTTTAGAAAACAAGTTTTAACTCATAAATTCATGCATAAATTTTATAAATTTGAAATTGAAATATAAAGGAAATAATGAGCATAACACACCTAACTAAAAAATAGAGGACACTCAACTGAACCACTCAACACTTTTTATAAATCTAACCCTTTGTTAGTTAATAATTAAAATAAGAGGTGTGAAAGGATATTAACTATAAGGATCAAAGTGCGGAGAGAGAAGGTGAATACTGGAGAGATTCGGTGTTTTTGGTGGCTGAAAGAAAGGTAACGAAAAGGGGCAATTAGGTCTATTAATAGTCAACAAATCGATATGAATCATAATGTGGTTAGGAACAAATCAAAAACCCTACTTCTCACCATTTGAATTTGAGTTAAACGGATGGATTTCATTCAAGATATGCTGACCTATTCTCTAGAGCTGAAATGGAAATTTTAAAGGAGTGTAGGTCAATTGGTCTAGGAATGCAATTCATAAGAGGGGTAATGTAAGGTCAATGTAAAAGAAATCTCCCAATTGAACATACTTGAGTTTGATATTGAAGCAATGATCTCAAAATGTGTAGATGAGAAAGGTGGAAGAAGATAAAGCTGAGGCCATCTCTCCTCTCAATTGTCTCAATTGACTCTCTAGATCAATCTGAGGTAGTATTTTTAAGCCAAATACATCATGAAAAAGGCTAATAATCTCTTCAGAATAATTTGGCATGGGTTAACAAAGTTCTATTTTAATATAAGAAATTTTCCTAAAAGATTGATTAAAAAATATGCTCAGCTTGACAAACTAGTTGATTGGTTTGGCTTACTAGTTGACTGTTTCTATAAACTAGTCAATCAGTTCCCTCAACAAGTCAATTGGTTTTATTGAGTAAAAACCATTTTGTTGAAATGATGAATCATTTAATCGCTTAATGGAATCAGTCGATTGGTTAGCTTGAAAAACTCATTAAATTTAACTTTCGCTCCTCATTTCAAATCTAAATTTGTCTAAAACCCAGTCATAATACCAAATTAAAATCAAACACTGAAATTTACGTAATCTCTCAATCAACACTTTATAAAAAGATGGGGTATTACAAGACCCTACATAGCCAAATTGATAATTGGATGATCCTAATGATGACAACGAAGATGGTATCATGGATTTGAGAATGAGAATTAGAAACAACAATGAAGAAAGGCATTGGTGTCCTCATCGTAGCCAATATAGATGGGATCAACCTCAACATTATCAAAGTTTTGATGAAAAATCAAATTTATAAGAATTTGACAATGAATATCCTCCATTCAGAAGAAATAACAACCAAATAGTGAAGGATTATCAAATTAAAGTTTATCTTTCAATTTTCAACACTAACCTTAACATTAAGGCCTTCTTAGATTTATTTTCAACATGATGTAGATACTTGAAGGTAAGTGTGTAAAATATGTGGTGTAAAAGCTAAAAAAATGCACAATAACTTGGTGGGATACACTACAAGTGAATAAAGAATGATAAGGAAAGTCACATGTGAGTAGTCTACAAAATATGAAGAAACTTTTAATGGAATATTCCTTCATCCAAACTGTGATAGATTTTTTTTTTACAAATATTCCAAGATTGTGCTCAAGTCTAATAATCGGTAGTAGAATATTTTGGAATTATTTCTTTATTTTTTAGCTCAATTTAACCTTCCTAAAATCAAATAACAACAAAAAAATATACATTAATGGCTTATGCTTAGAAATCAAAGACACGATGGATTTATGACCTATATGGAATATTGAATAAGCACACAACATGGTGTTAAAGGCATAATAAAATAACTCATATGTCAAGAACATAATCACAACTTGACATAAAAAACATACAGCAAGTATATGAAAGTGGTTGTAACCCCAACTTATATTCCTATAATATCAAATCAAGAGGTTTTTCCAAGTGAAAGAAATAGAAATAAGCATACGATTGGGTTAAAGAAGGAGACACCACACAATATTGATGTGAAGTGATCTAGTGACAAGTTCTTTAGATGTCATGATAGGGATAATTATCTAACTAGTTTTCTACATGAAAGCATATCCACCTCACCAAACTCGATGAAGATCACAAAGATATGAAGAGAAAGGATGATAAAGATGACGATGACTTATGAAATTATAATATTTCTAATGAAGAAGGATAAAAATTATCATGTGTTGTAAGATGATTATTTTTCACTCCAAAATAAGAAGATGATATTCCACTCTGAGTCTTTTATTAATTAGATGGTGCGTGATTTGGTTATAGATATTAGCATTTTATAGAATCAAGTATTAACATCAGTGGTCAACCTTTTGAATCTTCTAATATAATCATATCCATCACCATACCAAATTGGTTAGATCAAGAAGGCACCTACTTTCAAAGTGATTGAGATATGATATAGGATGGACAGTTTGTGATGATATCAATATGGATGCTTGTCATATCCTACAAGGAAGACCATAGGAACATGATGTTGATGTTTTTCATCATTAGAAAAAAGAATTTTATTTATTTTGGTGGGGAAATAAGAATATATTACCACTACCAAAATGAATGAATGATCCACTTCCCAAAGTCCTAAAGGTGTTGACAAAACCATCATTATTTGTTAGTAACTCAAAATAATATATATTTTTATAAGTGTTAAGGAGGTGAATGCTCAATATGCTCTAGTTATTAAGGGACAAGAGCCACCAAAGAAAGAAACTCCCACATAATTATTACCCTTCTTAGTTGAATTCAAAGAGATAATACTCAAGGAGATACTTGATGAGCTATAACCAATGAGAGGCCTGCAACATGAAATTGATCTAGTTCCTAGAGCTAGATAATATAACTTACCATATAGTTGGATTATTCCTAAGTAGGACCATATTTTGTAAGATAAACATAACTTTTCAAGAAGCACATTTGAAAAATCCCAAGTCCATATGCGATCCTAAAGAAGGATGGGACTTAGAGAATATGGGTGTATAGTTATGCCATCAACAAGATAACCATAAATTATCGATTCTTGATTCCAAGGGTAGATGGTATGTTGGACCAACTAGAAGGCTCAATGGTGTTTTCAAGCATTTACCTTATGAATGACTACCACAAGATTTTTATAAGGATTGATGATGAATAGATACAATATTTAAGGTCAATGAGGGTTTGTATGAGTGGTTGGCCATGTTTTTTTAGTTATCAAATTCTTCAAACACATTTATGTGGCTATTGAATCAACCATTAAGACCCTTTATAAAAAAAAATTTGTTATCTACTTTGATGACATCTTGAGTTTTATTTGATTAGAGAAAGAGCACTTAATAAAGGTTTTCAATGCATTGTACGACAAGAAGTTATATGTCAACATTAAGAAGTGCCCCTTCATATGAATGAAGTTGCTATTCTTGGGGTACATTATCATTGTAGATGGTTCTGAACTCATGACTTTATATAGGATGTTTTTTCAAAAATTTAGCAGCACTATTACCCCAATCATGAATTGTTTGAAGGAAAAGAAATTTCTAGGGGATGGAAGAAGCTGAGAAGAGTTTTTATCTTATAAAAGAGAAGCTCACTACTAAACCCATCTTAGCCCTAAAAAATTTGAGATGTTATTTGAAGCTGAATGTTATGATAATGGTATAGGAATACGATTTGTTCTTTCATAATAAGGTAGACCTATAGCATTCTATAATTATAAGTTAAATGATTAACAAAAAAAATTGTCAACATATGAGCAAGAGATTTATTCTATAGGGAGAGAATTACATCATTGAAATTATTATTTGATCCACAAATAATTTGTAAAATATTTAGTTTATGAACTGCTATGACACTCTAGATATCAAAAGCACTTAAATAAAATGCGTATTCAGTGGGAATCTTTTCTTGATAAATTTATCTATCATCCAACATGAATTAGGAGATTCAAAGCATTTTGTTAATGCATTGAGAACAAATATAAATTTAATTAATATACTTAAATGAGAAGCATTTGGGTTTGATAGTTTAAGGATTTATATGATGATGATGAAGACTTCAAGAGAACTTGGAAACAATTCTCTACAAGATAATGTATAGGTGATTTCCATGTTCTAGAAGGATATATTTTTTAATGTAACAAGTTGTATATTGCTAAGATCTTATTAAGGGAGAACATAATTTGAGATCTACATAGAGGAGGACTTGTGGGGAAATTTGGTTGTGATAAAAGCCTAAAAAATGTTGAATAAAGATATTTATGGCCTCAATTAAAGAAGGATGTAGGTAAAATTGTGCAATGGTGTCTTATATGTCAAAAAGCTAAGGGTCAATCATAAGTTATAGGGCTTTACATGCCTTTCTCTATCCAAATGACATTTAGGAATATCTATCAATGGAATTTTGTTTGGTATTACATAGGAAAAAGAGAGGTTCATATTCTATATTTTTTATGGTAGAAATATTTTAAAAAATAGCTCATTTAATTGCTTGTCAAATACTAGTGATGCAACACATATTGCTATATTTTTCTGTTACAATATTATGTGACTTCATGGGTTTCCAAAATCCATCACTTTTAACCAAAACTCAAAGTTTCTTTTAGGTTTTTGGGGAATTTTATGTGAGATATTTAATTATAGTATGAACAAAAGTAGTACAATGCATCAACAAATTGATGGTTAAGATGAAGTAGCCAATTATACAATTGGAAATCTTATCAAGAGTATTATATAAGATAAAGCACTACAATGGGATTTTGCACTCTCCCAAGTAGTTTGCTTATAATAGTCCAAAACATATTTCTATTGGTGAATCATCATTCTATGTTGTTTATTGAAATATTCCAAGGCATGTGTTAGATGTAGTCGATTTACAAAAATTTCCATGCTTGAGTATTGCAAATGAGAATATGATGGAGCAAGTACAATAAATATAAAAAGTGACTGGAGTCATCTATTATCAACTAAAATATGACAATAGGCAAACATAGAAGAAAGAAGGTGTTTAATGAACATGACATGGTTATGGGTTTCTTAATAGAGAATGATTATCTATAGGGGCCTACTATAAGATAATGATAAGGAAATATTATTTGTATAAAATGATGAAAAAGATCAACAACAATTCTTATATGATTCATTTACTAGATGATTGGGAAATGTTGAAGATATTTGACATTTCAAACTTGTATCAATAACATGCAAATGATGATCAGACGACTCATGGAATGCACCCCACGCGCCTCTTTGCCTTTATCCTGTGCCTCTGGCTCGATGATCACCATGGCCAGAGGCAATCGCTAAAAGAAGTCTTCACCGACCCCTGTTGAACCATATCAATTGAAGACCATCAATTCCCCTTCATTGTTGGATAGTGATCTTAAGATGCGATCTCCTATACCGCAGGAATCCCTTGTTCGAAATCCCTCCTTTGAATCTCCTAGGAATTCTGTGGATATGACCCTGACTATCACTGAATCTCCCCATATGTCTGGGAAACTTGATGATCCTAAACTTGTTATCAATGAATCGACTTCTGGATGTTCTAAACCATTGCCTCCTACGACTTTAAGTTGGAAGGACATTATTTTCTAGAATCACTAGGAACAACCTGTCATGAATCTTTCATTCACTCCTCCTGAGATAGTTAATGGTGAGGCTACGGCTAAGCTTCAAAGAGAGGAGATTGAAAGGGAAGATAAAAGTTAGGCACATACCCTCATAGGCATGGTGCCTGGTTTTAAACCTTCAATTGCCCAAATCAAGAAGTTTATTAATGATCACTGGACAAGAATCTCTACCGTACCCCAAATCCTTCCTCATGAACAAGGTTTCTTTCTATTTTGATTTGAGAATCAATAAGATTGTCTCACTATCTTGGAGAAGTCTTTCTGGCCTTTTGGGGTTCGACCGTTGATGGTCAAGAAATGGAATCCAAATGTGTCATTCAATGAAACTAATTGGAGACGTATGCCCCTATGGATTACATTACCTAGTCTCCCTTTAGCACAATGGTCTGCTGACTCCTTTAGTCAAATTAGAAGTTGTTTAGGGGTCCCTATTTGTGTTGATATGGTGACTGCAACTAGAAGCAGGATCTCTTATCCAAGAATATTAGTGGAAATTAATATTAGTCTTCCTCCTGTTGATCATATCCCTATTGAATCTGACTCTGGCATTCGAAAACAACTATTAGCCTATGATTAGAGACCTTTCTTTTGCTCTAAATGTGATACCCTGGGACATGATACCAAATTCTATCGAAATGGTATTGTTCATCAATAGGATAACAAGGTTTGGAAACCAAAATAGGGGCCAAAAATTAAGAGGTAGTGCCTCAGAGAACAATGAACTTTGAGATTAGTCTTTCAAACTAAATGAAAAACACAATACCTGCCTCATCCATAGATAAGAACTCTGAGACCAGTGGTTCAGGGCAATTGTAATCCTTAAATCCTTGCAAAGGCAAGGATAAAATTGATGATTATAGCCTTGCCAAAAATACTTTTAAACTGCTAAATTCCATGGAACCTTTTATCTTCTCAGAAAATGAAACTAAATTGGGTTAGGGGGTTGGTAAGCCCCCACCAGGAGGAACTTCCCTATCCCAACCATGACCTCTCTTGCTGTGTGGAATATCAGAGGTGTAAATGCACCTTTGAAACACAAAAAGTTGTGTAAATATCTCCATTTGAAGAAATTTCCTTTACTTTACCTTCTAGAATCTTGAATAATGAAAGATAACCTTCATTTCTGTCATAAAAAAAATTACTTCTCATTACAATTTGATCTCAAATCATGACCACCATTGCAATGGTTGAATTTAATTACTATGGCTGCCAGATTATCTGCATCTTCAGATACTTGAGATGATTGATAAGCTTATTCATTGTCTTATATCCTTTCTCCCTGGACATAAGAGTATGGTTATCTCTTTTATTTATGCTTATAACTCAAGACTAGCTAGGTCACCTCTTTGGAGAGACATAATCAGAGTCAATAAGTCCACTCATATGCCCTGGATTATTATTGGTGATTTTAACACTATTTTGAATGTTGAAGAGAAAATAGGTGGCATTCTTCACCAAGGGGATATGCATGATTTTTAAGATTGTTTTAATGTTTGTGGCTTGGGTTCTATCCCTCTTACTGGACCTCCTTTTACTTGGTGTAATAATCAAGACCCTCCTCATAGAGTTCACTGTCTACTTGATAGAGGGTTAGGAAATAAACACCGGTTTGATGTTTATACTAATGGATATATCAAGAATGTCCCTCACTGTTTGTCTGATCATGATTTCTTGGAATTTTGCCTTATTGGCTTGGATATTAAGGGCAGAAAACCCTTTCAATTTTGTAATTTCCTAGCATCCCACCCTTATTTCCTTACAAAGGTAAAAGAAGTTTGGGATGTCCCAGTTACAGGATCCAAACACTATCAGATTATTCAAAAATTGAACAGGTTAAAAGTTGTATTCAAAACTTTCAGTAGAAACAAGTTTGGGAACATAATTGAAGCTGTGGAAAAGGAAACAATGAGCTGGGATATTATTCATTAACTCCTTCTCACTGACCCTATGAACCCATACCTTGTTCAACAAGAGAATAAAGCTTGAAAATAGTGGCGGGAAAAAAGCAAAATTGAAGAATAATTCCTTCAGTAGAGAGCTAAAATTAACTACATCAAGATTGGTGATGGAAATAAATCTTATTTTTATGCTCATATTAAGGAAAGACAAAGCTTTAATCCTCTTTCTCATCTTCAAGATGGTAGAGGTATTCAGCTGAATAGTTGGGGAGAAATTGAAAATGAAATTCAGAATTTCTATAAACTTCTCCTCGATAGTGCCAGTCCTAGGCTTTTAGCCATTGATATACAGGTTTTGAAGTAGGGCCCTCTACTATCTCAAAATAGCATAATCAAATTCATGAAACCAATCTTAGATTAGGAAATCAAGAAAGCTTTGTACAACATTGGTAACTTAAAATCCCCTAGACTCGATGGCTTAAATGCCTACTTTTGCAAAGAAGCTTGGCTAGTGGTGGTTAGGGATATCATTATGGCTGTCCAACACTTCTGGTCTTCTAGTCATCTCTTAAAGGCCATGAATAACACTGATCTCCATCTTCTCCTAAAAAAGAAGATAGCTATAACTATCAGTGCGTATAGGCTCATTGCTTATTGCAGTGTTATATATAATATCTTCTCTAAGTTATCACGAATAGACTCACTAAAGTGCTTGGTGATATTATAACTTGCAATCAATCAGCCTTTGTGCTAAGGAGATGGATTGGTGATAATATCATGCTGGCTCAAGAGCTTCTCAGAAAATATGGCAGGAAGAACATTAGTCTAAAAAATGATGCTCAAAGTTCATCTTAAAAAGGCTTTTGACTCTCTTGAGTGGCCTTTTATCCAAGCTATCTTACTAGGTTTGGATTTCCCTTCTCATAGTGTGCACCTTACTATGTATTGAATTACCACTATTTAATATTCTATTTCTATCAAAGGTTCTTTGTGTAAACCTTTCCAAGGAAAAGGGGCATTAGACAGGGTGATCCATTGTCACCTTATATTTTAATCATTTCCATGGATTATCTTAGCTGATTATTGCATACCTTGTGGGATTGCAAAGACTTCAAAGCTCATACAAAATGTAAAGGCTCAAAAATCATCAGTTTATGCTTTGTTGACGATCTTCTTTTATTTTGCAAGGGTAATATCACCTCAGGTCAGTGTCTTCTATCAAAGCTAGAAATTTTTGGGAAAACTTCTGGTCTAGTGGCTAATCCCCAACAGAGTGAGGTTTATTTTGGAGGTCTTCAAGCTTCCACCAAGAATTCTATTATGTCTTAGCTTGGTTTCAATGAAGTTGTTTTCCCCTTCAAATACCTTGGTGTCCCTCTCATCTGGTTATCCCTCTCCATATCCTTTTATCAACCCCTTATTGTCCAGATTACAGCTCAACTACACTCTTGGACAAATAAATATTTAAGCTTTACTGATCGGCTGCAACCATTGAAATATGTAATTTTAGATATTACAAAATACTGTATGTAGGTTTTTCTTCTACCTAAAGCTATCACTCACCATATTGAATCTCTCTATAGGAAGTTCTTTTAGTCTAATATGGATCCATTGAAGAAAAAGGCTCCTATGGCTTGGTCCAAAATTTAGCTCCCTAAGTAGGAAGGGGGAATAAATATAAAACACTTAGAGACCTGGAATCTAGCATATATTGCTAAATACTTCTAGAAACTCATTGAAAATAAAGAAAGACTATGGGTTAAATGGGTTCATGAAAAATATTTACGAGAAACTACAATTTGGTAGATTAAGCCAAAGCATGACACCTCATGGACCCTAAAACAAATTTTGAATATGTAGAATCATGGTGTTGTATCTTTTACCAACTGTTGCTCCGGGGCAAGCTTCCTGTAACCAACCTTTATAATGCTCTCAAGAATTAGTCTCCCCCTGTCCCTTGGGCTGACTTGGTCTGGCAGCATCCAGGGATGCCCAAACATAAAATTGTTACTTGGATGGCATGCCATGAAAGCCTAGCTGTTAAAACTAAACTAAAGAAATGGAATGTTATTGATGGTGCTATTTGTTCAAGCTGCTTGTAGGGAGATGAGGATATAAATCACCTCCTCATCTAATGCCAATTTGCCCACACCATTTGGAGATCCATCCTCAATTGGCTAATGCTTCCTCATTGGTTTTCTTCATGGTAAAGCTTCCTTTATTGGATGATTAACATCACCAAAACTAGAAGAGGTCGAGGATAAATCTAGAGGGCCTCTTTTGCAGCTATTATCTACCATCTTTGTTGCAACCATAACACTATCATTTTTCACCTCAAAAAGGACTTACCGGTAAGAATCACATATAATATGATAGCTGAGCTTTTTGTATGCTTTAGTTCTATTAAAAAATCAAATGCTCAAAGATACCTGAGAATGATTGATAAATGGGGAAATTGATGTAATTTTGGGTTGGGGTTTTGATGCTTCTATGCTTGCTCTTTAGACATAGAATATCATGGCTGCTGTAATGATGCACTTTTGATGTATTCCTCCTCTCTAGTAATGATATTACTTTATTACCAACATGCAAATGACTATACTGTGTATCCAGATGTTAACTAGAGGGAGAGTTCTTCACAAGTGGGAGATATTTATGCAGACTAAGAATGTGTTAAGATTATTTACACATTTTTAATGTTAATTAGGTTTTAGTTTAATTTTTTATTTTAGAGTTTTTACTTTTATTGTTGTCATACCACATTCTTAATATAAATAAGTCTTATTTTATGTACCACATTCTTAAATTGAGTATTTCATTTATAAAGATTGATTTATTTATTCTTATTTCTAGTATGCTATAAATATTAGTTTCTTGTTGATTAAGTCACTTTCTAGAGTGATTATAACCTAATCACATTCTTATTCTATGTTAATTTGGGTTCAGGTTGAATATGCAAGAAAAGAAGGCTCAATAATGGATCACTAATATTCTTAGGGAGGAGAAAATCGAGTGGGAGAGGGTCCAATTTGCTCAAGCTCCTCTCCTCTTTAATAATTGTGTTCTTATTTATGTTTTATGAAGTTGTTATCTTTGAATGCTCATAGCTCGGGCCTCCATATGAAATAAGGGGTGAGAGTTTATTGAGGTAGTTACAACCTAATTTCATTTGCTTTCAAGAGTCAAAATTAGTAGAAGGCTTAGATAATTGTGTTGATTTTTCTATTGACAGAGAATAAATTTTGATAGGTTACTAGCCATGCTGATGAATTATCATGGGTGCCTATTTGTATTTGGGATAAGGAGTTTTTTAGTGTTAAAAATGGTGTTATTAAGAGACAATCGATTGTCAGGTTTTAGAGCTTTTACTCCCCTAATTTTCATTGCTTTGTTATTAATATATATAGTTCTATTTAGAGTATTAAAAGAGTAAAATATTAAAGCCATATTAATGATTTCTTGCTTAGTGCTAACTTCTTAAACCTCATTGTTTGAAATTTTGATAAGGTAGTGAGAAAGGCTAACAAAGAAGTCATTGTGTATACAATAGAGGTATGATTGATTTCAAGGAGTTTTAAAAAAATTTAGGAGTTATAGAGATGAAATCTAGCAACATTTATTTTGTAAGGCGTTATGAGAATTCCATATGAAGTATTAACATGGTCTTTTTGAACATTGAATAGGTTCATGATTTTCCTTATATCAAACTCTATATGCTGAACAAGAATGTATGATCATTTTTCTCCACGGATCATTTCTCAAGTTTTTGATTTTAGCCTAAAACCAATCAAACTATTTATAGTGCCTAGAATAATATGGTCAATGCTTTTATAGATTCCAAGCTGAAACCACAAAGGAAATCTTGAGGACTTGGAATAAGGAGGATTTTGGGTGTAAAAAACATATGATTCTATTACTATGATGCCATTATAAGTAATAGACATCTTATGGAAATGAATATTAAGACAAGAATGCTCTCCTAGATAATATGTGAGCATGGTATAAAAGGTTCAAATCCTTATTGTGTTAAAAGTCTTATTGTGGGTGGATTTTGGAACACTAACTATTTTTACTCTTTTTTGTTGCTTCAAGAAGGATAAATGACTCTCTTAATTTCATACTGATTGGTAGTGTTTGTCACAAGGAGTTGGAGAACATTGAAGTTGTTTATAATTTTTTCTTAGATCGATACCATTAGTAATTTATTAGTAGACCCACTTTTATTTATTTGGACCTTAATTTAGTTAGTGTGGATCAGTTGCATAATTTGATTGTCTTTATCTTTTTGGAAGAGGCCCAATTTGTAGTTCTTGGTTGCGATACTCCTTAAGGTCCCACGCTAGATGATTTCAACTTTTATTTCACAAAGTATTTATTGGAGATCATAACGGAGGATATGTAAAACCCCTATATTTATAACTAGATTTTTTTAATAAAACATTTTATGGAAGTTAAAATGTAAATGTAAGAAGTTACTACCACATCCGACATAGAAGAGGTATAGTAATTACCTAACCTATGTCGAGTGTAAGGTTAACAAGTAAACTTATATTTGATATGAATTGATTTGACTGAGTTAAAGGACACTACGAGTATCATTATATATATGATTTTTACCACATGAGGGAGTCATAGGGTGTGTTTCTTAAAAAAAAATTCTACCCTTTGAGATCTCACATGAATCACTTAAGTTTAACCTGAAAAGAGCTCTAATATCCTTTGAACTGACAATACTTGTACTCTTATGACAACTCATAGGCTTGAAGCTTTTACTTAGTCCATTGCAAAGCATTTGTAGGAATGACGACAACATAACATATCAAATCATATCTTCACCAAGACAAGAATGTAGAAGCCACCACCTAGGTTGCCATCAAGGGTCTACAATGCTGATAAAGGAAGAACTCCTAAATCCCTATATTTGGTAGCATTCACCAAGGGACCACTATTTGGTACTACCATCTGACACAATGTACAACCACCTGATGCAGGATATAACTGCCTAATGAAATACCAAAGGACATCTATCCCATCTACACATTTTGCATATTATAAGTACCCCTTGGAGATAGAGACTAGGGATATCAAGAGCAGAGGAGGAGAAAATACCAATAGAATATTAGTAGAGAACAGTAGAAGAAGAAGAGTACCAACAGGGCTAAATAGAGGGAAGAAAAAGAAGAAGGAGAGATTAGGCTAGACAGGGATTGGATTACCCTGATCTACGCATTCCATTCCCTTATTTTCTTATTTGGCCAGAGTAGATTTTGTATTGGCTAAACTCTGAGGTGAAAAGAAAGGATTAAGTAACCCTTGCTATTGTAATCTGTGACATTGTAGTCATATTGGTTGAATGGTATTTTATTTTGTTGAGTTTCAATTGTTTATGTGCTGAATGTTGGTCGCATTAGGCACTCATCTGAATTCTATATCAACTATGATAGTGTAAAATACTTAAGATGACAAATGGTGACAGGGTTAGCACCAAAAGGTGAAGAGACCTTATCATTAATCCTCCAAAACTTACTGCGTGACATTACCTTGGCCCATGCACCATGATGGAGATGGCCTGAGAGTATATTTCACCACTGAGTGAAATTCAGTGATTCTAGAAGAGTTAATATCCATTGATCTTGACATGATATGAATTTCTATGAGGTGCATGCCCTTGGTGTCAAAAAGTTTTCTCTAATAACTCTATCCTTTGATCTCCATTCCATCGATCTTGTGTTGACATTAGTAAGCTTCTCAGCTCTCATTTACTTCATTATATTTACTTTTTCACCTTCCTAACTTGTTGGTACATAGTTAATTTCACATAACACTTGAATTTAGTAAAGCATATTTCATTCAAGTCCCCGCGAGATCAATACTCACTCATCACTTTATTACTTTGGTCGACCATATATAGTTGCACGATTGTGTTGTGTTCCATTATTAGTATCACCCTACCAAGCATTTTTGAACCAAACACACACCAATATCCCACAAGTTAGGTGTGACTATCATCTGACCTGAGTCAAATATAATACTTAAAATAAAGAAATATAAGATCAAGGAGATCTAGCATAGCTCTATACATTGCTATAGAAAAACTCATATAGGACGCTTTATAACTGCCACATAATCAATCTCTGAATATACTATATATGACGGTTAAAAAAAACTGTATAATTATTTAAATTTAGCTTAAAAATCATTGGTGGAATATTTTATTCAATGGTTTAATTAAAAATACAATCGTGTATATTTAATATACATGGCAGTTCTAAATCAAACTCACTATATATACTCTAAATAGATCCTAGTTAGACTGCTGAGATGGTAAATATATGGCAGATATACTTAAAAGCTACCATATATACCACAAGAAAAAATATAATACATGGAGGTTTTGTGCCCCCAATCACTATGTATACTCATTCCATAGAGAATACACGACATTGTTTTTTATAAATAATACTAATATCGTTTCCTTGCCACGGTTTTTCCTACAATAAACCTGCATATGTTTCAATGATGCTTTCTACAACATCATAAGTATTTTCCTCATCCAAAACAATAAGCAACCATAAATAACTAATTATATACTTTGTATACAAAGCCTTTTTCATTCATATTTACACTTTATGTACAAAAAAGCTACACATAATTCTATACATAATCATCATAAAACTTGTACTAATATCTAAGCAGTCTTAACTTCATTAATCTTATTATTTTGATTATTGAGAAGGTCATCATATTGATAAACCTACAAAAGATGGAAAATACCATGTTAGTATCAATGTATATAGATATAAATAATTAATATGAACTGAACAAAGTAAATACATACTTCTTCTTACCTTGTCCAATTTTTGCAAATGATTTCCTTCATAAAAATCATGACGTTATATCCACAACTTACACTATCTTGTTGTATTGGGCACTTGAAAATAAACTATTATTTGCATTATATTATTAGTTTCTCATACTAAATAATTAATATTAAATGACAATGATTCTTAAATGACATAAAAATTAAAAACCTTAATGTTTTCCCATGAAATACGGGGGGTTGTGCCTTTCTCTTGTTCTGTGAGTATATATATATGTGTGTGTGTGTGTGTGTGATTCTAGTTAATATTATTATATTGATAAATATCTACCTTTTGGCAACCAATCTTAGATCAAAATGAGGATTCCCATAAATTGAATCCATCAAATATGTTGTCTCTAAATATGGTTGCAATATCACTAGTACCCAATACATGTCAAAGGAAAATGGAGCAAATTAGAGGGATTGTGGAACCATCTTCATCGAGCTAACCACATATGGAACACATTCCATACTATCATTTTTATTGGAGATCATGTTTGAGCATAGAAATTGATGTAGGAACAAACACTCAAGAATTGGCTTTCATAATTATGGAACTAATTATTATTTATTTAGAAAGGAGCTCCCACAAAATTGAATATAAATGGGTGGTTACATTGCTAGATACGTACCAAACAAGCTACTAGGCTTCTACGTGCATGTGCATGGCATGCATGGAGTGCATGGCCACATGCATGGGGAGGAAATGTGCAGCTTAGGCGTGTGAAATTAGTGATTTAGCTAATTAAATATTTAAGTAGCAGCGTTGAATATTAGCTAGAGCATAAAGTAGTATAATATCTTTTAGGTTGGTATCTTTTGAATTATGCTTTTATGCTAAGCGGTAGATTGGTTATATAGAGCTATGAAGGTCACAATTAGATATAGAAATTGATGATGAAGTATTGAAGTTGAATGCAATTTGAATTCAGTGTGAGTTCAATTCAAGTTAATCAAAGATGTATGAATGATTAATACTGAAAATCTTAATCTCTTTGTTTATGTGAATTAGAGATTAAGTTATATCCTTTATACTCTGCACAATCTACATTTTTTAGCCATCATTATCATCCAAATGCCACCCAAATTGAAGCCTAAATTGAAACCCTAAATTAGAACCATCATTAGAAACCCTAACACTTCCATTCAAGCCATAACATAACCCTAACCCTAAAATTTAATGCTAAGCCCTAACCCTAACCCACAAAATCATCTTTACCAATACATCATTGTCGAATCCACATCTTAATTAAATCATCATATTTGAACCAACATCACTAATTATCCATCACCATCGAATCATACTCATCTTATTTGAATCATCACCATCATCCTTCCATCCTATTCGAACACCTTTAACCCTAATTCACCATCACCGAACCTTCATCTTATTAATCTCAACATAACTGAGCCTTAATCTCACATAATTGAGAATCCCATCCTCCCACAGGAATTAGAAATATATGTATATCATACTCATCTAACACAGATAATAAATTATCTTTTAGGAACCTATGACCATGAAAGAAATTTTTTTAGTATTAACATCACCATCCCACTAATAACTAAAATAAGGTCAAATGTAAAAGGGTTTAAATTACCTTGTATAAGCAATTATATGTTAACATTTTAACATTAATCTTTGAAACAAATATGGGATATCTTCTTCCCCAATCTAAATATTCACATCTATTGAATTCATGTGTAAATCAATAGGAATAGGAGTCCTAATACAATTATCATCAATGAAAGCACCATGTTGGAATGCAACCTAAATTGAGGTGACAAGTCATGATGCTTTATTATTGTTTTAATTCCCATGGATTTTTGGGCTTTTACATTCTTCATATATTTTTTAGACATCTTACTAATATGTTTAGCAAGATTTTGACTACCCTAAGTAAGATAACGTCGATGGAATAATTATTATATTATATAATGTCCCTTAAGTAAATAGAATGTAATCTAGAATTTAAAAACTTTAGATTACCTCATCCTTAATAATTACAAGGTTACTAGGTTGTCTAATGAATCATCTGACTAGTAAGCACAATATGTGCATATCCTCTTCTTCTTTTTTTATTATATGCTACATCAAACGACACTATCTCCATTAAGTATGACATGAAGACACTATGAATTGAAACCAAAACATTATCAACCCCTAATGGTTGAGTATAAAGGGTTGATTTGGACTCAATAAATGCTATAACATTTGCTATAATAGTCCCATCCTTTATGACTTACAAGTCAAAAGGATATTGACCCTGAAATAATTAATAATCAAAAGATTCAAGTTATGAAAAAAAATACATTCAAATTCATAGAATATAGTGTAGTATATTACCTCATTAACTTTTGAAAAAAGTCTAGGGACACTAGACATGAAGGGTTAAATTATACATTATGAACTTGAGGACATACTATCCAACCTTCTAAGGATTATGTCTTGTGATTCCCTTAACGCTGCCATTTTTTCTCCATTTGTTCATAATTTTCCTTTGAAGGGCAAGAAATAGGGCGACATCCAAATGCCTTAGATAGTTTGAACCCATAATTATACATTCTACATAGACCACCATGCTCTTGAGTGCCTAAAGCATATGTTAAAAGGTTATTTGGACCTTCTTCATCAAAGCAGCATTCTAATAGTCCTTTCTCAAACTTGACTATTTAATGACAGAAAAAATAGTTAGACATAAGTTACCATATTAAACCAAGTTAAGTAAAGATAAATGTTATGTGCCTTATAATTTTCTCTACCATGTGTTGATTTGGTTCATTAGGAGGCTTTCCATTCTTTACCCTAGCATATATCTAAACATTAGCTTGCTTTGGGAGTACACGTTGTGTGTGGGTTAGCTCTTCTACTCCATAAGTTGTTTATGCTATTGCATCAAGAAAAAAAATACCTAGTAACATTATTAGATCAAAAAATAATGGCATCAAGTAAAAATACTTATTTCCATACCAAGGCTTCTCTAGTTACCTTGTTGCCTTTACAACCTATCTTATGAGCATAAATGTTATTCCCTGTATTGGCTGTATTTTTTGCACTTTCACCTATTCAAGAAAAAGTTCATAGATGATGTTAGTTTGAATTGTAACTTAAGTGCACTCTGGTTATATTAGAAAGTTAATAATAATATATTCATATTTATTTTATATTCCTCTAAATTCCTCCATAAAAAAACTCCCTCCATTGGTCAAGGGTGATCACATCACTATAAATATCTATGGGTATAGACATGATAGTATGCTCAGTTGCATACATATGGTTTTTGGCCATCCATGACTTCCAATTTGTCCAGGACTTTGTAGCTTAACTCATAACACGTTTTTTACATTGTTTTCCAACATTAAATCCTTTCCACAATCATAAAATCAAATATTTAGTATGCATATAATTAAATTATGATATGGTAATAACAAAAAAAATTCATATATATTAAATGCCATAGTGTTATCCTACACTCTATGCCTCAAATCTCTTAGAACATCCCTCCAAGCACCATAAGTGATGGGGATGTGTGCACGAACCTTAGAGTTACAATAATCGATGAATAAATCCCTATTCTTACCCACTAGATACCTACATTTATCAAAATCAATATTAAGCACAATGCACCTTTCTCTAGTTTTAGCAATTTGTGTCAATCTGATTCTCCCCCTTCTTTGTTTTTTCCAACCTCTTGAGCATGTGTGTTATCTCCAAGTGGATCCATACCGGGAACAATGAACAAAAAATATATATTAGGAAGCAATTAAAATGTGAGTTGATATAGTAAATATATACAAAAATAAACCTTTATGCACAAAATAAAACAAAACAACTCATAGGAAGTAATTAAACCTTTCATCTATAGCGCTTTAATCTACGATGTGTGCCCTCTTTATGCATAAACATTGATTCAAGTACATAGAACCCTTCTTCGTGATCATCTCACACATAGAGACTATCGATAACATGATAATGGTTAGACGAGAAAGGTAAGTCATGAATCAAAAATTTCTCCCATTGTACATCATCTTCCTATTATTATTTTTTTTACATTCAATATAATTGACCACTGTTTATTAGTTGGATTAGTGACATTGAATTTCTATTTTTGTTGTGAGGATAATATAAATGGATCTTTTATATGACCAAGCCTTGAAAGATCCACCTTTTTAATTCCAACATACTTAGTATAAACCTCATTTTGATTGTCAACCCATTTACACCTAAATAAAGGAACTCTAAAAGTGGAGTAATCTAATAGTGATATTCACTCTATTAGCCCATAGTATGTCATTGATGCATAAATAGGGTTCTTTTCTTTGGTACTTGATATATGCAAAGCTTCTAATATTATAGTCACAACATTATTTTGTATATTAATCTTTTCATCCTGTTCCTTTACGTAGAAAGTACAACCATTGATTATAGATGAGTTGTATGACATCACTTCCTTATGAGGAGGGTGTGACGACAAATACAAATCAGTATCATATTCAAACGATTGAGATGAAAACCACTCCGAAAAGGAGCTATTATGCCTATCTAATAACCATTTATTTCTCCTAGATGGATTTGAAGCCCTTGAATTTTCCATGTGTTGATCTACATATGGCTATAAATCATCTCTATTGTGAAGGACATAGAGGTGAGGTTGCAAAAACATTTGATCATAATCAATGATGACCATGCTAAATCCTTTGTACCCTTTCCCTTATTCTTCTATACCTAAATTTCATGGTTTAGGAAGGCATATTGTAAAACCATCGAGCAAGAACTCACAACAAAATTATGTCACCTCCTCACAAGATAACTCTAAAAAGTGCAACCTTCTGGCTTGTTCAAATTTCTCACATATTATTTTAAGAATTTCATATTCCTTTCAATTGGATACATCTAATGCAAATGAACTGACCCACATAATCTAACCTTCCCAACCATGTGAACCATTAAATGAATCATAAATACAAAGAATTATGGGAGAAAATAAATATCAAGCTGGAATAATATAGTCATAATCTCACTTTAAAATTTCTCCAACTTTTTAGGGTCAATAACATTACTACATATTTCCCTAAAAAAGAAACAAAATCTAGTCACAACACTTCAAACCTGATTTGGTAAGATAGAACATATAGCAATCAACATCAAGTCTTGAATGAGAATATGATGATCATGAGATTACATGCCCAGTGACTTCAAATCTTTCATCAGAACAAGTTTCTTGAACTTTGATGAATATCCTTTGGGAACCTTCACTTCATGCAAACAGTCATTATACCCTAGTTAAAAAGAGTAAAACATGTAGAAGGTAAAAAATGGTTCTATTTCCCACCTTTTACAAATGTAATCTATTCTTATACCCTAGTTGATTAAGTCTAACTAAGCTTTAATACAATCCTTTATCTTTTTTGGCACATTTAGAAGCATGCTAATTAGACAATTAGATATATTTTTCTCAATATACATCACATCAAGACAATGTCGTATGTGCAACTTTTTCTAATATGGAAGGTCAAAGAAAATTAACCTCTTCTTCCACTTGCTTGAAGGGAATGTTTTTTTTTTTCTTTTCGAAAGACAATTTCAAGTATTTTACTTTGTCAAATACTTGAAATCCCATGAGAGGATTTAGATATTTTTCTTCTTCAACTTTTCCATTAGAAAGTTTTTCTTTTCCTACAATAATGATGATTCCTACAAGAATATACGATATCTAAGATAAGAAGTCTTCATACTCTTTTGTAGCTAGAGGAAGTTTGTGTTATCATCACAAACAGGACATGCATAGTATCCATGTATGCTATAACCAAAACAATTACCATAAGCAAGAAAATAATTTATTGTGCAAAATAATATCGTTGTCAAGTTAAAAGACTCTTGACTCTGTGCATCAACAATTTCAACTTTGTGATCCCACATGTACTAAAAATCCTTAATAAGGGGAGAAAAATAAATATCAATATCATTACCCAGCTGATTTGGACTAGATATAAGTAAGGATAGCATCATCCATTTTCTCTTCACGCATAATGATGGGGCAAGATTATAGATTGCTAGAATAACGAGCCATAAAATATAATTGGTGTTTCCATTAAAAGGGTTCATTTTGTCTGAATAGAGTGAAGCCCATAGGTTTCTAGCTTGCCATTAGAAATCCTTCCTTTCATATGCTATATAAGGTTCTCTACATTTTTCTCATTACAAAAAATCTATTAGAATCGTGGTATAATTTGAAAGTACCACAACACCTTATAAGGAACCATATCCATCTTGTATCATGACATTTGATACCGAGGACTACTATCTAACAGTGCATATTTATTACGATACACAATGCAATTGTTAGGACAAACATGAATCTTTTCATAATTCAAACCCATAAGGCACAAAAATATTCTTAGCTTCATAATTATGGGGAGTAAGCACATTGTCCTCTAGAAGCATCTCTTTTAAGATCTCAAGAAGAGAAGTGAAGCTTTAATCACTCCATAATGATAAGGAGAAATTAGTATATATAGGCTGCTAAACTACAAAAAAAAGGTGGGGAATATAACAATGGTAGCAACATACTTAGAATATATATATATACACATATACATACATATATATATATATATATATATATATATATATATATATAAGTTAAGCAAAAAATCTTACAACATACCTAGAATACATATACACCACACCAACATTTGCACTAGCAAAAATACTTTTCTACAGATTATTATTTGTTTGTTTATATACTGTATTTTTTAAAATATATAGTTTGATTCACAAAACATATCAACAAAAAAACTAACAACACAAAGTATACATATATATAATATAATGAACAAAGGATAATGAAATGCACAACAAATAATACACGGTGAATAAATAGGAAAAGCAAAATTTAGAAATAAAGAGAAACTTATATAAATTGCTTAAACATCAAAGAAAAGGAAAAATAATAATAATGAGCATACTATGAGTAGAGAGAGAGAAATGTGATGGTGATAAAGTATAGAAAAAAGAAAATGAGCAAGAAATTCAGCGAAGAGAATAGACAAAGTCACCGATGGTTGTAGAGCTTCTTTGCTACAACCAACACTATTTAAATATAGAGAGGAAAAATGAAAAGTTCAACAAGTTCAAGGTTAAAAATGATGAAGTAAAAAAAAAGGGTAGGAAAGGGTATGCATGATGGTTATAAGGAAAAACGGTCATGTATACCTAATAGTGCATACGGAAATACATGATGGTTATAAGGTAAAAATGTCATGTATTCCCTCAATGATTTACCTCTATCATTGAGAGAATACATGACTATTTTAATTTATAACCAATATGTATTCCTTTCTATACTATTAGGTATATATGATGGTTATAAGTTAAAACTGCCGTGCATACCCTTAACCATTATTTACCTCTCTCATTAAGTGTATACAAGGTAGTTTTGACTTATAATAACCGTGTATACTTCCCACTTAAATTACCAAAATACTCCCTCCATGTTGTTTCTTACTGGGCAATGGATTAGACAGTGGCTTATTTGAAAACTGCCTTATACTGGTCATCGTTTAATTTAATTTGTGTACCAGTGATAAGAGTAAAAGGAAAAAGGATACAAGATCCTGATGACCTAATCTCTAATGCTTAATTATCCAACTGACACTCTCAACCACACGTAGCTAATTATGAGAACCTTCACTAACTAAAATGATGTTGTATCATTATGATTAATGTACTGAATAATATTTAATTATCTCATATGAGCATGATTCATATAGAACACGTTATCATATTATATAACATCATGTATGGAATTGATCATACATAAGTAAAGAGAATGAATCCATAAGGTATCTCTAGGAAATCCATTCCTTTTAATATTAAATCATACTAATAATGAAGTATTCATGATACATTCTTACACTTAAACACATAGGGAAGATTTAAGTTTGCAACCTAGGGCATGAACAATGTATTATTTGAAATTATAAAGGATTCAATAAGCATAGAGGAATCTGAAAAAAAAACTACAAGTATAAGTATCATGATTTTCAACCAGTTTCACATAAAGACATATAGACAAAGGCAAAATCAAGGAATTCATATAGGCCATAGGCGTATGAATTTAAACTCCGAGGCACAAGCTTGTATATTCAGTCTTATCACGATGGGGCACAAATAATAGCAAAATGGTATAATGACAAATACATGCAGTGACAATTATCTCACCATAACGAACAAATGTAAGGGTACAAATATTAAAACATATTCCACACATATCTATCATGGCTAGGAATCAACACATATGGCCATGTTGGCTAGTAACCTCAACACATATAGCCATCAAGGATAGGAATCAATAATAGGAGCTTAACTCCACTGCATATGAACATCTAGATCAAGGGGCTTAACCAAGGATGGCACATCCACCTCATATCAGTCACCAAATACAATGGTAGCTTAGATATTCAATGCCCACCACTTATTGTCTCTAGCCATAGTGGCCTCACTAACAATATCCTAACACTTAAATTTCCACATCCCTTATAGGATTTAGAGGGACCTATACATATACATCTACTATATGGTTAACAACTTCTTCCATTTTATGAAAATAGGAAACAAAAGTCTAGAGGACCATGTTTTAAATGATAGCACCAAATGTATTCCACAATGGGAAAAACTCAGAGGGCACAAATATCACATAATACACATAAGTGTTTAAGGATAACATCAAACCCTAGATATGATAAAAGATTAGCTAAGTAATGGAAACAAATGATCCAAAATATCACCACACTTCCTTAGATTCCTAAAGCCTTTTAAGAAAAAATATAAAAATATATGGCCACAAAACATAAGATAAAGTTCAAAATCATAAGCAAGAAACTATAAGGACAACTTTTTGAAAGAAACTACAGGATACCTCTTACCATGTAAGAGTCCCAAAAATAACTAAAAATTCAAACTTAGGTTAATAAGGCTATATAGTCCAACCTATCATGTTATTCATTTATATAATCATCAAATGACTAAAATAAATTTTCAAGAGTTAAAACTTGATTCACAATTTCATATAACCCCACACAAGGGAAAAAATGCCAAAAACCACATTTTATCGTTAGGAAAAAAATCAATAAATATCACAAATAAAATTAGCTTAACTAAGTTAAAACAAGGTCCTATATCAAATTAAAAAAAATTCAATATTTATGAAACACACTATTCATGGCCTAAAAGATTTATTTTACTATCATATATTATTATTCACTAGGATTCATTATTAAAGCTTAATAAAATATTTATACTAATTTACTATTAACGATGGTAAAATGGTCAAATGTCAAAAGTTATGGTCAACCTTTGAATCTAAAAGCCCACTAAATCCTTTTAGGGGTATTTTAGCCATATTCTAGTTAATTGCCTCCAAAAACATAAGTATTGAAAGATTAAATCTTACTTAGGATAATTAAGGTGTCATTAGCCAATAACTTTTTGAATATCGCAAAGAACATGGGCTAAATCCTCATGAATTTCAACCAAAAGTTAGAACACCCAAATGTTCTCAAATCTAAACATGTTATAAATGAAAAATAATCTACCAATTGAAACCTATTACATGTTAAAATCAATTTCATAAACACCCTAAGAATCAACACCCCTAAAATCACAAAATATTTAAACCAAAAATATAACATGATTAGGATCATCAAATGATAACATGTTATGCATTAAAGTTACTCTATAATTTACCAAGATTAACATGGTATTTTTAATTGAAAAAAACCCAAAAGAATAAAAAAAAAACCCCAAATTGGACCAAAAACATTAATCCATAAATCATGGCATAACTCATCAATTTCTCCAAACTAAATTTGCTTATAAGAAGAAGTCAGATCTTACCAAAAAATTAGGCACTTAGCAAAAGAAAGAAATATCAAAGTACCAAATAAAAATGAATTCTTTCATCAAGCCTCCAAAACCAAGGAAATCCCATGAAAATATTAGTAAAATTAACACATAAAAAATATATCAAAGTAAAATAATTGGACTTAAAGAAGAAAATGAGGTTAATACTTATCTTAAATTTAGAATAAAACTAAGCTTCAAAAATAGAGGAAAATGAGAGAGTCCACAAAATGAAGAGGATAAAAGAGAAGAAAAAGTGACAAAATAGTGATAAACAAAAGAGAAGAAAAGGAAGAGAAAGGGACGAAGAAAATGAAAAGGATTGGGGGTTATTATGGTTGTGCAAAGTGGCGGTTATGGTTTCTCAAAGCTGGTGGTAGGTTTTGTGGGTCAAGAGGACAAGGAGGAAGACTTTGAAGGTTGAAGATGAATATGATAGGGTGGAGGAAACGATACGATCATATGATTAGTGTAGAGGATATTTTAGGGGTATATTAGCAAAGTACATTGAGGGTGTTTTATTAAATTACAAAGTTAGATACTTTGGTGTGAAAAATATCAAGGAAATGGAGAAAGGAATGGGTTAAATAATCATAAAGAAAAGTAGAAGAGTCACATGGGAGAAGGGAGAAGAAAGAAATTACGATAGTTGTACCAAATGGAAAGTATTTTAGTAACTTAACATATTATAATAATTATCTAAAAATGAAAGGTATTGATGGTGCCGTATGGTGGAAAATAATAAGTGGCCTCAAATAGTCCACGACACTATATAAATGAATGGTGGAGTTGGGAGGTGAAATGAGTGGAAGAGAAAGAAAGAAGAAAAAATAACTAAGGTTAAAATAATATATTTGTTAAGGGAAACAAACTCAATTTGGCCACTATAAGGGAATGGGATGCCATAAAATTGAACCATGAAAAATAAGTGGCCCTAAACCATAGTAATCAATAATGAAAGGGCATGATCGATCCTCATAATATTTGATAAAGATTAAAGAAAGAAAATTTTCATTTAGTGACCTACTATGTCTAAATTATCTGAATAAATATAAAAAAATAAACATTATTTTAGAATATTTTGAAATAATTTTAAGCTCAATAATAATATAATATAGTGATCTTCAATTTTTTTAAATTTTGGATAGCTAAAGGGGTCATTTTGGAGCTTAAAATGTATATAAGCCACACTTGTATAATGAATAATATATTTTTACCAATGACTCATTTTGTAATTTTGAAAAAGACTATGGTACACAAACAAAAATAATTCCAAAAGTTAAATAATTATGATTATATGGAATAAGTTTGATAGCAAAAAGTGAGTTAGAAGATCTCACAAATACAAATTTGTGAGAAAGTGTTAAGAAATGAGAACAAAATATTTCAAAAATAAAATTAGGGTTTCTAATTCGATAAAAGATGTAAATATTTATAATAGTAAAATATTATTTTTAAATATAATTGATATTGGACAAGCTAGGGTTTTTGAGAAATAAGGTGATTTCATCCATTTATGTAGTTTGCTGACACATATGAATATGATATTTATTACTTTAGTTTCCAAAGTGGCTTAAAATTTCAATTTAGACGACTTTAAACACATAAGCATAGCTGGATTCCTTTTTAAGACTACTAAAAAGGTGTTATCTAAGTGGGTCAAGAGTGTTTTACCTTTACTTAGTAGAAAGTCATGTTATGATTTCATTCATTATGATTACTTCAGACACTATTTATTATTGTAAGAGAAATAAGGTTAGGGAAATTTTGTTCAACATTAATTTTTATAAGGCTTATGGAAACATCAACTCAGAATTCTATAATTGGGACTTGGAGTAGATGGGTTTGCTTGTAAAGTGGAAGGGTTGGATGTGTATATGAGCATTCCAATGCCATTCTCATTACTAAGTCTCCTACCAATTTTTTTGAGCTTCAAAATGCTCTAGAAAGAGAAATCCTTTCTCTCCATTCCTCTTCAACATTGTTGTTGAATCTTGTTATTCAAAATGCTTTAGCTTGAGGCTTGGGAAGGGCATTCATTTTTGGTGCAGTGGGATTGATGTGTCTCATTTATAGTTGATGACTCAATATTATTTTTCCCTATATATAAAGATATGTTTATTGACATCTAATGTGCTCTCCTTAAATTTGATATGGCATTAGGTTTAAAGGTTAATTTCCAAACTAGTTAGATTACTAGAATACACACTTTGAAAGTCTACCTCTGATGCTTGAGAATCTAAGGATTTTCATGATAATGAGGATTTTATATTCTTAATAATAGAATATATTACAGTATGTGCCTTTGATGATATAACTTTGAATTACAATGATAAGTATATTTTAAGTGATTATTTTAGGTTTGTAGCATATTTATAAGGATAAGCTTCAAGATGTCAACACACTTAAAATTCCTTTTTATGTTACAAATTATTACAAGTCAAAGGAGTTATTATGTATGGAAGTCATACTTTCAAGTCAAAGAATAACTAGTTATCACTCTTATGTAAATTAGGATTTTGTTAATTGTTTTCATGTAATAATTAGCTATGTTTTTTTTGTAATAATTAGTAGATGGATTAATTTATTATATAGGCTAGTAATATGTTGCTATTAGAGGTTAGTGTGCTAGTTAGCCATGTGTACATTAATATGGCTATCTTAATATGCTACTTAGAAAACTTGTCACAACCTATATAAGGTATGAATTGGCACATGAGAAGAGAGGATTCAAAATTATTGAATGAAAATCACAAGTTCAATACTAGGTTATCTTTCTCTCTCTTGAGTGAATTTCTTCCTAAGACTACGTGGAGTAATCTTAGCTACAACCTTTGAATGTGTTCTTGGAGAAAAATTCAAAGATATATTCTTATTGAATTCTTTTTCAATCTTGTTTGAATAATAATAGTTTTCTTTAAGTTTTGGTTGAATATTGCTTGAAGATTCTCATACCACTTCTTAATCTTTAAACCATCGGGCCACCTTTCCTTCTAAACCTTCGATTTCTCTCTTTCCTTTTGAAGATTCACATCAACCTTAGTGAAGTACCCCTAGTTTGGTATTAATTATGAAGAGTTATTATTATATGCAATTACTTATTTTGAAAAGTTTTTTTTATTTTATTTTAAAAATTAAATTACTATATAAGATAATCACTTTTAATGAGCAACACTGAAAAAGCTAGTAGTTTGTCATATCCAATGTAATATTTTCCTTTCACTTTGCTATACCTAATGGTGGTTTCCCATTGAACATTTATGTTTGGAATTTTATCTATAACAAGATTGAGAACCAACTAGCATCCTAAAAACCATAAATCTAACTATTGGGGGGACTCTCACTTTGCTAAATTCTTTCTAGAATAATCTCTTAATTTATTACATGTTTAATTTTTCAATTCTCATTATTATCACTACAAAGATTGAGAGTCTTTTCATGTGGTTCTTATGGGGTGGTTATGAGTCAACCATAGAAAAATGTGCTTGGCATGATGATGGAAAATTATGGAAGGTCTAACCTTTTGGCATAGGTGACCATAAAAAGGGGTAGCGATAAGCATATTTAGGGAATTTTCTTTAGACCTTTTTTTTGTTCTCATTTGATTTGAATTGAACTAAATTGAATTGATATGATTTAACCTCTTATAAATTGGTCTTGGTTTGATTTCATATGATATGTTCTTATTAGTGTTGATGAAAATAATAATACTTATATATGTGTGTGTGTGATAATAATAATAATAATATTCTTAATTTTAATAATAATTATTATAATGATAAATTATAATAATTATACTAATAATTACATTGATTATTATTATTATTATTATAGTTATTGGAAATAAAATTGGGCTTAGGCCAAGCATAATTAGGAAGAACCAAAGACCATATCCATATATAGGTCTAAGTGAGGTTCCATTCTAAAGCCACTTGGTAACAGGAGTAGTCCACTAGACTTATATATTAGTCTAATTTCCTCTTATTTAGTAATGTAAGATATTTTGTTCCCATCCAAAAAACCTCTCCTCGAACAAATTAAAACACAATCTCCCGTTATTGGGAAGATAATGCTATATCAAGTTAACTACTTATTTTTACTGTATTGGTGGTGGTCACAAGTTATGTGAAGAACTAAAGTATCACCTTACCTTGATATATTATTCCTCTATCTACGCCAACTCGGCCTTTCCAATAGTGTTCAAAAGCTTTTGTTTGAGAACCTAAGCACACATGCCTAGGCTCAAAACTAGCCTCTTAGACTAAATATAAGGAAAATTTCATCATATGTGAATGCCTTGGACTTACTCTAACAAGGAATTGGGAAATTCTAAGATCTAGTTAACGTAAAAATTAAAAAATAATAACATTTAGGGGAAACAATGATTATTTTTATTACACAAAAGCTTAGTGATTATAAGGAGAATAAAATGATCATCATAATATCACTCAATGCACAATTTCCTTGGAAATACAAGAGGAGTGAGTTTAGATAGGCTTGATAGTGTGCCACATATAGATAGGATTTCATGCACAATCTATTTATAGAAGTACATAATTGACACGAGGAAGAAAAATCACAACTAAGATCAAATTAACTTGTTAACTGAATAGTTAACACCACATGCATCATACAAGCCGATATTACATGCACCAAGTACCTCAGAATCCTCATTACTCCGAAACAAGTTGTTTTCAAGGGACTCACCACACATATGTTCACAATATGAGCAATAAAAGGGAAGGTACTATCCACATCGTACATCAAGAATATCATAGCTACAAAGTATGTACCAATGATTAAGCATGCCACCATAATAATTTTAGATTTGGGAAATTCCGGAGTCTTTAGCTTGTTCACCTCAAACATGTCTTTTTGTTACAATAAGCATAACATAGTCACATAACAAAAGAACAACCTGCGAAGCATCACATATAATTGTCTGTGTCCACCAAAGAGGCCACATCTATTCAACAACAACAACAATAGAAAACCATAGGGCATAATCAACACCAAAAATAACATTTGAGTTCAACAATAGCTCCAACACACTAATACTAATACCCATGTTATACAAGGCATAACAAACTTTGCCTCAAGTAATGGCCACTTGCTCTACTTCTTGCTTAGATTCCCCCATATAAGAAGAATCAGTGCCATCCAAATGAACAACAACCTTCACGTCATCTAAAGCACACAATAGGCTCTCCTACTCCACCATATTGCCAATTTATAATTCAGGCTTAGAAAAGATAACTTTTCTAGATGTAACTAAGTCACACAACAAAACCCCCAATCATGCCAATCACACTCTCGTGTCGTAGTTACATGAGCATAAGAATAGTAATATTTGAGTCATAAATTTTCAATGTTACCCCAACTTCAACTTCAATAGTTACACTAACAAGCTCATACGAGATAATGCTTATGACATAATGCCACAAAATGTCCTTTAGCAACCTTCATAGTGCCACTCTCAATGACATACCTATATCATTTGTTATCTATGGAGCACAATGAAATTGAGCTCTTGGTCATCTGAGGAGCATGAAAAAACCTAAACATTATCATGAACACACTATCATGTATTCTAGCTTTCATAATCCTAATCTCCACAACTTCGCATGGAACACCATTTCTTAAGACAAAAATTCAACCTAAAAAAATGTCATATGTTTGAAACCAAATTATTTTGGGACAAATATTGTAGGATAACCTATAATTTAGAATCCACCTATTGACCAATCTGCTATGTCCATTTGGGGTAGTTAAAACATCACCGTCATGAATGCCTTTAGCTATGGCAGCATCGCCTTCAGTAGATATACCATGAGTAGTATTTTTTCGTTTCCTATTGGGGTAGTATTTTCTCATATGGATTTTCTTGTTATAATCATGGAAAACAACACTCTTGAACCTATCCACCATATATTTGGACTTCTTCTTATCACCAGACCCCCTTGCTACTAGCCTCTCACCACATTAGTCACCTAGATATCCTCTAGTTAATTAATTTTCAATCAATTTACATTATAGCAAAGCATTCTTGATATCAATTTACATGGGGTTTTAATTGAGTAGACAATTATGGATTTAGAAGAGGGTAAGGTTTTAAGGTTTGAATTTGAAGAAGATAAATTTAGAGTTGAATGTGTTGTTGGATAAATGATGATTATGGGAAAATTTGTGGATATATAAATTTGTTAATTTCAACACGAACTGACTCTATATAAATTAAGTGGAGAAAACTTAAACATGAGTGATATAGCAAGTATAATCAAGAACAAACTCATGTGAAGAACAAATTGAAGATTCAAACTTGTAACTTGGATTCAATGTTTATCATCAATGTTATATCCTTATGAATTAATATGCGAACTCTAATCTCTCTAAATCTGTATCTCTCATTAAAGATAAGCTAAAAACTTAAACAAACTAGAATAATCCTAACTCATACCATTAATGGAAATAACAAAAGATAAGGTTTCCACCAACATGATAGACTGTCTAACTAGATCCAACTGATTCTCTTATTTAATATCTAATGTTTGTATATATGACAATCTCTTATGTTTTGAATGATGCCCCTTATGTGCAACTCATGTGGTTTATTAAAATTAAACATAATGACCATTAATTCCCCTTCTAACCCATATTGAAACAAGTATGTACTTTATTAATCCTAATGTTGATAGTTTGACTCAATTTCTCAACCAATGCTAAATTAATGAGCTCAAATATGAAATAAGCTAACTCATGCCTTGTTGAATTTGTAGGACATGTCCTTGCATTATAATTATTATAAAATTATATTGTTAACTAATATAATAATTACTATAATAAAATACATCAATATAAATATTAATAACATTAATAATAATAATGATTTTAATAATTATATTGATAATTATTAAAATCATTATTATAATTATAATAATTTTACAATAATGATAATATTTATCATATAAATAATTATAATCATATTATTAATAATAATGATTATAATAACTATTTTAATAAGAATAATTATACTAATATTTAATATGATATTTATATGAAATTTATAATAATAATAATAATAATACATTTGAATAATCACCAAATCTTATTTCTTACTATTGGTATAGATATGGTTGAATGTCATTAGTAATAATATAATATTATATTGTAAGCCATAAAATAAAATAAAGTTACAAAGAACATGGGCTTATTGCTTTATTTATACCGATCCCACAATAGGTAAGGTTTTAGAAATGGGATCCAGGTGTAACTTGGAAATGGTAGGGCCACTTCCTTAAAGGAAGATACCTGGTACATTTATTAATCCTTTTAAAATCTCTTTCCTTTGACTCTAGTTTGGGGTTCGGGTGAGGGAGAGGCCTTACTAGAGGCTGCTGAGTACGAGAGGGGAGGCATATGGCCCATTGCTACGTAGGAGGGGGATGGCTATGGATCGTTGCTATGTAGGGTGGGGGAGGCCTTTGGGATGTTTTTGCGTAGGGGTGGGATGGTTATAGGGTCCATCATCAAATAGTCGCGGCCTCAACGGGTGGCTCGCCCATTGGTTCCCCTCCCCTTCGTACTCCTCACCCATTTATCTATCCCATTTCATTTTTAGAATAATCAACGGATTCATTCATAAAATCCAACACAATTATATCTGATCAATTCATAAAATAAAATGCACAAATCTCACACAATGGATTTAGATATAAAAAAATAAAAAAAATACAAGAAAATTACTTACATCAATAATTCTTGCTGGAGAAGGGTCGACCTTTAGGGTGAAATTTTAGGGCAATAGATAAAGAGGAGAAGAGGAGAGAAGGGAAAAGAGGCAAAGTAGAGCAGATGAAATTTCAGCTACCTTTGGAAATGGAGAAAGGGAAATGGGAGGGATATCTACCTACAAGACACGAAGAGGAGAATAACAGCCATTAGCAAGATGAAGAGTAGAACGGGAGAGAGGAGGGGGTGGATGAATGTTCAGGAGGGTAGTTTTAGAAATTTGGAGAAATAATAGGGGGTATAGGGGTGTGTATTTAGAAGTTCAAGTGTGAAGCAAGAGGTTTGGATAAAGTTAACAAGCTTAGTTATATGTGTTTGTGAATTATTTGTAAGCATGGAAAGAGTTTTAGGTGGAGACGGAATATGTTCAATTGAGAGATTAAATTGGTCAAACATGTGCTACATGTGCTCCATAAAGTGAGGCTACATCCTTCCCTTAATGACAAAGTTTTCTAGAAGTTTGATAGTCGATTTCTATGAATGTAACTCTTATACTCTATTTCTGTTGAACCCTTATTTTAAATTGTGACCAAGCTTATAAATCATTAAAAAATATCATGACCTTGATTATTCCTTCCATTCTATATTAGTAATTTCTTATTTATTTCATTATTTAAGCATTTATGCCTTTTTTTTAAAATTATTTTAATTCATTTGCATTTAGAATCTTCTTTGATACTAAATGCTTTTATATATTTGGATCATTAAAATTATTCCTCACATTATCATAATTTTTCTAATTTTGGGATTTATGTAATATGTCTTCCAATAAATCTCTACTTAGCGGACTTTTTACCCAATTGAATATTTATAACTAACTATGATGAACCCATTAACTATTCAATCACCGAAGCCATCCCCCTAACCATGAATCAAATTGTGGCCTTGTCTTTATATAATCAACCACAAATTTGGCCATAATCTTCTTTTATTACATTACCCATATAAGTTATGCACTTATATTACCCATTTTTCTTTCATTTTTTGGTCAAGTGTTGTGCAAGTAGAAAACCTCCATCCCACTTTAACATATGTTAGAATTGAGTGAGGGAATAATGATTTACTTTGCCTTTTAGCCTTCATACACATCCTAAACTCATTACCTACATTTCATATAAATTATCATGTGATTCTCTTAATTCCCCTCCTATTAGCTCTCAATTTCCATCCTTATCCACGACACTTCTCCTCATCTTTTCTCCTTGTTTTCTTTTCCTTTTAAACCCTCACATATTAATTATCAATTGAAAATAGTTAATTTAGAAAAAAATTTCTTACCAGGAACCTCCCATTAGGGTTCTATCCTAAATTCTAGCATACAACACAAGAAGATTTCATCCGACCAATTATGTTTAGGTTCTAAAAGATGCATGAGGACATGCTATAAGGAATACTATAGGACTATTTCGATCTCAATATTTATGGATGAAACAACAAAGATACAAAAGAATCAAATAAATACTAATATTGAAGGCGAGTATAGTGCTATACATAACCCTATGTCAACACCACCTGTGAACCCTATTTGAAAATTTTCAATTACCAATTCCTAACCTAAATCTGGTTGATGATGAGGTTGAAAGGGATGGACGAACTATAGACATACCTCCATATGATACTCATATCCTATATATACTTGTCACACAAGTCTAAGAGGAACCATATATTTCATTTGTATTACATGGCCTTGAAGAAAGATCTATATAGTGAGATAAAGTAGCAATGAATCGTAATCCTTAACATTACATGGCGGTTAATTACATGCCGCCTCTAATCAAAGATGGGAAAATCATCATTAGTTTTGAAAAAGGAGGATATCAATAATAAAATGGTAGAATACGCTAATTGATTCTATTTAAGAGGCCTTACATTCTTTCAACCAAATGTTAGAGTTTGGAAAATACAGTGGAAGAATGTTACAATACCTACCATCATATGCCACAATGGTGTTTTTTTAAACAAATTATATTTAGATGAGGATTGTGAAGAAATCCTTAAGCAATACTGGACATTCTATGAGAGGCTTGCCATATTGAAGAGTTGGAAACATAAAATTCCTATAGCTAAGGAGGAACTATAATTTGTACCTCTTTAGATTAAGTTACCTCGGTTGCCACTTGAATATTTGGCCCCTAATTTACTTAGAAAAATTCCAAGCTATATTAGCACAACTATATGCATAGATGGTGTTACCTAGAATAATGATATAATAATATACTCTCAAATCTTAGCAAAATTAGACATAAGAAAAAAGTTCTATGATAGAAACATAGTAAGAGATTTAGATGGTAAATTAGTCACCCAGTCTATTGAGTTTGAATGGAAGCCCAATTTTTGTAACTTGTGTAACTCTCCCTTGCATAAGGATAAGTACTATCCTAATCATCACAAGAGACAACATGTGGGTGCACATGCTTCTTAAGAATAGGTCATAGTTTGAGACCATAGACAACGTTTAAAGATGCATACTAACATTTGGGGAAAATAAGTTACAAATACTCTTAAGGTTGCATAGAGTACCCGATCTGGAAGATAATCAACAAATAATCTTCTACAATGCGTGAAATTTTATTTTGGATTACAAGTTGCAAATCTTCTCAAATCACTTGAACTTTCAAAGTGAACTTTTTTCTACTAGATGGATTCTATGATATGGTGTTAATATAATCTTGTACTTATCTCGATAACAATTTACAACTCTCCAAGACTCACCCTTGAAGAAGAATAGAAGAAGAAGAGGATTGAGACTCTCTTTTGTGTTAATTTTAAAACCTCAATTCATGTTCATTCCTTTGCTTTCAATGAACAAGGTCATATATACATACATACACACATATATACATATACACATGTACACATGCAAGAATTTCATTAATAAGTCCACATAAATGGACTTATTAACAAATGTTAAACCCCATGAATTGTACTAATAAATATATATAGTAGTTATAATGAAAATTTATAAGAATTGCAAAGTATACAATAAAATAACAAAGCTACACAACCTCTAAATATGTAATACATTGAATTAACATATGTAATCAAAATCTATGTCTTGTAGCCTTGTCTTCCATGGAACTTTGTAATCCTTATCTTGTACATCAAAGATCATTTATGGTTTGATCTTCTTGCAAACATATATAATACCTACAAGAGTTACTTAATGAAGCATTAGAAGTATTATGATTTTTAAGAATAATTGGTTTCATCTCTAAGTATGCTAATTCTTGTTCTACATCCTTAGAAGAGTAAGATTGAGATTGAGCTTCATATGCTCCTGCATCAGTTGCTAATTCTTATTCTTCATCCTTAGAAGAGTAAGATTGAGATTGAGCTTGATATGCTCCTTCATCACTACCTTTGTTGCTCCTTCTTTCTTATATGGCTTACGAGGTGTCTAAGTTCCACTCGGTTTTGCTGGGTATCTACATGCTTAAGTAGTTGCCTTGTCTCAAGGCCAGGTAAGTGTAGGGAACCACTTTCAACTCTTGCATGCTTTTGGTGTGCAAGAGATCCTTGGTAAAGAGATAAAAATGGCAAGGAAATTTAATTTCAACCTCATTTCATATGTTGGATTATAACACCCCCAAAAATCACAGTTGAAAATGTTCATTTAAGCAAACAAATACAAGCACGAGGGTCCTACCACCTTGATCCGTACAAGCTCGGCCCCCGGCTAGTCTCATACTAATCGCAAGGCTAAAGAAAAGTTTTATGAAGCATTAGACAAACTTAAACAATGATTCATAGAAATCAAAGTGCGCGACAAAAGTTATTACAACCCAAATAGGGTACGTAGTCAAAGTTCCCAAAAGGCATAAAAGTACAATACAATAAAACAAAATTGAAATAAAATAGAAACATAAGTAATTAGGGATAGAAGGGAGTCCAGTCAACATCATTCATGGCCCAAAGTAAGTCCAACAGTCATCACACATACCCTCTTCACGCATCCAGTACGTCATAGGCATAAAATACGGTACCACCTACCTATACAAATTCAGAAGGGCCCTTTGCTCATGGGAATAAGAAGCACCCATGAAACGGATGGTCAGTATGCTAGGTACTGAGCAACGTAACCATATGGGTGAGGCCATGCAAGAAAATAAACACGTAAGCCATACAAAGCATAATTCAAGTTCATATCATCCGGCGAGACTTAGACTAATATTTTGTCTTATACATTTCTTAATTTAATTCCGTGTGAGTACGGGAATCCCACTATTATAGTCGATTGACCGGAAACCCTCCACAGGTTAAAATGCACCTGACTACTATTATAGCTGGTGGATCGGAATCACTCCACAGGGCAAAACGCACTTGACCACTCTTATAGTTGGTTGACTAAAAAATCAACTTTACTGGCCCTGACTCATGTGGTGTTCCACTATAAATAATTAACTAGATTTGCACCCGTGCGATGCACGGAGGATTCGAGCGTCTGAGTAGTCTAAATTTTAAATAACATTTGGTAAAGAAACATTTAGGATAAATACTTATTATATAATTGGTTTCTAAGAAGATATTAATGGTAAACAAACTGAAATAAAATATAGACAATGAAGAATAACTAATCAAAGAAATTTCATAATTATATCTTTTCAAACACTTCTTTAAATACAACATTTGTGGTTGAATTACTCTCTGCAACATCATTGTCACATATAAGTATTTTCAAACCTTTACGATTTGTCACTCGAGATATGGCAACATAAAGCTGACCATGACTGAATACAGGTTTCTTTAAGAAAATACCAACATTATGAAGTGATTGACCTTGACTTTTGTTGATTGTCATTGCATATGATACAATTAGTGGAAATTGTCTTCGATTAAACTTGAAAGGCAACCTTGGATCAGACGGTGTTAGTGACATTCTTGGTAACAATACTCGTTCACCAGAATTATTTCCACCTAAGATCTTTGCTTCCAACACGTGAGCTCCAAGCCTTGTGATTACCATCCTAGTACCATTGCATAAGCCAATTGAATGGTCAATATTCCTCAATAACATAACAGGTGTACCAATCTTCAAATGCAAGACATGATTTGGGACACCGGAACACTTAAGACTGTTTAGGAATTCCGGAGTGTGTAGATCTTGCAACAAATCATTATTTGAATCAGATCTACATGTTGTATCTGAACTCAAATATGTTTTCTCTTCAGCTGTGTTAATTGACAGCATGTATTCATTGACGGACTCTACAATATCAAGAGTTGGTGCTAGGATAGATCTTCCCTCAAAATAAGTATCATCAGTGATATTGCTTGTGAACTCCGGATAAGTGCTTTTCACAATAGCTGCAATTGGATCATTTGAATATTTTATTAATAGATCACTTGGAAATTCGATTGTTGCATGACCATCATTAGGACCTCCAATTGTTCCATCTCCAATGCTTGCAATCCAGTCAGAAAATTGCTTCAACTTGGCACATTCATCGACTGAGGTAAGATTTCGTAACCTCATATTCTTTGTCAATCGTAACACCTTACAATCTCGCCATAAGTATGAGGAGTTGATAGTTGCATGAACAATATCTTGTCGAGTCCCCTTAGGAATGACAGGTAATATTTGTCTAAAATCACCTCCAAGAACAACTGTCTTACCTCCAAATGGCTTATCAATACTAAATTGATCGTTGATGTGTAAAATATCTCTCATAGTTTTATCCAAAGCTTCAAAGCAATATCTGTGCATCATTGGAGCTTCATCCCATATTATGAGTTTACATCTTATAATCAAATCAGCAAGGGGACTACCTTGTTTGATGTTACATGTTGAATCTTCGGTTGGATTTATAGGAATCTTGAATCGAGAATGAGCTGTTCTTCCTCTTGGTAATAAAAGAGAAGCTATTCCACTTGATGCCACGTTTAACACGATATCTCCTTTGCATCTAATAGCGGCTGATAAGGTCCTCCATATAAACGTTTTTCCTGTACCTCCATACCCATACAAAAAAAATAATCCACCTTTATTTGACCTTGTTGCCTCCATTATCTCATCATATACATGTCTTTGCTCTGAGGTCATAACATATAGATTTTTATTGAGCTCTTCACACAAATTTGATTGATCATAACACATTTCCTCACGTATCAATGAATTACCAACGGTAGAAAAAAACTCGGATGGTGGGAATGGTATTGGCTCAAACTCTCTTAAGCTTCTTCCACAGTTTCGTAACAACTTTTCTACCTCTACCAAACCATAATTTTTTATCTCATCATCTTCCAAATGAAGTTCTGAAAAAAAAATTTCAGTAAGTTTAGAAAGAATATATAAATAGTTTAACAATTTGAAAAAAAAAATTATTAAGAGAACTAAGGTAAGTTACCTTCGTGTTGTAATAATAAGCGTTGTCTGTATAAAATATCATCAGTCATATAAATCCAACAATGATTCCAAACAACTTCAGGTCGAATGAGTGATTCAGATGTCAATAATGTTGCAAATAATTTTCTCAAAGAAGATGCAGAAGCCCAATGACTTGCCTCAATAATACCATCAATGTATTCCTTGTCGTCATCTAACAAACCTAGGGCATAGCAGGCATCACGGTATGATGAATGTTGCTCACCATTAATGTATCTTATGTCTTCGTAGCTTATAGGTCCACGCACAACATTAAGAAGACATCTTAAATAATAGAGTTCTCCACTGCCAGGAGGGACATAGAAAATCCGTCCAATAGAGAATCTTTTTTGCCTTGGTCGCCATTCTCTATTATACTTATCCCAAATGAATTTTGTAGGGAATTGACAATAAGTTAATTCCTTTGCCTCAGGATATTCTTTATTTGCCTTCATCCAAGCTAAGAACATACTTTGCTTAACAGATAATCGATCAACAACATCATCGATCTGATCATAATCTGAATAAATAACACTTTGTTGATTTGGAAGATGAAAACCTAACCTTTCAACAGGAGGATCTCTGAATTGAATATCATATTTGAATAACCTCCACGATGCTTCACATGATGATATATACCTACAATCATAGTACATCTGAACTTCGTCTGCCTTTTTTGCTACTTCATCATCCGTTGTACTTCCATAAAAAGATGCAGTAACACGATCGTGTCCTTTGTTGACATATTTAAATAAATACTTGATAGAGCGAGATTGGTTACACCATTCAACATTCAAATGTCCACCATACTTGAGCAACAGATAACGATTGTGAGGAACAATAAACCTGTTATCAAGAGGAACTCCATTCTTCTCCACTATTCGTCCGTTATCTCTTCTTCTATAGATAGGATATCCATCATCATCAACAGTTGTTGATGCAACAAACTTTTTAGGAAAATGCTTTGTACAACGGCCAGCAGACATGCAAGGGGAGCTCTTAGCAGCAATACCACATGGTCCATGTACCATAAATTCTTGAATTGCTGTATAATACTTAGGATCAATGTGTTTATCTGGAATTTCGGCTGAAATAATTTTGTCGATATCGCTTCCTGTTGGATACTTGTCTGTTGCTGCAAGAAATAACAATATGTGTGCATGTGGCAACCCACGCTTCTGGAACTCAATAGTCGATATAACTGCAGTAGAATTAAAATAAAGGGTTATAACCAACTATAGTAAGAATATATGCTAAATATAATATACACACACACACACACATAGACTATGAAATAGTACTTGATTTAACCGTTCCAAAGATCTTGTTACTACGAAGATCTTTGATGAGATAATCCAACTTCATTTTAAAAACACGACAAATAATATCCGGACGATCATCGGCTTTGAGGCTTCTTTTTTCAACAAAACGAACTATTTCTGGCCATTTGGGATTGCAAGTAAATGTAATAAAAAGATCTGGATAACCAACCCATCTACAAATTGCCATGGCGTCTTGATAGTTTTGAATCATATATCGAGCACCGCCTGTGAATGATGACGGTAATATAACTCGTTTTCCTTGCGTTGATGGATCAGTCTCACCCCTTAAAATTGCATCTGTTAGTCCACTATATAATTCACACCGCAAATGTTTTTGATGTAACTTAATGTAAGTCAATCTTGAAGATTCAACCATGGTATATGCGTCAACAATAAATTGTTGAAGTAGTCTCATGGAAGACAATATAATTGATAACTCCGAACTCCTTTCATGCAAACGATATGAAAAATACTCTGTTAAACTAACATACTTCCGGCCACTCTGCTTCATTCCCCCATTCAACGTTAACGAAATGTCTTCTCTATAGCCATCTTCACCATAAGGAAACAATAGAGGATATTGTAATCCAAGATATGAAGCATGTAGTTGGTTAATGCGTTTCAGCATTCCCGTTTTCGTTTCGACCAAGATATCCCTATCACCTAATGATGCATCAAAGTCCCCAACAATTAATCCAGCAATTTCTGAAGCCGTAGGTAGATTATACCTTCTGCCATCCCCATTCCTCCTACCAATCAACTTCAACTTCACATCTAAACAACCATCCTTTTCAATTTTTTCTCTTACCATTCTGAATGATTTAACCAACACATTATTCTCGTCAAGCATCATCTTCAAATCATAAACAATAGATGTACGAAGGCTGTTCAAGGTTTGACTTTCCCTATAACCAATACAGTTGGAATAAGGAATTAGAAGAAATTACTTAAAATTGATAAAATAACTCAATAAATACCATAGCTTTTTAAGTAACTCACCTAACAGAATGAACTCTATTTTCAACTTCATTATCAGTGTCATAAATGTAGAGTTGAGCAAATTTAGGCACTGAACCTTCATTCGGCAATAAACTTCCCATAAGATGATAATTTTGACCATGAAGTCTAAATATTGGAGGAGATCTTCCATTGTTCAAACTCCTGTCAACTTTTCCTCCCATGGAAGTAAAACAGAACATGTTATTGTATGACCGAATATTCTGGAGAAAGTGTTTGCTTCTATCATTACGTAAATATAACAGATCATGTAATACTTTAGGAGGATTTCTCATTGCTGGGAGTTGAACTTTTCCTTGCATGCAGCATAAAGAATATTTCGGGTTTCGAGATGGCCGACTTTTACACAATCTTTCCTCATACCAGAAAAGAGAATTGCAAAATCCACATGTGTATATTGCATCTCCAATATCAAAATAATCTACACATATCATAAAATTAATATAAGACATTTGGAAAGATTTATTATAACAAAAAATTATGTACAAATACATTTTTGGTTGTATACCGGAAGGTGTTCCACTGTTTTGTTCTATTTCAACATCTGTGAAGACGTAAAGTATTAGACATTTAAAAATATTACAAAGTTCTCCTATTATGTTTATTATATTAAAATTAAATTTATATCAGACTTTTCGAGAAATGTAATATTCCATATGCATGTATAAAATATATTAATCAGTGCATACCAGATAATACGATTCCACTATTCTCTTCTATTTCAATATCTGTTGACACGTAAATTACAATAGATATATAAATAACAATGACAACGTAAGGAAAATAATTATAAACTTATAAAATAACATTAATAATAAATGTTTACACATATTGGAAAATGAGAATGCTAACCTTCATCGAATTCTAATTGTTGCCCTATGATAGAGGCACCATAGTTCTTCTTAGAACAGATAGAAAAGTTTGTCATTTTTGATGATTCTGATAAATTCACAGTACCACTTTCATTTGATGCATGGCATGTTGAATATATATTCGTTGTAGTATTTGAAGGCCCAATACTTGACAACCATTTCATTTGATCATCATCATAGTTTAGTTTATAAATAGAGTTTATAGGAGTGCCCGCTGTAAGAAAGGAATAATAAATAGTTAATATAATTGAATATTATAGACATGATTTTTAAACTGCCACATATAAATGTAAACAACTTATTACCATTTGTGATGTCACTAAGAGGAGATAACAATCCCTGAGATTCAAAAGGATTAAACACATATTTTGTATGTGTATTTTCGTCTGGGATCGATTTTGCACCAATCATATTTAAATTACCTGCATATAAAAAAATAACAATTGTACCAATCATTTATCAATTCAAAAAATTAGTGTTAATATATATATTTAAAAAAATTAAAAGAATATTATATTATTGTCAATATGTTGTTAATTCATAGTGTAAACAATAATAATAATTTAGTATTGTTAAATTGGATTAATATACTTTTTAACCAATTAAATATTTCAAAGTAATATTACGCGACTATATTCAAATAGTTATAGTTTCGTAAAGAGAAGAATTTCCAATTTTAAGTAGGAAGTTTATATTTCTTAAAATCATTATATAATTTTTTAATTTCAAAAATGTACTGTCAATATATATGTTTGTTTAAATTTATACAATATTATTTTTTTGTCAATTATGTATGTATTAAATCATTATGATATCTCCTAATAATTAATAGGATTTTTAGTCTTCCCTTATTAACAATTTTTAAAAATTCTTGTAGTAATTGATAACCAAAATTATGTTTGTAATTTATAATGTAAACAATAATAAGAATTAAGTGTTCTTAAAATATATTAATATACTTCATAACGAATTAAATATTTCATACTAATATTAAGCAACTATATTCAAATAGTTATACTTTAATGAAAACAAAATTTTGCAATTTTAAGTAGGAAATTTATATTTGTTTAAAGCATTATATAATTTTTCCATTTCAAAAAAATAATGTGAATATATATTTTTGAATAAAATTTTAGAATATTATTTAATTGTCAATTACGTATGTATTCATTCATTATGATATCTCCTAATAATTAATAGGATGTTCAGTCTTTCCCTAAGGACAATTTTTTTAAACTCTCGTAGCAATGGATAAACAAAAATATGCTTATAATTTATAATGTAAATAATAATAACAATTTAGTCTTCTTAAAATAGATTAATATACTTTATAACGAATTAAATATTTCATAATGATATTAAGCAACTATATTCAAATAGTTATACTTTAATGAAAAGAAAATTTTAAAATTTTAAGTAGGAAGTGTATATTTCTTAAAATCATTATATAATTTTTTTATTTCAAAAAATTAATGTCAATATATATGTTAGATAAAATTCAAAATTATAAATTAATGTCAATTTATAATGTCAAAATTTTATTATCTTCCTCAACGTGGAATAAAATTCAAAATACATATACTTAAGTTAGATAAAAAATTATAAATTAATTTAGTTATATTAAGGATCCTTAATATAATAATACATACAAATAATTGTAATGGTCAACGTGATTGATATTAAATTTAATTATCAACATCAACCATATTAAATATAATTATTAAAAACATATAGTGATTAAAATAAATGTCATGTCACAAATTTTAAATAGCAATTACATTTACATATTTGGCATTTCAATAATAAGGTGAAATAATTAATAACTTAAATTTAAATTTTTACTTTTTTATAACTAACTTAATATTCAATTATAATTTCATTACATTTACAAATATGTAAAGAATTTCAAAATACATGTACTAAAGTTAGATAAATAATTGAAAATTCAATTTATCGTAATAAGATTCCATTTCAATAATAAGTTAAAATTAATATTTCAAAACTAATTTAATAGTCAATTGTGATTTTATTACATTTAAGAAGATTTCGATAAATTTAATTATTAACATCAACCATATTAAATATAATTATTAAAAACGTTATTAAACATAATTATCAAATAAATCAATATAACATAAATTATTAATAATATAATACGAAATGTGATTAAAATTCATTGTTAACATAACAAATATTAAGTTTAATGACTAAGATAAAAAATTTGATTAAATTCAATGTTATATATTCATTTACATATCTTATTTTTCATGAATAAGGTTAATTAATTAATAACAACTTACTTTTCCTAATATTTAACATATACTTAACTAATTATCTATTAATCCTTAATTACTACAATAGATCCTTCCTAATTTTAACATGCCTTACCGTCGATCAGCATATATACACCACACCATTCGTCAATCACTACCGTTGATTTCAAACAATATTCAATCGTAGCCGTCCATTCATTGCGACACGGATCGACCAAACAAACACAATATCGTGTAATCTTGGCCGTTCAATGTGTTCGGCGAAATCGCACCGTCCGATCTTACTTTATTGCGCAGTCTGACGAACGGTAACCGAGGAAATCTTAGCCGCTGATTTTGTACGGGTCGCCTTATGACCGTTGATTAAAAAAGCAAAAAGGACGTCTGTCCTTTCAAATTTTTCGATACAAATGCCCAAATCTCGACCGTTGATTTTGACAGACAAACCAATCGTGGCCGTCCGTATTGTCTGCAATTAATCAACTGAATAAAAGCCGTCGATTTTGTACGGCTTAAATCTAAGCCCTTAGCACTTTACCGACTTCATCATACAATCGAAACCGTCCATTTGTAAATAATATAAAATCTCAGCCGTTGATACCATTAACCCTAATATATAATCTCAACGCCCTAAAAGCCATAACTATCTTTCTGCCACAGCATCCTTCGCGAGCGGCCGTCGAGAGAAAATTCTCTCCATTGTTTCATCTTCTCCGAACCTCGAGATAATCTCTGACCTGCAATCTTCTCCTTCGTTCCGTCTCTATCATTCAACATCATTTCTTTCAAATTTCCATTTTTGAACTACAATTTCCTTCAAACAAATCGAAGTTTAGTTCAGTCTTTTGCATAGCTTAAGTTTTCTAGACGAAAACATTCACGAAATTGGTAAGTACTTTCACGAATTCATCTTCTTATTCTCTGATTTCTTTTTTTTTTGTTCTTAAATTCTATAGATTTCGATTACATAATATTGCAGGTTTCTTATTCGATAGTTTTACTGATGTCATCTAACAGCGCAGATCGCAGACTGACATACGCAACCATGTCGTCTGAGGGTAAGATTCGCTCTATTACAACTCCATTAATAGTGTAAATAATCTCAATTTTGTTTATTCTATGGTAAGTTTTGAAGATACGTAAATCTGTCGCTTTATTGTACGACTTAATAGTTTCTCTGTTTGTCTAAGACAGAAGCGATTATTCAAAAAAATTCTTTATAATAAAATGACTTCGAACGAAATAACAATTATATTATCATACATAAAACTAAAATCGAATAAATATTTGCTTCAAAAATTTAATGATATTGTTACTTCAGTTGTAAACCAATATTATTTACATAACTTATCGTATATTTATTTTAAATATTTTACTTAAATTTGATTTTTTGTTTTCATGTCATGGTTCGTGGTATATCCAAACATCGAGCATAATTCATGGTTACCGAGGTATATATCTACATCTAGCCTTGAATAGTTCTTTCACTCATTTCTGTTTTAACTAATTCAAATATTGCATGTAGGTCATACATCGTGACTATTGACTTCAGTTTTCTAAACTGGAACGGAAAACTAATCTGAGGTATAAAAATATTGCATGCTTAGGAAATACTTTGGAACATCTATTTTAATAGTTCACACTTGCGTAGGAAATAATTTATATTTGCATATCATGAAAAATCTGTATAGCATCCTCATATGCTTTGGAAATCTTTATTATTTTCATATCACGGTAATCTTTATTTGCTGTTTGTTTCTCATGTATTTGCGTCTGAAATTGTTGTTCAAATGCTATGGTTATTTAATTTTTTTACGATTATTGCTATGAACTTGTTACAAAAATAATTGAAAATTTGTAAATGGCAGAAAGAAATCGTGGCTATTGAGTTATCAAATTAATATATCATTTTTCTGAATTTTTTAATTAGTGTTGCGTTGGAAATGTGTAATAATTTCATGTCATGAAAAGTCTGTCAAAAAATTCTTATGTGTTGGAATTGTTTATAACTTTCATATCATGCTAATTTTATTTACTGATTCCAGTTTTCTAAACTGGAACGTAAAAAATAATCTGAGGTATAAAAATAATGCATGCTTAATAGGAAATACTTTGGAACATCTTTTTTATCAGTTTACACTTGCGTAGGAAATAATTATTTATTCATATCATGAAAAATCTGTATAACAATTTTATATGCGTTGGAAATCTTTATTATTTTCAAGTAACGGTAATCTTTATTTGCTGTTTGTTTCTCATGTATTTGCGTCTAACATTGTTATTCAAATGCTATGGTTATTCAAATTTTTTACGATTATTGCTATGAAATTTTTACATAAATAAATGAACATTTGTAAATGGCAGTAAGCAATCGTGGCTACTGAGTTATAAAATTAAGATATCATTTTTCCGAAATTTTTAATAAGTGTTGCGTTGGAAATGTTTAATATTTTCATGTCATGAAAAGTCTGTCAAAAAATTATTATTTGTGTGGAAACGTTTAGAACTTTCATATCATGCTAATCTAATTTTCTGTTTCTTTGTACTGTCTATGCCAGAAACTAAGTGATAAGGTGAAATAATTAATATCTAATTTTTATAAGACAATTGATATTCTTTTTTGATTTTAATATCTTTCTCAACATAGACTAAAATTCAAAATACATATACTTAAGTTAGATTAAAAGTTATGAATTAATTTTGTTATATTAAGATTCCTTAATATCATAATACATACAAATAATTGTAATGGTCAACGTGATTAATATTAAATTTAATTATTAACGTCAACCATATACATTATAATTATTAAACACGTGATTAAACATAATTTCAAATAAATCAATATAACATAAATTATTAATAATACAATACAAAATGTGATTAAAATTAATTGTTAACATCAATAATATTAGGTTTAATTACTAAGATCAAAAATGTGATTAAAGTCAATGTTATATATTCATTTACATATCTTATTTTTCTTTAATAAGTTAAATTAATTAATAACATCTTACTTTTCCTAATATTTAACATATACTTAACATATTATCTATTAATCCTTAAGTACTACAATAGATCCTTCCTAATTTTAACATGCCTTACCGTCGATGAGCATATATACACGATACCATTCGTCAATCACTACCGTTGATTTCAAACAATATTCAATCGTAGCCGTCCATTCATTGCGACACGGATCGACCAAAAAAACACAATATCGTGTAATCTTGGCCGTTCAATGGGTTCGGCGAAATCGCACCGTTCGATCTTACTTAATTGCGTAGTCTGACGGATGGTAACCGAGGAAATCTTAGCTGGTGATTTTGTACTACTGGATTTATGCCCGTTGATTAAAAAGGCAGATAGGATTTTGTACGACTTAAATCTAAAACCTTAGCACTTTCACTAACTAAATAAAAACCGTTGAATTCACAGAATCCGGACCAACAGTTGTTTCAGAACATTTTGTTTTACTTTGATTGTATTATGTTAACTTAATATCCTAATAATAGATAAGCTCTAAATAATTTCATTATTTTACCATACATCTTAAAAATATTATAGTTTGGACTGATAAAAACTAATAAAGAAATTCCGTCTCTCGAATATCGACTATTTTACTCTAGTTTACCAATAGCATTTACCAATATCATCAAAAAATTGCGAAATAATTTAATTAATAATAATTTATGATTTAGCAACGGATGTGAAATATTTACTACTGTTAATCTGAATTAATTAGATATAAAAAATATCAAAGTAATGAACTTTCAAAAGGGAAAACTAACGATTTCATTTCACTTCTTTAACATGTACATAAATACTCTTATCAAAATAATTAATGTTTTTTGTTTTCATGTGGCTGTTGGTGTTGTGAATATGTTGAGCATAATCGAGGATGCCCCAGGTAAAAATTTACGGTTGCAATACTTAGTACATTATTCTATTCTAATTGTTGTTACATGCCTAATCTTGCTCCAAAGTATGTCTTTTCTTATTAGCTCTCGCACTATCCTATTCAAATAAACTATAAAATATCACACGTAATGGAAAAAATTGGAATAAAATTATCATCAAACAGGCTTGATAACAACAATACTGCTAGACAGACGTGATGAAAAATTTTACCTAGACTTAAAGTCCATGCATAATTGTAGCTCCATACCTGTTCTCACGTCTTCTCTTGGTCTTTTAGCTCCAATAGTGGTTGTAGCTGTTAATTTTTTCATCTTCAGCTCCTGCTTGATAACTTCCTTCTCTCTTACCAATCATGAAAATCGTACATAAATAGGAAGTTTATTAAAGAAGATGATAATAATGTAATTCTATTGGTATTATACATTGAACAATGACTTACATTGATGTGAAATCTTAGTTCGCTGGGCTACACATGTTCTGCTGCATATTCTTAAGATTCATCAACTTTGTTTCATCCATATGTTCCAACTCCCTTTATAACTATGGAAAATTTTGAACTGCAACTGAGGAGGGAAAGATTGAAAATTTTCAACTAAAATTGTAGGTCCGCGTGCCATGCGAAATTTCGAATATAGTATATACATACATTGACTAAACATAAAAGTAATATAATATTTTTCTCTTTCACAGGTATTAATAAATTAATCTAAGTTTTTAATTGAAAAGATCCCCATCTTCTATCAAACATGACTATGAGAACTGGGCAATGAAGAATAATTTACTGTTGATACGAATTTTACAGATTTTACGTTTGGTCATCTGTATTATTAGGGTCGTCTCTGATCCTATTATTTGTAGATGGCCAGGGGTTGATGATGTAAATCTTGTGACATATTTTGAGCCCCAAAAAAAATCATAATCAATCCTTGTGATTATTTTCTTATGGTCTGTTTGACAGTGATGTAGGGGTTCTTTTCTTAAAGACTTAGAATTAATAGAGGCAATGATGAATTGTGGGGCAAATTATTTATAATGGATGATGTCTAGCTGATTATTCTTGAACCCTGAAAACAGTAAGTGTAGTTACATATACAGGGTGTCTTAATCGGTTTTACATCGCCATTTATAAATAGATTGATCTGAGCCTCCATATTATTCAATGTCTGCTTTTCATTTGCTTGTCCTTTAAATATCTAAAAGTTGTGTGTATGATCTATTCCTGTTAGATTATTAATTATGTGTGATACTTGTGATGGCTGGTATTCGAAAGTATTTCAGTGGTGTAATTTTGCTATATAGTTCTGATGTATGTTTGCAAACTAAGCGTAGACGATTAGGGAGTTTGATAAACATGATCAAATTAATGGAGCGTAATAACCTCAATAGTAAAATTTAGTACTAATAGAAGTACAAATATTTAATTGATAATATCCGTTACATAGGAATAGTGAGGGTCAAAATTTCCTCAGTAAAACGGCACCTGCATAAACTACTAAATCATAATTTTCTACAATTAGTCCAATACAATTAGATAAAAACTACCATCTTAAAACAAATATCGGAAAACAGTACAACTACAACTACAGTTGTCATCTTTTCCTGATCAAACCCGTTCCTTCTTCACAGTCACTCTAGGCTTTCTCTTCTGTGCAACTGATGATGAAAGATCACCATTAGGCCTCCTCTTATTTACCTCCGACAGAGTCATTTGTGAATTGTTTGACTCATAGTTTGGAGTTGTTACCTCATCTGTTTGAGATTCAACCTTCAAAGATAAAAATAGTTTGGGTTTTAGATAATGAATCATTATATAGGCCCGATTAAATTTGTAAAAAAATTTCTTGATGAAAACTTGTTTCAATGGTACCTGCTCATCTGTTGATTGATTAAGCTTGGAATTTAGATCTGAGTCCTGAAAAAAGAAAGTTAGATTATACTTAGGACTATAATAAGTGATAAACGTGTATCTACTTTTACAAATTGGGATTGTCATAGTTATGATCTTTAAAATATATTGTTAGTAACATAAATAACGCACACCTGGTTATTAGAGAAATAGAGGCCCCTATACTTGCCCACCAACCCTGCATCAGTAGTTAATTTAATCACAGAGTAGGCACCCAGTTGCGGTTCCCTCACTTGAACTAAGAAAAGGGCTTCCAGGTCCACAAATTTTTCTACCTCTGTTGGAAGTGTTATGTCATCTAATTTTCCCTGGATTATAATCTTGGAGTTAACATTTGAAAAGAAAGTGAATATTATTACTTAACATAAGCACTTTAAATACTACCTCGTTTTCCTCCTTAAGCTGCAGTGCTGTTTTTCCTATGACTTGTGTGCACTCCCTATCCCAGAGGAGTAGTGCAATGTTTCCCGTTCCATCAACAACTCTAATCTGTAGTTTATATCTTAGGTTTCCCTTGGTGTCATATGTGTTGCACTTTTCACAAACAAACCTTTGTCCAGAAGGTTTCAGTTTTTTGAGACACTTTTTACACGCCACGTAAAACCATTCACCAACAGTTTCTATACCTGTAACTCTAACATTGATCCAGAATTTTCCTACCTGTAAAATTTAAAGTTAGAAATTGGTTTTGATAAAATTATAACTCATCTGGAGAGAATTGTACCTCGTTTTCTTGAAGCTCTTCTACTGTTTTGAAAATTGCTTTCCCTGAGGATAACTCTTCTGTTATGGTTTCTGAACTTGATACTTGCTTAGTGTCAGAAATAGTAACAGCTGTTGGATGTCCTGCGGGTAAACTAAAAGCAGATTTTTGGAAGTTTTGTCATTACTCTTTGGATATTTAAATTAAATAAAATAAGTGGTCTTATAACAGAAAATTACTGATTAACAAAGTCTACTATCTCTTCCATGTCTGGGTCTATTATCAGCTTCGTCACATTCCATGTGTTAGATACCTTCAGTAGATCTGAAAAATTATTAACATAAGCCATAATTGCAATTTTAATACTTTTGACTGTCTGTAAAAGACAATACAATTCATACCTCGATAAATGTTGACTCTGCAAAATTGTAGGACGACAATTACAGGATTAGGGTTAGTGATACCAAAATAATCACTTAAATCTGTTGCATATTCTCCCCATAGCGTGCATTGAACTCTATTCTCCCTGTTAATTCTAATAATTGTTAGATCATTAATATGGATAATTCATTGTTATTTTGTATTTTCTTACATTTGATCTTCAAGGACGAAGTCTAGGTAGTTTGTTACTTGTCCGAAGACTTCTTTCTCCCTCACTCCTTGGATAGCCGACACCCTTCCAATAATATCTGAAATATAAATATTATGCTTCAATTATATTGAATTTGTGGAAAAAATATTTTTGCATTTGTATTTATCTACTCACTGATTAGACTTGTGCTCGAAACTGTTGTTAACTCATCAAATGGGATAAACTTAAACATTTGCACTGGGAATGCTTCTACTTCTGATTGCCTAATGCAGTGTGTGAAATTGTTGAAGTACATGACATACTTGAAGTCTGTTGTTTTTAATTTAAGCTGATTGTCTGCCACAATAAAGTTTCTCACGTGATACAGTTGACCTTCTTTCATTATTGCCCTGTATTGATTTATCTGAGATTTTCTGACTGTTCCATGTATTCTTTGCCCCTGTAATTGAATAAAATATGAAGTTAAATTTGGAGAAGGTATAACGAAAAATAATTTGAATATGATTAGTTTAAACATAGTTATTGCTGTATGAGTAATACTTACCTCTCTGTCATGAAAAATACATTCCAGGCTGAAAGCCTCTTGTTTGTTTCCATACGATGGTTTCTCATACATTCGTACTAACCGTAGTTTTAATGCCCATGTGCTCTTCGATGGATTAATATCTTTAATCAAGCTCCACATTGTCATTATTACTTCTCTGACATACAAATTATAAATGAAAATGGAAATAATGTCAAATTTATTGACATGAGAACATTTATAAATGATTAAGAATATTAAGACAAAACAGAGTGAAAAAAGAAGTGACCCGATACCTACAACTCAAGCACAGGAGGCTTTCTTGCATGTGCATTTTAGCTACCTATTTATTGAACAGGGTTTATTCTATCAAAGCGTCCAATGCTGCCGTACTGCTTTCCAGCCGTTGGATGATAGTGGTCAGCTGATCCAGCGTGGCAGTCACAGGAAGAGGCATGCAGCAAATTAGAATGTAACATGTGGACAATGTAAATTTTTTTTGGTTCGATTCTTCTTGTACTGTAATGTCTAAATAAAAAATTAGGATGTTCTTGTATAAAGCTGACACGTGTGATTGTAGTTTTGGAGGGAAAAATTGTTGCAGTGTATTCTTCTTTTATATATAGTAAGATATCTTTCCATGCCTTATATTTCTATTTCACACATTTCTCATATTAATTCCACATGAGTACAGGAACCCCACTTTTAGAGCCGGTGGACCAGAAACACTCCACAAGGCAGAATGCACCTGACCACTATTATTGCCGATGGATTAAAAAATAAACCTTATTGGCCCTAACTCAGACGGTGTTCCACTATAAGTATTTAGTATCTTTCCATGTCTTATCACCATAAAAGTTTGGTTTATCGAGCCTGGAATCCTCCGCTATTATAACTAGTGCACCGGAAACACTCAATAGACAGAATGCACCTAATCACTATTATAGCCGGTGGACTGAAAATCACTCCGTAAGGCACATCGTGCTTGATCACTATTATAGCCGGTGGACCAAATAATATATAACCTCACTTGGCCCTGGATTGATAATATTTCACTTTAAGTGTTTAGTGTTATATTTTATCTTATTCCACACACAACCCTGACTAGACATGCACGACCCACTCGACTTCCCAAAAATCATGTCCCATATCTTGGGACTTCTACTCCCTTTAATACATCTAGGCATTCCTTCCCACTATTTCCTCATTACCATGAATACCTAACTTTGAGGCCCACTTTCCATATCTCTGAGTCAACATAATATCACTCTCTAGGGTTTACTTCGAAAACACTAATTTGGCCTATATGGCCCAACCTTCCACTATCCCACACAACTCATGCTCCTCCAATTCTTCACCTCACTCGATTGATCCCCAAGCACCCATTTTACTTCCCATATAACACACGTGGCCATGAAACCCTAATTGGCCATCCCAAAACCCTAACACCTCTCTTTCCTCATATAATATTATTCATTCATCAGTCTTACTTACCATCACCTCTTCCACATAACACATATCCAACACAACCTATGATCTCGAGACTTCCTTTTCCCATTGTTTTCCACTCACCATGAGAACCTAAAACTCTTATTTTGTTACAAAAACCATCACTTCCCTTGATCCACACCTGACATCACAACCTCACTACCCAACTCCCACACATGATCACAAAAATCCAAGTTCACTCCCCGAAACCCTAGTACTTCTCCTTTCTTTTATGTCACACCCTCAACACCCAAATACATTTTCTCAATTGGCTCACTTTTCCTTCATGCGACACCCCTCTCATCCTTTATTCTCCATTCTAACCATCCCCGTTAGTTTTTCCCTCCTTGCACACTTCTCTCACTTAGGGTATCTTCCCAAAACCCTAGCCAAGTCTCCCATGCATTCTTACACCAACCCACTTACTATTTTTCACATATGGACTCCAATATCACCCTAACAATTCTTCCATTACCTTACTTAACCTTAAGTCAACTTTTTCCACATAAAATTAATACCTATGTAAATGGTTTTGACTTGGTTCACCAAAAATGACATTTTTCACACACATTAGGCCTTAACTATATCCTTACCTAAAACAACACCGGGATTGGAGCAAGCTCTTATGCCTCCTCAGGGTTTTGACTTGGTTCACCTATAAGAGGGAAATACTAAGGGCTAACTTCCCTCTTACCAAAATTATCATTATTTCCTACCTACCATTATCATAGCCTAATATTAGGATTAATAATAATAATAGCAGTAGTTTTATAAGTAAAAGTAGGGTATTATTCTTAAAGTAGCTAATTATACTATTAATAGCAAAAATAGGTATTGGTAGTTATATTGGTCCATATTAAAGTATTATTAGTAATATTTATATTACTAAAGATAATAGATTTACTATTAACAACAACAACAGCAACAATAATAATGATGATGATGATGATGTTTATGATAATCATAATAATAATAATACTAATGGTTTGAATCTTAAAAATAGTAATACTAGAGTTATAATAATACTAACAACAACAACAACAACAACAACAACAACAACAACAACAAGAATAATAATAATAAAAAATAATAATAATAATAATAATAATAACAATAATAATAACAATAATAATAATAATAATAATAATAATAATATCAATAGTAATAGTAATGATATTAATACTAATAAAATTAAATAATAATTGCATTAAATATGTTCAAAGGTCAGGGTGTTTAGGCTAGAAATAGTGGAGGAGGATATAGAGTTGAAGAAATGGGTTTATAGGCTAGAAGAGGGGGAGTGAGGGGGTGGTTGTGGGGGAGGTGGATGTTCTGGGTTGAGAGGGTTGGAATGGTGGTTGTGGCGGAATAAAAGGGGCTGCGTAGGTGGTGGCTGATGTGGTGGCTGAAGGTGGTGGAGGAGAAGGGAGGATGAAGGAGATGGAGGTAGAGAGAAAGGAAGGTAGGGGGAGGTAGATGAGGCTTTGGTGGGGTTTTTTGGAAGGTAGGGGAAGTGGTGGCTATGGTAGGGATGGCAGTGCATGGCAACAAGAAGGGTGGCGAGGGAAGAGAATGGGCGAGTTGGGGAGCCTACTTGGTGAGGCTTGGTTGGCTCATGTAAGGGAAATTAGAGGTGGTGGGTGTTGTGGTTCGGTGGGTGTAACACCCCGAGTCGACACGACCACGCGGGGGCTACCTTGGAGTGCTTTCGGATTGATTGGCTGGCCCCACAGATCAACACGAGTCCTTTTAGCACGCTTTGTCCTCACTCACGCACTTCCCGATAAATTTTCAGAAAATTTCCGAAACTTCCCAGGAGGTCACCCATCCTAAAATTACTCCATGGCCAGCACGCTTAACTGTGGAGTTTTTAGGACAGAATCACCAAAAGGATGGTATACCATGTTGATATAAGTAGCCAAATCAATCCTTATAACACTCTCCTCAATTTGGGGTATTACATTCACCCCCACTCAAAGAACGCAACGTCCTCGTTGCGCCTCAACCAATGACTGTCTCAATACAGTTCATCCCAAGAATCGTCCCGCTAGGTGACTGACTGGCTCATCCAAGTTCAGTTCACGGTCGCGGTTTCGCTCTGATACCATTTGTAACACCCCGAGTCGACACGACCACGCGGGGGCTACCTTGGAGTGCTTTCGGATTGATTGGCTGGCCCCACAGATCAACACGAGTCCTTTTAGCACGCTTTGTCCTCACTCACGCACTTCCCGATAAATTTTCAGAAAATTTCCGAAACTTCCCAGGAGGTCACCCATCCTAAAATTACTCCATGGCCAGCACGCTTAACTGTGGAGTTTTTAGGACAGAATCACCAAAAGGATGGTATACCATGTTGATATAAGTAGCCAAATCAATCCTTATAACACTCTCCTCAATTTGGGGTATTACAGTGGGGGTGATGTAGGGACGAGTTTGGCAGATGTTACGGGCAGCGGTGTTAGGCATGGGTGGCAGAGGAGGCGTCTGAAGAGGCGATGGCACAAGGGGGTTAAACTTTTTGGGCAGGAAAAGAAAGCTCGATTAAGGTCGGGTATGGGGTATTTACAGGCCAGTGGGGGTGGATACAATAGAGGGGGAAGAGAACAAGGGGGCAGGTATGGTAGGGTCGCCGACCGGTTGTGTTAGGCCGATATAGGCCTGCAAATGGTAGGGTACAGATTTGGTCGGAGGGAAGAAAAATGTAGGGAGGGGGCACGAGTGAGGGTAGCTGTGGGGTTGGTTGGGGTTGAAAAAGGAAAGGAAAAGGATGGGGATAGAGGAGGATGTAGGCCGACAGCAAAGGAGGAGGACGGTAGTGGCAGGGCTGGAGGTTTACTTGGGAGGAGTGGGAGGAATAAGACGAGTAGCGGGTCGACCGGTCTAGGGGAGATGAAAAGAAGAAAAAAAAGGGGGAGAACTAGATGGTTGGGCAGGTGAGGAGAAAAAAAAAGGAAAGGTGGGTGTAGGTTGGGTCATGTAGAAGAAAAATGAGGAGGTTTGGGCCGCGATAGGTGCAGGCCCATACCAGGGGAAGAAGGAGAAAAGAGAAAAAGAGAAAGGAGAGAAAGGGAAAAAAGAAAAAAGAAAAGATAGGTTGTTTGGGGTATTTAGAGTATTTTGGTATTTTGAATATTTAAGAATAATAATGTTTATTAAAATAATAATTACATTCCCTTTTTAGATTAATTTAGGGTATTTTGGATAATTTTTCCTAAATTCCATTTTAATTAGAAAACCATCCTATTTTTTTCTAGTTAAACTATTTATTAATTTCCTCTTAATTTTACCTTAAATACTTCCCCATATTTTAAATAAAATAATTTATTTAATTAATTTCTCTAATAAATTCTTATTTTAACAAAATTTCCTAAATTAGGGTTTTAGGGCATTTTATGGATAGCCGGAACATATGAGGCCTTTATAATCCATTCTAATAGAGGGAGGTTAGAGGATAAATTTTCAAGCATATCCACTTGCTCATTTTATTATTAGAAAAATGAGTGAAAGAGAATAATTTAATCTTTGTTAAGAAGAATATAGCTAGCAAATGGAGGTATTTAAATTAGTATAACTCCCATTATAATAGGAATATATGGGTACTTTGGGATTCTAGGTTTTTGGTTGATGAGTTTGATTAAAGCTTACAACCAAGGCATCCTGTGTGATGTGTAGAATATAAATGGAGATCATCAATTCATAGGAGGCTTTATATATGCTTTTAATATAAGAAATACTAAGAAACCTTTATGGAGATTGATGACCCACAAGGCTTTACAAATAAAGTCGTTGGTTTTTCTTAGTGATTTCAATGTTAATTTGAATTCGAGAGCGAAAGTAAGAGGAGATTCACCCTCTTTTTAGTATATGCAAGTTTTCTCTAATTTTATTCAAGCATTATATTTTGCTGATCCAAAAGTTTATAATTCTTTCTTAACATGGATGAATAAAATATGCGGTGGAGATGTTATGGCTTACAAACTTGATATTACTTTCTTGGATACACAATGGTAGTCTGTTTTCACTCACTTTTTTACAGAGTTTATACCCCCTTCTATTTCAGACCACTCGCGACAGTCATACATGATGGCCTAAATACTAAATTAGGATTAACTTTTTGATTTAATAACTGATGGATGGAGGAGGGCAGTTTTATGACTATTGTGCTCAAGCATTGGCATCACTCTTGGTCGGGTTGCGTCATCCTTAATATGCATAAAAAACTGATGCACTTGAATCCTACTTGCAAAGAGATGAATAAGAATAACTATAGAGGTATCAATTATAGAATGGACTTATCTTAGTTTACCTTGCATGATGCACATAATTGGCTTTTACAAAATGTTGGCAACAAATATTTTGAGGCTCATTTGCATTATTAAAATAGGTCTCCTTTAAGAAGTTTTCTCATTGTAAGGAAATATTTCTCAAGTAGATGGAAAAAATCTATTGACTCTGTGTGGGTGACTCCAATCATAGGTATTTTTTTGCACAAGTGAAGGGGCATCAAAATCATAACACCATTAATCGTCTTAAGCTAGAAGATGGGAGTATTGCTAATTAACTAGATGAAATCAAATGTTTTTTTTAATCCTTTTAGAATGAGTTATTAATTACCTTAGGAATGGCTTATGGCATGGTGAATGATCAAGTTATAGCCCATAGGGTAATGCTCCAAGAATCCTACAAGCATTCTCTCTTAGCACCTTTCTCCTATTATAAACTCAAGAAGGCTATGTTTTCCATTGGGGACAATAAGGCCCTAGAGGTGGAGGGGTTTTTAGCTAATTTATTCAAGAAAGCTTAGGTTATTATTGATAATGATGTGGTATTAGAAGTCACTTAGGTATTTTCTACTAGGGAAATCCATTAATACCTTAAAATTACATCATTGAACCACATTCTAAAAATAGAATAATGCTAGAAAGGTTAGTGAATGTTAACCAATCTCTTATTGTTGCAAGATCTATATGGCCATATCTAAAGTGCTTAGCTCTATACTTCAAGGAATTATGCCTTCCTTCATTGATCCTACCTTAATATAGTTTGTTTAAAGGGAGGCAAATAGGTGACAACATCTTATTAGCAGTTTGTGAGGAAATATACACAAAGGCATGCCACTCAAACATGCATGATGAAATTAGAAATTAAGAAGTCATGTGATACTATGCATTGGGGTTTCTTACAACAGATTCTCCATGCTCGCGGTTTCCCTGTATTGGTGGTAAAGCTAATTTTGGCTTGTTTCACCACTATGTCATTCTATGTGTTGTTAAATGGAGAGTCATCCACCCCTTTGAAGGGGAGAAGATGTCTAAGACAGAGAGATCCCCTTTCTTCTTATCTATTTATAATAATTTCTAACTATCTAATAAGGTATTTGAGACATTTATGGAAATATAATGATTTTAGAGGGCACTTGAGTTGCAACAAGCTGAGTGCTATTAACTTAGATTTTGTATATGACATGCTCCTCTTCTCCAGAGGAGATATTAACTTAGTGTCTAAACTTCTTGCTATGGTGGATTCTTTGTGTCTAGCATATTCATTCATAGATAAAAGTGCAATATTTACTCTAAGGGAGTTGAGATACCATTTAAAACCCAAATACTACACTTTACCAGATTCTATAAAGGAGGTTTTCATTTCACCTTTATAGATGCTCCATGTTCTTATAGTCAATTAACCACAAACTAAATGTAAATTTTAGTAGAAAATGTTGCAAAGAAGCTCACCAATTGGCATACTCATCTTCTCTCATATGCTAGTATAACTCGATTATTGAAGGTAGTTATCTTCATCATGCAAGTGTACAAGATCCAAGTATTTATTTTTCCTCAAAAATTAGTTCATCAGCTATAGGATATGCATCAGCAATTCCTGTGGAGTGGAAAGATAGATGTCCCAAGAAAGGCTCTAGTTGAATGGAAACTTGTACATCATCTAAATGTAAGGGAAATCTAGGTAGCATAAATTTGTAGAGCTAGAACTAGGTGGTAGTTGGTAAGATTTTATGAAACATTAGTTGGAAAGATGACTCATTTTAAGATTAAATGGGTCCATACAATATACCTCAAACAATATTCAGTTTGGGCTTTACCTTCAACTCACTTGTGCTCATGGCTTTTGCAAAAAATCCTTAAACTTAGACATATTAACCTTTATCCTTCATTACATTTACTTATCCTAAGTGATCATGTTCTTCTATTTTTTTCTCCCTCATTAGCTTCAAAATTTCCAAATCCTAACACTACATTTATCTTTTTTTCATTTCCCATGTTTTGCTTTATCAACTTCTTAATTTACTTTAATTTATCTCTTAAACATTTACTTTAAGTGTTTGGGGTTAAATTTTAGTGAAAGGTGGAGATGATTCTTATTTTGTCCTTAGTCAAATATTCCATATTTAGGATGAAGAGTTTCTATCTTTTTTCATTATTTTTCCTTTTCTTCCTTTGATTATCATGTTGTTTATTTCTTCTAAAGCTTATTATATTTTTTTTATGAAGGTGATCAAGAGACCCCTTAGAAGGTGGTGCCAAGATAGAGTTTATTTTATTTTGCTAAGGAGCTACATAATATAATCTAAACTCAAAAGTAGGAATTTATGTACTATGCTTTTTTTTTATTCTATGCATGTTAGCATATTTCTTTTAACAAAATCATATATATATATATATATATAGGATGCCAATTTAAGCATGGAAATATGTTATCATTTTGATTTTATGTTAAGCATGATTTGTGCAGTTTAATTGAGAGAAAAGACATGAATGTTTATGATAGTGTGTCAATTCCATTAATTTATATATACTATGTATGTCTTAATTTTATGATAAACATGTTAATATGTGTGACTTAGCATGTATGTGTATGTATATGAAGTTGGATAAAGAATGAGTTTTTACAACTATTTTTTGCTCTTGGCCTTAGGGCTATTTTTTGGGGTTTTTAGTTTTTTTTTTAATATTATCCAAGCATGTTATTATATGTATTTTAGTATGTATATATTTTTTTGTGAATTTGGTAGCATTTAGTTGAGATATGGAATTAGGGCTTTAAGTTTTCTCTTGGCCTCAGAGGTAAAACCATCCTTCCTATGAGTTTTGATAAAATTTAGGCTAACCATTATATTCATTAGGTACTTTACTCAAATTTTGATACATGATATATCAAGGTTTGGAGTTGATTAAGAGTAGTTATGATTTTTAGAAGTTTTGAGGTGTTTTATAACATTTCTATCTTTTTACATTAATTTTGCAAATTTTGGTTAAATAGTTATAAATTGATGATAAAATAAATTAATTTTAATATATAGGTTCCTTGGGTTTCATAAATTAGTTTACATAAGGGCTTAAAAACTTTTTTTGTACTCAATTATAATTTGAAGGGCATTTTGAGTAGTTTTATAAAGTTTTGGATTAGTAAAAATCTTATATCAGTCTTCTATGAGATTAGTTATTAAGTAAATTTTTTAAGCAAGGTTTAACACTATCATTAGGTTAGTCTATCTCTTAATATGGTTTAAATGGGTTACTAGCACTAGAGACATTATCATCATTTTATGTACAAATTGAGGTTTTCTAGATTTAGTTTGATCCTTAAGTTTGTCTTGTTGATGTTGATGAGTATACCTTTAATTTTGGGCAATTACATAGGTTATTTTGGGATTATTATAAATTAATAGAAGATTGTGGATTTTAATTGTGATTTAGTATTTTATATGAGTTTATTTGTTATGCTTAGTTGGACCTTAATATGAATTTATTTACCATAAATAGTGTGGGCCTTTGTGCCTTATGAATAGCATTAGCCTTTTGTGCTAAGTGAAAATTTTTAGGTCTTTCTACCACATAGTTGGCATTAGGCCTTGATCCTCTATAGATCAAGTACTCTATAATAATAATGGATCTTAATAAAGGAAATAATTAAGTGTCATTGAGGTGGCTATAAGTGTTATTATGTTTCCATTATATGTATTGGTGAAACCTTTAAATAAAACATTAACTACTAAAAGTAAAATAAATACATAAGCCATGACTTGTATTAATCTAGATGGCCTTTGAGTTAGGTTTGTTTTTCATACCATTTGGGAAGTTTTCATTTTAATGATCCTAGTTTCCCTACAAGGGTTAGAGAGACTCTTTTCTACTATATAGACATATAGAGTCCTATTAGGGGTTTATATACCTAAATGATTTAGTGTCCAAGTGTTTGGGAGTTCTTATTACATTTTAGGGAGGCTATCAAAAATAACCTTATTTAAGTATTAATGTAGATTTTATGGGAATTTTGGGCCATATATAGTAGGCTTAGTGTTGTTCATGCACTAGGATTATTAAGTCTTTGTTTTCAAGTTAAATAATAATCAATTGGTATGATCACCCCAATGGAATATAATAATTGGAAAATTATCATTTTGGTTATAGTTTTAGCCTTTATGTTGTTTTATATTTCCATATCTTCTTTATGCTCTTATGCTAATCGTAATTGTATTATTAACCTCATAAGTTAATTAATATATTAATCCTTATTTTGATGATACCAAATTTGTTTAAGGGTTCAACATGTTTGATTAAGCGTGCATGTACTAGAACACTAATATGCATAGAAACCACACTCACTCAATCTATCCCACAAGTGCAAATCTTAAAATAACAATCAATAATCTTTCACTCAAATGCAAGATTTAAGAGAGCACTCAAGTTTCAAGTACAAGAGAATATTATGTTGAGATTTTGATAGGGGAATACTTTAGGAAATGTTTTGACGTATTTTGAACAACATTTTGTTATTTGTTATGACAATTTCACCCTTTTCCCTGAGTTTTCATAGTTGTCCTAGTTTTGTAAGAAAATATCCAAATAAAGGTAATTTGGGTTGATAACAAAATAAAAGAAGCACAATATGGAAAGTAAGCTCGAAGTCAAGGAAATTTCGATAAAACATCATACAATACCAAAAAAGAGAAGTCATATGAAAAAAAATCAAGAGAAAATAATGAAAAGAGATGAAATATAGCTCCCCTATATTAATGGAAATATAGCTAGTATTTCCTTGGTTCTCTTTCCATACGTTCCACTAAATCATCTCACGTGTATAATGTTAGAGCAAATATATGGGTTCTCTCTATTTACTAATACAAATTATATTTTTGCCATATTTTAGATATGATTTTTATGATGATGCATGTGGGAATAAGGAATTATTACATTAGTAAAACTAATGCTGGATTAGGTTGGAATTAAGAAGAATAAGATTCGAAAGTGATGTATTCATGATGAAGATATTCGAACAAAGTAAGATAATGATGATGTTGATTCAAATATGGTGATGATGATGCATTGATGATGAGTGAATGATTATGGTGATTTGAATATGATGGATGAATGATGAATATGATTTGACATTGATGAGATGATGATGAGGATGTTTCGATGATTAGGGTTTGATGATGGATGGTTTCATGGGATAGGGTTAGGGTTAAGTTTCAAAAATTAGGGTTAAGGTTTCAAATGGTAAATTAGGGTTAGGGTTTTCAAATTAGGGATTTTATTTTGGGTTACAAAGTTTAGAATGATAGTACTTAGTTTCTAATTCACACAGACAAAGAGAATAAAGGTTTCAAGATTAATCGTTCACAAAAATTCGATTAAAATTAAGATAAACTCACACAGGATTTAATATTTGCAATTTGCATTAAACTTCAATTCAATCTTGATCTATCTCCAATCATTAGTTCTATATCTTTATATAGCCAAGGCTACCACTTACAAGATACTAGCTATAAGGTATAATGCTTCAAAAGATATCTAGCTAAAAGATACTAGAATATAGAATATTCTTCAAAGAGGTAGATTTATGTTACTTTATTCTCTAGCTAATCTATTACTCTACTAATGAATTAATTAAACAACTAAATCAACTAATATGAACATATGAACTGCATATTATTTCCCCTAATCATGTATCCATGCACTCCATGCTTGCCATACACATGCATGTATACGCCTAGTAGCTCGCATGGTATATTTCATCTATAACTAGCAATGTAACCATCATTTTCTCTTCAATTTTATGGGAGATCCTTTCTAAATAAAAAAAAAATTGGTTCCATAATTATGAATGTCAATTCTTGAGTGTTTTCTCCTGCATCATTCTCCCCTTGTTGGCTCAAATTTTCCCTTAAATTTGCATCATCATAGTAAGGGCTAATGTCTCCAACATTGAATGTCCTTGATACCCTACCATATGAATCTGGAAAATCTAGCTTATAAGAACTTTCCCCAAAATTTCAATGTACTTTGAAAGGGCCATCTACCCTTGGCATAATCTTTTTCTTCCTTAGATTAGGAATCTCTCCTTCCTCAAGTGCAACCATACCAAATCTTCCGGTTGGAAAACATGTTAACTCCTATATTTGTTTGGTCTTACCTCATATACTTCATTCGCCTTCTCAATATTTCACTTGATTTGTTGATGAATTTTTTGAAATAACTCCACTCTCTATCGTGCATCATAACTCTTCAACATCTCGAACCCCAAAAGCATTCCATCCATCATGGTAAGTACGATGGTCCTCTTAGATAATGCATCTACTACAACATTATTTTTTTCGTCCACATGCCTTGTAGAGAACACAAATGTTTGCAATAAGCTTATCCATTTAGAATGTCTTGGACTCACCTTCTTTTAAACATGTTGATTCTTCACACTCTCATGATCCAAGTGAAGTGCAAAAGGCTTGGGTCTCAAGTAATGGCTCCATGTCTCCAAACAAAGCACAACAGCATATAACTCTTTATCATATGTCGAATAGTTGAGTCTTGCACCATTCAACTTTTCACTAAAGAAAGAAATCAGTTTCCTTTATTGTGAAGCACACCCCTAATGCCTACACGACTAGCATCACATGTTACTTCAAACAAGTTATCAAGATAAGGTAAAGATAATACCGATGCGTTTAAGAGCTTTGTCTTCAAGCCTTCAAAACCCTTTGTTGCTTGATAATTCAAATGGAACTCTCCTTTCTACATCAATTATATGATTGGTGTTGCAATGGTAGAGAATTATTTGATGAACTACTTATAGAATGAGTCCAAACCATTGAAACTTCGTGGCAATTAGTAGGAATAGGCCAAGTTTGGATAGCTTTCACCTTTAATGGATCAACTCTAATACAATCTCCACTCACAATATAACCAAGGAAAATCACCCTCTCTATCATAAAATCATATTTCTCTAGATTACCATAGAGCTTCACCTCTCTAAGCTTGTCAAATATCCTCTTTAAGTGTTATATGTTCTCAAACTCACTCTTGCTATACACTAAGATATCATCAAGGTAAACAACAACAAAGACTCCAAGGAAGGGTCTAAGTACCTCGGTCATCAATCTCATGAAGGAAATTGATGCATTACATAGCCTAAATGGCATCACCAACCACTCATATAACCCATACTTAGTCTTAAAGGTTGTCTTCCACTTGTGCCCTTCCCTTATTATCATTTGATGATAGCCTCTCCTAAGATCAATCTCTAAGAACATCTTTGCACCATGCAACTTATCTAACATGTCATCCAATCTTGGCATTAGATATCTATACTTGATTGTGATGTTTTTGATTGCTCTCAAACCAATACACATCCTCCATGTACCATCCTTCTTCGACACCAACAAAGATGGAGCACCACATGGACTTATACTCTCCCGAATACAACCTCAGTCCAACAACCCTTGCACTTGTCTCTGTAGCTCCTTAGCCTCCTCCATATTACACCTAAAAGCTATCTTGTTTGGTAATGGGACTCCTGAAATAAGATCAATAGCATGCTCAATACCTCTCAAAGGAGATAGCCTAATTAGCAACTCGTCCGAAAAAATATCGGCATACTCTCTCAACACTTGTTGCAATTTTTGATCCATACTAGCATTCTCCCCTCACTGAACTTCCTTTTCCATCAATGCATAGGATATCTTCTCATCTTTGATAGCTTCAATCATCTCATACTCATTAAGGTCAAAAACTCCATGATACACTTCTTTCTTCCCTTCCTATACTCGACATCTACCTTCTTTTTTTCTTCCTTTTTTTTCTGCATGCTCTCAGTTACTTCACTATTTTCTTTCCTCAAAATTGAATCATCAACATCTAGATTAGGTTTTAGCTTAAAACTCTTTTGGCCCTTACACACCACATACTCATTAAGAACTCCATCATGCATAACCTTCCTATCAAATTTCCACTGCCTCCACAAAAAAATGTGACAAACATCCATAGGTAAAATATCTCGTAAAGCATCATCAAAATAATTTTCAAACTTTAAAGAGATAAGAGTTTGTTTGGTTACCCTTACGCCTTTGTCTTTGTTGAGCCATTGGAGTGAACATTGTCTTGGATGACCTATGGTTTCCAAACCGAGCTTGTTCCCCATCTTCTCACTAAGAACATTAGTGCATGAGCCACTTTTAATTATAACTTGACACACATTATCACCAATTCTACACTTGGCCTTGAAAATCTTCTCCCTTTGAGTAAGTAGAGGTTGTTATTGTACTTAGAGCACCCTTGGCAATGCATAGAAATCCACTTGGCCCTCTTCTAAACCATCCTATGGGCTATCACTCGCTTCTTCAAGGTCTCCATAAAGCCCTTTATTCTCATCACAAGCCTTTATTCTTGCTATCTTCTTCAAAGTTAGTACCCTTTGGTTTGGATAATCCCGAGCAAAGTGACCATCACCTCTACACTTGAAGCATTGCTTGTTCACCTTATCAACAAATTAATGCTTGCCCTTTTCTTAATGTGTGTACCTCCTAACATTGTCTTGATTTGTGACTTGACAAATTGGTGACTTCAATACCCCCTTGAAAGTCAAACCATACAGAGCATTAGTTGACTTATTCCGTGGCTTTCTTCTCTTCAACTATTACTCAAACTTGATTGCTAACTTGGCGAGGTCTTCAAACACTTCGTAAGGATACACCTCCACCTTCTCTCTAAGATTCATATTTATCCCTCCCATAAATCGTGCACATCTTTGTTCTTCTTGTTCTTGGACATCACAAATAAAAGCTAACCTTTCGAACTCTCTAATGTATTCCTCAACTTCGGGCAACCCTTACCTTAAAGTAGTCATCTTTAAAAATTCTCTTGTTTATATTCTCGAGGCACAAATTCCTTCATCAAGTCTTTTATTTTTTAATTTTTTTCATGACCTAATTTATTGTTTTCCTACTGTCTCCATTCTCCTTTTCAAATTATTATACCCCACTCTTCTCATCACCAATATCTTTATACTCAAAAGTAAATTCAATAATTTGCAACCATTCAATAAAAGATTCCAAGTCAAGATTACACTCAAAGTTAGGTATATCAAATTGAATTCCTTTCTCCACATCATCGTAGGTGAAATGCCCCAGAATTATATACTTAGATATACTACTAAATAAGGATTTATTAAGAAATTAATTTATTTTATTACTTTATTTGGAATAAGAGGGATTTATTTAGGGCAAATTAATAGGAATTTATAAATATTTTTTTTAGAAGAAAAATTTGACTATTGTTATTTAAAAAGGAATTTAGGAGAAATATTTTTAAAAAAACCCTAAATTAGCCTAAATAGAAAATTTAATATTATTTTAAATAAATATTTTATTTTAGATACCTAAATTATTCAAATTAATTTATTCAAACCCAAAACCTAAATTTTTCCTTTCTTTTTCTTTTCTCCTTTTTCTTTTTCTCCTTCTCTTCTTCCGTCAGTTGGGCCTGACGCGGCCCAACCCACCTTCTCCTTGTCTTCTCCTTCATCCGCGGCCCAGCGCTGCTGCATCCTTATGCAGAGATTCAATGCCGCGTTTCGACTCGTTTTCGGATGAGACGGTGCGTCTCATTTAATGACCAAACTAACCGGCGCGACCGGCCTGGTTCTTCTTTTTCTTTTCCTTCCCGGCCGACCGGCCCACCTCCCTTCTCCTTCCTTCTTCCTCCCTTATCCTCTGTCGACGCAGCCTGCAACTCCCAGCCCGAAAATGGCGGCGCCGGCCACGACGAATTTGACCGGTCGATTCACCCTTTTTTTCTTCCTCTTGACTCGCAATTTGACTTGGAACAATCGATTATCCTCAACTCCCACTCGTTTCCTCTCTTTTGCTTCGCGAAAGTTTGACCCTAACCCAAACTAACGCCGACCGATTTCTATCACTGGCCACCTAAACCCTAGCAATAAATACCATCCAGGCAACCCCCAAAACCCTAATAACCCATCTAAACTCTATAAGTAGCCTAATGGTGGATGTTTTCGAGACTTCTTCTTCTCGAAAACCCTAAGAGAGATCTGTCTGCCACCGCCCCATTAGACGCCATTATCTCCTCCCTCGGCCAACTTCAACACCTCCTCTTGCTACCAATCTTTTCCCTGCAATACTATATAATTAACTAAACTAACCTTATTCCCCGATTCATCATGTGCAAGCTTCTATAATCATCTAAAGTTGGCTAGTTGGTTCGACAAGGATCTTGACCCCGAGACAGTGAACCACCGTCCACCGCCACTTCTGCCACTTCTAACACCTATTAAACCAACTATTAACTCCTACTAATTATCCTCTACTGCCCCATATAATTATTTTAATTTTCTTCCTCTCCATCACCCATTTTCCTAATTTTTAGCCCCCTTAGACCCATTTTCCAGCCACCTCCGGGAACCATCGACGGTGCCACCTTCATCCTCCAACTCAAGGTGATGCCATAGACATTTTAAATACTTTATTTCGAATTATTTATAATTATTCTAATTTTAGCCAAAATTTTAGTATTAATTCAACTTTAATTATTATTATTATAATTATTATTATTAGTAATATTGACTGTATTCTAATTTCTAAATTTTGGTTACAAATCTGGGAGTATTAGTGAGTAAGATACAGTAATTATCTCAGCCTTTACCTATTTACTTAGATTTTTACATAATTGATGTTATTCTTAATAATATTATTATTATTAATATTATTAGTATAATTATTTGGTTGATACTGTGATTATTACTGGAAGAACAGAGGCCTTAAATTTTAATTAGGCCTCGCATTTATAAAATTTATTAACATTATTTTAATTATATTACCATTATTACCTTTATTAAAATATAATATAAGTATATATATACATTATTAATTTTATTATCACAATTCTGAATAGTATTATGTTTATCATTGTGGGCGGGTTAGAAATCCAACTTTTAATTTTAAGAATTTTGATATCATTAATATCTAATATTCTATTTATAAAAAGTATCATTAATATTATTATACTTTATTTATATTACTAATTATTTTTATTACTATTATTCTTATTATTGTTATTATTATCATCATCATAGTTATGATATTATTAAATCTATTTTGGGAGAAGGGTAGAAACCCTTAGTTTATCACCTTTTCAAAAGAAAATAAGTGAATTAATTATATTAGTTCCTATAGTTAATTATTAAATAGTAAAATGTCATCCTAAAACCAAACCTAGAAATAAGTTAGAATTATATAAGAGAATCTAATTCTAGTATGCTTTGATATAATAGGCGAACCCAATCAAATCCCTCAAGTGGAATAGGAGCGTGCACCAAGACCGGTGTCATATTAGGTAAGGGGTGCTAAGGCCTTTTTGTGTGCTTTTATGCATTATGTGATTCGCATGCTATGTATCATATGTCTATCATTATTATTTATGTTATATACGATGTGATGTGGAGTCCACGTATGATCTTGGTTTGTTATATGGCATGGGTTTTATTTATATGTGATAATATGTGATTTGGCCTTAATACATGCATGTTAGGGTTCACACGGTGTTATTAATATTGCATGGTGTTAGGGTTTCACATGACGATATTAATGTTGCATGGCAATATTAGGGTTGCGTGGGAGTATGGTACGTTGCATGGTAGAATTAGGGTTTGCATGGAAAGGTGGTACGTTGCATGACAATATTAGGGTTTCATGGAAATGTGGTACGTTGCATGGCAATATTATGGTTGCATGGAAAGGTGGTACATTGCATGATAATATTAGGGTTGCATGGAAAGATGGTACGTTGCATGGTAGTATTAGGGTTTCATGGAGGTGTGGTGTGTTGCATGGGAGTTAGGGTTTGCATGGAAGGGTGACTTACATGGAGCTAGGGTTTGCATGGGAGTCAGGGTTGCATAGAAGTGTAGTTTACGTGGAACTAGGGTTTGTAAGAGAGCTAGGGTTTTGCATAAGAGCTAGGGTTTGCATGAAGTTAGCCATACATGTCCAAGGTGAAAGCTTTTGAATAAGATACCTAAGACACTAATCATTTAAAGTGGAAGATTATTGAGTCGGGTCCAGCCGATCCACCGGTTAGGAATAGTGGTTAGGGTTATTACCCTATTGCAACTGATCCACCGGTAATAATAGTGGTGAGGACTTTGTCCCGCAAGTGTCCGGCCCACCGGAAATAATAGTGGGGTGACTCGAGCTCAATAAAAATAAATCATAGTTGCCAAAACATTTAAAAGGTACTAATTACTTATAGTGGAACACCATGTGAGCAGGAACCAGCCGATCCACCGATAAGGAATAGTGGTGAGGACTTTGTCCCGCAAGTGGCCGATCCACCGGCGAATAATAGTGGTGTGGACTTTGTCCCGCAAGTGATCGGCCCACCGGAAATAATAGTGGGGTGTTCCTGTATTTACATGGATTTGATAAAAGGCATGGTGCGTATTGACTTATGATAAAAGATTAATTAAATAATTAATCCAGACTATGATTGGGCCTTTATGTATCTATCCGAATTATTGTTCGTTATTATGTGATCATGTTGATCTTTATGTTCTTTTATTCCCATACATGATTTATGTATTTATGTGTTGGCCTTAGTGATCAAGTCACCTTACTCAGTACTGGACCCGTACTGATACTACCTTGGTTGATGGGTCCTGTGATGATCCACTAATGGTGGGGAGTAGACCTCTTGTGCAGGTTTAAGATCATAGACTATTTTGGGGTGGCAGGCCTGACTTGAGTGAGTAGGCAATCCGGAATTTGACCCATCGGGTTTTATCTTGTTTAAATTTATTTCTATTTGGAAGTTACAAGTGTTATTTGAAACTTCAAGGGTATTAAAATTAACTCTTAATTTCTCGTACTCTAATTTTGTGTATGATCTTTCGAATCCTTTTATGAATTGTTAATTTGAATTTAACGTAAATCTTTTCTTTAGCCTTAGCACTTGGTACTGGAACGGTTGGAGAGAACCGGTCTGGTACTAAGTGTGGTGGTAACATTCCCAGAATTCATAGGTTTTAAGTGTTTCTATCTTAATTGCTTCTATTTTTAAAAAAAAATTAGTGAATTTGGGGTGTTACAGTAGGTTCTTCTTGAGGTGTCATATGGGGTGTTACACTCTGTTATCCTTGCTCCATTCAATTTTGTGCCTTTCCTATGTGGTCTTCTTCTACTTGTTTCCCTCATTTTTGTAGCTGCACATGTGACCATTGAGTTTATGAAGTTTCTATTCTTCCCACATGTAGCTTTACCTCCTTAATTTTATCCATCAAGACCTTGAGAATATCTCTCAAGTCCTCCTCTTGGTTTGCCATCTCCTCCCCTCATCAACCAAGTAGTGTTTATCCAAACATGCCTCCAAGTGCTAGATTTTTAGTGTCTTCTTCATGAATTCTTGGGAGAATATTGAAGAAGATGCACGTTCTTAAAGAATCTTGAAGTAAAGAAACATTCTTGCAAGAATCTTAAAGGAAATATTGGATCTTGATCACATAGAACAAAACCTAAGGCTTTGATACCAAAATTGATGTGTGTGGGAATGTGAATTATTAAATTGGTAAAATTAATTCTCAATTAGGTTGGAATTAAGAAGAATAAGATTATAAAGTGATGTATTGATGATGAAGATATTCAAATAAGGTAATATAATGATGATGATGATTTGTCAATGATGAGTGAATGATTATGCTAATTTGAATTTGATGGATGAATGATGAATATGTTTCAAAAATGATGAGGATGATTTAATGATTTGGGTTTGATGATGGATGGTTTTGTGTTTTAGGGTTAGGGTTAGGGTTTAGTTTGAAAAATTTTGGTTAGGTTTTTGAATGGTAAATTAGGGTTAGGGTTTTTCATATTAGGGCTTTGATTTTGGGATGTGTTTGGACCGTGAATATGGCTAGAAAGGTGTGGGTTATGGAGTTTAAAAAGATATTACTTAATCTGTAATTCACACAGATGAAGAGATTAAGGGTTTCAAGATTAATCGTTTAAATAGATTCGATTAAAATTGAGATGAACTCACGTAGAATTCAATATTTACAATTTGTATTCAACTTCAATTCAACCGTGATCTGTCTCCAATCATGGGTTCTATAGCTTTATTTATCCAAGGATACCGATTACACGGTACTAGCTAAAAGGTATAATGCTTCAAAAGATACCTAGCTAAAAGATACTAGAATATAGAATATTCTTTAGAAAGGTAGATTTATGCTACTATATTCTCTAGCTAATCTCTAATGCTACTAATTTTTTAATTAATTAACTAAATCAAATAATATGTGCATCTGAGTTTCATATTATTTCCCCCATGTATCTAGCCATGCACTTTATATATGCCATACACATGCACGTATACGCCTAGTAGCTTATATGGTACATTTCATCTATAACAAGCAACATAACCATCCTTTTATCTTCAATTTTGTGGGAGATCCTTTCTATATGAATAACAATTGGTTCCATACTTATGAATGTGAAATATTGAGTATTTTCTCCATCATCATATAACCTTCTGTCTATATATATAACATATATTATGTCAAATAGAAAATATATGGGGCACTACAATGAGAGATTCAACTTTGTTTTCATTATTTCTAAACAATTAGGGTTTTTTTTGTTTAGTTAGTTAGTTATTGTAATTGAAGGATTGAAGTTCATATGATGTTTGCGATTCCACAATCTTCTAAGTTTTTTCTTACCATTATTTTGCTTATTTATTTCACACTTTTTATTTTTAGTAATGCAAATCTCGTTATTAGCTTAATTAATTGAGTTTGTGTTTTTTTGAAATTTAATTTAATCTTTGTTATTTTATTTCACTCAGTTAATTAAACTTATGATTTTTATGTGTTTCGATTATGTGTTTTTTTAATTTAACAGTATTCTTGTATAGATTAGTATGGGGTAGGAGGATAATTAACTATTAGGGGATAATTAATCATGAGATGTGAATAAGACTTAATTTTATTGTATATTTTTAGTTAGTTTAACAAACTCATTTTATTGATCTCCGATCCAATATTTGTGCTGTATTATCTAGCTTCATCACTTGGTTAATTTGGGAGCTAATTAGATGCTAGGGTATTATAATAAATATGTAATTGTAAACATATACATCCACAAGTAGCAAATAGGTTATTAATTTAATCTATGTTTATTAATCTATAGAACTTCATAATTTGAGTGACTGTAGTTATGGTTCTAGTTTGTTGCTTCCTAATCAATAATGCGACTATAAATTAAATATAGAGATCATATCCTAGGTTATTAATTAGTTAAACAATAAATCATATGCAAAAATTGTTTTATTTCCTTAAAGTGATGTTAGGAAGTGAATGTGTGCGAGCTTCTATAGATTATATTAGAAATATTACATAAGAACTTTATTCGATGATTGGTTGGTATCCTTACACTAATATGTCCTCTAACCTCCATTATCCCATTATTGTTATTCAGTTATTTTTTTAATTGCTAGTTTTATTCTTTTCATTATTAGTTATTAGTTATTAGTTTTCCTAATTTTATAGCTCTAGAAATTTATATGATACTAGAAATATACAAATGAGATTATGGTATTCTTAAGATTGACCCCTACTCACTATTTACTATTTTTATGTGTGTTTAGGGTTTAATTTGGTGTGTCTATGACAATACATCAATTATTGGCACCATTATCAAGGATTGAAAACTTTAATTATTACTTATATTATTATTTTACTTATTTATTAATATCGTCTTCTAATTACAACTCATTTTTTTCATCTTGTGTACATCCAATAGGAATCCACATTTGAAAGCACTTGCTAGGAAAATTACTTATCAACTCATTCAATTAGTGGATCCTAATTCTTTCTCACTAGTGGTAAATAGAATTCTAAGGGAACTAGAATATGCTCATACTATTCCTTTACCACTATGTGATATCTCATCATTAGCCAAAGAAAGCATCAAAGAAAATTTTGATGAACTTCTTAATGAAACAAATGCAGACCAAACTTTGAAGGGACTTGTAGCTCATACCTTTAATCCTAATTTTCTTTGCATTAATTATCTTGATAAATATGATGAGTGTGATATTGGACCTAGAATAATATGTGTGCTTCCTATTTTTAAAACCTTTTGAGATACTAGCTCTTCTATATCAATCTACATCACTAATATAAAAAAAAAACTTATCATAGAACTTTATATAACTTGTTTTGGGATGAAACCAATAGGAGTAAGTGTAGATCAACTTAAATTAAAAGTTTTCCCTTTACTTTAACTAATGCTTCTGAAGAGTGGTTATATGATTTATCTACTAGATCTGTTAACACTTAGGTTGATATGCAAGAATTATTTCTAGAAAAGTAATTTTCATTATCAAGGAATACGAATAATAGAAAAGAAATATGTGTTATTAGGCAGGATGAGGGAGAGCATTTACATAAATATTGGATTTTTTTAAAAAAAATTATGTGGTATTTGCTTTAACCTTAAAATTAGTAAACAAATATTAATACAATATTTTGATAAAGGACCAATGCCTATGGATTCTAATATAATAGATGCTACTAGTGGAGGAGAATTAATAGATAAAATTTTAATTAAAGCTAGAAGGATAATATATAATATAACATCTAATTCCCATTATTTTTGTACTAGAATTACTACCTCTTCCTCTCACCTTTTAAAGAAGATAAGTGCAATATAATTTAATGAAAAATTAAATAATTTGAATTTATTATTTGTAAATGTAGTGAGGGGAGGAGTGTCAGTTCAAGTATACGGAATATGTTTTTATGTGCGTCATGTTACAAATGCATGTCCTATTCTACAAGAAGAGAAATAAGTTAATGCGATTGGTGGACTCAAGGAAACCCACATTATGATCCCTATGTCCCAACTTATAACTCGGAATGGAGGGATCATTCCAACCTAATGAATGGGAATAATAAAATATCACCACTGTACCAAAATAAATAAAATTATAACCAACCACCTATATTCTACTTCATTCCTCCCAACCAATCGAAATTGCCATTTATGTAACCACCTCAACCATTAGTACCACTGACAGATGGAATATATATACTATTTTTCCGTGCAGAAATTTCATTTATTCCTCACTATTCTTATAAGATTTAGTATTTTCTCGAGTTTTTCTCTTTTGAATAGATTTTGCAGAAAAAGATAAAAATGAAGAAATTCAAAGGAAAAATGGAAGGAAAGAAGAAATGAAGAAAGAGGTGTTAAAATTGTTATCTGTGGGAGTCATTTATCCAATTTCTGATAGTATTTGGGTTACTCCTCATCAAGTAGTACTCAAAAAAACAGAAATCACTGTAGTGGAGAATGATAATGTAACACCCCCCAAAATTCACTCCTAAAATTTTTTTTTAAAGAATAAAGCGGAAGCTATAATAGAATTTGGGGAATGTTACCACCACATCTAACACAAGATAAATGTCCACCATTTATCTCATGCTAGATGCAAGGCTAAAACCTATCAAACAAAATTTCAAACATCTATGCCTTGAGGATAAACTCCCACAAGGAGATATCCATAGGTAGATGGTAAGTGAATCAATTCACTAAATAAAATCATCGCTGAATGAATCAGCGGAACCTATGAAATAAATCCGAATTTTAAAAGCTTATCAGAGTATGAGGAATTAAAATTCAATTACAACACCCTTCAAATTTTAAATACAACACTTGAAACTTCTGAAAATAAATACAATCAAACAAGATAAATCCCAATAGATCAAATTCCAGATTGCCTACTCTCTCAAGCCAAGCCTTCCACCCAAAAATAATATTCGATCTCAAACCTGCACAAGAGGTCTGCTCCCCACCATTAGTGGATCATCAGAAGACTTATTAAACTAAGGTAGTATCAGTATGGGTTCAATACTGAATAAATTTCACTACCCTATCTTATGGGAGAGGCGTAAACTGTAACATCAACTGCATATTGAATCATGGTGCATTACATTGATACAATATTATGCATACTCAATACCCACATCATAAACCCTACCATACACATATAATAACATGCGAAACATATGTAACATCCTATTTAAACATTTAAGTGTGGTATGATGGAAATATTCTTAACCGATGGAACGGCTACACCTGAGCCACTATTATCATCCGGTGGAACGGACCCTACACCTTGGCCCAACTCACGAGATCTTCCACTTTTAATTATTAGTATCTTATTCAAGGATTTTAACCGACCATAAATCAGGCCCACATGAATAATTCCATGACACAAGGATACAACATAAGGTATCAAATAGTTTCAAATCCATACTCAATCCTTCCCATACTCAAATACATACCATATTCAACGTCATACTAACGTGCATTAGCATTCAGGCTATGAGTTCATACATACATAAAATTACCACACAGAACACATAATACGCTTGACATAATTAAGAAATAAATAACCATGCTCGTCACCTTCTACTTCAAGTAGACATACATTCAAATTCCACCATAAGTAAAGGTAAGTAATGACTTACCTAAATCCGAAGCTAGCCAAGCAAATTGATAAAGAGTGATAGCTATCGAAAGCTCGACAATCCATGAGAAAATTTTCCTAGATCGCCGATAGAAATCGGAACTAGGATAGAAACTATCTTATCATTTAATAATTCATATATTGTAACACAATCAAGACAAACGACCTTTCTTGGAAAACGTGTCCATAACCTAGGACTCAAGAGCATAGCTCTATTAGGATTTAAGATTAAATATAAATCAAATTGGATTAACACACATATCACTTGGGACCTTTCAAATTAATTTGGAAAGCCCGAGAAAGAATAATTGATTATAAGTTAATTAATCGAAAATGACTTATTCATTAGATTTTACAACCAAATAGGTAAACCAACCATTTTCATAGAACCAAATCCAAACCGATTAGGTAAAAACATAATTCAAATGATTTTAATCAAAGCCAAAAATCGATAAGGTAAAAGAAGCATAGCATAATCAATTTTATAAAATCATATCCGACAAATTAGGGTTTTTAATGCTCGAACTACGAACCGACTAATTAACTTTTATCATCTCAAATTGATAGCTTAAGAGTATGATTAAACTGATTTTAAATAAATCTAGATAATGAATTTCAATAAAACAATCTTTCGATTAGCCAATTCAAGACGATCTGTTTTCAAAATTTGGGTTTTAAAGCCCACGACACAAACTCAGGTAATTCAAATCAATTAATTCCAATTAAAGGTATTAGAATGCAATTAGGATCATTTCAATTATTTCTATAAATTTAATTTTAGAAAAACAATTATACATATGATCAATTTCATAATTTCACTTGAAATATAGGGTTTTAGGCTTGAAAATACAATTTGGTTGAATTCTATTAATTTATTTAAATTAAATGTTTAGAAATGCAATTTGACATATTTTATAACATATCGTATAATCAATTTCCCAAAACCAATAAAAGAAATACCCAATTCAGCATAATTAGGATTTTTGAGCCTAGAATACAAATCTGATCAATTCTTGCTAAAATATATAAATTTATGGTTTGGAAATGTAATTAATTATATTCTAATATAAATTATATCGTCGATTGAATAAAACAACCCAATTACACAATCTAGTTTAGTCCCGCAAGAGTTTTGACCTAAAAATTTAATTCCGATTAATTGCGCACAATTTTCCCAAATCAACACTTCTGATATGAAATTAAATACATTTCAAACGATATTATAAAATCAATTGAGCGAAACGACTCAATTATGTGACCCAATTTCATTCCACATAAATTTTAACCTAGGAATCAAATTCCGATTCATTCCGCATAAAATTTTCAAATTGACGGTTCCGTCATAAAATTAGATACATTTTAAAACGTATTGCATAATAAATTTATCCAAAATCGCCAAATCGGGCGTATCTGAAAAATTCAGGTATAACCCGGCCAAAAATTCAATTTTCACAAATCATTCAAATACACTACAATCAACCACTCTAAATCAATCATACAACATATATATACATAATCAAACATAAGCTAATTCATACTCACTTAATCAAATCCATATTAGGGTTTTTAAAAATTTATACCAAACAAAAATCAGCAAATCGGAGCAAGGGAAGGCTGGAGAAGATTGGTCAGAGGCCGAGGGTTGCTCGCCGGCAGTCAGCGACGCTCGCCGTGGGTGGACAATGGTGGCATAGCCTACATTGCTGCTTGTCACTGCTGCAGCGTGCGGTTGCTACTGGCTTCTTCTGCTCCTGTGCATGGTTGCCGCTGCTTTTGGCGTCAATGGTGGTGGCGGTCGGTCGACTGGAGCAGGGAGGAGCTAGGGAGAATGAGGTAGACTGGGGTTTGGGGCTGCGAACAGGGAGCAAGCGCAGGGGTGTCGGGAAAGGAAAAGAGAAGAGAGAAAAGGAAAAGAAGAGGGGGGGTCGGTCGGCCGGGGTTGGTCTTTTTTTTTTCTTTTTTTTACAAATATAAGTATAAAATAAAATACTAAAGACCTAAATTTATTATTGAAAGATTTTACCTAAAATTTATTCAACGAGAATTATTTCGTAAAAATCTGAAAGTTTGAGATAGATAAAAAAGCTATATAAAGAATTTATGAAACATTTTCAAAAGAATTTACCAACAAACGCAAATATCTATATTATATACGAAAATAAATTATAAGACCCCAGAATAATATTTAAAAACTTATAATAAAATATTTAAATCAAATTCTAATAAACTGAGACTAATTTAAATAATTTCCGAAATCGGTTATCCGCAAAAAAAAAGCATAAAACGAAAGAAAATTAATTTTAGAAAGAAATTCATAAATAAGCAAAATAATTTTCGAAATCGGTTATCCGAAAATCTTTTTAATTCAAAACTTCCTGAAAATATTAACGATTTTTGAAAATGAATAAATTTAAAGTCAGAAATATTTTCTACGGATAAAATCTTTAAAATAAATTTAACTATTTAAACAAAAATTCTATAATTTAAATAATATATATATCGTTAATGAAATATAACTCCAAAATAAAGTCGTAATCACACGACAAAATTATAATAAAAAATGAAATCAAAATATAAAAAATCATCATACGAGAAAGAACAAGAATACATATTTTTAACCGAAAATCAAAATCATAAGAATATAATAAAATCATAGTCGTGAACGAATTTATCTAGAATGGTCCGCAACGACAACGATTAGTTAAATTCAAATATGAAGTCGAAATCATCGATAAATCCATAAAACGAATCGAAATTAAAATAATTAAATATTTACATCAAATTGTGCTAATAAAATCATTTTGCTTAATAAAATTAGATTTAGAAAATACGGGGTATTACAGATAAGGGAGAAATAATTCCTACTAGAGTTCAAAATGGTTGGAGGATATGTGTAGATTATACGAAGTTGAACTCCATGACTAGGAAAGATCATTTCCCTCTACCATTTATGTATCAAATGTTAGATAGACTAGCGGGCCATGCTTATTATTGTTCATATGGTACATTTGCATATTGTCGCATGCTATTTGGGCTATGCAATGCCCGTGCGACATTTCAAAGATGTATGGTAAGTATATTTTGTGAATAATTGGAGAAAATAATAGAGGTATTCATGGATTATTTTAGTATTCATGGGTATACTTTTGAAATAAATCTTGTGCTAAACTCTAAAAAATTTCCATTTTATGGTTCAATAAGGGATAGTTTTGGACATGTCATTTCGGCTCAAGGAATTGAAGTAGATAAGGAAAAGATCAATCTAATAGCTTCATTACCTTATCCGTTGACTGTTAAAGATGTGCTTTCATTCTTGGGACATGCCGGATTTTATCGCCGATTCATCAAGGATTTTTCTAAAATAGCCCAACCTTTGTGTAAGCTTCTTTAGAAAGAAACGAAGTTTCAATTTGATGATGCATGCAAGAAAGCATTTGAACATTTGAAGGAAAAATTGATTAATGTACCCATACTTCAACCACCTTATTGGAATTTTCCCTTTGAATTAATGTGTGATACATTTAACTGTACTATTGGTGTAGTGTTAGGTCAAAGGATTGGGAAAGATCCACATGTGATATTCTATTCCTCACGAAATTTGAATGAAGCTCAACTTAATTACACAACCACTGAGAAGGAGCTTCTCGTTATTGTCTTTGCTTTGGATAAATTTTGTTCTTATCATTTCGGCACTGATATTATTGTTTATTCTGACGATGAAGCTTTGAAATATCTATTGGCAAAGAAGGAAGGAAAACTAACATTGATTAGATGGATACTTCTACTCCAAGAATTCAATCTGCAAATCAAAGATAAAAACGGACTAGAAAATGGAGTAGCAGATCATCTAAGTAGATTAATTAAGGAGGTTGAAGTTGAGGCACCCATCAATGAAGCATTTCCAGACAAAAAACTTCATGCAATTGGAAATGAGATACCATAGTATGCTGATATGGTAAATTTTTTTGTCACAAAAGTATTTCCTTCATATTTTACTAAAGCACAAAAGAATAGAATCAAGAGTCAATCAAAATATTTTGTATGGGATGATCCATATTTGTGGAAACAATGTGTTGACCAAATCATTAGAAGGTGTATTCCTGATTGTGAAATTCTTTCTATCTTAACATTTTGTCATAACGATGCTTGTGGGGGTCATTTTTGTCCTAAAAGAACAGCTCATAAAAATTTAAAAAGTGGATTTTACTGGTCTACCCTGTTTAAGGATGCTTATGAATTTTGCAAAACATGTGAAAATTGTCAACTGGAGGACTAGGTCCTAGAAATGAAATACCACAAAACCTTATCATTGCATGTGAAATTTTTTATGTTTGGGGTATGGATTTCATGGGTCCTTTTCCATCATCCTTTGGTTTCAAATATATTCTTGTCGCTGTAGATTATGTGTCAAAATACGTGGAGGAAAAGGCCACCGGTATTGAAGAAGCTAAAGTTGTTGCAGATTTTCTTCGAACTAACATTTTTGCATGGTTTAGCTTACCAAAGGCTATAATATCATTTAACACATCAAATTTCTATAGCATATCATCTACAAACAAACTGTCAAGCCGAAATATTCAATTGAGAAATCTAATCAATTTTAGAAAAGATGGTGAAACTAACAAGGAAGGATTGGAGCTTACACCTTAATGATGCCTTAATGATGCTCTCTGGGCCTATTTGTTCTATGGTAAGCCTTGTGACCTTTCGTTTGAATTGGAGCATAGAGCTTTTTGGGCTATAAATAAATATAACATAGAGTCAAATAAAATTAGAAGGCATAGGAAACTTCAACTACAACAACTTGAGGAAAAAAAAAGTGACGCTTTTGAAATTGCATTGCGATACAAAGATCGAACTAAGGCAATTCATGAAAAGTTCATTCTTAGGAAAATTTTTGAGATTAGTCAAAATATTTTTATTATATCATTCTCTTTTAAAGTTGTTTCTAGGAAAATTAAGGTCGAGATGAATCAGCCTATTTATTGTAACGAATATGTTTCCTCATGGTGCAGTAGAGATAAAAAGTGAGAAAACAGGAAAAATGTGGAAAGTGCATGGACACCGTCTCAAACCTTTTTACGAAGGACGCTATGTCAGTAAATTTTGGCATATTCCATAAACTTTCAAAATAAACACGGGAGGTCCGTGTTTACTAAACACGTGTCGTATTTGTGTGTCAGGAATTTTTCACCCTTTGAGAGAAAGTTTAAAAATTAACACGGGGTGTTGTATTTCCTTTCCACGGACCGTGTTTTTTGAAAAAAAAAAACTACTACTGCCCGTGTTTTCAGAAATCACAGAACACGACCAAAAAAAATTCTTCTACCAGGTCTCTACCAAATGCAAAACCAACCAATCCTTTCTTCTTTAATCTTCATTTCTCTTGCAATAATCTTCCATAACCATACATCCTTAATTTAATTATTCATCCCTGCCACTTCTACAACCATCTTCTTGTCTCAAAAATCCCTTCTAGCACTCACATTCAATCAATCTTCATAAATTTGCACTTTAAACCCTAATTTTGGTTCTTGCTCAAATAATCCCAATCTCAACAAATTAGCTTAGAGCTTTTGTTCAATTCAATTTTTTGAGCCTTACCCAAGCTATATTATGCAAATTCATTCCCCAAAAATCACACTCATTAGGTTTGTGCATTACCTCAACTGAAATTGCCAAGCTTTGTTAGGTGTTGTAATTTTGTTACAAATTCAAGGTATATATGTTTGTCTGCTAAAAATGTGTGGCATAATATAATGCATATGCGTTTGTATTTTGAACTTTGCTGCAAACTACAATGCACCTATCAAAATATGTTTGTTTGCTGAAATTTTGTTGCAAATGCAATGCATATGTGTTTGTGGGTTAAGCTTTGTTGCAGGTTGCAATGTATTTTTGTAAAAATAGGTGAGTGTGCTGAAATGATTCTTAGAGGATGAGAATTATGTATTCCTGCCAATGGATGAAGTGCATATATGCTTATGATTATTGAAATTGAATGCCACATATCACAATTGTTGAGAAATGTGGGATTGCATAATTTTTTCTATTGTAACATTAGAATTTCTGCGTATCTTTAAATTACATGGTAGCCCATCTTTAGAGGAAAAGGGGTATATTTGATTTCGCATCTTTAACAAGGATAGGTAAATTTCCCTGCATGAATTAGCCCACATTTTTATGTTACCTCCGAGGTGAGCGTATCATACCCCTATGGTTCAATGTGGATAATTTCTTTGCTAAAATTGGTGATGTTTCCAATATGCCCACCCCCAATACTTTCAAAATCTCATAAGCCAAAGCTTCAAGGATTTTCAATCTAGTTTTTAGATATTTACAAAGACTATTAGCTACCACCATTTTTGGGAGGAGGGATAGTATAGGGGTAGTTTGATCCATTGAGCTTTTCTTCATCAATTCTATGCTAGATCATGACCAAATTGATACTTCCTATTTTCTAGCTAAGAAATTTCAAAGGGTAGGTAACTCTAAGCAAGGTGATATTGTCATTGGTGGTTTAATTACCATTATTCGTTTAAGTTTGGACATTCTTCTTCCACATGATATGCCTATAGAATCCATGAGCACACGAATAGACATTGAACATTGTCGTCTAACGTATCTTATTGAACGTAGGGGGTGATGCATGGTATCTTTCCTACTACGGGCGTTCTCATTTTCCCTTACCTAACCCTGCTAGAACAATCCCTTTGAACCAACGAAATTGGCAGGTAATCGATGATGAAGACACTCCTTCTCCTCTGGCGATTGAACATCCTTTTCCTCCTTATGGTGAACAACCACCACCTCCTCCCCCTCATTCACAGGCTGGATCCTCATCCTCTTCTACTTATGTACCCAAATGGCACCTCCGATTTCAAACCAAGTTTACTCCCAAATAGATTTCATGTGCAAAATTCAAGATCAAATGATGGAAATGATGAAATCTCTTTACGAGTTTCACCTCAGGTATAGGGATCCACCACCACCTCCTTCATAAATCATATTCCTACTCTCTTTTTTGTGGCTTAGTTCATTGGGGGCAATGAACAATCTAAGTAGGGGATGCACTTGTGGTGATTTACATAGTTAAGGTAGTCTTTGTGGGTTTTATTTGCATACATATTTTTTTTTATTTTTTTTTTCTTTCTTTCTTTGGTTGTTTTGTTTATGTGGCTCATTTTCTAAGTATGTGGTATTGTGTTTTTTTGGTTGGTTTGGTCAAAACAAGAAGTGTTAGATTTGATTTATCCATTCATTAGGTAAAAAAAGTAATGGGACAAAATATGTTTATAAAGGATATTTTTTTAATCATCATAATTGTTTTAATCACCATCTACCAAAACCTTAAAAACATAAATTGAGATTGTGATAATGGTGAAGGAAAGAATGTTAGTATGGTTAGGAATCAATCCATGCATTGACTATGAATGAGATGAAATTAAATTCAAAATTGGTGGATATAACATTGTGAGCACTTGAGCCTAATCTATGGATATATTGTTTATCCAAAATATCTTTTTATTTTTTGTGTGTTCTCCAATGATATATGAAACTAGAATTTTCCATTAGTTATTTCCAAGACTACATAGAACTTTAGGATATTTGAAAATGATAAAGGCACTCTTCTTTCTTTGTGAGCTATAAGACCAAAAAGCCTACCTTCAAAATTATTATCCATTGCATAAACCCTTTGAGCCTAAGCCTTATTCTATTGATCTAACCTTTTTTAACAACTAATCTCCATATGAATTTTCCCTCTTACTCTATGACTAGTGAAGCAAAAGATTTTCAGGGAAAACATTTGTTAATAAGGTAAAATCTTAGTATGGGTGTGTGGATATCATAAAAAAAAAACAATTGGGTGCAGTAGCTAATCTTCTTTTTCTCAAAAACAAATTTCAAAATAGGATACAAAGTCTTTTGTTCTTTATTTGGTTCAAGGGAAGGGTTTTGAAAAAAAGAAAAAAAGAGGAAGGATTATGATTTAATGGAAAGAAAGAAATTGCTTCTCTAGTTAATAGAAATAAGCTACAATCCCAAATTTATATCCTACCTTATAACCCTTACCCCATTACAACCAAAATTAAGACCTTTTGATTCTTATATACTTTAGTTCTCTTAAGAGGTGGCGAATTGTGAGTAATGGAAAACATTATCATTTGGAGAAAATTTGAGAGTAAACACATATACCCTATACACATAAGAGTGAGCGTTTTCGTATACCGAAAGTAAGAATCTACCAATTTAAATTTCATTAACCTTGATTTAACTTTGAATGGTGAGATAATAACTATATTAATTCTCATTCCCTAACCACTTGAGCATTTGATAAAACTGTTTATAGGGTGTGTTAGATGTGTGATCCAAAATATTCTCAGCTTTTTGATTTATAAGTGTTTTAAGTCCCAATGCATTGTTAAACTCTATAAATGACTAAATTCAATATTGAAATTATTATAGTCCATAACTTATCTCACATGAAATTCTTGATGTTGTTTTTGTGCATGGCATGATGTTACTTGAGAACAAGCAATGATTTAAGCATGGGGGTATTTGACAGACAAAATCTATATGCCATTTTCCTGTGTAAAAATGTCATTTATTCCTCACTATTTTTAAAGGATTTAATCTTTTCTCGGGTTTTCTCTTATGAATAGATTTTGTAGGAAAGGATAAAAATGAAGAAATTCAAAGGAAAAATGGAAGAAAAGAAGAAATAAAGCAAAGAACACATCAAGAGACATTGAATCAATGGAAGAAAAGACTAAAAATGAAGAATAGACATCAAAGGGAAGCTTGTGTTGAAATTTCATGGAGGAATGATGAAGGAGCAAAGAAAATGGTACCCCTATGTTTCCTAAATACGGGTCGTGTTTTCCACCAGAAAATAAAATATCAATTTTTTTTAATCTGAAAATTGGCAGAGAACTCAAAGAAAAACACAGAGGTCCGGTGTTTCCCAAGACACGGACCGTGTTTTTCTTCATTTATTGTAATAGCTCATACAAACTTTTTTCCTATATATTCTCTGACAATTTTGGAGTTTGGGAGTCCATTTTTAGAGTTCAAAAGTTTAATTCTCCCCCTTTTCTCTATTCGCTCTAGAAAACACATGTACTTCACAATTCCTACTTTCTTTATCTTCCTTTTATTCTATGGAACAATTGAAAGTCTGTAATTCAAGTTGATAAGTTCTTCTCCATTCCTCTCTTAATTGCAAGTTCTGAATTTTGATTGAATACAAGTAAATTCTCTTCATTACGTTATTAATTACCTCTCTTTTAGTGTTTCATTACTTATTTATTAGAAATCATTTATGTTAATTATAAATTACTATATTTAATCGTGTGATCTTACAATTATGCAGATAGTAGAGTAGATAATATAAGGTAAGAGGATTTGAGGATGGAATTAGGATTCAAACATAATAGCATAATTTGAAATCATGATTCTAGATGAAATTTATTTGAATTAATGGATGGAATTGAATGATATCGTATCATTGATTAATAATTTAAACTAATTAGATTGATCACCTATATAGTTTAGATCTTAATCTATGTTAGGATAAGGTAATTAATACGTAATTGTTAATTAACGTGTCCAGAGTAGGAAAAAGATTAATTGTTAATCTTGTCTATTAATTCGTATGATTGCATGGTCTAACCTTGTGTGATTATGGTTGTTTGACTATCTTCCATTAGTAATGCTTCCATTAATTGAATCTAGCATTCTTAACCTAGGTTATTAATTGGTTAGATGATAAATTGAGAGCTTATTCAATTTACTAAAATTAAGAGAAAGAAAAGAGATGAATTTTTACGAGTCTCTAGAGGTCAACGTTAAATCAATTAGAATCATTCTTTTCTTCATGATTGTTTGATATCCTAATTCTGTAATCAACACCTTCCTACCCTTATTCATTAATTAGTGAGTAAAGCACTCCATAGTATAAAACTTAGCGATAGAAGTAAATGTTATTCTATAACCGAGGTTTTAACATCAATTACAAAATTATTGATTATATACCATTCTTTATGGGTTCGACTCCTTCTTGCCATCTACTACGTATTTGGAAATTAAGATTTATTTATTAAATTTTTTGTGCATACGACAACACATCAAATTTTTGGCACAATTGCCAAGGAATGGAAATTATAATCTTTAGTTTTGTTTTTGGTGTTGTTTCTTATTTTAGCTTTCAATAATTTCTCCAAGTGAACTTATCTATTCTTTAAATATATATAATCCTCAGGCACTCACATTTGAGGTTATTTGCAATTGAGCATCAAGCATAAATCATCGCGCCAATAGACCCTAATTCCTCCTCTCTTATTACAAACCGAACAAGAAGAATATTGGAGTATGCTCATCATATTTCATTACCTTCTGAAGGAAGTTACAAAGATTTGGAAGAAGACCACATAGAGGTTTAGTTTAATTCACCTTGTCACATTGATCCACCAATGGCAAATCGAACTCTCAAGGAGCTAGATGCTCTTATCTTTAATCCTACCTTTTATGCATTAATTAACCTTCCAAAAATGATACTTGTGAGATCAAACCTAGTTTGATACGTGCTTTACCTATTTTTACAGGATTCAGATATAACAATTCCATGGGTTTAGGTTGTCTCACTGATCCCAACAAATTTCTTAAGGAATTCTATATTGCATGTTCTGATATGAAACCGAATGGAGTAAGTGTAGAACAAATTAAACTTAAAGATTTTCCTTTTGTGTTGGCTGATGCTGCAAAAGAATGGTTATATGACTTACCAGCGGGTTCTGTGAATACTTGGACAGATATGCAAAAGGTTTTCCTTCAAAAATATTTTCCTTCATCTAGAGTAACTAACATAAGAAAAGAAAATTTTGATATTAGGCAAGATGGAGGAGAATCATTGGATGAATATTGAGAAGAATTTATGTGGTAGTTTCCCCAATCACAAAATTAGTGAGCAATTATTAATATAATACTTTTATGAAGGATTATCTCCTATGGATCGAAATATGATAGATGCTGCTAGTGGTGGTGCATTGGTTGATAAAACCCCTGCTGAGGCAAAAAGATTAATTGCTAATATGGCATCAAACTATCAAAATTGTAGTAAGGGTAGTACTTCTGTGTCTGAACAGGTGAAAGAGGGGTACTATTGCTGAATTGAAAACACAAGTGTCAAATTTGACAGCTCTTGTTGAGAGAGTAGTGGATGATAAAATTCCTGCAAAAGTATGTGGAATTTATTCTTTCACTGGTCATCCTACTAATATGTTTCCTACATTGTAGGAAGAACAACAAGTGAATGCCATTAGAGGATAACAAATACCAAAGAGGAATGATCCTTATGCTCCAACATACAATCCAGGATGGAAGGATCATCTAAATCTAAGGTATGGAAATAATCAATAATGTGGTAATTCATATTTCCGACCACAAGTTTATTAAAATCAACAAGGATCAAATCCACCTCCCAGATTCTTTCAAGTTTCACCAAATCACCAAAGACCACTATTTCAACCATTACCTCCTCCACAAGTTCAACAATAATTAGGAGGAATGCCTTTAGAATATTTGGTGAAATCTTTGGCTACCAATACATTGTAGTTTCAACAAGAAACTAGAAATGGTATCAAGAATTTGGAAAAGCAAGTGAGTTAATTGGCATATTCCCTTGGGAAATTACAAGCATAAGGGTCCTCAAAATTTCCAAGTCAGACAGAAAGGAATCCTTGGGAAAATGTTAGTGTAGAGGAGAATGTGTCTGTAATTTTAAAAAGGAAACTCCCATTTAAGTGCAAGGATCCTAGTATTTTTACCATTTCTTATAAAATTAGAAACAAAAAGAATGAAGCATGTATGCTAGACTTAGGAGCCTCTAAAAATGGTATGTCTTTATATGTTTTTAATGCCTTAAGTCTCGAACCCTTTAAAGAGACCCATGTTGTGATCCAATTAGTAGATATATCTACCAAATATTATGATGGGGGTGATATAGGATGTTCTAGTTCAATTGAATCAACTTGTTTTACTTTTTGATTTTTATGTTAAAAACATGTTAGATGATGGATCCCTTAACCCTTCTCTTATTTTATTAGGAATAACATTTCTAAAAAAATTATAAACTAAAATTGATGTATATAATGGGTTTGTAATATGGAATTTTATAGAGAAATAATTCATTTTAATATTAATAAATTGATGAGATACCCTATTGATTGTGGATATATTTCTAAGGTGGATGTAACTAAAACTTTTTTGGACAAGTTGTTGAATTAAAAAGTGGTAGAAGTTTTTCTTACAAAGCTAATAGAAATAAACTCTTATAAGGATTTAAAAGAAAATTTTGAAGGAGTAAGATAATAGATTAATGTGCTCATACTTTCAAAGCTTATTCTATTAATATAGGGGATAATGTTGAATTTCCTAGTAAGAAAAAAAAAACCCCTCCCTATATAGAAAAGGCTCTACAAATGAAGTTGAAACCCTTACTGTAATACCCCAAAAATTTCGAAAACCTATATTTTAATAAATTACTTTTATTTGGAATAGAATTGCTTTTAGATTATTTATTTTAATTATTTTGTGGATTTTAGAGTATGTAAATTCGGATAAAAGTATTTAATAAATTAAAAATGAATATTTTTTTCTATTCATCATATTATTTTATTTAAATAATTTTCCAAAACTAATATTTTACCAACTTTATCCTTTTTAAACTAAAATATTAGATTATAATAAATTAAATTATTAAATTAAATAATTTACCAAGAATATTATGTTTTATGATTTTATAAATTAATTTAAATTATTTTCCCTATTTTACCATTTCCCTTTTTACCCTTTTTCCCTTTCTTCCTTTCTTTTTCTTTTTTTTTCTCTCTTCCTCCCTCGGGCTGCCTCGCCAAGCCAGCCCTCTCCTCGCGCGTTGGGCCTTCGGCCCGCCTCACCCCTTCTCTCCCTCGCACACCCGCCCAGCAGCTTCCGCCTCCTTTCTTTTTTTTTTCTCCTGACTGGCCGGTTTAGCCTTATTTCCTTTCCCTTCGACCGGCCGGCTTCTCCCTTCGTCTTCTTCCTTTCTCACCGCTCCCACGTCCAACCACCTGCACATTCGACGCCATGCCCGCTGCCACCGACTGCCACCCTGCAGCTCCCGTGCCTTCCTCCCTCTCCCTCTCTCTCTTCCCCCATCGTTTTCTTTCTTTTTTGAGTCAAACCTGCCCTGGACCACAGCCCCGCATGCCTCTCCCCTTTCCTTCTTCTTCCCTTCCTTTCTCCCTGCCAACCGACAGCCCTGCCACCACTGCAGCACCGCCAGCCAGCCCTGCCCCCTCTCTTCTCCCTCTTCTTTTCTTCAGCTCCCAAGCCCTTCATTCCCACATTTTCGAGCCTAATATCCCTCCCCCGAGCTCTCCCTTCTCTCCTTCCTTCTTCCCCATCCTTTTCTGTTTTTTTCTTCTCACCGCCGCCCTCCGCCGCTCGAACCACCAAGCCCAGCCCTGCGCCGCCTTCTGCCACCGTCTACTACCACCCTGCACCACCACGCAGCCCCTTCGAGCCCTACACTTCCTCCCTTCTCCTCCTCTTCCTTTTTCTCCCCAATTTTTCCCCTTACCGTCAAGCCACCTGCAACCGCCTCTACAGCCGCCGTCCGGCCACCTCTGCCGCCACCCAACCCACCGTTCGACACCCTGCAACCCCCTCTACAACCGCCATCCATTAGTTAGCCGAAAACAACCCTTGAACCCCTCCATTTTTCCCTCTCCTTTTCCCTCCTTCACAGCCTTTTCCCTCGACCCTTCTCGGCGGCCAACTTTGCCGCCTCGCCGTCGCCGTCTCCGCCGCCTTGAGCCGCCGTGAAACCACCCTTAGCCTCCACCTACACCCCCTCTTCACTTCTGCACCATTCCCCTGCCTTAGAACCTCCCCTAACCACCCTCTTTTCTAGCCTAAAGATCCTAACCCGAAAATGGTTTATTTTTCTCCCTTCACCCCCTTCGAACCCTTTTCTCCCTATAATTTTGCATGAGACTCACGTTGTTCATGCAGCGTGAGCTCCCCTCCATTTTAAAAATTATTTGGTTAAATTTTAAGGTATAATAGTATTTTATGTTAAGTGTTTTACTAATTAAATTTTATAAAGTTTTATACTTGGATTCTTATTTCTAACATAAATATGATGGATATTATTTTTAGGTGTTGAGTTGCTAATTATGCTTGGTAAGATTGATATTTTGCGGGATTAAGGTAACCGTTAATCCTCCCTTAAATATATGGAAAAACGCATGCTAGCACATTTAGGGTTTAGTATGATTTTATGCATGTTTTGTATGCTTATCATGATATGTTTATGGTTTCTCATATTGTTTGTTAAAAAGAAAAAGCATGATAACTTTTGTGCCATATGTAGGTATGTTAAATAAAGAAGGAGTTGGAATATGGATAGAAATGTTAAATACTTGTTTATGATGTACCATGTTGTTAATGCATGAATGATGTTATTGTTTAAGGGTATTTTAGTAATTATGCTTATGAGGTATATAAATCAATGTGTGTAGTTGCTAATGAGTATTATGTTGAAAAATGACAAGTTGGTGGACTTAGATGATAAAAATGAAGTATTAATATCATTATTTTATGTAGTGTTAGTAAATTCATAAAAATGGTGAATGAAGGGGTTGAGTGGAAATTTTATAAGTGGAAAGGGTATTTCGGTAATTTTTGAGATAAAAGAATAATATGGAAATTGTATGATTAAATGGTCAAATGATAATTTACAAGTAAGGGATAAAATTGTAAATTGTGAGAAAGAAGGGTAAAATGGTAATTTTGGAAGTAGGGGTAAAATAGTAATTTTGGATGAAGGAGGGCATTATGGTAATTGTTCAAGTAAAAAGGGCATTATGGTAATTGTTCAAGTAAAAAGGGCATCATGGTAATTGTTCAAGTAAAAAGGGTATTATGGTAATTTTGGAGGTAGAGGGGCAAAATCGTAATTTCATAAGTAAAGGGTAATATGATAAATTTTATAAGTGAATGGCGAAGTGGAAATTTATAAGTAAAGGGGTAATATGGTAAATTGGAAAAGAAGGGAAAAATGGTAATTATGTAAGGAAAGATAAAGATGGTAATCTTGGATGTAAAAGGGTAAAATAGTAATTTGTAAAGTAAAAGATGTATGGTGGTAATTTTCATAAATAAAAGGATATTACGGTAAAATTGGATGTAAGGGGTAAAATGGTAATTTTGTAAATGAAAGGATATTATGGTAAACTTGGGAGTAAGGGGTAACTTGGTAATTATGATAACGACAAAAGATAATTTAGCAATTAAATTATGATTGTAGAAGGGCAATTGGATAAGTATGATACTATAGAAGGGTAATTTGGTAAATTAACCAATTAAAGGGCATTATGGTAATTTTAATAATGGAGAAGGGTAATATAGTAATTTTGATTATGAAAAAGGGTAAATTAATATTGGTAGTTACGAAGAAGAGTAATTTGGGATTTGTGATAATTAAAAAGGGTATTGGCAATTAAAATAATTGAGAGGGGTAAAATGGTAGTTACGATAAAGGAGAAGGGAAATTTGGTAATTTGTTCAACTAAAGGGGCAATTTGGTAATTTAGCCGATAAAACGGTAAAGTGATAATTGTTTAACCAACTAAAGGGGCAAAATAGTAATCATGATAATGAAGGAGGGTAATTTTGTAATTTATCCAACTCAAGGGCAATTTAGTAATTATAACAAAGGAGAAGGGCAATCTGGTAATATAACCAACCAAAAGGGAAATATGATAAGCGTAGTAATTATGAGGGGTGAATGGTGATCTAAAAAGTGTAGGAGACAATTTGGTAATCTAAAGTGAACAAGGGGTAATTTGGTAATTATGCAACCTTAAGGGTAATGTGGTAATTTATCAAGTAAGGAACGGATACCTAACAATTATATAAGTAAAGGGCAAATGAGTAATTTGTACCTAAGACGTCTTTGAGATTGTGGAACATTAATATGATTAAATAATGCTGATTAGCCAAGCAAGAGTATTTGATAATTAGGATGGCTTTAATGGTTTCTCTGTGACATCCTGGATAATCCTCTGAATAAGAAACGATTAATGATATCGAAACGATTGAAAGTGAATAAGTATCGGATTATCGTGCTTTATGTGATCACCTTAATTAAGACACTATTACTTAAAGTGAAAGACCTCGAGATCGGGAATGGTGACTCCTTAGGGGTCGCTACCCTAAGGACGTGGTTTAGTCCACGATTATTCTGGTATTTGCTGGTGTGCCTTTGTGCCCCAGTCAGGCCCTATATCTTACTCTTCCTAGCTCTACAGACCTAGTTAGGGGGTATGCATACTTATAGATTAGGTGTCCTTGTCGGTAGGGTACTGAGTTAGCTTTATGCACCAGTACGACCAGGGTACCTTTGCGTCCTTGGGTTCATGGTTAAAGGGTACTGAGTCGCTGATATGCACCGGTACGACCGGTGTACCTTTGTGTCCCGGGTTATCGATCTCCCATTCGAGGCAAATAAATATGATTGATGTGCTGATTAAAGAAAGGAAAGATACTATTATTGAAAGTGAAATATTAATGAGCCGGGCCTAGATGATTATGATATTGAGTATCGGTCCACCGGTTATAATAGTGGTCCAGGAGCGTGTTGCCCTGGTATGTGATTATGAGTACCGGTCCACCGGTTATAATAGTGGTCCAGGAGCGTGTTGCCCTGGTGTGCGATTATGAGTACCGGTCCACCGGTTATAATAGTGGCCAGGAGCGTTGTGCCCTGGATGATGAGTTATCTGTATTCCGGTCCACCGGCAATAATAGTGGGGGTCCCGAGCTCAATAAAATCGGTTATGTATGTGAATAAGATTATGGAAAAATACTAATCACTTATAGTGGAACACCATGTGAGTCGGGGCCAGACCGGTCCACCGGCAAATAATAGTGGTCAGGTGCGTTCTGCCCTGTGTGTTTATCTTCCGGTCCACCAGCAATAATAGTGGTCAGAGGCGTTCTGCCCTGTGTGTTGACTTCCGGTCCACCGGCTATAATAGTGGGGTTCTCGTACTCACATGGATATAAAATATGATATTGATGGATTAATGACAGAATAATGGCTTAAGGCCCAAAGTATCGATCGTGACTTATAAAGTATTATGTTGTCATTGTTATGTATGTGTCTCTCATTATTTATATGTGTGTGGCTTGCATTATGTGTCGTATGCGGGCCTATCTTTAAGTGTGGTATTAAAGGGTTACTCTGTACCGTAGTACTGAAGGGATTCCCTTTATGGGGCCCCTGCCTATTCAATGGGCAGTGCCCTTGCAGGTATTTTCAGGTGCTACTCAAGTGGGTTACGGGAAGGAGAGTAAGGAATTTTCCGGTATCATGGCTTTTTCTCTTTCTCATTTAAATTCTTGGTTTTAAATGTTAACGTTGTTAAAGTGACCACCATTGGTGGATTTTATTCCTGAAAACGATTTGATGCGCTACTCTGATTTAAATATGTTGAAGCTTGCAATTTACTCTGATTTATGCATGTTGAATGTCTTTCGAATTGTATTTCATTTTCTTAGCCTTAGCACTTGGTACTGGAACGGTTTGAGTGAACCGGTCTGGTACTAAGTGTGGCGGCAATACTCCCAAAGTTCACGTTTTATTTATCTGCTTCCGCAATTATCTTTTGATAAAACGAAATTTTTAAGTAGTGAATTTTGGGGGTGTTACACTTACCCTATAATCTAAAATATACCTTCTTAGGGGATAATAAAAATCTTCTGATCATCGTGTCTAGTAGACCTACATCTTTATAGGTAAAGAAGCTTATTCGAGTTCTAAAAGCATATAAAACTGCACTACATCATTACATTATTATCTCAAAAGTGTTAAGGGTGTCAAAATGGAAAATCAATGGGCATGAACTCAAAGCATCCTATGAAGAACATAGAGTGGAGGATTTTGAAGTATGATTTTGACTTTGACACTTGTGGTTCCTCTCATCCTCATCCCTACTAAGCCCAACCTTCCTCTACTTTGTATTTCTATGGTCTAGTCATTGAGGAAAATTCCGACTTTAAGCATGGGAGTTATTATCTTTATGTTCTTTATTTTTATTGGTCTTTATCATTTTATTTTATTTTATTACATTATTTTATTTTTTTATTTTTAAGTATGTCTTGTATTTATTTTGTTCGTTTTTTATGTGTGCTAGAATTCTTGAATTCCTCCTAGGTTATAGTAGATGTTTCATGAACTACACAACAACTCAAGTCCCAATCATGACCCACCGCTCTCAAATAAAAAATAGCAATACTAACTCTCTTTGCCTTTAGACAACCTACTACCTCAAACAACTTGTCGAATGCTCGAATCCATCCCTCTAATAAGGTGGCATCCTCTTGATGAGCATATGTTGGCCGACAATGAACCAAAACCCTATGTAGCTAAACCTCATCAAGATTAGCCTTTTGAGAATTGATCTATTGTTGCAAAAGCTCCGAAAAAGTCAATGTAACCTCCTTAATATGAACAATGCTTGTGTTGGAAACCATGGTGAGATAGAGAATATAAATTATATTAGGGGAAAAAAGTCCTAACCTACTAACACAAAAGAGTTAGTCACATAAATCATAAAAAGGCAACCTAATACTACCCATTCAACATTTCCTCACACAACTAACCTGAAAATATCAAGGACTTGAATTTTAAAATGGAAGGAAAATGTTAAATAGGATAGAGGATCGTTGAAAAACTATATTTTAAAAAATAAAACATTGTTTTCAAAATCAAAGCATTGATACCAACTTTTAACACCCCAAAATTACGACTAAAATTTGTCATTCTTAACTGGAAGCATTAACATAAAATAGCGGGTGTCACCGTCTCACTTAGAATGAGTGATGGAAACCTGTTAGGGTTTCTCAAAAGGATCGAAGAAAATAATCAAGCGCGGGGTTCGATTCGCCGGAACCAGCCTAAGGAACTTTCCAAAGGAAGATTCAAGAACTCAGAAGCACAGTATGATAACAGCAACTAACTTTGAGAAGTAAGAATGATCAAGAATCGATCGAAGAAAGGGAGCAGAAGTAGTAGAAGATGTGAGTGAGAGGTTTGCCGAGAGAGAGAGAACGCGAGAGAGATTTCGAGAGAAAAGTAGAATCAAATTCTAAATCAGCCAAAACGTCCGTCTCAACATTCCGTATATGCCATATTTATATGGCGTAAAAGACCGTATAAAAATACACAACGCAGCTATACACATTCAGGCCATAATCAATCAGCCAATACTCAGCTGACGCAGCCCAAACAAGCAGCCCAAATACACAAAAAAGAAGGGGAAGGTCAACGCTGGACAATTCAACCAGCCCAAGTATTACAACTCCCAAACCCCAAAAATTACAAGGAAATATTTATACATCAATTCCCATCAGCTAAGAATAATGCTAGCTAATCATGGTTATTAAGGGTCGATTAACCCACAATCCAACTAATCCATTAACCATGGATCGGGTGGCGGGTTATACAACCAACTTAATTCCCATTAGCCAATTTTTTCCGGCGAATGCATCACGTGGGATTACATAACTCAAAATACACTTCTGCAACAAAACTTCAGCAGCTACAACATTTTAAATCCATCCTCCATGTGCTGCATTAATACTTCCTAATCAATCACACAATAAGACAAACAATTATAAGTATAAAATGATTTACAACAATTATCAGAATTAATTAAATACAAATTTTGGAGATTCATATCATTCCCCTCTTCTTTAAAAGGTTTCGCCTCTCAAACCTGAGTAATACCCAGAAATGGACTAAGATCAGCAACATTAAAAGAATTACTAACATTCCCAAACTTAGCAGGTAAATCAATCTTATAAGCATTATCATTAATTTTCTCTAACACAGTAAAAGGTCCATCTCCTCTAGAATCTAATTTTGATTTTCTAAGGTTTGGAAATCTTTCCTTCCTAAGATGTACCCAGACTAAATCCCCAGGTTTAAAAACCATTTTCTTCCTCCTTTTATTAGCATTTTCAGCCACTTGTTGCACCTTTTTATTGATTTGTTGACTTACAGATTCATGCAGCTTCTTTATATTATTAGCTTGAGATTCAACATCAAAATTTTGCAAATCAGCATTAGGTAAAGGACTCAGATCTAAAGGAGTCAAAGGATTAAAACAATACACAATTTCAAAGGGAGTCTTTTTAGTTGTAGAATGCAAAGTTATATTATAAGCAAACTCTACCGGAGGTAAAACATATTCCCACTGTCTAAGATTCTTTCCAAGGACAGCTCTTAACATATTACCTAATGTTCTATTTACTACCTCAGTTTGTCCATCAGTTTGTGGGTGACAAGTTGTGGAAAATAATAATTTAGTTCCTAATTTTTCCTACAAAACCTTCCAAAAATGACTCAGGAATTTAACATCTCTATCTGAAACTATGGTCTTAGGTATGCCATGTAATTTAACTATATGAGAAAAAAATAATTCAGCCACATCCACAACATCATTGGTCTTATTACAAGGTATAAAATGAGCCATTTTACTAAACCTGTCTACTACAACCATTATTGAATCCTTAGCCCTATTAGTTCTAGGTAAGCCTAAAATAAAATCCAAAGAAACATCAACCCAAGGTTGGTTAGGTATAGGCAATGGAGTATATAACCCAAATGGTTTTGATGTAGTTTTAGCCTATCTACAAGCCACATAATTAACACAATATTTTAACACATCCTTTTTCATATGAGGCCAATAAAAATGATCAGTTAATATGTATAAAGTCTTCTGAAATCCTAAATGTGCCATTAATCCACCATTATGAGCTTCTTGAATTAATAATCCCCTATATGAACATTCAGGAATACATAACCTATTTTCCCTAAACAAATAACCTTTAGTTATAAAATATTTTCCCTATGTAGAGATTTCACACTTTTTATAAATTTCCTTAAAATCAAGATCTTCCAAATATAAAGGCTTAATACTAGAAAAACCTAACAAAGTAGTATATGCAGCATTTAATAAAACATATCTCCTAGATAGAGCATCTGCAACTACATTATCACTTCCTTTTTTATACTTAATCATGTAAGGAAAGCTTTCAATAAACTCAATCCATCTACCTTGCCTCCTATTTAACTTTGATTGACTTTTTAAATACTTAATAGCCTCTTGATCAGTATTAATCACAAATTATCTATGCCATAGGTAATGTTGCCAAACTTCTAAAGCTCTTACTAAAGCAAACAATTCTTTTTCATAAGTCGAGTAATTTAGAGTACTACCATTTAATTTCTCACTAAAATAAGCTATTGGTTTGCCCTCTTGAGAAAGTACAGCCCCTATTCCTAACCCTAAAGCATCACAATCTAATTCAAACATCTTTTCAAAGTCAGGAGGGCTTAACACAGGTGCCTGGGTTAATTTAGTTTTAAGTGTCTCAAAAGATTTTTGCTGTTCTAAACCCCACCGAAATCCATTCTCCTTTTTTGTTTTGGCAGTCAAAGGAGCAGCTATAGTACTAAAATTCCTAACAAATCTCCTATAAAAAGAACACAACCCATGAAAACTTCTTACTTTAGTTACACTCTTTGGCACAGGCCATTCTTGAATAGCTTTAATTTTGTCTTTATCCACAGATATGCCATCTTTTCCTACCACAAAACCTAATAAAACCACATTTTCCAGACAAAACCTAGATTTAGTTAAGTTAGCATAAAGTTGTTCTGTCTTAAAGACATCCAAAATAATCCTTAAGTGTTTCAAGTGTTCCTGTAAAGATATACTATATATAAGTATGTCATCAAAATAAGCAACCACAAATTTTCCAATAAAATTCCTCAAAATATGGTTCATAAGTCTCATAAAGGTATTGGGTGCATTGGATAATCCAAAAGGCATCACTAACCATTCATACAATCCAAAATTAGTTTTAAAAGTTGTTTTCCATTCATCTCCTGGTTTCATCCTAATTTGATGATACCCACTTTTTAAATCTATTTTCGAAAAAATAACAGCACCATATAAAAGATCCAACATCTCATCAAGTCTAGGTATGGGATATCTATACTTTATAGTTATCTTATTTACTGCCCTACTATATATATAAATCCTCCAACTACCATCCTTTTTAGGTACTAGTAATATTGGAACTACACATGGACTCATTGATTCCTTAATACATCCCTTACTTAGTAGTTCAGAAACCTGCCTTTTTAATTCCTTAACCTCTTCAGGATTAGCCCTATAAGCAGGTCTGTTTGGTATAACAGCTCCTGGAACAAAATCTATTTGATGCTCTATTCCCCTTAATGGAGGTAAGTCACTAGGAATGTCCTCAGGAAACAACTCACTATAGTCTTCCAATAATTTTTTCACAGCAACAGGTACTTCCTCACTTAGTCCTAACTGACACTCATAACACTCTTTATAAACCATCAAATACACATTGGCCTGTCTCTTAATAGCCTTTCCTACATCCTTACTCCTAGCATAAAATCCAGATGTTCCCTTAATTTCTTTTGAACCAACCTCAGTCTCCAAACTTGGTTTAGATAATTCCTTATAGTCAGACTTAATTTTAATTTAGTCTTCAAAAATCTCTTTTGGAGTCATAGGTGCTAAGACAATCTTCCTATCATCCTTCTGTAAGGTATATCTATTTTTATGACCATCATGTATTACCCTCCTATCATATTGCCAAGGTCTACCTAATAATAAGTGAGCAACATGCATTGGAACTATATCACACAAAATAGAATCTTCATATTTTCCTAATTTTAAGTTTACTAAAACTTGTTGGCTAACTTTTACATCTCCTAACTCATTAAGCCACTGCAATCTATATGGTTTTGGGTGTTTAGTGGTTGGTAATCCTAACTTAGACACTAGCAAGGTACTAGCATCATTAATACAACTACCACTATCTATAGTCATGTTAAAACATTTATCATTGATCAAACATCTAGTATGAAATATATTTTCTCTCTATATTGCATTAGAATCAGGTAGTTTGTTATTGTTTAAAGCCCTGCGCACTACAAAAAGGTCTCTACTTACTGGTAGTTCTATTTCTTCTTCTGAATCACTAGTATCTTCTCTAACCAAACTAGTCTCCAAATCTTCCTCCTTAGATTTAGATTCTATGTCTCCAGACTCTCTAATTAAAATATTCCTCTTGTTTGGACACTCAGAAGCTATATGTCCCAATCCTCCACATCTAAAACATTTAATATCTCTAGTTTTGTTTGAACCACTCATAGGGTTTGTTATCTCATTCTTACCCTTTTCAAACTTATTTCCTGCCTTTGCTTCATTTTTTCTACCTCTAGACTCAAATCTATTAGTATTCCTCCAATTCCTAGAAGTAGTTCCCCCAAAATTCCTTCTTACTGTACTCTTAATCCCAATCCCAGGGGGCTTATATTGTCTAGACTTCTTTAATTGAATCTCTATCTTAGTAGGTATGTTTACCATTTCACTTAAAGTCCCACAAGGATATTATTCTACTTTATCAACTATCTCAGAGTTTAATCCACTCAAGAACCTAGCCATGGTAGCATCATCATCCTCAATAATTCTTGTTTTAATGATCAGGACCTCTAATTCCTTAAAGTATTCATCCACTATTCTCATTCCTTGACTGATTGTTTGTAATCTTTTATGTAACTCCCTATAATAATAACTTGGTAAAAACCTTTTCCTCATCAAAATTTTAAACTCATCCCATATCTGTATGGGTGGTTCCCCACACCTACGTCTAGTTAACACAAGATTATGATACCAAGAGGAAGCATACTCTAAAAACTCTACTACAGCTAAATTAATTTTCTTATCATCCGAGTAGTTATGACACTCAAATACTAGCTCTATCTTCCTTTCCCATTCAAAATAATAATCAGGGTCATTTCTGCCATTGAACCCAGGTATACTAAGCTTAATATTATTTAGATTCCTATCAACGAATTCTAAATCCCTTTCTTGTCTATTGTTCTGCCTAGGTCTCCTATCACTATTGTTGGATACTTGGCCCTCTATTTCTTCTAGGTTAGCTATGGGTGGAATTCTGATCCTAGGGTCCATAGGAGCCCTTCCTAATACCCCTACTTGGTGAGTTTCGACTCTATTATGTTGTAATTCATTAATTCTTACCTCTTGTTCTCCTATTCTTTGTTCTAAGTTAGCAGACAACACAGCAAATTAAGCAGTCATTTGTTCTTGGAAGGTCCTAAGAGTTTCTAATAAATCATTACTGGAAACAGATTGATTAACAGATTGCCCGTTGTTAGACATTATTAGATTTCCTTAATATTATCAATTAAATACAATTACAGACAGTTAAATAAGATCAATTTACTTTAATAGAAATCCGACAGACAGTAATTAAGCAATCTAATTACAAGAATATCATAGTATCAAATAATATCAACATATATCAACAACATAGGTTATATAGAATTTCCAGGTAAGTATTAGATCGAAAATAATAGGTAAGTGAGAAAGAACGATATTACCGCAAGCACTTAAACAATTAATCCAATTACTAAAGGACCCCTCTTCTTGGAGGTCTTACTCCTTTCCCAAAACCAAAAGTTTTGTTGGGTATTTATCCTGTACACTTATCAAGTGGGACAGAATAATATCTCGAAAGAAATTGTAAATTAGTTATCACAGATAATAGTATATAACCAAACAAGGTTCGAGTTTACCAATCAGAAAGTACGTCTCAAGAGTAGGCAAGATTCAAATTCTTGACCAAACCCTAATCGACAAATCAAAGGATATAGGGTTTTCTTCCAAGAAACTTCGAAATAGCAAACACAACGCTCCGATCGCCGGCTTAAGTGCGACGGAAATCGTCAAAACCCTTCGTTAACTGCAAACCCTAAATTTCTCACTTCAGAAGTAGGGTTAGCGAAATCGAGAAATAATGAACCAGAAGTAAAAAGAACTTAGTAACAAACAATTAAACCACGAGCACTCGAATAATCGACGCTCTGATACCAAATGATTGAAACCTGTTAGGGTTTCTCAAACGGATCGAAGTAAATAATCAAGCGCGGGGTTCGATTCACCGGAAACAGTCTACGGAACTTTCCAAAGAAAGATTCAAGAACTCAGAAGCACAGTATGATAACGGCAACTGAATTTGAGAAGTAAGAACTATCAAGAATCGATCGAAGAAAGGGAGCAGAAGTAGAAGAAGATGTGAGTGAGAGGTTCGTTGAGAGAGAGAGAACGCGAGAGAGAGTTCGAGAGCAAAGTAGAATCAAATTCTTATTGAGCCAAAACTTCTGTCTCAACATTCCGTATATGCCATATTTATATGGCGTACAAGACCATATAAAAATATACAACGCAACTATACACATTCAGGCCATAATCAATCAGCCAATACTCAACCGACGCAGCCCAAACAAGCAACCCAAATACAGAAAAAAGAAGGGGAAGGTCAACGTTGGACAATTCGACCAGCCCAAGTATTACAACTCCCAAACCCCAAAAATTACAAGGAAATATTTATACATCAATTCCCATCAGCTAAGAATAATGCTAGCTAATCATGGTTATTAAGGGTCGATTAACCCACAATCCAACTAATCCATTAACCATGGATCGGGTGGCGGGTTATACAACCAACTTAATTCCCATTAGCCAATTTTTGCCGGCGAATGCATCACATGGGATTACATAACTCAAAAATACACTTCTACAACAAAACTTCAGCAGCTACAACATTTTAAATCCATCCTCCATGTGCTGCATTAATACTTCCTAATCAATCACACAATAAGACAAACAATTATAAGTATAAAATGATTTACAGCAATTATCAGAATTAAGTAAATACAAATTTTGGAGATTCATATCAATGAGGCTAGTCCATACCATTCCAGTACTAAGTGTAAGTCTCAAACATTATGATAAATAAATCAAAACTTCTGAAAATAGATATAAATAGTAGATGAATTTAATAATTTAAACACAATAACATGGTATAAAGTATATGCGCCGGATAATATAATACATAAAAAGCGATAAGGGAGACAAAAGAGATGAAAAGTCCAAAAGAGATATCTAGAATCTAGGGCACATAACATGTGCGACCTCGGATTGATATAAATCTACGCCCTAACCAAGGGGTACAAACCCATATCACTCCACCCGATGAACCTTTTCAAATTTCAAGAGGATCATTGGCATATAACTAAGCAACACAAATATCCTAAAGAGATAGCATTATGCATGAGGTTCGTGCAAAAAAATAAATAAAACATATAATAACAAGATAATAATATGCTTACATATTGATGTTAATTGAATTGAAGAAAAGTCAACCATAAAGTATAAAATAATATAATACAAATGTACAAATATATGAGCTTCATTGACTATTATATTTAATTATTGTGATCACATCCAATATATCATATTTCCTTGAGGAACGAGACTTGAATAAACCATAACAATTAATCTAGTACTCAAACAATACTAGTCCTAGCTGGCTTGCAAAAAACTTAACCAGATAACCAAATAACGGGACACTTAATCACTTAAGTATTCATACCCCCTATAGGGACAAAATATATCAAGACATCTGCAGAGTAGAAGAGGGTCTCTCAAACCTTGTAAGGCACCTAGGATCAAAGAATAGAAAATAATGAAATGGTACCACGTGAATACCAAACATGACTCGAATATTTAAGCGAAATAAGAACAAAGGTACACAGAGTACCATTTAATCACTCCTATTAACATAAAATAATTATTATATTAAAGTTTAATATTATCCACACACTTGATCCATAGATTAATCAATGCCCAAACCATTTAGAGCACATAGGCCCATTTACATGCCATTAAGGTCTAATTGAATATATGAAGCATTAAATCCTAAGCCAAATTCTTGAGGCATTAAATTATAAGTTACAAACCATAAAGGGTCTAATAAAATTAGATCTCAATTTACATTAACTCCAATTATACAACCCAAGGCTCAATAGACAATATCTAAGTTAACTAAGGGTTCAATTACTATGTCAAATCAAATAACTAGTATAAAGGCACATAAGATGACTAAAATATCTTTAAGCTCCACTAACTTAACTTAAGATTAAGTGAGATTTATTTAATGCTAAAAGGATTATACTCAACTATTTTTTTTTCTTAGAATGAATTTTAAATATTGAAACTAAGTATAAAATACTAGCACTACTCAATATACCCAAAGTGTCTCTCTATATTTTTCTTTTTATTTCTTCATTAGTTGTTTTAATTAAGGTCTCTAGGTCTAATCATCAAATTTCACTCAAGTATTAATTTATACTTTTTAAATTATATTATTTATAGAATACTCACTTAGGTCTCAAAATTTTATAACTTACATGTAGTGGCCAAAATCCCCATAATCTCTTAAAATTACCTTAAACATCTAAAATTCGTAACTTACTATAAATAACATCAAATCCTAACCTAAATATATCAAAATTTATTCAAAACATCCAATAAATACAATGGTACACTTAAAAATTTCAAAAATAATTTGTAATGTCTAATGTATCCATGGTTGAATAAGTCCAAATCTTAAAAAAATTCATTTCAACTCTACATGATCCAAAATTGATAACCTTGATTATATACCCTATTATACATATAATGAAATACTTAGATAAATTTAAAGAAATAAATCACACATAAAAGAACAAGGAAGATACCTAACATACTTGAATATGGATATTTCCATCACGATTATACTAAAAATCCAGCACAACTCTACTCCAAATTCATTATAAATCCATTGAATATTCATCATATTTCCAGAAGACATAAGAACATAAAACAAATCACACAAATTATTCTCTCATCTAATTTTCATGCTTACACATAAGATAGAAAGATATATATGTCATAAAAGATATTCCCAGATACAATTTCAATCTCATAATTAAAATAAAGCTAATCGTGCATAAACTAGTGTATAATACACCTAGCACAAAATATTATTTCTAAAGGTTCATTTAGTTACCAAAATTCATAAAACCCTTATAAAAGATAAAATAAGGAATCTAGTAACTCCTTCCCTAAACAACTTGGACACCTTTAAGAATATAAGATTAAAGAGAGTTAGATAAACTAATATTAATAAATATGTAACAGGGAAAAAGGGAAATGAAATGGAACAAGAGAAATGAAAAGATTGCTATTGAATATGGAATCATGGAAACCATAGCCAAAACCATGAATTAATGATAGATCAATGTTTTGGAAGGTTTATAGGAAGGAAAAAGATGAGTCAGTATTGATGCAAGGCACGATTCTTTTGTTGAATCAATAAACAACAGCGGTAGTAATTTTACAGGAATTATTGGCAAGGAAGATAGGAGAGGAAAAATAAGATGCCAGTGGAATGGTTTATTGGGAAAAAATGGTGCTTAAATGAAGTATAAAATGCAAGGATCTAAACACAAGAAAGAATAAATGTAAAGGAATCAAGTTATAGGAATGGTAGCTGCTGGAAGTCACACAAAAAAGTAACTTTCCTATAGTTGTGCAGTTAGTCATAAAGAAAAAGTTGGGGAAAAATTAAGCATGAAGGTGATTGATTTTAATGCAGGAGCATATCCATCTCAAGAGTTAGTATATTTGGAGGTAATACCAATTTTTCTTGAACACCTTCCTAATAACCCTAATAATATTTTATTAAGTGATTCTCACATGTATTACATATATTTGCAAGAAGAGCACTTCACTAGTGATATCAAATGTGTAAGATAATGATAATTTAAGTGTTAAAATGTTGCATGGGAAACTAAGATACAAGATATGAAGCTTGATTATTGATTATTTCATGTATTATCATGATTAGATTTTGTAATATATTGTCATTATAATTGGAACTCATTATGTATACCATATGGACATGTGTTGGTTTAAATCTTACATAATTAGCTTGATTTATTTGCTCTTAATTAAGGAGAGTTAGGCCCAACCTCACTATCATGTGTGTGTGTGTATCGTGTGCATTTGGTAGAGAAAGAAGAAGGAAAGAACCAAACACTTGATGAATAAGATGGAACATGAGTAAAAAATCTTAGCCATATTTCTTCCTATTTTTATCTTAAATGAGGAGTTTTCTCTTTAGAATTTATGTTGATATTGGAGTAGATCAAATGTTACCATTCGAATCAACATTGAAATCGTCCATCTTCAAGTTTCCTTCTTATTTAGTCAACTTTGTTGTTCATAAAGCCAAACTAATAGGTTTTGCATTTGTGAAAGATATTCATCTATTATCTTATGCATCAAATTTTGGTATCAAATCACAATTTTGGTTTGACATAAGTGGAGTAGGAGATGGCTTGGAGAAGAATCAAGCAACACCTACCTTCGACGTGAAAAAAAAGAGGTTATTAATGTTTTTTTTTTTTTGATTCTTTAAAATTGATTGATTTTCTTGAATTATTACATGCATGATATTAATCTTGGATGGTCAAATGCATGATTAGAAAAGGATTTATTGTTATCTTGAAGTTAATCTTAGAAATTGACATTTTAAGAATCAAGTTAAAGATGAATGAATGAAATGTGTGTGTTGAATAGTTGAAGGAGAAAAAATGTGTATATGTACAAAATTCCTTTAATACCTTTTAGCACACACAAGCCAATGGCCAAACCAAAGTCACCAATCACACCATCACACCATCACAATGCTTTTAAGGAATTTTTTCCTCAAATCCTTGAGAGATTGGGACACTAAACTAAGCCATATAGAACTCGCATATAATTTGTCTCCCACTTATGCCACTAATCACTCATCTGTTAAAGTGGTGGATAGGGTGAATCCCACCACTTCTATTGATCTCATTGCTCTACCAATTAAATATAAAACCATTTATAAAAAAAAAATAGGGCTGCCAGATTTAAATAAATTACATGAACTAGTAAAAACCAGGATTGAAAAAATGAATGGCATGAAAAAAGAAAAGGCAAACAAGCACAGAAGAGAAAAACTTTTAAGCTTGGAGACCTAGTATGTCTTCACCTTCAAAAATAAAGGTTTCCTTCTAATAGAAAGAAAAAAAATCATGCCAAGGAGTGATAGATCATTCAAGATCCTAGAAATAATTAGCAACAATGCATATTAGCTTGACCTTCAACAAGAAATGGGGAATTTATCAAACACATTTAATGTGGGCAACTTACTCCTTTATTTGCATGACACGCCCTATAAAGATGAGGAATAATCCTTTCAAGAGGGGAAGTATCATGTAGGAACATCTCCCTTAATGAATAAAAATAAGGATAATCTACTTATTAATCTTCCCAAAGTTGAAGACTTCAAAACTCTTTTTACTTGGGTTAATGAATAGTAAGGTTATTAAGAAGCCATACAGCACCAAAGCAAGTCATCGAACCCCACATGTGGCTGGATATATTATGGCTACATTATGTGTGCACAACTCCACATTTAATTAGATCCATTATGGCTTCAATATGGCTAACCTAAGCCATGATTTTATGCATCCTTACACTATACCATTTTAGTTGAGGAGTCTACTCTTTATAGCCCTATTTCATGTGTATAATTAAGGAACTTTAGCAAGATAATCTTGAGTAGATAAAGGAATTCAAATCAGTCTTAATTAAGGGAGAAGCAACCATAAAAGTTTTAGCCAAATTGTAACTTTTAGAGGAGACTACATCCATCATCTTTCAATCAACTAAAATTTTCATTTCTTAGTTAAGCACAGTTAAAGAGTGATGTTAAGCTTTATAATAACTTTTCATAGGTTTTAATCTCACCTATCATGTGATGTAACTCTAGGAAGGTTCGACAATTAACAATAGCTTATTGTAGAGACTATCAACCATATTTAGCTTGTATTAGTATAAGCTACGGTTGAGGGTGTAAACAAATCTGGTCACTATGAGTTACATGTGTAATGTAAATCAATAAAGGAATGAATACACTCTATATAGCGGTAAGATGGCTGAAGGGATAGGGTCACTTTATACCAAAAATTCTCTAGCTTGTTGTTGACACAACATTTCATTTCAAGGCTAAGAGAGAGTATTGTGTGTTCTCAAAATCTTACACTATTTAAGCTAAGAGTCAAGACCTTAATTTTTTATTGTAAATGCTTAATATTGAAGGTATTTCAAGATTAATTTCATCTCTCATCCTCTTAGCCTCTTCTCTACATTTTTAATTTTGTTGGAATATACTCAATTTCATCACTAATACTTAGCTTAATCCAATATTTTTAGCTTTATGCGTCGTAGTGGAAGTGGTAGATGGAATAATGATCATCAATCAAGGCATCGTCATAAAGAATATAAGGGTATTAAACTTGATCTTCTTGATTTTTTTTGGAAAACTTGATGCGTTATTTCTTGAATTATTTCATGAGGTAGAGGCTATTTTTGAATTCAAGGACTACCATGATGAAGAATAATGAAAATTAACTACTCCTAAGTTTAAGAAGTTTGCTAGGATATGGTATGATAACTTGAAGAGAAATAGATAAAGAGAGGGTAAATATAAAATTAAATCTTAAGATAAGCATAAGAAACATTTGAGATGAAAACTTATGCCTAAAGAGTATGAGTAAGATATTAAAAATAGATTACCTACTCTTACTCAAGGACTTTTAAGAGTTGAATAATATGTTAGGGAATTCGAGAGGTTAGCACTTATATATGATCTCTATGAGTGGAAGGAAAAAATATGTACTAGATTTTTAGGTGTCCTTAACATGATGATTCGAGATAAAATTAAAACTTATCTATATGATATTCTTGATGATATCGTTATGATATCTTTGAGATTGGAAAAGCACATCAAATCTACTAAGCTTCATGTCAAACAAATAAATTCTTCTACAAACTACTACTCTAGTACTCAAGATACTAAGTACAGGATGGGTACCTCAAGTTTTATAAATGTTGAGATGAAATAAGGGATTAACTAAGAGGAGAAGGGAAAGGAAAAAGTTAATGAAGTATCTAAATTTTTTTTAAGTGTTAGGGATTTGGATATTTGCTATAGAATATCCCTACCAAAGAGTATTATATATTCAAGAGATTTAAGCTATAGATTTTTGTGATGAAGATCTTGAGTTCGAGTCTAATGAAGAAATTTTAAGGGAGTCAGATGATGAAGGTAATTCTTGTTATGTGCTGCGAAGAGTAATTCAAGTGAAAGCTAATAAGCAACTTGATCAATGAGATAATATATTCAAGACTAAAGGAAGAGTGGGAGATAGGATTTGTTAGGTTATCATTCATAGTGGATTATGTAAAAATATGGCTAATGAGAGGATGGTGAAGTAATTGGGTTGAGAGAGAACACCACATCCTCATCCATACTCTCTTCATTATCTTAACAAGAACAAAGGAGTCTAGGTAACAAAACAAACCCTAATATTATTTAGAATTGTTAATTATCATGATGATGTGCTACGTGAAGTTTTTCCTATAGATGTATGTGGAATCTTATTAGGTAGATATGGAAATATGATGGATGTATTATTCATAATGATACTACTAATGAATATATTATTGAAAAGTATAATCAAAAGCATAAAATTAAACCTTTTGAGTGTGAAAATGATAACATAGTTGAAAATAAATAGAGTTGATTTTTGCACGAAAAGGGTATGATAGAATGTATTAAGGAATAAGGTACTTTTTATGCTATTATTATCAAGGAATCCCTACAAGGGGAGAAAAATAAAAATAATCGTCAATTAGATGAGCTTATTCATGAGTATAAAGATGTGTTTCCTAATGACTTACTACCAAGATTACCACCTAAAAGAGGGATAGAACGTATTATATACTTAATTCCTAGTATGTATTTACCTAATTAACCTACTTATAGATGTAATTTGGAAGAATCTAAGGAATTAGAGAGAAAAATACAAGAGCACACAGAAAAAGGATATGTGAGAGAAAGCACGACTCCATGTTGTGTACCTATATTATCCTTGCCTAAACTTGATAAATTGTTTGAAGTTACATGTGATAATAGTGGAGTAGGGCTAGGAGGTGTACTCTCATGAGAAAAAAGATTCAATTCATTTTTTAGAGAAAAATTAAATGGTGTTAAAATGAATTATTCAAGATATAACAAGTGTAATACCCCATTTCTAGGAACCCAAATTATAATCCGTATTTATGTGTAATAGTTTTAATAACTATTTTAGGATAATTAGTAATAAATATATTGTTAATATGTGTAATAGTATTATGTATTATTATATATAAATTTTAATTAGGTTAAAATATACTACATGATGTGTATTAAAATTTTAAACTAGGATGGTTCTTAGCCGGTATTTTTTTTATTGAATAAACCTAACCTAGTAACCTAGTAAATTTACCCGGAGATATTACCCTAATTATTTACCTATAATTTACCCTAACCTATTCCATAATCATTGCTAGAGTTTCTTTACCATCACCCAACTCCCTCTACCCCGACACCTTAACTTGAGTACCATCACCTTACACAATCTACATCATACCACCCCTCTCCCCTATGTTTTCCTCTCCTCTTTTTTCTCCTCTTTTCCCTACAATTCACACTCTCCTTAATCACTTCTCTTCTCCCTCCTATTTTGTGTGAAAGTCTCGAGCAACGTACAACCTTCTACCACTCTAGAGCTCTTAACACATAAAGATTCACCTTGCCATCGTTCCTCATCCTTTACTCCTTTCACCACCATTTTATTAACTACAACACCACCCCCACTAGCCTCCATACCTAGCACCATAAGCCCTCCCCATCATCCACGCATAACCTCTTTGTAGCAAGCCACTCCCTCGTGCAACTTCTCCCTTTATTTTGCCTTTGGCTCTCCCCATCAAAACAACCACCATACCATTGGTTGAAATAACTATTCCTCCCCCATCATGTATGCTAATCCCTCATGTAACCACTCCCAACCTACACCTATACCTACTAAAGCTAACACCTCCCACCTTTGGCCATTTTAGCCGAAGATCCTCCCTTATGTTGCACATATTTCCACTGAAGCCTTTTCCTCTTCTTTGACCCTTCTACTATATCTTTTCTCCCCCTTTTGTTACACCTTTTTTGGCTTCTATCCCCCCCTAATTCTGGCCATTCTTGCCGTTCATGCCTCCCTAGCACCAATAAAGATAACAGAGCTCTCCCCCTTATTGACTAAAGCTTTCTTCCTTTGGTGCTAGGTTTTCCATGGATTTCCTCTTGCTTTGTTCGACCAATTAAAGATTCCTAAGTTATTTTAGTATATGTTTGCATGTTAAATTTCTAGGAAATTCTTAAGGACCTTAAAGAAGACTTATTTTGTGTAAGCTTGGATTAGATAAATCCAATCACTCATAAAATGGAAGAAATTATGCATAAGGATGCTAGGAATTTTTAGACTTAGAATCATGCTAGGGTTTATAATTTTCAATTACCATAGCACTCATGATAAAATAACAATATGTTTAAGGGATGATATGTATGATTATTGATAATTAAGTTGTATGCATGATAATATATCAAATCTTTTATGTTTTCATGTCTAAGTTTTTGTTAGGTTTTCCATTTTTATCAAGTTATGATTCAAATTCCATGGCAAAATGCCTCATGATTGCTCATGCATCTATTTTTGGGTTATGATAATTCACATAGATGCATATGTGCAATATGAGGGTTAACTTATGATAAATTCTATTTGCATTACTTAGGGTTAGAGATAATTCCCTACATGTACTATGATGATAATATTCCTATATATAAGATGTTTTATGCTTTAAATGATTATGTACATGCTGTATGGACGATGTGGTACGTGAGATTTGTATGATTAGGGTTTTTGTGGGTCTAATCTACTAAATGCATTAAATGTAGAAAATACAGTTCAGCAAAAAAATTCAAAGATTACTTAAGTGCTAAAATAATGTGGAATATTGTCTTGTTACTTGCTTGTGATGAATCTCTTGTACTGATAATGTTGGTATAAAAATGAATAAAATAGTGAACTAGGGGTTGAAGGGTATTTTAGTAATTTTGACCTAGGTTATCTTTTGAAAATAATTTGATGCTATGCTGGCCTAGTTTTTTTGGATTTATTGGTTCAATAGATGCCTTAGTACCCCACCCTCGTATTGTATTAGATTATTGTTTCAGTAGTTGCCTGAGTGCCCTACCTTTATATTTAGAATGAATTTAACTAATCGAATATAACTTTGTACCTTGAGATGATGAGAAGTTGGCTTGTTTATTTCACTATTGAATCTAAGATTAGATGTTTATATATGTTTCTCCATGAATATTGTTTGTGGTTATGGTACATGACTTGTGCTCAAGTATGCTTTTTTGTTTCAGTGTGAGTATATGATATGTGGGTATGTTGCCTTGAATGAGATATTGTGATTTACTCAGTATGAGGAAGTCATATTAATAATAATTTTTCATATAATTACATGAAGGCCATGAAGTGGTATGAAGCATATAAGAACAAGACGGATAAGTTGAGTCCTTGGGAAGAGATTATGTTTTCAGAGTAACCTTTGGGTCTAAGAGTTAGGTTAAATCGATGTCATACCTTTGAGTGCTAGGCTTTTGTTATGATCGATATTCTTTTAAACTCTTATGTCCCTTGCTTTATTTTGGTTATACTTTTGTACTACAATATTTATTTGTAACTTCTATTTATGTACTATTCTATTTGTATGGTTTTACTTTAATTATAGTTTGTTTTAGCCTTATCACTTGGTATAAGAAATGCAAGGGAGCCAAACATATGCTAAGTGTGGTGGTAAAACCCAGTGATTTGGTAATTAACATTTCCACAAAAAGAAAATTTTTAGCTAGTAAATCAAGGGTGTTACAACAAGGAATTTTATTCCATCATAAGAAGCTTGGAAACATAAAGTCATTATTTGATGCATAAGCCACTTTTTTTTGCATTTGGATAATGAGAGTCTAAAATATTTGCATGGGTAAAAGAAGATTAGTCCTAAGCATGAAGAATGGTTTAGTTTCTTACAATTCTACATGTTTTCTGTCAAACAATTCGATGGTAAAGAAAATGTCTTAGCAAATGTGTTATCTAGAATATCTATGATACTTGTTCTGTTAGATGCTAAATTATTAGGTTTTGATATTTTGAAAGAAATATATGCGAAAGATGAATATTTCTTTGAAGTTTATAATGAATTTAAGAGAAAGCATTGTTGTGATAATTATGTGCTTTAGGATTACTTTCTTTTTAAACTTAATAAGTAGTGTATACCTAGTTCTAGTGTACATGATTTACTTGTTAAGTAAGTACATGAGGGTGGTATAGCTGGTCATTTTGGTGTTCATAAAACCAAGGAAATATTATATAAAAAAATACTAGCCAAGAATAATTAAATAAGTACAAGCTATTATTGGGAGATGTGTGACTTGTCAAAATAAGATTTTATACTATAAAGGTTTGCATACTCCTTTATTAGTACCTAGTCAACCATGGGAGAGTGTTAGCATGGACTTTATCTTAGGTTTACCAAGGAAAAAAAGGGGAAAGGATTCTATTAAGGTGGTGGTATATAAGTTTTCTAAAATAACACATTTTATTTCTTGTAATTAAATAGATGATGCAACTCATGTAGTAGATTTTTATTTCAAAGAGAATGTAAGGTCACATGGTATTCCCAAAATTATAGTCTCGAATAGAGATGTAAAAAATTTCAATTACTTTGTCATATATTAGGTACTAAGTTATTATTTAGTACATCTCATCATTCACGAATAGATGGTCAAAATAAGGTAACTGATAGAACCTTGGGAACTTTACTTCAAGGATTAGTTAATAAAAAGTACAAAATATTGGGATATAAAAATCTCATATGTTGAATTTACATAAAATAAGAGTCCTAGTACAATTCACTCGAGTCCATTTGAGGTTATCTAGGGAGTTAATCCTAATTTACATATTGATATGTTTTCATTAAGGAAAGGTGATATTAAAACTATGATGCTAAAGAAAGAGCTAAATTCTTTAAAAAACTTCATGAGAAAATAAAGAATAATATTGAGAAATCTAATTCTATATACCAAAACCATGCTAACAAAAAACAAATTACACAAATATTTTTACTAAGAGACTTGGTATTGTTATAAAGAAAAAAAAAGATATATAAACTTAATAAAGAATACAAAAAATTTCCTATAGCAAGTGGAAATTTTAAAATCTTAAGAAAATTTGGAAATAATGCTTATGAATTAGTGTTACTAGAATCTTATGGAAGAGTTTCTAAGAATTTCAGCGTTGGTGATTCATCTCCTTATATTATTGATGCTAATTTGAGGACAAATTTTTCTTTAAAAGGAGAGAATGATGCAGAGTATCTCTAAAGAGTTAGCATTTGTGTAGGTAGTACCAAATGTTCTCGAAAAATTTTAACACCTTTATAAAAACCCTAATAATGTTCCATTAAGTGATTCGTGTAGGTATTACATATATTTATGAGAAGAGGACTTCACTAATGATATGTAATGTGCAAGAAGATGACAATTCAAGGGTTAAAAAGTTTCATGGGAGATAACGCTACAAGATATGAAGCTTAATTATTGATTATTTCATGTATTATCATGATTAGGTTTCATGTAACTTTAAGATTTTATGTAAACATTATAATATCTCTTCATTGTAATTTTAACTCATTATGTATACCATATGGACATGTGTTGGTTTAACTCTTATATAATTAGGTTGGTTAATTTGGGCCTAATTAAGGAGAGTTAGAATCGACCTCATTATCATATGTATATATATATATATATATGCCTCGTACATTTAGTAGAAAAAGAAGAAGGAAAAAACCTGATACATAATGAATAAGAGGGAACAAGAGTCAAAACTCTTAGCCATCTTTCTTCCTATTTTTCCCTCAAGTGAGTAGTGACCTTTTGAAGTCAATCTCTAGATAAATTAGAGGTTTTATATTTAGAAGTTATTTTTATCTTGGAGTAGATCAAAAATTACCATTTTAATCAACATTGAAAATGTCCATCTTCAAGTTTCCTTATTCTTTAGTCGACATTGTTGTTCATCAAACAAAACTCAAAGGTCCTGCATTTATGAAAGATACTCATCTAGTATCTTGCACATTAGATCTCAATTATGTAAATGGTATATAGTTGTAGTGTTCTATGAAATCTTTTAATATAAATAATAATAAAAACAAAGGAGAAGAACAACCAAAGATATAGAATGAGTTGTTGCAAATTGGAAAGAAATCATCTTTGAACTTAGTTGAAATTTTACAATTTTATATGTGTTTTGTAATGGAATGCATTATTTTTTTAAAAATATAGTGATATCTAATAGTGAGGAGCATGCATTGAGTTTTTGGTTTGACTTTAGCATCACTTGAGTGCTAGGATTATGGGTATAAGAGAAATATTTAGCTATGGTTGAGTGTGTAGAAGAAATGTCATAAAACCATAATTATGACACTTGGTGCAATATTTGGTTTCCTAAAAGGAAACAAAGTTAAAAATCTAACATTTTTTGGTTAGGAAACTTGTTAGAATTGATATAATAGTTAGAGGATCGATTACAATTTATTTCAAATAATTAAATTGCAAGAAAGTTTAATAATGAATACTTATTGGGAAAGATATCAATTGAATTTTAAAAATAATAAAAAATTATGAAAAGGTGTGGAATAATTTTAGAAACTCAAATATATAAAAATATTATTTATTAGAGTTGATTTAAAGCTCAATAGATGATAAACTAGCAAAATGAATAATAACAAAAAAACAAATAAGTCACGAAAATGCATTTTTTTGCAAATGTACAAAGGGGGGAATCAAATTTTCATGGATTGATGTGGAATGTTTTACAAAAAAAATATCTAAAAATATTTAGTCTCAAAACTAATTTTATGACCAACAGATTAAAAATGGAAAAAATGACTAAAATTATCTTATCACATAAATAGATTTTTCCACAGTCTAACAATTCAAAAGGAAATGGTAAAATATGAATGAATAAAATGGACAAATGAACACAAAAATATTTTTGGATTGATTAAGAAAATTTTAATAGGTTCAAAAGAGTCAAAATATAGGAATCAAAAGAATTATTATAAATGTATTTTTCACAAATGAGAGAAATTTTTTACGAACTATTTAAAATAATCACAAATGGAAAAGGACTTGATAACAGAAGATATATGTTTTGAGGAGAATTGTTAGTAGTCCAATCACGTGTTGTAATAAGGGTTTGAGAGAAGAGGGTTATTATAATTAAAATAGTTAAAGTTAAGATAATTAAGGTTTTTTAGGTACATTTTTGTCATTTATGACCTATTACACTTATATGTGAATAATTGGACATAGGGTGGAATTAGTGGATTATTAGGTTGCTCTTAATATTGATTTTTACTTTTATTTAGATCATTAACCTTAGGGTTTACTTGAATAATTGGAAATAAAAGAAAAGTGGATAAGCATGGGAAATTGATATCATGTGTGTAGTATGTGGAATTTATGATCACCAAATAAAATACTAATTTTTAAAGAGGAAGATTGCAAGATTGGGAATGGTTTAATTTTTAGTGTTAGCTATCTTACAGATGAGATATGAGTGCTCGGTTTTGTTTTCTAGGCTTTTTACATGCCTTAGTATTCCTATTAAGACCCTAGTCTCCTCATTGGTGACTTTCAAAACTTGTAGAAACTGTCAATACTTAAGGATTAGGTGACCTAGGAAAAAGGGTATCGTGTTGTTTTAGTACTTCGGTATGACCTATAAACTTAATATGTCTCCTGAGTGAATTGTTGGGAGGGTATTGTATTGTTTATGTGCATCAAAATGACCAAAGTAATTTATACATCTTTGGGTTATCTCTTGTATCCCCTAAAGTAATAGGAAAAATGGAAAACTAACTTGTTTGCTAACCTTTGCTAGGAATTAGATTATTTGTTTAGTAATTTCCTTCATGTCTTACTTGTTATTTGAGTTATGTTATCATTTTTTTTTGTTAGTAATTTTTGGAGAATTGAATTATTGAATTATTGGTATTGTAATTGTTTAGTATAGTTGGGGGTTGTTGGCTTAGTGCACTACCCTAAGGTCTATAAGTTATGATATTCTTGTTTTGGAATGGTTAAGTATGGGTTGGTGTCTTTCCTTAATGGGACAACCTTGACATAAATTGGTTTATTGGGTTGTAATATGGTTAAGTGTAATGATATAATGAACATGTGACATTGGTGATGTATATGTTATAGTATGTTATCATATCTTATTATTGCATGTAATATTGATGTATATATGCCATGATTCTCTTATGATTACCTTCTTTATGCTATATATTATCATTGTATTGATGGGTTTTATTTAATGGTCCCATTCTTATTCAATGGGTATTTGTGACCCTATAAGATTTATTTGAGGGTATCACATGATGGATAGTCTGTGGGGTTGAGATTTTAGATTACCCTATGTTCACCCTCACATCTTTTGATCTATATATCTATTGGACTCTTATGACCTTTTTATATTTCTTTTATTTGACTATTGTAACCTTTGATTCATATCTTGTTATATTAATAACAATGAAATCTTTTAATGCAACCTCTTATCTACTTCTTATTATTGTTTTTCCTTATTTTAAGCAGATTAATATTTTAGCATTACCATTTACTATAAAAATGGTGGTGTAAACTAAGCTTGTACTAAGTGTAGTAGTAACACCCTTTTATTTTCTGTAAATAACTCTTTTAAATGAAAATTTCAAGTGCTAAAAATGAGGGTATTACAATACCCTATAGGTGAAGGGATTTTATACCCTAGGGAATGGATAATGTGCCTTGTGGGAGGATACTACACCTTAGGGTCAAGCTTTATCAAAGAATTTTTAGTTAGTTAGTAAGTGTTTCCTTAGATATTAAGTTAATTTATCTTATGGTGTGAATTATATTAGTATAGGTTGCTAGTTAAGATAAGATAAAATTTAGTAGAAGTTCATTTAGTCACTATTCATGACATACTACTCACGTGAATAATACTTGATTATTAGGGATTAATTAGTCATTATTTAATATTTTTACTTATTATTGAGATTCTTGTTAGGATATTCATTTAGATTAGATAAAGGTTGATCTTTAATAGTGTGATTTATATCGTTTGTTAGAAGTTTCAACTTGCGGGAGTGAAATACAACTTTATAAATAATATGTAATTAATATTTATTATCAAATTTTAGTTGAGATATTGATTTCAATATGCTCTTTTGAAACCCCATATAAGTTTTATGATTCTATATTTATGTTATCCATGTGATTCCTAAACTAAATCTCTCTCACAATTACCTTATCTATGTGAGTGATAATTTAGAAATATCTTGATTATTTTTTGTGTGAGCATAATTGAGATTATTTAGGGAGTTTTTGTCATTTACATCCATATCCTTCAACTATAAAATCATCTATTAACCAAACCTAATATTCTGCCACACATAAATTTGGAATCAAATATAAGATTTGAAAGTCTTGTTAGAACTTCAATGGTCTGAGAGGTGACGTTAATTCAAGATTTATTCCATAATAAATGTGGATAGTCTTCAAAAATCATCCATTAAAAAATAATCAATAGATATCTCAAATCCAACAAAAAATTAAGAAAACATTACAAGAATAGAGAAAAGGAAATAAAGCAAAGAAGAAACCTTCTCAAAATAAAGAATATTGAGAATGCACCCCTATAAGAATAAGAATTTGCAAGAGTTATGGAGGAAATTAAAGATTTAAAAAAATTAAGTTTGCATGGAGAAAGTGGAGGATCTAATTTTGAAGAAGAAGGTGGTTAAAGATATTGTTGAAGAAATGAATTTTTCTCATGCTTTGATTGAGAAATAATTGAACAAGTGGTGCAAATAAATATGAAACTATTAGTTCAAGAAAATCATAAAGGAGAGAGACTTAGAAGTAAGAAACAAATTGATTTTGATGTCTTTCCACCTGAACTACCACCAAATATAACATCTTCATAGGGGATTGAGTATCTAAGTGATTTGAATCCAAGTAATTCATTCTCAAGAAAATTCAAATGTATAGGTGGATCAAAAAGATCAAAGGATTTTTCAAGACAAAATCAAAAGAATTTTTGAAGAATTTATGTAAAAAAAAAATCATTAGAAGATATTTTAATATGTGTTACATCTTGAGAATTTCCTGATGTAGGAGCATACATTAAATATAATGATTGTCATTTTCATTCTAATCCTCAAGGTAAGGAAGATGATTTTGCTTTCTTAATGTTGGAGCCTATCATGTTAAATATTCTTAATAATTCTAATATGCTTGATATTAAAAACCATTCAAGTTATTCTTGTAGGTATGTTACATATTTATAAGAAGATGATGTTCATACACATTGATGTGTACAATTATTCCAAGGCATGCAAGGCTATGAAATAAATGGGATGATACATTACAACAAGAGATAAAGTGTTGATATTCATTATTTGTATAAACTTGTTGTAAATCCTAACCCTAAGTATATTTTATGTAAGTTAGGGTATGGCTATAATTTCATGTATGTATCTTAGTTAATTGTATAGCTTTGTAATATTAATTCTTAGTATCATTTAACCAATGATATTATGCTTTGGATTAAGTTTAATATGGGATTAATTCAACCATGATTAATGGGCTGAATTAAGAAGGAAAAACTCGGGTGGTTTAAGCTAGCTCACCACCGAGTCTCCCTTCTCCTATATAAACCATGTTGTGCGCAACTTTGTGGGCAGAATTTAAAAGCTTTGAATGAGAATTTTTTTAATCAAACTTTAATTAAGAGAGATAAATTACAATCCTCCCTTTTGGGTCTATATTGAGCAAGGAATATCCGGGATAATCCTTCCTCATTACTATCTTCAAGTCGACACATTTGAACACCTTCAAATCTGCCGAAACACCTTCATCTTGTAACATCAAGTTTTTCACCTATAATCCACCAATTCACTTCATTCTTTTTGCATTAGATCGTGGGTGATAGATTCTAGTACACATTTTTATCCAACCTTCCATTACTTTGATAAAAAAACCACATCATTTTTTGTATCAAAGCTTCATTTGTTCGAAGCTGATACAACCACTGATTTATGTCGACCTAAAATGGTGTTATGTTCTTTCACCAAGAACTCCATGGCTACTCCACCATTTCTTTTAATTCTTGATGAAATTCTTTAGTTGTTCTTGAAGTTCTTTCTCTAATTTCTTGCAATCTTGCAACGATCTTGTTGCATTTCCCCTCAACTTTCAACATAAAATACCAACAGAGTTCGAAATTCCAGCAACACCAGTTTGGTTCGTCTATTTGCAACGATCATGTGTGCCTCTCCAGCACTTGATTTCTATTATATTCTAGTCTATATTAGTGTGTGATAAATTTTATGACAACCCCTTTCAAGTTCTCTTCGTGCAAGTAAGTAGAAAAGCCTCAAAGTGTTCGACATCCCTGTATAGTTCTCAATCGCCGAGACTGACCTGGAAGTTGCAGGCTATGTATTTGACTCGTCTCTCATCAATTTCTCTCAAGAAAATAGTCCATTATCTACCTCTGGATCTCCTCTACATTTTCTATGATGAAGAAAAGCTATTGTTGAAAACACAGAAACATGTTCTATGATTTTATGTGAAGCAATTTCACACCTATTATTACTAACCTTTCATTGTTTGTGTGTACCTGCGTGCAATGCCTATTCTTGGGGCTAAAAGATCTCCTTTGTGACTAGATACAGAATGCAGATAGTTTTTGATAATTTTTTTAGAATTAGCAATTGGTTTGTGCTTTGTTTGGTTGTAGGCAAAACAGATCTAGCACCTACACTTGTGGAAGATATATTGTGTGCATCAAGAAGGGTTGTGTGTCAACCTTCACCATGGCTAGTGAAAAGGTGCGTGCCATGGTTGAGTCCATTAAAAGCCTCACCACACGCATGGATGCCCAAATACAGAATCAAAACACACTACAACATCCAATACAAAGTGTGGAAGCAAAGTTGGTCGACCAAGAGAAGTATAAACCATGGCAACCTCGAATGGAAACCACACATGATAGTGTGGATGGGAGAATGAAGCTAATTTACCATGCCAAGAATGGATGTGGACCCTTCAATTTTTCTCATCATGAAGATGGAGAAGAGGAGGAAAATTCTTTTGGCTCAAGCAACCAAAGAAGAGCACCTACATTCCATGTAAGAAATCCACACCATGAAGATCAAGGTATTAAACTTGACCTTCCTGAATTTTATGGTGATTTGAATGTGGAATCATTTTTTGAGTGGTTGCATGAGATTGAGGCTATTTTTGATTTTAGAGAATATGATGATGATAGAAAGTACAAATTAGCTACTCTAAAGTTCAAAAAGTTAGCTCGAATTTAGTATGATAACTTAAAGCGAACTAGTGAAAGACAAGAGAAGTCTAAAATAAAATCTTGGGAAAAACTTAAAAAGCACTTGAGGAAGATATTTGTACCTAGAGAGTATGAAAAAGATATATATGTTAAGATGGATACTCTAAGGCAAGGCTTATATAGTGTAGAAGAATACACTAGAGAGTTTGAAAGACTAGCCCTTATTTGTGATGTTCATGAAAGAAAAGAACAAAAAGGTGCTAAATACTTAGGGGGCTTGAATAATTTAATAAGAGACAAGGTTGATATGCACTCTTATGACTCTCTTAATGACTTGATAAAATTGTCTATGAAAATTGAAAGATAAACCAAAACTACAAAAGCTTATTTTAAGTCTAATGCTCCTACTTCGACTAAACCCTATTCTAACACCTTTACCCCTAAATCAACATTTTCATATGATAAAAAGAATAACAAAGATGATAAAGGTAAAAATAAGGTGGTTGAAATGGCTAATAAACAATGTTTCAAGTGTAAAGGATATAGACATTTTGCTAGAGATTGTCCTAACCAAAGAGCCTTAACCTTACAGAAAATAGAAAACATGGAACCATATAGTGATGATGATGAATTATAAGTTGAATATCCTAATGAAATATTAACTATAGAAGAAGAAGGAGACCCCTGCTTTTTAATTCAAAGAGTCTTACAAATACAACCTAGTATTACACCTACTCAAAGAGAAAAGATTTTTAAAACTAAGTGTAAAATAGGTGATATGGTTTGTAGACTTTTAATTGATAGTGGTTCATGTACTAATGTTTCTAGTGAGGCTATGGTTAAGAAACTTGGTTTGAAAAATACTAATCATCCTAAACCCTATTCCTTACAATGGTTAAACAAGGATAAAGGAGCTAAAGTAAACAAAAGAGCTTTAATCACATTTTCTATTAGAGACTATCATGATGAAGTTCTATGTGATGATTTACCTATGGATGCTTGTGGATTACTTTTGGGTAGACCACAGCAATTTGATAGAAAAGTAACTCATCATGGGGTAACTAATGAATATGTGGTGAAAAAGGAAAAACAATTATGTAGGCTCAAACCTTCTTTATATGTTCATATGCCCTTGAGTGATGATAAAAAGAGATTATTTTTACATGAAAAGGCTATGGAAAAATGTATAAAAGAAGAAGGAATTTGTTATGCTTTAGTTTCTAAAGATTCTAAACCTGAAAAACAAAAACTTGAAAATCCTAATTTGATTAAGTTGCTTGATGAGTTTAATGATATATTTCCTGATGACTTACCACCTGGATTACCACCTGAAAGCGGTATAGAACATGCTATTGATCTTGTTCCTGGTATGCCTATTCTTAATAAACCAACTTAAAGATGTAACCCAGAAGAAGCTAAGGAAATACAAATGCAAATACAAGAACTTATGGATAAAGGATTTGTGAAAGAAAATATGAGATTTTGTATAATCCTTTCAAATACGGCTTATGTCAAGTTTATGACTTATTTTTGGGAAACTTTATGGAATATGCTTAGTGTGTATGGTGTGAATCCTAACATGCCTATTAACATGAGTATGTTGAAAAAAGGTGAATTAAAAAACTATAAGGCTAAAGAGAGAATAAAATGTTTTTCAACAACTTCATGAGAAAATCAAAAATCATATTCAAAAATCTAATGCCAAGTATAAAGCTCAAGCGAATAAGCATAGAAACTCTTATGTGTTTTCTCCTGGTGACTTAGTTTGGTTACATTTATGTAAAGAGAGAATGCCTAATTTACGTAAAAAAAAGCTAATGCCAAGAGCCGATGGTCCATTAAAAATACTTAGGAAGTTTGGAGATAATGCTTATGAACTTGAACTTCCGGATTCTTATGGAGGAATTTCAAAAAAATTTAATGTTGGTGATTTGTCTCCTTATTATTCTGATGAAAATTTAAGGGCAAATTCTTCTCAACTTGGGGAGTATGATGCAGGAGCATACATTCAATATAATGATTGTCATTTTCATTCTAATCCTCAAGGTAAGGAATATGATTTTGCTTTTTTAATGTTGGAGCCTATCATGTTAAATATTCTTGATAATTCTAATATGCTTCACATTAAAAACCATTCAAGTTATTCTTGTAGGTATGTTACATATTTACAAGAAGATGATGTTCATACACATTGATGTATACAAGTATTCCAAGGCATGCAAGGCTATGAAATACATGGTATGATACATTACAACAAGAGATAAAGTGATGATATTCATTATTTGTATAAACTTGTTGTAAACCCTAACCCTAAGTATATTTTATGTAAGTTAGGGTATGCCTATAATTTCATGTATGTATCTTAGTTAATTGTATAGCTTTGTAATATTAATTCTTAGTATCATTTAACCAATGATATTATGCTTTGGATTAAGGTTAATATGGGATTAATTCAACCATGATTAATGGGCTGAATTAAGAAGGAAAAACTCGGGTGGTTTAAGCTAGCTCACCACCGAGTCTCCCTTCTCCTATATAAACCATGTTGTGCGCAACTTTGTGGGAAGAATTGAAAAGCTTTGAATGATAATTTTTTTAATCAACCTTTAAGCAAGAGAGCTAAAGTCTAATCCTCCCTTTTGGGTCTACATTGAGCAAGGAAGATCCGAGATAATCCTTCATCATTACTATCTTCAAGTCGACACATTTGAACACTTCCAAATCTGCCGAAACACCTTCATCTTGTAACATCAAGTTTTTTGTCTATAATCCACCAATTCAGTTAATTATTTTTGCATTAGATTGTGGGTGACAGCTTCTACTACAAATTTTGATCCAACATTTCGTTACTTTGATAAAAACCACATCATTTCCTTTAGAATCAAGGTGCACTACATTCAAGCTATGAAAATTTGACGAGATATTCTTCTCAATAAAGGGAGAATGATGTAGAAGCATACCTCATTCCATGAGGGTACATTATTGAAGGTCCTATAGAATGCTCTATGGGAGATATAATTGATTTCTATGAGAGGGACACTAAACCTACAAGTAAAGGAATGATATACGCTAGGAAAGGGATAATAAGCCCTACAGGAGGACACTACTCCTTAGGGGTGGGCCTTATTAAGGAACATTTATTTATTTAATTGTTATTTCCTTAGTTACTAAGTTAATTTTTCTTATGATGTGAATTATCTTATCATAGGTTGTTGGTTAAAGGTAAGGTAACATTTGGTAGGATTTTTCTTGATCACTATTTATAAGTACTAAGCAACATCAAGAATCAAACATGTTATTAAGGATTAATAGGTAATTATTAGATTGTTTACTTAATACTTGAGAATCCTCTTATGAGATTAGTTGAGATAAGATAGAGTTTGATTTTATAGTGTATTTTATCTAGTATGCAATAAGATTTATCTTGAAGAGGTTTAATGTAGCTATATAAATCATACATAATCAATGTTACTTATCATAGTCGAATTGAGTTATTGAATTGAATATTATTTTTTAAAACCTTATATGATTTTTAAAACCTTGTATGAATTAAATTACTTATCTATTTGGTTTATTAATTCGATATTTCTCTAAATTATCTTATATCTGTGAGTGATACTTTAGAAACCTCTTGATTATCTTTTGTATGAGTTTAATAAAGAGCTTATTTTGAGTTTTTTTCATTCACATCCATATCTACCAACCATAACATTCCTTATTCACCAAATCTACATTTTGGCAACCCATAATATGCTCAAAAATATTTACAATCAATGGAAAATGTCATTTTGATTGAGAAACTTAAATATAAAAACCATTATATTTATTACAAGGGTTTACTAATCATCATGAAAAGTAAAATTTAAAGTCAATGCTCAAGGCCAAAGGTCTTATTTTGACTCCTATTGTTAATGTAATATAGTGATTCTCAAAAACCATTATTCATTCAAAATATTTGTGATTTTAAAGTAAAACCATCTCAGTTACATATCTTATTACATCATTTAAGAGTGAATAAACCCATTTTTATGTTTTCAAATGTTTTGTTCTCACTTTATTAACCATTCAACATATTTGGACTCCCATGAGAATTTGGCTATAAAACTTCTACCGAATAATTCTAACTAATCCACACTTGAATTCCTTGATATTTTATAAATCTCTTATTTCCTTTCAAATTGATAAAAGTAGATTTTGATGAAAAAAAAACTATTTTTCACATTTTGCTTGTTGTTTATTCACACTTTTAGCTCTGAATTAATCCTTTTACTTACCTAAAAATTATAAAACTTCAGGGATCACTATGTTTTAATATTTTTGAGATATAAATTAATTAAAAATATTTTTTATTTGTATTTATTTTTTTAGATTTATTCATCATTTTTTAGAATAATTATTTATTGATCCTTGCATTTATCTTTTTAATATTATTGAAATTAAGTGAAACATTATCTAAGTCATTCATCTAATGAAAAGAGATAATATTAACCACTTATTTGGACATCTACACCCTTTGATCACCTTCCTTTGATTTTTACACAAAATTAAATGTGGGTGTATGCAAGTAATCATTACCATATGAGATATTATCCTAACATTTTTCCCCTTCACTTCACTCATGCCAAATGATAATATTTCCTCTTCTTGCTCAGGTTTTCCCAAGAATATGTCCCCTTTGGCTTCATATTTTACATGGGAATATTTCCTCATTAATGCAAAATGATTACTAAACAACTTCACTTACTAACATATTGCTTTCACTACCTTTACACCTTATTGGTTCAAATATGTGCCCCCCTTTCCTTTCCCTTTAGTTGTGTATGTTACCATTTATAATTGAGACATAAATAATATCTACATCTGTATGATTATACCATGTGCACAATTATCCTCTTTTATCTTATCATTTTATACATCAATTTTGCTTAATTTTACTGTCATTCTTTGCTTGGGTTTTGTGTGACTTCTCTTTCTCCCTCTTCCTCCATTCATTCTTCATCCACCATTTTTTCCCCATTAATAAAGCTTATCTAACTTATAATAACATTATATTTAGCTCATTATTTCCTTCTTAGGTAAAAAGGAGTTAAATCCTTAAGTTTGGTGAAGTTGTTTTTGGTTTCTCTACCACTAATCATGTGGTATAAGAATTCATATTATCCTTACAAAGGTTATGGTTTGATCTTATAATTTATTTTTTAGTTTAATTTCCTTTGTTTTAATATGATTTTTACATATGCTTTTGTAATCTTCTTAAGGGTTTTTAAGTTGATTTGTGTGGTAGGGTTAGGAATATTTAATACTTAATCCTAATGTAAATCTAATTATCTTGCACTAAAACATGGTTTGATTGTTATTTTATGTACACTTTGTAATATCTTATACCTTTTACTTGTAGACGATAATAGTGATACTTAGTATGTAATTTATAAAGATTTGGTTCTATAAGTTTAACTTTTACTAACTAGTTTCACCTAGTCATTTAGGTTAAGTCATCTTAGATGTTAGAATAGTTTATGGAAAAAATAATACTAGTTGGCCGCAATAATATTAGTGAGAACATAGCAACTATCTTAATTAGTAAAGTATAGAGATATACATCCTCATATACATACATACATACATATAAATGTACGTACATACACATAGATCTATACATGTATGTATGTGTGTGTGTGTGTGCGTGTGTGTGTGTGAACGTCTATATGTATGTATGTAGGTATGCGTATGTACATACATACGTATGTACGTATCTACTGGTCACCTATTGAACATATTTAATTCAAGTTTAGTAAAGTGATAAGAATTTTTGAATTATCTCTATTCTTCTCCAAGCGAGTTAATGCTCGGTTTTAGGGTATAATCTAGGAAGAAAATTGGGTAATTTATTCTAAGATGCACGTTTTATACATTGAATAAAACTAATCAATAATAAAATAATTTAAGGCATCATCATCAATCAAGAAAATGTGAAGTTCATGTTTGTGTGTGTTTGATTGGAATGGCATCCACATCATTTTTGGTATCAAATTCAAGTTGTCATTTCATCTTGAATCACAAACATTTGAAACAACTTCCTCCCTCTAAATGATGGCACCAAAAGCACCCATCCAACCAACATAACTAGTTTCTTGACAAATTTTGATAGAGTTCATCAAGTTCTTGATTGTGATTCATAGAATCTTACGTGTGTGATTGTGTCCATATTTGAAATTGTGTTACAATAAATGATTTGAGGTGTTTAAATGTTTAATAATATTGAAGGTTTTTATGAAAAAAGGACTAAACCTATATGGATGTATAATTGTATGCTTGAAAATGGTTGAACGAATCTAGCATGCGGAGTTGTGTTTTTGCTTGATGATTTTTTTTTTGTTAAAATTGATGCAAAAATATTCCAAGATTTTGAAGATTGACTTATGAATTACGATAGAAGGAAGCAAGGAAGAAATTTGAAGATAATTATTTACGATACAATATGGATATCATTGGAAAGCTTATTAAATCAGGAGTCCAACGCATGTTTCGAAACTCAAATCCGAGTTTTTTACACAAATTTATGACTATTTAATCATATGTGTATCAAGTGGAATTTAATCATATTTATTAGCTAGGTTGTTATTGACTTCTTTGTTAATTATTTTAGGATATTAGTTAGTTAATTTATTTCCTTGATAATTAAGAAATTAGATAGTGTTTATCTTTTATCTTATGATGTATCTTATCTTTTTATGATTTTGTTAGGATTTAATTATAATTATCATAGTAGATTACTATTCATATAAATAGTAATTTCATTAATGTTTCTCTTATTTAGATTTAGTTATCTTATTATTGAGGAGGTGGATATTATTCTATCATATGTAAACTCATTATTTGGGGAGGATAGTTGAATGGAGTTATAAAATTAAGTTTTCTCTCATCGAAACCCTGTGTGAGTTTCGTTGTTCTATGTTTATGTTATCTGTGTGATTCGTAAAATATATTTATCTCTAAATTATCTTATCTGTGTGAGTGATAATTTAGAAACCCTCTATACCTTTTCTGTGTGGGTTTGTATAGAATTATCTAGTCAAATTTACCTTGTATTTCTTCATTAGAGATCCTTTGAGAGTTATCTGTGTAAGGTTTTCAAAGCTAGTTTGAAGAATTACTTTGTGTGATCCTTCTTCCATATCCTCAATTTAGAATTCATCCTTAGTTTATCATTATAAAACTACATAAAAATGGAGAATTTTAAAACCACTCGTTCCGCTACACATAAAAAATTGTTCTTAATTTGTTTCATACATGATTATACATAATAATTGCATGATAATCACTTACCTATGGTAACAAATTATGATAGCCAAAATTGGTTATACAATGCTAAATCATTGTTATATGATCGCTACAATGACATAATTACTTGTGTTAATTTTGTGCCTTCAACTTGTTACACCTTGGACCATGACTAGTTTGATATTGGGATGGTTTATTTTTTAATTTTTATACATGCATTACATGCAGACTAGAGTTTCAACATTTTTTTAGACTTAAGACATGATATGTTATAAATAACACTTATAAATGCTAAAGTTTTGCACCAAGTAATATAGAGTAGGTTTTGTTGATTTATATCTAAAGAACATAATAAGAAACTTGTCGGTTGTGATAGATAAGTGGCCCTATGCAATATTTGATTAGTAACATTGTTGTTGAATTGTTTGAGTTTAAAAACTAGTGAGAACATTCTCATTTTTGAGAGATAAATAATTGTTCTATTTGGTTTTTACAAAAACCTTAAGGCCACTAATTGTTGTTTGAGTTGTGTTTGTGTTGAGTTGGTACTAATGGAGGAGGGAAAAAATTCTAAGCCCTTTTTTAGGCAATTCAGAAACTCTCAAACAATATATATGCAACCGATACTCAACAAAAATAACTTGATACCATGCAAACTCAATTGCAAAGGGTGGAGTTCCAATTTATCGAGCAAGATTTGATCCACAATGTACAATAAAAAAGAGAGTTCCCTAGAAAAAAATGGAATATGTGGCAATAAAAACTACTCTAATAATAGAGAGGAATCCAAACTCATGTGTGGGCTATAAGGAAGAATCACAAAGAATTAGGAGTCACCAAGCATTCTATGACTATCAACCAAGACATCATAGCAGAGAAGATAAAGTTATAAAACTTAATCTTCATGATTTTGATGGTAAACTTGACGTTGAATTATTTCTTGAGTGGTTACATCAATTAAAGGATATATTTGAATTCAATAATTATCATGATGAGAAAAAAATGTAAATAGAGACTATTAAGTTAAATAATGTTTCTAGGATATGGTATAATAACTTAAAAATTACTAGAGAAAGAGAAGGAAAATTTTAAATCAAGTATTTAGATTAGCTTAATAAACACTTGAGAAATAAATTTGTACCCAGGGAGTATGAGACAAACAATCATATCAAACTAAATGAGTCTATTGATGAGTATAACGATGTATCTAATGATGACTTACCACATGGATTACATCTTAATGCTTGGTATGTCTTTACCTAATAGACCTACATATAGATGTAATCTAGAAGAGGCTAAGGAATTGCATAAATAAATATAAAATCTCATAGAAAAAGGATATATGAGAGAGAGAGAGAGAGAATAAGTCAATGTTGTGTACCTTTATTACTTGTTCCAAAACAAATTAGTATGTGGCACATGTTTATTAACTCTAAAGATGTAAACAATATATATATCAAATTTTGATTTACACTACATACATTAGATGATAGGTTAGATGAATTGATTTAAGCACAAGTATTCCCTAAAAATAATTTAAGGAGTAGATATCACAAAATGAGGATAAGGGAAGGGGATGAGTGGAAAACTATCTTTAAAACAAAATATGGTCTTTATGAATGGATTATGATGCCTTTTGATTTGTGTAATGAACCTAGTTTGTTTCAAAGAAAAATTAATGAAGTTATTCATCCTTTTCTTGGAAAATTCATTGTTTTGTACATATATTATATACTTATGTATAGTAAAAATAAGTATGATCATCTTATTAATTTGAGGAGACTATTTGATAAACTAAGGGAAGCTAAACTCCATGGAAAAATGAAAAAATGTGATTTTATGCTTTTGGGTGTTGTTTTCCTTAGTTATATTATAAATGGAAAAGGTATAAAAGTGAATCCCACAAAGATTCAAGCTATTCAAGATTGACCAATACCAAAATACATTCATGCGGTGAGGAGTTTCCATAGGCTAGTGAGTATTTATAAAAAAACAAAAATCATCAAGAAATTCTCAACTATTATAGTGCCAATTACACATCTCATGAAGAAAGGCAATATTAAATGGGGAGAGAACGTAAATAAAGGATTCAAGACTTTGAAAGACAAAATATTTAATGCATTGATATTATCCTTACCTAACTTTGATAAATTATTTGAAGTTACATGTGATGCTAGTAGGTTAAGGACAGAAGGTGTAATCTCAAAAGAAAAATAGATCATTACATTCTTTCGTGAAAAATTAAATGGGGCCAAATTGAATTACTCCACATATGATATATAATTCTATACTATAATAAGAAGCCTAGAAACATGGATCCATTATTTGAGATCTAATCCATGTAAAAGAAAGATTTCGAAACTTAAGGAACAAAAAACTAATGCAAAGAGTTAATGAGTCATTTAAAATATTAAGGAAGTTTGGGAATAATGACTATGATGGGTCATTTTATCCTTACTATAGTGATGCTAATTTGTGGTAAATTTCTCTTTTACATGGGGAGAATGATGTAGAAGCATCTCAATCTTCTTCTAAGGAATGTCAAGAGTTAGCGTACTTGGAGATAGAAGCAATCATTCTTGAGAATCCTTATTTGAATATTTATTTCTTAAGTAATTATTGCAATTATTTTATATGTTTTCAAGAAGAATTCATAAAGTATATCTAGTGTACAAGACAATAATAAGATAAGGATTAAAAAGTGACAAAGAATACAAAGCTACGTGAGAAAGCTTGGTTGTATGATTCATGCAAGTGTTTCATGGTTAGGTTTTTTGTTTAGCTTTGTTATTCTATGTACAATTTGTAATATTTAAGATCTTATACTTGTATATGATAGTAGTGATACTTCGTATGTATGTTATTTTTGTATATGTTTAACTTTTACCGACTAGTTTAACCTACTCGGTTAGGTTTAGTCATCTTAGATGTTAGTATGGTGTTATGGATGAACTAATACTAGTTGGCCATTCCTATATTAGTGAGAACATAGAATTTATCTTATTTAGTAAATGATGTACATACACATCCTTATATATATTTACTCGTCACTTACTTTACACAATTAATTCAAGTTGAGTAAAGCGATAAATGTTTTTTTGAATTTTCCCTATTATTTTCTATATGAGTGAGTAATTGAGAGGTGGGTATGATCTAGGAATAAAAATGGGTGATTTTATCTTAGATGCACATTTGATACATTAAAGAAGTCTCATTAACAATGAAAGAGTTATAGCCATCATCATCAATCAAACAAAAGATTGAAGCATCATGAAAACTTGAAGATCCTTCTTGTGTGTGTGTTCGGTTTCAATGAACATCCACATCAAGTATGTTATATGATGATGCAAAGGTTTGTAAATGAAGATATAATTATAATTTAATTCATGTGATAATTAATCTTAATCATAATGCAGGCCTTTTGTGTAATTTAGCTATCGTTAAGTTAAAAAACATGGACATTGTGCTTAAAATACTATTCGGCCTATCAATGATTACATGGGTAATTAACAAATAAAAATTTCAATAACCTGAAGAATAATTTGAATGTTATGAAGAAAACATACACATGCCTAAAGAGTCATTAACCTTATACACTTTTTAATCATGCTTAACAAATCAAAATCATAGCATGTTATATACCAAATGTAATCAAAACATATTAAAGATTAACATTTTATTCTCATAATTCATTAAAAACATCAAGGATCACATTAAAAGGCTAAGAGACCAAATCCACCATTAAATGACTTAACCTCCTTAAACTTTAATCCTTAAAAAACCATGTCATACTACCCTAATATATATCATATTATGTATCAAATTACATTAAAAATGCAAATTAACATATGGAATAATCAAATTGATCTAAACGTAAGCCATATCAAATAAAACTAACAACACCACACTTGTAAAAATGCATAAATCATGATAAATAAATAAAAAATTATCGCATTCCTTTCTATATCATAATATATTCATTTACAAACCTCCATATCATAATTTAACTTATTTTTCATATATATCATAATAAAATGAAAAAATGGGCATAACCCATAAAAAATTCTTAATATACATATAATATTAACCAAATCATGTGTTTAGTGCAAGTATACTAGATTTTACCATAGGGTTAAGTTTCAAAAATGAAAGAAAAATAAAGGAGAAACATCACATCAAACACCATAACACAAACTACCATGAAAGCCCAAAAATATATTACAAAATAATACATTAAAATCATAATTCTATAAAATATATTAAACACGGAAAAGGAGAATATTAAACCATATCCTTTAAAGGAGTTGGTTATCACTTAACATTCTTAAAAAGAGGAAAAGATGATGAGAAAAACTTCACCAAATACTACAACTCAACACTCTTTACCTTAAAAAGGCACTAAGAATCCAAATATAAGCTTTTTAGAAGTTTAACTAAGACTTCATATACAGTAAAAATGGTATAAAAGGCATGAATTTAAAGTGAAGAAGAATATGAAGGCATGCACACATATGAAAAATAAGAAGTAGATGGATTTGGTGAATGCAACATAAATAAGAGGAAAATGATGAAGTGTGTGCACATGTGAGGCAATGATTAGTTTAGGTTTGATAAAAAAAATATCATTATACCTAATATGCACACATAAAAAAGGAGAAGAGAAAAAAGGGTTGTGAATTCGAACTAAGAAGGAGAAATGAGAGAATTATGTGCCAATTGTTGAGAGTAGAAGCAGTTTGTTAATTATTGGAAATAATTACCAAATAGTCTTATACAATATTTTAGGCCGAAAATGTTGATGAATGGAACAACATTATAAGAAAGAAAGATGGGCAATAAGGTGTGGATTTGGTGAGGGAAGAAGAGGGAGAGGGACCAAAGTAAGAAACATGATAAATCTAGTTTAGAAAGACGATTATAATAATTAGTAATCATTAAGAGACTATGATAGGAAAAACTTGCATGTTCCAAGAGAAAGGTGACACCAAATGGGATGTGCATGTCTAATTAGTGGCTAAGATTAAATCTTTGCATGTGTGGATGGCTTCAATAAGGTCACATTAAAGTTATATAAGATTAAAATAGAGAAAGGTAAATCATACCAAAAAACGACTAGTAAATATAACAACAATAAAATATATACAAAATAGCTCTAAATCCTTTATATCTCAAAATATTAAAATAAAATAATCCTAAAATTTTCATAATTTGAAGATAATTAATGGGTTTAATGCAATGCTTAAAATATAAATAAATGTTAATCAAAACATAAATTATACTTTTGTAATACCTTATAAGTTAAATCTATAATGTGTGAAAATTGATGTGATTGATAATGATTGGAATATATTTTATCTTGGTTTGGAAATATATTTTGGATTGTATTTGGAAATGAAATGGAATAGTTTGAAAAATAAATTGATTTGTCACTCGCACCAATCGACTAATATGTCATGATCAAGTTAGTTTGAGAAGAAAAGGAGAATAAATTAGAAAGTTATTTTTTCTCTATAATAGAGTCAAATGTATAGAGGATTCAATAGGGATGAACTATTAGACCATGAAACATGGGTTTTGACCTTAGATCCAATGGAACTTGAGCATCATTTCACTTTAATAGCTTTGATAATACTTATTGAAGTAGTATGCATTTGATTGTTCTCTTCTAAGATTAAAGGTTCCCACAACTGATCCATCAAATTACTCCATTAGAAATTCTAAAATGTCAAATTTTAGTATAAGAAACAACACATAATGGATCATCCCACCCATGATGTTAGTCTTAAAAATGGATTCATATTTCATAACATAAGTAAAAGGACTTTATAACGAGGGAAATGAATAAGCCAACTTTATAGACAACATAATGTAATAAGGTTCAACTAAAATCATTGCATGTGTTATCGAAGAGTGTTCACTTTCACTTAAAGAGAAAATAACAAGTATAAGACAATCTCTCAAGTTTATATTCACCTATTTTCAAAATAATTTTCCTTATATGCCATCTCTTTAACTAGAAGAACAATCCAAAAATCTATGTATCCTCTTGAAACACTTAGGACCCACTTTAGTTTAATGCATGAAGATCGCTAGAGTTTTTTTATTGCTTAAATTTTATTATACATATTGAATAAGATGACAAAATGAGATGAAAAATACATCATTTTATGGCATCCAAAAAGCATTCATCAACCTTTCCTAAAAAAATATTATGAATCTTCTACATCATATTGGCTAACATACCCTCTTGATATTTTGTAAAATTCCTACATTCTTCAAAACATTCCACATACTATCACTAATCAACATAAATTTTCAAATTGAATTGTGTAAAGTGAAATATGGCTACAGAAGAGATAACGAGTTTATATATTAATGAGCATTGATGGGAATTCCAATAGTAATACTTGGATGTTCATTATGACATGAACTTATAGCATTTTTATTCATAAATGTAAGTATAATTAGAACAATATGGATTAAAATCAAGCATATTAAAGTGATATGAAATAATTAAATAAATATAATATACATGTGTGAATAATCTAGCATCAAACTATGTAAACATAATAGTCAACCATCTTATATCTTTCCCCATCCTATAATATAAGTATAATATTGAATATTGGAAGTATGTTAGATCACTACGCTTGAGAATATATTCTAAGGAGTTTTGGTCACAATTGAGTCAGAAATTGTTTTACACTTTTTTTGATACCTAGTTGAGATTCATATGGATAATATCCTTTTTCTTTTTTTAGGGGGTTCATTAATACGAGGAGAAGATATTGGTCAACCATGATGTAGCATTATGGTAATACCACTTTTGATATAAATAAAAACTCATAGTTTTGTTGTATTTGTAGGTATGTAAATGACTCGAGTCAAGCCAAATACTTAAGCTTAAATATTAATGTGCAAGATAGGCTCACAAATTGTTAACACAAGCCAAGTAGAGTTGATTTGGCTCTAGTAATTTAAATATATTAAGTTATCTTAAATTTGTTTTTAGAAAAATTGCTTATTAATTAGACTATTATGTACAATTGTTTTTTCTGAATCTAATATCATAATAGGAAGTCTCATATTCGTAACTTGATTATGGTTAACTAGTTTATATATAACATAATATGCAATTAAAAATAACTATTATATTTAAATGCATAAAAACTATTTGTATACAACATTTTACTTATATATGAGCTTCTAAAAAAGCCAATTCAATAGCAAACTAAGAAATACAAGTAGGTTGATTTAATAAAGGCGATCAAAAATAAGGCTCGAGCTCAACTTATTTAAGTAAGCACATAAGTCAAGCAAAGCCTTTCTAGAATTGATCCTCATGGCTCAAACATTTACAACCTAAGTTATTTAGTAGACCTTGGAAATAATTTCTAGTTTTTATCCTATTATTTGATATATCGCACAACTTGTTTCTATCAACCAAAGTGGGATGTTGTAGGATATAGTGTTTTTTAGTAGGCTTGAGTGGCTTGGATTGGTGGTCTTGTTCCAAATGATGTGAATAATACAATGGTTAAGTTGGTATTTGAAATGGCTAATATAAAGTGAGCAGTTGATTTTTGAACCAATAAACTTAATTACTATATCTTTGAAGACTTTCCCAAAGGTATTGATGAATAGAAGTTTCCTAATACTTAAGAACTCTATTTCTCCACCAAAATGGAGTTTCATTCCTAGCATAAGCATAGTTGATAAGATTCTCCTAGTTCATAAGCTTACGCACTCCTTTGTATGTAACATAGGGAAGATAGGTCTTATAGTGATTAAGAATTATTTGTTCAAAGCATATGATTTGATTACTTGGCACTTTATTTAGCATATCATATAGTATATCTAGCTACCATAAGTATTAATTTCACTTATTATGCATAGTATTACAATGGCTCATTTATGTTTTGATTGGAATAATGTCTAATCTAATATTATCATATCAACTTAAGAAATTACATAGAGTCGTTTGCTAAATCCTCAAATCATTTTTCTTTACATCTAGAGACAATCATATATCATTTCTAAGGCAATTGAATTAGATATTTGGAAGCTAGATTCCTTGTACTGGAATGGGTTGAAGGTGACACGTGCGATTTTTGTGCATAACTTAATATTTTTCATTGAAGATTTAAAGGAATGATTAGGAGTCATATGCTTGGTACTTTTGTATGTTGGAAGAGAATTTTGTTAGATTATCAATAAGGAAATGTTTGCTACACCCTTTTCTCAAAATATGAAGGAAGTCTCAATATATATATATACTCTGTTAAAGTAGTGGCATGGTTATGGTGAGGAAGCTCAGATTAATAGAACTTTCACCATATTTTAGATAGGATTGAGTGTAAATTAGAGAGTCAAAAAGTTAAGTGCCTTTAATTTAGACGGAAGTTTACTTTAGTAAAGTTATGCTTATTATCTTTGCTATTTATATGACATGAGAGTATAACTTGCCAATAGGACTTTGCAAAGAAATTGATCAAGTAGTGCAAAGATTCATACAAGGTAAGGAAGATCTAAGTATATAGCATGGATAATTTATGTTTACTTGAGATTTTGGGAGGATCGGGCATTAAAAATATTAAGAATAATAGTTTTTGAAATTCAAAGTATTATGATAACTAAAAGAACCCTATAGGGTTGAATAGGGTTTAACGGAATGGAAATGACAAATAAAAAAATTACGCATAACTTATAGTTGTTTAAAAGAAAACTACTCTCTACATCCACTGCCAAAAGGTCTTTATTTTAAGATTTTTAATAAATGACATGTTTTTATTACTAATCACTCTTCTACCAGTCTATGAGCCTTAAAATATCAATGAACTTATAAGAGATGATTTACAATTTGACCTATTTATCTTCTCTAAACTCTCAATAAGAATCTTTCAAGAATGATAGGAAAACACTCACTAACCCCTTCTAAATGAATTTTGTAAGGTGCTTGTGATTACAATTGATTCTCACTAAAAATCAAGATATGATATTGTACAACTTTAGATGAGATGTTATATAGCTAGATGTAATAAGAGATATTACAATTTTAGAGCAACACTAGCTAAGAAACATGAGAAATGAATACTTTTCAATAAAAAAAATCAAGATTTGAAAGTTGAGATAGTTTGAATGAGTAATTGAATGATTTTTAAAGTTGAAAAGTTGTTATAATAAATGCTGCAAGAGCTTCTTTAAAAATCTCACTCTCATCAAGTAGCCATTGGTAACAAAATAGCCAAAAAAGTTTATTACACAATGGACAAAAAATCACCATTTAATGCTCATTAGTTGATTTGTATGGAGAAACCATTCAATTAGTTATACAACCAGCCGATTGGTTTTTTAAACGAATCGATTGAATATGTTCAGACTTGAGAAGAGAAAGTTATTTTTACATAGTTGTTCCTATGATTATATTTAAATAGTACTATGGTTTAGTAAACTAGTCGATGTGTCCTTCAATCGATTCAATCAGTTTACTCAAACATGCCAATGGGTTTGCTTCCTAGGAAAAACATTTTTCCATCTCATCTCATCCCTTGGCTTGGTTCGTTAAACACGTCGATGATTTTGTCCAAACTAATTAATGGATTCTAAATTAATCGATCAGTTTGGTAAAACTAATCAATGAGTTTAAATAGAAGTGAATAGGTATCTATAGGAGAAAACCACATGGATTTCTTAATGAAACGAACCAATTAGCGCCCAAACCAATAGGTCATTTTGGAAAAACTAATTAAGAGTTTAAATAGAGATGAATGGGTTCTAGTAGATGAAAAAACCATGGATTGGTTGGTAAAGCCATTCGATCACTTTGGAAAAACCAGTTAATGAGTTTAAATAGAGACTAATGGGTTACTACAAAAGTGAAACCCATGAGCCGGTTAGTTAAAACCATCAATCAATTTGATCAAACTAGTGGATCGTTTTGCCGGGCTAGTCGATCCATATCAGCTTTACTCATTTAATTTCCCTTGGTTTAAACCAAATCACTCAAATAATCTTGAGAACAATTGGTTGATTCCAAATGAAAAAAAAATAAAAGATTTAAAACACTTGAAATGGTTTAGATTTTAAAATCAACCATGAATCCACATGAAGTGAATTTCTGTCAAGTGTTTAAAAAAATTTAAAATAATTTTGATTAAAATGTGAAATTACTCAAATTAAATATTTATAAGGAAACCTAAGACGTATAAATATAATCCTTAAACCTTAAGTCTTGATAATCTTCATATGATCTTCTTATGCTTTGAAACATGATTACTCTTTTAATTCTGCACTCTAAGAAATAATTTGAGTTAGTATATTTTAGTCTCTTGGTTTATCAATCATATTTCATGCACACTTAAGCCAATGCATTAGTTCTCTAAACTCAATTTTTATCATCAAAATAAGGATAAAGTTATTGTTTGACCAACTAGGTAAACAACAAAAACAACAAAGATGGTCTAGTTTACTAATTAGATCTCCAAGAATTCAATACTCTTTGAGTGAAAAACTAAACTAATTAATGTTTCTAGTTTAATAATAATAATTTAATAAAAATGATTACTAAGGAATGCTTATCTCTAGATTGAAGAAAAATAAGAAGGCTTTAGGGAATGCTTCATGACAACTAGGGAGCATGAAACTCATACATGCCTTATTTTATACAACAAAGATTAGTATGTAGGTAGGGCTCATAGCATATGTGTCCATAGATTGAATGGCCAGTAAAAAATTTCAGATATATAAAAAAAGATTTTAATATCATAAATTTAGAATCGAATAACAAATATTCCGTCAGATATCCAAAATATTTAAGCATGCAAAGAATAAGGTATAACAAATAAAAAATTCTTGAATAAAAAGATAATAATTTGAAGCGATTTGATCTAATAATTTAACTTAAGTCTTAAAGTGCCTTTTATTCAATTATTAATTTCAAAAGTTTGATGATATTTAAATATTTAATAAAAAATTAATGAAAAAGTCTAAAATTTACTTATAATAAAAAAAATAATTAATAATATAACCCACAAAGACATATAACTATCTTCATAAATGATCAATCTAGATCAAAATTTTAATCGTTAACTCTTCATTTTCAAACTATACACACTATATATAAAATGTTATGAGAAATAAACATTTTTAGGGTATAAATGTTTATCGAATTGGATATTATTTATATTTATTAGATAGGATATCAAATTTTATTTTACTTTTTATTCATTAAATAAGTTATTTCATTAAATGAAAAAAAAAATCAGTTATTTGATTTTTCAAATTAAATCAATTTAGGTATTAGATTAGCTTATTGGATATCAGATAACAAAAACAACATGAGCTAATAAAACATGCATGTTCTAGTTTTCTAACTAACCTAAATACCTAATCTAATTACCTGAATATGTCAAAATGACAAGCTTTGTCATAAGAAATGGGTAGTAGCTAGCTATGAGTCTAATAGCTAGTTTAGCCTACTAATCAGTTTTTAACCTCTTAAGTCTGAGTTACAGGTATATAACTTGAAACTCTAAACCTTGAATACACAATTTTACTATACGCAAGTAGCTTCAAATAGTGAATAACCATATTTTCTCCCAATGGCTTTGTTAGTAATTAACAACATAATATACTATATCTACCTTTTCTAATCTAACTTTACCCTTACTACCACTTTTTGAATGAAGTGCATCCTCACATCTAAGTGTTTAGTCCTCTCACGTTAAACAATGTTTTACTCAAGTAAATGGCAGTTGCATTTTTGCACCAAATAATCAATGAATATTAATTCACAGAGAAAACATACATCAAGCCCTTCAATCATAATTCTTATTTAAAGGATTCAATACATTCTGTATATCCATCTTTTGTTGAAGAGAGTGTACCTACCTTCTATAGTGATGTCATCAAACTAAAGACAAATATTGTTAACGTAAACACACACACACACACAAATATATATATATATATATATATATATATATATATATTATGATCTTCTAGAATACTAATTCCATATATAGTCTAAGTTTGTGTACCCTTTCAAAACCAACTCATAATCAATGTTAAAATCATAAACTAGGAAATATCTACTTCTACTAGCTAAATACCTTAACACCCATTTGATTGATATTTAATAATATATCCCAACATTTAATAATCATTGAGTACATTAATCTATCAACCATATATACATTAGCCACTCCACTCATCTCCATTCTTTCATTCTCACATTAGGAGTTTGTTCCTTTATTAGTCTGAAATGAGGATCTATAGAAGTAGTCATTTTCTTTGCTCCTACAAAATCAAACTTATCAAGTAATTAAATGGCATAAGAATTTAAGACAAAAACACCTCCTACTTGAATCTTTCTTGACAGATTCTAATAACAACTATTATCCTTATTGTGCTTGTATCTTTCCTAGCAAATTCTTTGCTAGAAAGTTATTTTCCTCTCCCAATTTTTTCCTTGTATGTACTAGCAATTAGCCTATTATACACATATATAGAAGGTATAAAACAACCTTTGACCCTTTATATTTAACATAAACACAAGAATCAATTTTGCTTCTATGCAATCCAATGCCTGACATAACCTGATTAAACATTTTATTCCATTCTCTAGATGACTTTTATGAGACAAAAGGGGATTTTTTGTAATAAATATACCGTATCCTATTTCCCTTTCTTCTTAAAATTATCTTTTGAGCAATATATATGGTTTCTATCATCTCATTATTTCAGAAAGTTGTTTTTACATCTAATTGTTATGATTTCAAATCTCATGTAACAACCACTAACAAAAAAATTCCCTTTTATTGAAGTCTTCTTCACAACAATGGAAACTACCTCTTAATAAATACCTCCTTTCTATGTGAAACCCTTTGCAACAAGCCTTACCTTAAAATTTAGAGGATCATTACCACCAAACCCTTATTTGAGCTTATGTTATTGATTTTTTCCTTGTTGTTATTCCTTTTGATAATGGTCCAATGATAGCAAGACCTACATATTATCATATTTATTTGATGAACTTCATAATGAAATCCAATATTTAGTATTATTAGCATGATTTATGGCTAATTTTCTATCTAAGCATGAATTTCAATGTTTAGTATGACCTTTTATAGTTATATATGGCTATTCAAGTTAAAATGTATTGAGTTGGTAATTATTGGTTTTTAAGTATGGGAAATTTGGTTGTGTGGGATCGGTTGTTGTGGCCAAATAAGTCAATCATGTTTCTAAACCCATCAACTAGTTATTGTTGAGTATAGTGTTGCTTTTATTTTGGCTTAAACATATACCTTATTCATTTGCACCCTCGTTCTCTTTGATTTAGTATCATCCCCCACTTGATCATTTTGAGAAACCATACCAGCTACATTAAATTAACCATAAAAAACAAATTGGATTTTAATAAGGCATTAACCAACTTTTCTCTATTTTCACACAAAGAAGAAAGAAAATTTCCAAAACCTAACCTATTTTTCAATATTTTAGAATTCCAACATACACAAAGATAGAATTACAAAAACTACTATAAAATTTTAGAAAAATCTTCCTGATTAGTATATCATGTAATAAATAAAAAAGAAAGCATTGTAAAATTCTATAGCTACACAAAAATAGATAAAACTCAAATTAGTAGCTACATTAAAATAAAGTATGTAACCAAGAAACCAGTAGCAATGAATATGATGTCCTCTTTACTAATAAAATAGTAGCAACCAACCAAATACTATAGCACGAAAAGTGCATATACCATAAAAGAATAAACAAAACAAATTCTAAAATCATAGGATAATAATAAAAAAAACCACTCTAAGAAATAGTAGAAACCACTTTCAAAGGGTATATAACATACTAAAAGGAAAAATTAACCAAGAATATGTTAAGGATACACAACTATTTAAGCTTCGATAATTTGAGTTTCTATGCAGCATTAAACAAGAATAAAAGATAAAAGTGCATACCTTAAGTATAAAGAATAATGTTTATGGAAAAAAGAAAGAGGAAAAGATGATGAAAGTTACCGAATAAAAAAGGTTGGAGGTCACAAAAATGTTGAAGCTTATTCATGGTAATGGAAGTAAAAATAATAATATTGAGGTATAGAAAATATTTATGGACTATAAATACCAATTATAACCTAGCTTTTATTAAATAAAATAAAAATATATCATATAATTATGGACAATATCTTTTGAATAAAAATACCATATATATTTTTTTTATAAAGTGTCCCATTTAGGATAACATTATAAATGTGTTTTATTATATTACAACCATCATCTATACCTTGAAATTGTTTTTAATATCACTTAACTATAGATGGAGATTTATGAATAAAAAATGATGTATGTTATCTTTTATAAAGTACCCCTTTATGTGACCTTATAAAATATTGAATGGATTATAGTAAATATCTCGTATATATTTTTCCGCAATAACACCCTTTTACCTAATCCATTCAATATTTTACTAGATGGGTTATGTATGGATAATCTTGTTACAACATTCATATAAAATACGTTGTTTATTGTTATTTGTTTAATGGTTCTTGTTGAATTTCAATCTGTAAGAGTATTTACAATGGCGTAGTGTTCACAAAGCTCTAGATTGTCAATATTTTTGTTTCCAAACACATATTCTTTATTGATGATTTTTAACCCTCTATCACTTATCTAACCCAATATATAGTGCCAAAGAATATATACAATCAAATTACTTATTTCTTTTAGTTTTAGTCACGATTGTTGCCTCTGGTTCACTTCTTTGCAGTAGATATATGACATTATCTAACTTTACTTTCAATAAAACCATTGTACCATACATAACCTTCAAAGTAACATGCTCTAACTTCATAGAGAATCATTCCTTATCTAGTGCTCCCAAATAAATCTGGTTTCTTTTTAATTATAACACATGCCTTCAACTTGAAATCAATGCTAGCGTTAGCCTTCCAAAACAAATTTTAGGTCATGCTTCATTGTTCCCTATTAATACATATTTTTTTACACTTTATCATAGGAGTTAAACATTAATTTATCTAATAACATGTTGAATGAACACCCAAATTCAGGTATCCATGTATCACTAGATGCAAAATTTGACACTATAAGTACATCAAAACTATCATAACAATCTAAGACTACATTTGCATCCATTTTTTCTTGGATTCATAAAAAAGGTATTAAAAACATTATAAGAAGAACAACCTTGAATCCAATTCTTGATTTTTTTCTTCTACATCATTTTGTTAGTACAATAAGGGTTACAAGGTGTACTACTGGATAAGTGAGATAAATCAAAGGAGAAATGTGGTGATAAGGAGGACAAGGAAGCTGTAGTAATAATAGAGAAAGCATAAAGTACCATTATATTCTATTTGGGAGAAGTAGTTCTCAAGGATGTTTTAAAGAAATTATTACTGATAGAGTTCGGAATAAATTAGGGGTTTTCCACTTAACAAAATCCTTATTGAAGAGGGTGTTATTAAAGTAGAGGTTCTATTACTTTAAAATAGAGTAGGAAAAGAGTTATAAATATCATCTTAATGACTTTAATTAAGTGGTATTAGATATGGAAAGCATTGAAGTAATTATAAATGATGAGGATCTTGTAATTATATTCTTCAATTCATTGCTAGTAGAAAAATATTAGACTTTTGTAAATGCAATGATGTGTGGCCATAAGGATTTCAAACTTAATACTCTTATGACTTCACTGTCATCAAAAGTTTTTTAATGGAAAAAAATCATCAAGATGGGAATGAAAAAAAACATAGAAAACAAGAAAGATAAAAAGTAGCAATCATAGCTTAAGTCACAATCAAATAGAGTTCAAGAAAATGCTTTTATTTTTATGATAAGGAACATTATAAGAATATTCTATATTCTAGTATCTTTTAGCTAGGTATCTTTTGAAGAATTATACCTTTTAGCTAGTATATTGTAATTGGTATCCTTGGCAATATAAATCCATAAAACCCATGATTGGACATACATCAAGAATTGAAGTTGAAGGTAAATTGCAAGTATTGAATTCTGTGTGAGTTCATCTCAAATTTAATCAAATATGTGTCAATGATTAATCTTGAAATTATTAATCTCTTATTTTGTGTGAATTAGATATTAAGTATTATCTTTTCTAATCTCCATAACCCACGCCCTTCTAGCCATATCCATTATCCAAACACATCCCAAAATCAAAGCCCTAATTCGAAACACTAACCCTAATTTTCAAAACTAAACCCTAACCCTAACCCATGAATCATACTATTCTCAAACACTAATCATCAAATCATCCTCATCATCATCTCATCATTGTCGAAACATATTCATTATCCATCCATCAAATTAAAATCATAATCATTGAATTATTAACACCATCAAATCATTATCACCATCATCGAATCATCATCATCATTATTCTACCCTATTGGAATATCAACATTCTTAATTCAACACTTTCAAACCTGCTTCTTCTTAATTCCAACCTAATCGAGCATTATTTTTACCAATTTAATAATTCTGCATTCCTACACACATCACAAAACCCTCATTCTAACTCTCCACAACCTAAAATCATTTTTTAGTGAATATCTCCATAACAAACCGAGTAAAAGGCATGATAAAACTAAATAATCTAATACCAGTTATTAAAAATCAAAATATCATAATAGCAACAAACACTAAATAAGACACACATATGCTACATTGGATAATAGTATTATTTACAATTTTTTACTTAATTTTAACTAATGTGTCCTATGTGATTTATTATTTTCTCTAAAAATTAATAGCATCAACTAAGAAAACAATAGTTAAAGGAGTATTTGATGTGTACATGAGACTATGATGTAAAAAATATAAAATATAAAGTTTTATGATATTATTTTTTCTAGAATATAGTGATATATGCCACAATCTACCAAGATACTACTATTAGCTGGGTTATGGAAGAAAAAAAAATATATTGAAAAAAATATTCCCAATAATTCTTGATTTTGACTAGAGCATATAATTGATTCAACATCTAGCTATATTAGCCAAATATCAACCAATATATTGTAATTACATTTTGAATATGCTATATTATATTTTAGAAATATTATAATATATTTTATATCCAATATATAACCATATATTGTTATTAAGTATAAAATTTCATATTTTGGATGTGCTCTATTGTATTGTGAAGTATATTATATGATTTTGAGTCAATTGTAATTTTAATTTTGGTTTTTTCAAATTTATGTTGTTAATATATTTTTAGTTTTAATATTATATATATATATAAAGTGTTTTATGTTTTAGAAATATATTAACCCTAAAATGTAGCCCATATGAAATTAGACATAAAGTTTAACCAAAAACTTGGTATCAAGCATGGTTATATGTTAGTAATTAAGCATAATCTTTACCTCTCTATCTAATTCTTAAAGATAGAGTTAGGGTTAAAGGTGTGTGTATATGTTGATAAGCATGTGTAGTACACATGATAATGGATTATTGGTAATTAATTACTAAAATTTGAATTTGAAAATGAGAAAAGCATAAGTTGGTTATAAAAACCAAATTTTTTTGTGGATATATGGGCATGAGATGCGTTGTAAACTTCAATATGAAAAACCAAGGGACAAATTCTTTTTTCATCTTCTTCAAGAACATATACACACATATATGGTACAAGTGGGAGGAGATTATAAGGGTTATTCTTCTTCAATTTTCATTAAAAATTGTGAGAAATAAAGCTGGAAGAAGATAAATCTAGAAGCCCATACTTTTGCTCTTTTGTAATTGACATGCACCATCAAATTGAAAGAGGAAGGGGATAAAACTGCTTATTTACATTCTCATTGTAATTTTGTGCTTTTCTAGTGTTTTTAATTTCATCATTGGGTAGATGTATGTGTTATATAGCTATTATAGCACATATTGTAAATTGAATTTTGCATACGATTATTGTGTCATGTTAATATAGTTTCACATGTGAATTATACAAAAAGTATATGAATTTGTGTTTAAAATTGTGTTATGATCATGATTCATGCCACAATTGTGTGTAACATTAAATATCAAGACATATAATTGATTCTTCCTTGATTGATTTTACATATATGGTGTGTTGTTAATGGCTAAAATCTAAGAAATTGAAAAGTGTTCATTATAAATTAAACTTATAATTATTTATAACATGGGTTGGTTATGTTATATATTTGGCTCTCAGGAAAAAAATAATATACATATTTATTAAAATGGGAGGTTTTGTTGTTTTTTCACCTCTCAAATTGGGTACTCTTTTTTCATAAACCACGCATGGTGTTTATTAATATTGGCACCTCATGTTTCTCTACATGTGAAGTTGATGTTCTTTTCTTTTCTTTCCAATTCTTGTGTTTTCTCCTACCATTATGTTCTAATGCATATTAAGGTCATAATTTAACTCTTTTATTACCTAGTTGAGTGTATCATGTGTGTTTATAATAATTTAAGTGGTTAGGAATTAGCCAAAATAATCCTAATCATGGGCAATTGTTCATTTATCATCTCTCTTTGATCTCATATAAGTTACATGATACTAGTTGTGTTATATTAAGTATGTATGATGGGTGTGGTTCCGTAGGACCAATACTTAGGTATGTATAATATGTTAGATTAAAATATTGAGCCATTATTCTCAATTATTCCACAAGGATTGAGGATTATGGAATGAATTAATAGTTTTAATATATAGTTGTATGAATCTATTATAGTTAAGTCCATAGCCCATAGGTAAATTTAATGTCATTGATTCATAATGGTTAATTTGTTTACATGTTTTGTAATGGCAAAGCATAATTTTATTTTTTGACTTCAAGTTTATCATAAGCATATATATATTTGTTTAATTGGCACTTTTGACCTACTAAATGAGTTCTTTATTTAGATGTTCTAATCCTTTATTTAAAAGGAGATTGCTATTGGGATTCAATGGTGATAACTCTCTTAAAATTGGGCTTTTGTTTTTGTTTTTGTTGAGGTGATCAAGTAAGATGAGAGTCCATTATAATAGATGATAACATTTCAATGATATTGCAAGTCATGAGTGATCAAATAAATTCAATCACACAAGCATCATAAACATAAAGGATAAGATATCTCCTACCATTAAGGATCTTATTGATCACCATTAGAACTATAAGGACTTGCTTAGGGCTATTAAGGTAAAGTTTTAGCAAGCACCTGAATCATGAATTTTTATTTGTATATATCACCATTATTAAGGGTTTGAAAAAGTAGATAGAGTAAATAAGGAACTTGATAATAAAATTAAGGTCTTTGGGGTTATAAGTTAGTCACAACTCTAATTCACTATAGTTTAATTCTCTTTCATGGTTGTATACTCCATTTAAAGTCTCTTACCACACTAAAAGGAAAATGTCTCATTAATGAATAATTGGTCTTATTTGTAAAATATGAATAAAGGCTTTAGATGGTTACAAAAAAGAGTGTGATGAAATTATCAAAGCTAAAGACAAAATCTATGAACTAGAAGGGGTAAAAGGTAAGATTTCACCTCAAGATCAATTTAAAGTGGTAGTTAAAATGCCTTTGCTATGAAAGGAAGAGGATTATAAAGAATGGTTACATCAAGTATACTACTAAACTCTAAATGAGAAATAATATATTCCCTCTAGTATTTTATGATTAGTATATGGTCGATGTTAAGCATAACACGTGGTGGATTGATTTTTGTTCAAAAATCTATGTTTGTGACTCTCTGCACATTGCACAAAGATTGAAGGAACTAGTAGGCTACAAAATGTAGATCTATCTATTGTTCATGTAGTTGGTTTTAACTAATGGATATGTACGAGTGGTGGAAAAAGGCTTGTACCATTTGGATACACCTTGTATAGTTTATCGTCATAGCCTTATTACCCCATTGATAAGCAACATGATTCCACAAACACTATAATGAGCATAAATATTGGTTCTTAGTGGCATATTATGAATATTAACTCATATATGTTCTAGAATAAGAGATTATAAGGATATTTATCCATATATGGATTAGGAGGTTGGTAAATGATGGAGTACTTAGTTGTATCACCTTCGAATGTACTACTTAAATTTTTTGTTTATGGATGCATTAATTACGTAAATAATGGGTGCTACTACCACACTTAGCATAAGTTTGGCATCTTCTACCATTCGTATACTCTATGTTTAGGCTAAAACGTTACTTTACTTAAATTAATAAATACAATCATAAGAATAATATAGCAAATTCATTATAGATTAATATTATCTTGATAAATACAAATAATACAGAAAGATTTTAAATCTAATAAAATATAAGAGGATATAAGAGTCTAAGGAATATCCGAATTAAAAGATATCAGAGTAAACACTAGATAGTCCTAAATCTCAACTTCTATAAGAAGCCATCAAGACAAACCCTTAAGGTATTCCTACAAGGTAAAGACTTCCCATTGAATAGGAAAATGACCATAAAATGGAACTTATCAGTATAATGGTACTAATTAAACCACTGCATAACACTAATATGAAAAGGCCACATAAGGCACATATATAATAACATAAAGTATCATGGCATAACATGTCAATTAGTACATACTATAGCCAAGAGATACATTAATCCTATAAATTCCATGTGCTCAATATAACAAACTTAACCATATTATGAATATTTCATCATCCAATTATACTAAGGGTATCCCACAAAGGGAGGAACAACCACAAAAATTAAGGTATCTTCCCACAACCACCCTTTACCACTTATCATGATAAGGAAAATACTAATAAATATGCCAACCAATATACCAAACCACAACCTACAAAAATCCATTTAAATAATTATATAATAGTACTTATATTTTTAATTATCAGATGGGATACAATAATAACCCGAAGATATAAAAATACACTAGTCATACCAGCTCACTAAATCAATACAGTATCCTCCCAACTTATAACCCAAAGTTATACAAGTACTTTAGTTATACTAGTGCAATAAGGTAAAGAAATATCATGTCATCCTAGGACATTTAATCCTTAAGTATGGATACCCGATATAAGGAACGCAGATCATCTACAAAGTAGACTAGAGCCTTAATCAGAATGTCAAAGCATCCAAAAAAACCATCAAACCAATATGAGGGATCTAACATCATCTCTAGGGTAGCTAACTCTAGAGAGAAAATCATTTCCAAATTTGAGGTATTCCATTTTCAATATTAGTATTTTATGAGGTGATCATAAATGTCAAATATAACATAAGAATTTTCATTTCCATTCTTAATTGTTTTTCTTTTATTTCAAATTATCCCATTCAACCCTAACTTCAATAGTTCAAGTCAAATTCAGCACTAAGGTCAACCTATCAACATACTAAGGCTATCCTATTTTCAATTATTTACATTAGGTCCATTAGTTAAAAATGATGAAAACACCCTCAAACCCCTAATTTACCATTATTATCCAATTTCATGCTAAACTTAAGTATAATGATAATTTTTCATGAAGAAACTAAGAGAAAATAATTTATAACATTTTAGCATAGAGGCAATTTCTATTGTTTGGCTATTAACCATATTTTCATTGTGCATGCATTATGGAACTTACACAGATAGCCCTAATCATGTGCTACTTCTAACATATCATAAATTCCATGCAACACATGCATAAGTATTAAAATATGATTCAATAATAAATATAACATATAATATCATTGTTCATGCAAGAATACTTTACTAACCTTAGAGCATACAAATAACAACTATCAAAAATTATACATAATCTTGTATACATACTATCATGCCATATTTATGTCAACCTTAGCTACAACATGTAGTGACAATCATGGCACACTTAACATGGTATAAACATAATACTTGACAAGGTTTTATACCCTAAAAAACCTTAAACATGCCAACGTTAACCATTCACAAATTTCCACATGTATCCCTTCCATATTTATTCATATATTGAACATATACACTAACTATTTTAGATAATGCATTTTACTTATCGCATATTTCCATAGCACTCACATATTATTATACTCATAATAAGGTTAAGACATATTTCACATACATATATCCTTTTAAATGTCGACTTGCATAAGGCATACCCTAAGCAACTTAACAAACCTATATGTATCACCACATAGGTTCACATTTTTGTATAAGCATAGTGTTACCTCTTATCAATGATAAAACAAAGGAAATAAGGCAAGGAATAAACCAATTATTATCTACTCAAACCTCCTCAAAATATTTAAATCAAACTAAAAAAATATGTTAGCAAATAATCCCTAACCATCAACTAAAACAAGCAAGGAAATGGCCATATTAATACACAAGATTTCAAATTCACCAAGTTTAGAAAAGGGATAATCTTGCATTGTTAAGGCTTAGAAATGGTATACCCTCATGTAGGGGACAACTAGCAAAGGAACAAAGTCATGCAGCCAAGGATGGAGTAGCATGTAAAGATCACGCAAGTAGAGGGGGAGAGGTAGTTTCTCATGTAAGTTAAGGGGTGAAATGGCACTTACTCACTTAGAAGGGCTTAGAAGTGTGAGGTTGGGAATAGAAATGGTGGTTCTTAAATGGGAGGATCAAGAATCAAGGGTAGGGTTACATAGAGGTTGCATGTAAGGAGGGTTGGGTGGCATGAGGAGAATCCAAAAATGGTGTTGGGGTGCACCAATGGTGATGGTGAAACTCAAGGTATGATGGGGAAGAACCATGCAATCAACAATGACAAAGAAAAGGGAAGGTCAAGTTAGTTTGGGGCTAAATTAAAATACTAAAATTGAGGGGAAAAAGGCTTATTTAGATAATGGCATGCAAAGAGATTTTTGAGCAAGCATAAAGAAAAGGAACACAAGAGTTAGGAGTAGAGGTATAGAGGTGAGAAAGAGGGGAGAAAGCTAAGGAGCAAAACACACTAGGGTAGGAGGATGAACGGTAGGAAAAATTTAGAATAGGGTAGGGTTGATAATTAGAGTAATTGAACCATAAAAAAAATCTAGTTAATAGAGCTAGGATTCTAGGGTAAAACATATGCATATTAAGTTCCCACCTAGGGTTAAAACTAATCATTCAAATTCTATCTAAATTTTAACTTAATTAAATTTATATCTAATTTACCATAATAATAATACATTAAATATGGAATATCATATTATAATTATTGTAATTAATTATACATAAATACTAGTTTTATATTTATGGTTTCTAAATTAGGATTTTATATGCATGATTTTAAACTTATGGAACTTACATTAAATAAAATAGACCAATGATTCAAATATATTTTCCATCAAGAGTGCATTTGGAGTTTACACATATCGATATATGTATTCCTAATAAGGATTCATGTTATTAGAGATAACTTATATCATTCATTAATGATCACTCCTGTTATATGTATCGATACTTGTTGCAAACAAATATGAAACATTAGATGCCTTTGAAGTGTTTAAGGTTGACTTAGAGAATCAATATGGCTAATAAATAAATATCATGTGGTCAGATAGAGGTGAAGATTAGGTTATCAAGTTCACTAAGGATAGCGAAGCACAAGGTCCTTTATAAGTTTCTTCAAGAAAATGGGATTTTTACGCAGTGGTGTTGTGGAAAGGAATAACTAGACATTGTTAGACATGATGCGAAGTATTCTTAGAAGCCCTAAAAAATCCTAAGTTATTATGGTATGTATCTATACTTGCTTTATAATAGATATGAAGTATTAGATGTCTTTAATGTGTCTAAGGATGAGGTAGATAAACTATATGATAAATAAATAAATAAAGACCATGTGGTCATATAGAGGTGAATATTAGGTTAACAAGTACACTAAGAATGGACAAGCACATGGTCCTTTGTAAATTTGTTCAAACACATAGCATTGTTGTCCAATAGTGTTGTAGAAAGAAGAAATAAGACAATGTTGGACTTGATGTAGAGTATGCCTAGAAACTCTAAAAATCCTAAGTTCTTTTGGATGGATCCACTAAATGTATATATAAATGTACCTTGAATTGAATTTTACAACACTCATTTGTTATTTAAGGGTTGGAATCCAAATTCAAGACATATGTGTATTTAATGTTGTTCGTTTAAAGTGTGGGTGTACAATAAGAGGATAGAAAGCTAGACCCAAGGACCATAAGTAGGTATTTTATTAGATATACTAATAGGTCTAAGGTCATTGGTTTCGTATTTCATCTTGTAGCACTAGATTTGTGGATTTGACGAAATTTAATTTCATAGACATAAATTAATCAATTAGAGTAATCAACTCAAAACCCTAGATTAAAAATTAATCATATAGTTGTAAAGACTTCCACTTCATACACTAAATTACCACAAGTACATGTCATTATTGAATAGCAAATCAACATGGCCCCATAGTTTGCTAATGATATTCTAGTAGATTGGTTGTTATTTATTCTCCATAGGAGAATGTTGTACTAATATCAAGAAGGTATATTATAAAAATAAGACTGACAATCACTAATGAGTATTATCTGTATATGCTAGAATTTGACTATAAAATCTGTGATGTCAAATATCAAAAAAACATATAAGTAAGTTCAGAGTGATTTAAAATTTTAATTTAGGTATAATGTTATAAGAGATAAGATGAACTTTATAAATATCAATCATATTTAGGGCCTTTTGTAGTTATCTAATGAAGCTAAGCGATATAAGTAATTATTTAAGACTAAAAAGGGTTCTTAAGGGAATAATCATTTTGATTTTGAATTAAAATAAATGACATTTCTAAATAGGGTCTAGAGGAGGAGGTATATATGAAACAACTTAAGGGTTACTTCTCTAATAATGATGATAATTTCGTATGCAATTTGAAGAGAATCATATATAGATTGAAACATGCCTCTAGAAAATAGTATCTATATTTCCATCGTCATATCTATTACTTTGGATATGAAGAAAACATCATGGGTCATAGGAAATACTCTAAGGTTAGTGGGAGTAAAGTTTTTTTTTTTTGAGCTAGATATAAATTAATGTTTTCTAGCATGCTATACTAAAGGGGTGCTTAGTGAAGTGAAACAATTTATTTCTAACAATTTTGGCATAAAGGATATAAGGGGTTAGGGATAGAAATGGGTCGGGTCTGGGTTGGGTCCAGCCATACCCAAACCTGGACCCATTTATATTACCTAGACCCAGACTCGACCCAGATTCAGATCCATCGAGTATAGCCAATAAACAAGTCTTAAACATGTCCTAAATGGGTCCAGCTATAATTTTAAAAAATAATTAATAATCTATGTAAATACAAATACATTTATATTTTATATAACTTAATATGTATTTTTTGTTAAAAAATCCTCCATGTGAAAAATTAAATATATTAAAAAAGTTACGTTAACTTTTTAAATAGTATTTTAATACTTTTAGAATACAATATTGTACATATTGCTTATAAAGTAAATATATAAAAATAAAATTAAAAAAAATGAATAAGGAGCTCAAATAAAATTATGACAATAATGACAAACATAATATTAGTATGAATTTATATATGTATATATATAAACACACACACACACATATATATATATATATATATATATATATATATATTAAGCATTATTTTTTTAAAATGAATAGTTCATCATTTATGATATCAAAGCATTACAACTTAGCATATAGATCTTATTTGTGTACCAAAAAAAACCACCAAACCTAGCAACCCTTTTAGTATGTAAGAACCTATGAGAGAGTATAATAGTTATGTTACCAATAATTCTTTGCCAATTGAACCTTACATCAAAAATGATAAATTCATTTCTAGCGTTAAAAATTTCATACAACCCTACAACATAAAAAGCATAAAGTAGTTGAGTTTTAATAGTATAAGTACCATTTGTTCATGCGGCAAACATTATCTCTCTATCCCAATTACTAGTGAGCCTTTAAGACCCTAGAACAAGCTTGGAAAGTTTCCACACCTTGCTTGTTGTAGGGCAAGCAAGAACTAAGTTTTTTATACTTTCAGTTTGTAAGAAAAAGGTGTAATGAACATCAATACTTGAGTTAATATGTGATACCACCTCCTTAGTAAGTAGACTATTATATGTATCAAGTACAAAGATAATTTTATGGTGGGGAATAGCTAGATTTATCCAAATGGTCCTCCACTATGGTATGGTGGGAGCCTTATGTCTCATAAGTTTATACATATCTCCTATTTTGAATTTGTATCCTTTTGATTTCCTCCATATATAAGGTGGAATAGCGCATCATAAAGCAAAATTTTTATTAACAAAACTAGAAGTAGTGTTATAGTGCACAACCTAATTGAAGTCTTATTATTTAATGTAATAATTGTGTATCCATTTAATCTAAAGATCATCTTGTTTGCGGTTGATATTCCAAACATGCTTGCTCAAAGAAGTAATGTTCCAAACATGAGAATCTAACAAACCTAAGACCCCTTCCTTCTTTAGTAAACAAATTATCTTCCATGAAACTAGTGATCTTTAACTAGAGGAAGCTTTACCAGTCCACAAAAAACTTTGACAAATAGCAACAATTTACGACATTACTTTCTTTGGCAGTTATAATACTCAACTTTGGTACATGGTAATAAAAAAATTAATAGTTTGAAGGAGCTTCTTCCTTTCTACATAAGATAGGTGTTTGTTGGACCAATGCTGGAGTCTTCCTGTTATCTTATTTACTAAAGTCATAATGCTAGCATTGTTGACTTTACTAGCATCCAAGGGAACCCTCAAATACTTGAAAGGCATGTTATCTTTAGTGAACTATGATATTCACAATAGCTAATATTTGGTTGATTCAGTGACACCACTAAGGAAGACTTGACTCTTCTCAGGTTTGATCTATAAATCTGAAAATCACTAAAGGTTTTAAAAGTTTGCTTGATAAGTTAGATGGGTTGGACATCATCCCTAATAAATATAGGCAACTCATCAGCAAAATAAAGGTTAACTATATTTAGTCTTTTACATTTAAGATGGTTAGAGAATCCATCATGATCCCAAAACTCTTGAAAAATATGTCTGAAATACTCTAAGGTAATAACAAATAGACATGGAGAAAGTAGATCTCCCTCTCTTAAATCCCTATTACTTGGAAAATGCTTCATAGCATCATTGTTGATTGAGAGGATGTATTGAACCTAAGAAACATAAGATACAATCATCCTAATAAGAAGCGAAGGGAAGTGAAGACCCAACAACATTTTCTCCAAGAAATACTAAGAAACTGAATCATATTCCTTCTTTTAATCAAATTTAAACGAACACCTTGGGGAAATATTCCTTATCTGATACATGTGCAATAGCTCATGAGTAAGGACTATGTTGTCCTCGGTAGATCTACCCTTCACAAAACCTACATATAAAGAATGGATAAGGTTAGGGAATACCTCCTATTTTCTAGCAGCTTAGACATTGGAATTTTTTTTTTGTAAAGGACTGAGCAACAAGCTGTACACTTGAAATCACCAACACATTGCACATTTTCCTTCTTTGGTATGAGAATTAGAAGACTTTGAGAAAGGTAGGGGTAATGAAACCTCTTCAAATATACCAACAAGAAATTTCCAAATGTCATCACTAATAGTAGACCATGAAGCTTTGTTGAGTATTTTTGTAAAACCATCAGAAGTTAGGGCTTTGTAATTCCCTATGGAGAACAATGCTTCTTTAAATTCTTACTTGGATAGAGGTAGCATTAACTGATTTGTGAATCAACTAAACGGGTCGGTCCCTTTATAATATATTCTAATAAAATATGCCATTAGAAGGGGCCTTTGTGCCAAGGAAAGTAGAAAAGTATTGTAAGAAAACCTGCTTCACACTCTCGGAATCATTGTATAATTGACCATCCATTGAATGAATCTTGTAAACCATCCTTATATGTTGTCTAGACTTCAAGGTAGCAAAGGAAAATGGGAGTTGGAGTAACATAAATTAAACCACTTAATGCTATATTTTTGCTTGAGGTAGCTTTCTTCACATAATGCCAAGTGCTTATAGTGCTTGACCCAAGATTTTTCCTCCGTCTGTAGGGCAATATTGCTAGGATCAAGAATGATAATTATTTGAATGGAACTTAGCTTCAGCATTTGCTCATGAACTTTATCCATAACACTCCCAAATTGGTTTAGTTAAACTCCTTCAATTTATACTTTAGTTTCCAAATGTTTTTTTTTTTAATCTATAGAGGCATAAGAGTTCTTCTCCCACATGTACCAAACTAAAGGAACGAAATTAGGCTCAACGATCCACATATCAAAGAATTTGATTTGCTGTTTACTAATATTAAGCATTATTGACCACTAAAGAGTTTAGAGAAAGTTATTAAATGCTTGATAGGTGCAAAGGATCACATGTTTATGTATCATTGAGTTGAGCATTTAAAGGTAGTTGGTTATTTGGATGCATAAATACTTTGTTGGTTATGTAGTAGATTCATGTAAATCTATATCTTCATCAATATATTAGTTGGTGGAATTATATTTAAGGATTGTATAGTCACTTTTACTATGGAGGCTAAACTTATTTCTTTATATGAAGTTTCAAAACCTATAGTGTAGTACAAGAATTTTAATTCTGGTATATATTAGAGTGATAGACTCTAAATTTAGCTTATTAAAGCTTATGTTTGATACTCGGTTGTTCTCTTTATTTTAAGGAGTAATAAAATAGCGGAAGTCATGCCATAAACAGATTTATTAATGATGGAAGGTATGTATCATAAAATTATTATAACATATATTATTAATTGAATTATGGGATACGGTAATAGCATCGTGTGATTAAAATTTTACATGTGAATTGTATAAAAAGTATATGGATTCGCCTTTATAATTGTATTAGGATTATGATTTATGCTATAATTGTTCACATACGTAAAATTAGATAGGTATTTAGATTTGAAAGAGTTAATATGAATACTGTTTTGCCCACGGTAAGTACTAGATCGTGACTCCTCTCGTACCAAATCCATTTGTGGAACAAACAGAGGGAACAAAATAATGAGCAGTCAGCGATTAGCACGTGTAGTCATTCACAAGTACATTGAAGCGGTAAAGAACCCCCGTATCGGTCCTAATCCAGAGAATATGAGGTCTGCCCCCCGTATCACCCCCAGGCCGAGGCCAGTTCCCCTCTGGATTTTACCTCTTCCGTCCGTTCCCCCACGGACAAAGAACACCAGCAGCGTTCTGTCGTCTATCCCTTGAAATGAGACTCGTGCGGTGGTAGGGGCACCCAACCCATTGGAGAAGGCAGCGCCTCAGCGAGGGAAGGAGGGAGAACCGGAGAAGTTATGTGATATGATATCATAAATTATGCAACGTGATAGGTCACACTGACAGAACCAAAGACAATTAAACAGTGTACGTACGTGAGGGAGCGTGTGACGTAATTGGCCGGCCAAGGAATTCTCTTGCAGAGGAAAGGAGGTAGAGGTAGGTACTAGCTAGGGCCTGATTATATATAGGTCATCATTTCAATTGATAAATCACTTATCAGGTCTCGTACATTGACAGATCTATCAGTCTCTGTTCGACTTATGCAATATACTACTACTGCTGCTAAATGGCATGATGAGCGACCAGTTTTAAAAGTGTGGAAAAAGGATTTTTACTGTTATCCATGTTTGGCACGTAAAAATTGTCTTGTCCTCCTGCATCACTCAACCGTTATTTGACCTTTCAGTGTTACCATATGTGGTGTGGAAAATTTGTCTCAAGGCAACACAAATTGGTCTGCGTTGGTAGCTAGCTAATTTCTGATCGCTTCCATCTATGTATATTCTAGAATCTAGTTATGATTACAAATTTTCTTTTTATATAACTTTTTTGCCAATCTGGAAGTGAAATGACACTGCATATTTCAAGAAAGAGTTCATTCCTAACCGTTTTAAGTCAGTGAGATTTACCGCAACTCTCTTCGCTTGGTGCAAGTTGTTGATTCGAGCAAGAAGAGTACAACGTAGGGTGAACAGTCATTTCCTTACCACCGTAACACTGGGGCGAGTGCAGGAAGAAATGAAAACCTTTTAAATTATAAAGTATATTTTTAAATATTTAAAAAATATATATATAAACCAAAAACATATTTTTTGGAACAAAAATAATGAATCAAACAAAATTTTTGTGTGGATTGTTTTGATTATTTATTAACTTCAACCATATATTATTTAGATCATTTGGTAAACCATAATTTAACTTATTTTTCTATTTTTTAATAGATTATTTATGGCTTATAAATTATTTTTTCAAACATCACTCCGTCTTATTTTGTAGGCTATTAAACATAAATATGTTTTAGCACCGAAACCAACGTTTATTGAGTATTATGTGCCCAAACACAACTCGTACAATTTTGGTCTAGTTGTTGTAATTGGACATGAACACCTTTAAATAATAATTTTGAAGTCACCTTATATAAATTTGTTATGTTCACGTATAGCAATAATGAGACTCATAGACTACATTGGTGATATTTTTTTAGGGTCTCCATGAATCTATGTAATACCTCAAAAGAATTTAACCCTAATTTTTAAATGATTAATCTCTTAATCCTTTCCTGACATTTTGCCATTCATTAATCATCTTATTTTAATCTCTAAATTTTTCATTTTACCTCAAAATCCTAACCCTAGTTTACATCGACCAACAACTAATCAGACAGTAGGCAAAACGCACTATCACCCAGACATCCAATATCAATCTACTGAGCCTTTTAGTTAATTAGATGCCGTACGATTGTGCCTAACTTGCTCATTTTACTTCATTTTGACTCTAGATCATTTATTATGCCTAATATATATATATATTAATTCCACATATTTTTCTAATTTGTGGGAGATTTTTTTTCCAATTTCTACATATTTATTGGACTTTATACCTTACATAAATTATTTTAATACTTATTTAACCTTTCATTGTTTAAGTTAAACAGGAAATTCAACCAGTCCATACCTATAGGTGGCAATTGGATTCGTGGGTTGGGTTATAGCGTGTCAGGTCATCCTCAAGTTGGATTGTTTACGGGTCAATTCAGGTTACCTTATTGTTCGGGTCGGTCAAGTTCAAATCATTACAAATCTGATTTGTATCCAATTAAATTATATGGTTGGATTGGGTTTGGATTGAGCTATTTTAGATCTGAGTTGGGTCAATGATGCATATGAGATCCAACTTGAGTCTTGCTAGGTATTGGTGTTCTAAGAAACCTTAGAACAACCGAAACAAAGAGAGACTTGGGAAATTTTTGAGTGAATAAAAATTAATTCTTGGTAACCCTTTGAGACAACACTTACAAGAAGCACTTAAGATTCAAACTCTTATGATATATCTTGAAAGATTTTTACAAACTATTCAAACTCTTGCACTAGAGAAATGAAGGAAGACTCTTGGTTCATAGTGAGAAAAATAGGCAGCCAAAAAGTTTTGTCACTCTATTTCACTTGAAAGAGACATGTGCTTGTTTTGTGTGGCTTTTAATGGCGCAGAATGGGCTGCATTTTTTATGGATTTCTAAAGCTAAAATATTAAATGAAAATGGGTTTAAAAGATGGAAATATTGAGAAAAAATGTGGCTTCAAATAACCTTTTTTTGGGGTGTTTGGTGGACGGTACAAAGGGGAGGTTGATAAAGTTTGCACAGCCTGTATGGCTTGCATTACTTGTATGGCTAGGTTTTGTTGGATGATTAATTTATCCAAGTAAAGAGAAGTTTTTGGCTCTCAAACTTGAAAAAATTAATGGCGAGATTGTGATAATCAAATGAGGATGTTTATGCATCCGTCGGGTTCAGTTATTTAGGGTTAGTTTGTTACGTTGGGTTAGATCTAGTTTGGGCTGGGCAAGCTCGTATTTGAGTGATTTCAAATTTGAGTCATTTTGACAAATCGTGCTTGGGTTAACTTGACGAATAAGGTATGTTTAAGTCTTGATGGGTGGAGTCGGGTTTGGCTAAGCTAATTTTGGATCAAATAATTTTTGATTTGGGTTAAATCAGATATTAACCACTTATATTAATCTAACTTATTGACTTAATAAGAAAGCATTAAGTTTAACTTCATGTAAGTATATGATTAATAGTGTATTATTAATTGCTATTTTTTTTATTATGACTTTTTAATGTTAGGTTTTTATGCAAAAAAATTAATAAAATTAGAATATCATTGGTGAATAAGTATGTCCACAAGAAAAGTGAAAAAAATAAATAAATTTTATAAAAACAATATATTTTTAAAAGCTTTAAATAACTAATGAGATATGTATTTTTTATTATCATAACTGGTTAATATCGAAATTGATTTTATCAAGTCGGGTCAGGTTGATGGTAAGTGGGGTTGGTAAAAGGTTAGGTTTATGTAGGGTTACGGGTTGGGTTGGGTTCGGATTGGGTCAGATCACTTATATTTAAGTCAGCACCGGGTTAGATTTTTATCAGGTTGGGTTGATGAATTTCTCCAGTTTTATATGAGTTAGATTGGGTCAAACAGATCAAGTCAACTTTTTCCATCTCTATCCATACCGTAACACCTTATTATCCTTTTCATTTTCCATTCAACTGCAATTCTTGTCATAATCCAATCACCATACACAACTCCCCAACTCTCTTACTCTCCTGCACCACCATTCCCTTTCCATCAACACTCAATCTCTCACATGCCCTACAAGGAATATCCAATATGACATATCCCCTCTCGTTTTTCAATTTTCATAGGATTTAAGGGACATATGGTCTTTAGCTTCTTATTTTTACACTTAGCACATTTTTTTCTTCTACCTTTGCTCCTTCATCTTTCTTCTTATAGTTTCCTACATCTTAAAGTTGGGCTTCAATGCTTGCCTTGTTATTGTCATCTAAATCTCACCCTCTTCTATTTACCTTCATCTTTTTCCCTTTTTTATTTCTAAAATCTTGAATCATAGTCCATTGGTGCTTGAATTTAAGCAAAAGTGAATAAAAATAGTAAATTGTGAAGTTGTTCATCTTGCTTTCTCAAGGCCTCATTTTTTACACCAAAAGGGTTTTCATTATCCTTATTCCATTATTAATCCCTTAGTTAATTTCTTTATATTTAATGTCATGATTATTATTTTAGATGATCTTAAGGTGTTGGAAAATAGTACTTAGGAGTAATTTTGCATAGAAATCAGTGTTATTTTAGATAAGGATACATACATCTCTAGATTAGGATATTTCTGATAATACATGTGTTTATTGTTAAACACCTTGTATTACTTTCCACAAACATGATTTAAATTACATAAACTTGTATTTTTGTATTGTGGATGATCCGCTATTAATATATGAATTTATAATCACTACAAGAAAAATCATTTTTGACAAGGATGATTTTTGTTGCTAAAGATTCTAAGTCATTGCAAAATATATTTATCATAACAAGTTTTTTTTTTGTTGTAGGGTCATTGCCCATCATGTTGATGTAAGAAAATAAAATAATTTCTATCATCGTTGGAACAAAAAAATAACAATTTAGTGCAATAATAGTTGTTGGTGGCAAACAAATGTCATTGTAATACTCCATTATCATGCATGACATAGTTATGTTTGTTGCAACAAAATTTTTTATTATAAAAAAATTAATGTTTTTAGTAACAATATTTGTCATTTTAAAAACATGTAATTTCAAGAACATTTGTCACAACAAAAAATATTGAACTTAATTCAAAAGGAAATTTCGTTGTTGCAAAAATATCTATTTTGCAATGACATTTGACATTATTAAAAATTTAACCACTGGATAAATGTAATGGTAACAACATATATCAGTGAAAAACATGGAGCATGTTGGATTCCTTAAAGTTTTTATTATTTTAAAAACATGAGTATGATTTCATGTGTGGTGAACTATATACTTGTGTGTTGCTTATGGAAAACTAATGAGAATAAATTGTAGCACAATATCTAGGACAAATACCAATAACAAGTCCTACATAAGATAAACAAGATTACAATATTATTCAAAGAGATATAAAAGCCTAAAGAATAATTGAGAAGACTTTAAATGAGCTAATGTACCAGAAACAAGGTTGTAGCTCTCTAGAAGGTTTTGACTCGAAGGAAGAATATACAAAAGTACATGATCATATCTTAGAACAAACCAAAGACCAAGTATATGATAGAACCCTATACCTAATCTGCTATATTAAGGACAACACAATGTGAAGACAAGGATTTAGAAGATACATGGAATAATCAAAGATTTTCCAAGATCTACTGAATAGAGAAAATAAAAAACATATGAAAAAGATTTCTTAGTGCAAGAAAGGAAGAAACAAGTCGAGGATAGATTCTCTAGTCAAGATATTTCCAAGATAATTGTAACACCCCCAAAATTTACTACATTTTTTTTGTTTTATAAGCGGAAGCATTAACATAACATAACGGGTGTTACCGCCACACATAGCACGAGTCTAGTCCATACCTTTCTCGTACTACGCGCAAGGCAAAGACTTTACATCAAATAAATCAAAACTTACGGAAATAGATATAAATAGCAAAAGACTTGAATAATTTAGACATAATAACATAGTTTGGAGTACATGCTCCAGATAATACAATATCCAAAAGAGATAAGGGGGTTAAAAGAGATGAAGAGTCCAAAAGAGATATCCAAAATCTAGGGCACATAACATGTGCGACCTCGGATAGAAATAACTCTACACCCTAACCCCAGGGGTATAAACCCGCATCACTCTGCCCGAAGAACCTCCTCAAAGTCCGCAGGATCATCATCATATATTTGTGACACAACATCTACAAATGTGTAGTATTAGTACGCATCATGTACTGAGCAACACAACTATCCTAAAGAGATAGCATTGAGTGCGAGGTCCATGCGAACAAAGTAATAGAGCATATAATAATAAGATAATATCATGCTTACATATATATGTTAATTGAGAACACGAAACTCAACCTTCAAGCATAAAATAATGTAATACGGATATATGGGTAGATGGGATCCATTGGTTATTATATTGTATCATCGTGATCACAACCAATTTATTATATTAACTTGAGGATGGAGACTCGAAGAGATCGTAACAATTAATCTAGTACTCGAACGGTACTAGCCCTAGCTGGCCCACCCAGAAACGTAACCAGACCACCAATAAATAGGACACATAATTACTTAAGTATGCATACCCCCTATAGGGCCGAAATAGATTGAGACACCTATAGAGTAGAAGAGGGCCTCTTCGGACCTCGTAAGGCACCCGGGATCACAGAATAGAAAAACACCGGAATGGTACCAAGTGAATACCAATCCTAACTTGGATAGCTACCCCGAGTGATACAAGTCCCAACTCAAGATCTTTCACTTTAAGTGATTAATTGTTTATTCAAGGATTTAGCCAATCATAAATTAGGCCCACATAACAGCACGTAGCTCACATCTATCAATATAATGAATATCCATTATTATATCAATTTCGAATGGCATTAACGCCGGTAAATTTTAAGCAGCATTAAAGCCGAACCAATCCAAGCGGCGTTAAAGCCGAACCAATCCAAATGGCATTAAAGCCGATCGATTTCATGGGCATTAAAGCCGAACCAATTTAAGTGGCATTAAAGCCGATCCAATTCATGAGGCATTAAAGCCGAATAACTTTAGGGGCATTAAAGCCGAATGAGTCCATGGCATAAAATACAGCATAAGGTATCAGGTAACTTCAATCAATATTCAACCCTTCACACACTTACACACATACAATATTCAAGAGGCATACGAACATGAGTTTGCATTAAATCTATAATTCATACATACATACAATTACCACAAAAGAATACAACATATGCTTGACATGATTAAATAATCAATAAGCATACTCATCACCTTCCACTTCAAATAGACATACATCGATAATTCGTCGTAAGTTAAGGTAAGTAATGGCTTATCTAAATCCGAAGCTAACTAAGCAAATTGAGGAAGAGAGGTGTAATTTATGCTAAAAGATATTACACTTAACCAATTATTTTCTTAGGATGAAATATCAATAGGACAATAAGATGAAATATTAAGATTCCTCAATACACCCATAATGTCTCCTTTTTTTTCTTTTTTTTCTTTTTCTTACTTAATGAATTATTTTAATTGGGGTCTCTAAGTCTACTCATCATTGTCACCCAAGTATTAGAATTATAAATTCTAAATTCTTGTAGCATAATATTCAATTAGGTCTCAAAATTTCTAGAATTTTACATGTAATGGCCAACATGTATTTAATTACCAAAATTTCCTTAAGCTTTTAAAATTCATAACTTACTCTAAACAACATCAAATCCTAACATATCATATACCAAATTTTATGTAAAAGACCCAATGAAGACAATGGTGCACTTAAAACTTTCAAAAACAATCTTTATTGCCCAATGTACCCATGGTTGAATATGTGCAAGCCTTATAAAAATTTCATTTCAACTCTAAATGATCCAAAACTCATAACCTATCTTCTATACACTATTATACATATAGGGGAATACTTAGATAAATTTAAAACAACCAAAGCACACATAAAATAACAAGGGAGAGAGGTAAACTACTCGGATCTAGGCATATTCATCACGACTATGCTGTAAATTCATCACGACTCTACTGAAAATTTATCACTTCTTCACTAAATATTCATCACTTTTCCAGCAGGCATAAACATATAAAAAGAATCACATAAACCATCTTATCATTAGATATTCATGCTTAAGCACATAAGGTAGAAACATACACATTTCATACAATATTTTTCAAGATATTATTTCATGCTTATAATTAAAATAAAGCTATCCACACATAAGAGAACATATAATACACCTAGCACAAAATCCTATTTCTAAAGGTTAGTTTTGTTACCAAAACTCCTAAGCTCCTTAGCAAAGCTAAAATAAGGAATCTAGCAATTCCTTCTCTAAACCACTTTGTCACCTTCAAGAATATAAGGTAAATGAGTTAGATAAACCAAGTTCAATAAATAACAAAATGGGAAAGAAAGGAATTGGAATGGAAGAAGTGAAATATAAAATATTACTCTTGAATAGAGAGGCTTCAAAACCACCACAAAACAACCAATAACCACAAAGGAATGATGGATTAAGGTTTTGGAGGGTTAAAGGGGAGTAAAACAAGGAGAAAAGAAAGCATGAAAGGCATGAAATCTTTGCTGCAACCCACTTAACCACTGCAGCAAAAACTTCAATGTTGCTCGGCAAGGCAGATAGAAGAGGAAAAAGGAGAGGGTAGGGGAACGATTTCCTTGGTGAGAAGGGTCTGTATATGAGGCATAACATGCAAGGAAAAATACCAAACTAAAATATAGGGTAGAGGAATCAAGGTCGATGCATAAAAGATGCTCGAAGTCACCAAAAAAAAATCAGCTTTGCTGATTTTGTAAGGCTGGTCGGGAAGCAGAAGTTTGGCTATTAATAAGCATGAGGGATTTCGACTTCAGGGATTTACATTATATGGATTCATAGTATGCAATGCATACTTTCGAAGGAAACAAAAACCAAAGGAAAAGGATAACCAGAGAGAGAGAACGAATTGCTCAAAGTTGGAAAGTAATCAACTTTGCACTCTGCTACAATCTATGATCTTATGTGCGTTTTGGGGTAGAAACACACGATTTGGAAAAGATAGAGTATGATCTGATATGGTGGAGTGTGGATTGAGTTTTTGGTTTGACCTTGGCCTCACTTGAGTGCTAGGATTAGGGGTGTAAGAGAGATGATAGGCTATGGTTGAGTGTGTAAGAGAAATGTCATAAAATCATGATTATGGTACTAGTTCTACTTTTTGGTTGGGAGAAATGTAACGGAGTTACAAATCTGATTTGGTTTGGTTAGGAGATTATTTAGGATTGGAATATTAGTTAGAGGATTGGTTACAATTTATTTTGATTAATTAAATTGCAAGAAAGCCTAATAATGGGCACTTATTGAGAAAAAATATCACTTGAGCTCTAAAAATTATAAAAATTTATGAAAATGTTTGGAATAATTTTAGAAACTCAAATATATAAAAATATTAAGTATCGGAGTAGGTTTGATCCTTGACGGATGGAAAATGATCAAAAACGGCAAAAACGGATAAGTTGCGGAAACGCGTTTTTCCACAAATTCATAAAATGAATAATAGGGGTTCAAGTTATCACATATTGATGCGGAATGTTTTTATAAAATCAAATATATGAAAATATTTAGCCTCGGAACTTATTTGATGACCAACGGATTAAAAATAGCAAAAACGGCTAAAATTGCCTAATAGCGTAAATGAATTTTTCCACAATTTAGTGTTTCGGAAGGAAAGGGTGAAACATGAATGAATAGGATGAATGGATGAACTCAAAAATATTTTTAGATTGATTCATAAATTTTTAAGAGATCAAAAAGAGTAAAAACAGAGAAATCAGAAGAATTGCAATAAATGTGTTTTACGCACACAAGAGAAATAATCCATGAAATGTCTAAAAATTTACACGAACGGAATGGGGCTTGATAATAGAATGGATATGTATATATTTATATGATGCGATAATAGGCCAATCATATATGATAATTAGGATTTGAAAGAACGGGCTATTACAATAATATTCCATATCCCCAAAATCAAGGTTAACTAATATCACAATGGTAAAAGAAAATTAACAATTGGGCTTGATCAGGATCAAAATGGGAAATACTCCATAAATAAAGGAATGCAATCTAAGACAAAAAATTATAGAAAGATTCACCATGTGAAGAAAAAGGAAAAAGATGTTGAGCCCAAAATGAAGAGTTAATTATAAAAAGAGATGAAGACACACAAGAGCTTGATTCACTCACATAACTAGAGATGGCAATGGGTCGGGTCTGGATCGGGTCCATCGAGATCCAGACCCAGACCCGTTTATTTTAGAAGATCCAGACCCGGTCCAGATCCAACGGGTCTCAAAATTTCAGACCCAGACCCAGACCCGACGGGTCCGGCGGGTAATCGGGTCCTAAACGGGTCCTTAACGGGTCCAGACATTTTATGTCTAAAAAATATATTAATTGGAATTGGAGACTCGTCCTTGGTGCAAACCGTGCAATGGAAACTGAAATGGAAGATGATTGTTGAGCTTCGAAAAGTAAATGAATGAAAGACAAATCGACCATAGGAAACACGAAAAAGAGACAACGCAGAATTATAAACATTCTAACCAGAATCACATATCAAGGAGGGGGCAATTTTCAATATTTTCCAATTGCGGGAGTGCATATTGAAAAAGCAGCATCAAATAATCAAGAACACCAACGCCCAATATTCCACTAAGAAATCCGACCAATCATCTTCCATTAAAAAACAAGAGGAAAATGAGGGCGGGTCGACTGCCGAGACTTACCTTCTTCTTGTCGTTCTTGATTCAGGTTTTCATCGATGTGGAAAAATTCGGTGGAACAAGAAGAAGAAGACGGGTCAAAAGAGGCGTGACTGGTATCGTCCTCGACCTCGAGTCCTCGACCGTCCACTGTTGAGCTTGAGCACGGAACAGAACAGAGAAGATCAACAGACTCTTTTGAGTCTCTTCTTCGGATCTTCCGTTCTTACTTCTTCGCATGAGCACTGAGCACTGAGCCGCGTGAGCGTGACACTCAAAAGTGTCGACTGTCGAACTTCGGCCGACCGCCGGCTGCGCGAGCGCGACTGTTGGGACTTGGGACTTGGGTTGGGCGTCGACGAGCCGTTGAATCAGTAAGAGAAGAGTAGTGACTAGTGACATTAGGGTTTAATAATGGATTTTGTAAATATATATATATATATATATATATATATATATATATATATATATATATATATATATATTTAAAAAAAAAAAAAACGGGTCTGGGTCGGGTCTGGGTCTAAAATAATAGGATCCAGATCCAGACCCGTTTATTTAGGTCCAGACCCAGACCCGATCCAGACCCGCCGGGTCTAAAAATTACAGATCCAAACCCTGTATTAACGGGTCGGGTCCGCCGGGTCTGGGCCGGGTCCTGGACCCATTGCCATCCCTACACATAACGAATGAGCTAAAAAAACTTGGCAATACATTCAATTTTGAAGTTCTTGTGACAATCATTATATGAAGTCTCTTTGGGAAATTGATACCTAAAGTCAAAACCATCCAAGAAGTAAATGATCTCTAAAAAATTACCTTGTAATAACTTATGACACATGACTTGGTACTAGAATCTAAATCTCCCAAATCAACAACCAAGACTAAGGGAATAGTGTTGAAGATTGAAGCTCGAGAAGAGTAAGAAGAAAGTAAAGACAAAGAAGATGATCATATTTTTATGCTATCGAGGATATTGAGTAAGTAATTCAAAAAAAAATAAAGGCACAACAAAAAGGGGAAACTTCTTAGGAAAAAAAAATATTCTAACACCACCACTAAGAAAACACGTAACAACTTTTTTTTTCTAGTTCGATGAGCTAGGTCACAAGATATATGAGTGAAAAGACCAAGAAGGAGTATAAAAGATACATGTTTCCTCAATATGGGGAGAGTCAAATGATGATGAAGAAGGGTTTGAGGATCAACATCAAAAGATAAAATTTTACCTAACTATACAATAAAAGAAGCTACCCAAGAACTAGATTTCCAACTAGAGCTGCTAATTAATTTCTCAAAATGATAACCTATGTTTTATGGCAAGAGGTGTTGAATTCAACAATGAATACTCTCAAGTAAACCTAATTGAACTCAAATCTAAAATTACAATGTTCTCTAAAAATAAATTCATTAAAAACTACTTGACTATGTTATCAACGAGTACATGGATTTAGATGATGTGTATCATACCTAAAAAGGTAATTTATCTGCCACTAAATCAAAACTTGATTGTGACAAACAATGTTCTAAATTAAAATAGAACTGATCCACCATAAAAGATAAAAAATATGTACTAAATTCTATTATGCATGAGATTAATCTTGATATTAAAGTTTTAAGACAAAAAGTAGAATAGTTGTATGTACTTAGGGCAAATCCAACACTAGAAAACATTACCTCTTAAGTTAACAATGAGAAGAAAATTGAATTGAGAAAGATAAAAAAAAATCAAGGAGAAGAGGAGGTTCCTACCATAACTCACTTCCACATAGTTGGAACTGAAGAAGAACCTTAAAAAGGAAAAAGGTGATTTTGGTGCAATAGCAAGCCAAAACAGAGAGTTGATAAAGGAAGAGAAGAAACTGAAGAATAATAAGAGATTAAATATATAAAAAAATTCTTAATTTAGAAGTCTCTTAACCTACTCTACAAGAAGACTACAAATATTGAAAAGAACGGTTTAGTGTTCATTGATCAAAGAACTAGCTCCAAGACCAACATATGGAATGAAATCCAATAATAATGACTGTAATTGGATGAAAAATTATAAGAGATGCAAATACTTTGGGGTTCCTAATCTTACAATTAACTTGATGTGTGGTAACAAGGGTCATGATAAAACAAAATGTGATAAATTGAAAGGTGTTAATAGTATAATTAGTGGCTATGTTAAGCAAACCTTGATTAGAAATGATATTTTAGCTAATATGAATAATCATAAAGAACCCAAGCATGTCTGGAATCCTAAATCAAATAACTAATCTTTTATTATGAGCTATAGTGAGGGGTAACTACAGGTACCTTGATAGTGAATGTTTAATACACATGACTGGAGATTATAGAAGATTCCTTTAATTAACTGTTAATGAAGATGGGTGTGTGACTTTCATAGATGATAGGAAATAATGATCACTTGCATTGTAATGGTAGATAAGCCACTCACACATGCCATTGATAATGTTCTTTTTGCTAACGGGTTGAAGCACAACTTCTTGAGAATCTCTCAACTATATGAAAAGGGAAGTAAAGTTGAATTTTTTTCATTATTTTTGTTGAGTTACTAACACATATATGGGTTTAGTATTATTCCAAGGAGTAAAAAAAATATTTATTTGGCTGATCTTTCCCTTATTTTTTTCAAATAGCAGTACTCATATGAGTGTTATGTATGATGATCTATGCCTATGGCATAACAAGTTAGGATATGTGAGTCTTATACTTCTAAACAAACTAAGGAATCAAAATTTTTTAGAAGGACTACCTAATATCAAGTTTGAAAAGAAAAAGGTTTGTGAAGAATATGATAGGTGCAAACATGTGCATTCTACTTTCAAATCTAAAGACAGAGTAACTACATTAAGGCTACTTAAGCTCATTCACATTGCATTTTGTGGGCCTATGAGGATAAGTTATGGTGAAACCATGCACATTTTGTGATAGTTGATGATAATTCTATATTCACATGGATTATATTTCTTTTTTGCAAGGAAGAGACATATAATGAATTTCTAACATGGGTAAAAAAAAAGGTTGAAAATCAAACAAGTCATCAACTAACCATAATTAATTTAGATCATGTCACTAAATTTAATAATGGTAAATTCATAATTTGTTTTAGGGATAAGGGAATAGATCACAATTTTTTATCCCCAAGAACTTCACAACAAAATGGATTTGTTGAAAGAAAAAAAAAGTTACCTTTAAAGATATAGTGAGACCAATACTCCACCAAAATGGTTACTAAGAAAATTCTAAGTTGAAGTAATAAAACTTACGTGCTACATTGTAAATAGAGTCCTCATCAAATCCTTGATCAAGAAGACACCATATTATCTCTTTAAAGGAAGAAAGCCTAACTTTTATCACTTAAGAGTTTATGGGTTCAAGTATTACGTACATGATAATGGCAAGGAAAATTTGATCCACGGAGTGATAAGGGTATCTTTATTAGTTGCTCCTCTCAAAGCAAGGCATACAATATGTATGAGAAAAGAATTATGATTATGGAAGAAAATGTACACATCATATTAGATGAAATAAACCCAAAAAAGAAATAAGACATACTTAGATAGATGATGATGATGACTTTTATATTGTTATGAATAGGTAATACTAATGATGCACCAAGCTATAAAGAAATATCTATTGGTAATTTCAAAATTGAGGAAACACATCCTCAACAAGGTGCCCAATTTATTATGGGATATGATTCATAATTAGATCCCATAAACCTAGAGGAAAAGTTACAAGATGCACTAGAGTAAAAAAAAAACTCCCAAAAAACACCAATTTAGGGGGAACACATGATTAAGACTCCACTAACTCATTGTAGAACTCAAGAAGAGGGAGATATCACAATTCTCATCTAACATATTCGATCATAACTGATATAAAATTTCATGTACATTATGATCATCTATCATCTATTCAACCTCTCGATTGTAAGATTACACTAACTTAACTTGATTAGATTATTGCTATGCATGATGAGCTTAATCAGTTTGAAAGAAAAAAAGTTTGCACCTTGTTTCTAGATCTTCTAAGGGATCAATTATAGGAGCAAAGTGGGTATTTCAAAATAAATGAGATGATAGTGAAATAATAACCCACAAAAAAGCAAGGCCACTTATAAAGGGATATAATTAAGAAGAAGGCATACAATATGATGAGACTTTTATCGTAGTTTCTAGATTAGAAGTAATAAGAATATTTTTTGCCTCCACAACTCATATGTTCAACAAAATTTATCAAATAGATGCCAATAAAATTTTAGTTACTATATATTTAAAGGAATATTGTAATATCCCACTTTTAAAACCCTAATTATAAACGAGTAATTATATGTATTAGTCATAATAATTATGTTAGGGTGTTTTGTATTAAATTTATTTCTGATATATGTATTATTATTATGAAATATTATATGCAAATTTAATTAATTTAAAATTGGTTAGAGAATGTGTTATTAAATTTTAATCCTAAGTTAGATCTTAATTGATATTTGTTGCATCAAGTAAATTATATTCCGGTAATCAAGTATTTTACCATAGTTCTTCACCTAAATAAATACCATAGCCTAAGGCCCTAACCTATGCTAGATTTAACTTGATCTTTTATCCATTCCTTCCTAGCAAAAATCTTCACACAATGCTTTGCACCATACCTCCCTCTCTCCGATGTTTTCCTCTTTTCATTTTGCTCCATGATTTCCCCTCATGGCACCATCCATATAATCCCTCTTCATCTCATTCTCCTTCACCCATTTTGTTTCATGAATTAAGACCCAAAAAATCATACCTTATCTCCTCCTACTTCCAATCTCTCTCCCAAAAGAAATAAACCCCATAAATTTTCCATTATCATCCTTCATCTTCACCATTTTGCTAACAACACACTACACCACCAACCACATTTCCTTTGCTATGGCAGCCTAAAATGATCCCTCATCCTCAACTTTGAAAACTTCTCCCAAAATGACCTTAACACCAATGCAAAACCTCACAAAAATCACCCTAAACTCCCTCATCTAACCACACGAAGTAGCCACTCCACCTTTGGATAAAAATACCGAAGCTCCTTCCTTCTCTTTTTCCAAAAATGTTAATCCACCCTACCTTATTGCACCAAATTCCACCACACCTCCCCTACTTTCTAAATCCTCGACCACCGAAGCCTTTGAAACCTCACCAAATCACCCCTAAACTTTGGCTAAAACCACTGAAACCTTCCTCATTGGCTTAACTGATTTTGTGGAACTTCCTCTATTTGTTGCACCTTTCCTCGTATTGCTTCCCCCCTTGTTACAACTTTCCCTTCCATTTCCCCCTATCTCCACGAACCATTTATACCATTACTGACTCTATCAATGCACAATTCTACCATTTCTCCTCCTCTCCTTCTTAGAAACATCCACCGATTCTCCATCTTTGTTGCTTGGATTTTTTTAGGCTTCCATCCTTCTTTACTTCAACTAGTTAGTTATCCTTGAGTTCATTTAGTAATTTAGGTTTTTTACAATATTAAATGCTAATACTTGTGTTATTAGGTGTTAAATTCCTAGGTAATTCTTAAGGGCCTTAGAGAAGACTTTTTATATAAGCTTGAATTAGGTAAATCCAATCACTCATAAGATGGTAGAATTTATGTGTGAGCATGTTAGAATTATTTAGATTTAGAATTATTCTAGTGTTTTATGATCTATAAGTACTATTACATGCGTGATAAATTGATAACATGTTACATATATGGTATGTACAATCGTTACGAGTTAAGCTATATGTATGAGTAATATGTTGTATGATTTACATCCGTATGTTTAGGTTTTTGTTAGGGTTTTAATTCTTTTCAAGTTATGATTTGAATGTCTTGGTAAATATCTTATGATTACTAGTCCATGATAGTTAGGGTTACTATACTTCTCATGGAAGCAGATACGCATGATTAGGGTTAGATTATGATGATTTCTATTCACATGACCAAGGATAAAGATATTTCCCTACATGTACCATGATGATAACTTCCCCAGTTAAATATTGTATAATGATTTAATTGTGTACATACATGATACATGGGATATGTGATGCATCAGAGTTGCATGATTAGGATCTTATAGTCGCAACCCACAAAGTACATGAAAAGTGAAAAATACAATTAATTGCTAAAACTCAAAGATTACCTATGTGCTAAAATATTGAAAAATATTGCCTTATAGCATGTTCATAACAAATTTCCTGTAATAATTTTTTTTGGTAGGAAAATGGATAAATTATGAAAGTAGTATTTCAAGGGCATTTTAAAAATTTTGATCTCATATATCTTTTTAGAATAATTGGATATTAAGATGGCCTTAGACTTTTGATGGGTTGATCTTAGTGTTGACTTGGCTTAGCATATACTGATGACCTTAGGGTTACCTTAGTAATTTGAAATAAAAAGGAAAATGGTTAAGTATGCAAATGGAAATTATTATATAGTACATGACATCTATGATCACCTCTCAAAATATTAATACTTAGAGTGAAATGTACCTTAGTGTCACTAATTTCATTGTATCCCCCTCAAATAATTTAAAATGAAATTACCTGTTGTGTAAGATTATGAAATGAATGTTTTGGATTTATTGGTTCGGTAATCCCCTTAGTGCCTTACCTTGGTATTTGGAATTGTTTTAGATTTGTTGGTTATATAGTTTCCTTGGTTCCATACCTTGGTATTTGAAATTGTTTTATATTTTTTGGTTTGTTTGTTACCTCAATGCTCTACCTTGCTTTTTGGAATTCATTTGATTAGTTGGATATGCCTATTAAACCTTGAGATAATATGAAGTGAACTAGTATGCTTTACTATTGAGCTTAAGACTTGATGTTATTTATACTTTTCCATAATTTTTGCATAAGTTTATGGTATATGCTTTGTGCTCAAATATTCTTTTAAAATTTTGTGTAACTATGTACAATGTGGGTATACTACCTCTTGCGAGGTATTGTGATTTACTCAGTATAAAGAAGTCATACTAATACTACTTTTGCAGTGACTACATGAAGGGTATGGAGTAGCTCCAGGCATACTACAAGGACAAGGAAGAGAATACTTGGGAAGATATCCCAGTTTTAGAGTGGGCTTTTAGGTCAAAGAGATAAGACAAACTAGTATTGTACCTATGGGTACCAGTTTTTGATGTAATCAGTTTTCTTCGTGCACTTATGTACCTCAGTATTTCTAAGTTTTCATTGTTGTATGAATTATATTACCTAGAACTTTTATTTATTTAATGTCTGGTATTTTTTGTTTTAATTTGGTATGGTTTGTTTTAGCATTAGCACTTGGCATAATAAAGGTGAGAGAACAAGATCGATGCTAATTTTAGCAATAACACCTTGTAATTTGTTAATTAAAATTTTTTCAAAATAAAATTTTTAAGTAATGAAAATGGGGGTGTTACAAAGATTTTTATGTTAAGAAATCCCTAGTTTTGAAAATAGTGAACATCCTCACCATGTGCATATGTTTGATAAAGCACTTTATGGTTTGAAACAAGCCTCAAGGGCTTTACATGAATGATTGACAAACTTTCTCATAAATAATGGATATGTTTAAGGAATAGTTAACAAAACAATATTCTTAAATAACAAAGACAAAGACTTGATGGTGCTACAAATTTATGGTTATGATATTATCTTTGGCACCAAAATTGTTGTTTAATGTGTTTAATTTGGAAAGTTGATGAAAAATGACTTTGAGGTGATTATTATGAGTGGGATAGGATTCTTCCTTAGCTTATAGATCAAAACAAAATAATAAGGGTGTCATAATTCATCGATAAAAATATCTCAAATAGCTACTCAAGAAATATGGCATGCTACATGACAAACCTTATAAGACACCAATGTATACATGTTACAATATGGATCTATAGATGTTAAGGGTAAAAGTGTGGAGGAAAAGGTATATAGAGGTATGATTAGATATCATTTATATCTTACATTTAGTAGGTATAATATTGCTTATAGTGTGTTTTTATGGGATATATTCTAAGCTAACCCTAAGTAATCACACATCAAGGTTGTAAACAGAATTTTAGGTATCATAAAGGAACAAACAATTTTGGTTGATTATATTAGATCATTTATTGATAGGAAAAATAATTCAAGTATAACACACTTCTTAAATCATTATTTGAGTCATTTTTGTTGATGAAATAGCTTGATTTATTCACCATTGAGTATTAATATCTTGTTGTTGCATCATGTTGTGCACAAGTGTTGTGGATTAGGCATCAAAATATTAGGCATCACTAGTGCCATAAATATTTCTAAGAATCATATCCAACATTCCAAAACCAAACAAATTGATGTAGGATGCCACCTTTTGAGAGATAAAGTTGAAAAAGATTTTATAGAGCTTAATTTTTGTAAAAAATGAGGATAAAAAACATCATATCTTCATAAAACCCTTGCGTAGAAATATGTTTGAGAAGATTAGGCAAGATCTTGGCATGATAAGTACAAAGTAATTCTTGACCTCTCCAATGTCTGTTTAGATGTGATGTAAAAAAAAAAAGATGACAACTATGTATTGCTATCTAATTAATCTACTTGATGTATAGGCCTAATGGTTATCTTTATTAAATTTAGTATTAAACATGAAAAAATCCTAATCTATCAAGGGAATTATTTCAAAAACTAGATTAGATTAGCCAGTTTGAGTGGAGAATTGGTTAGGTTACTTACTAGATTCCATGTATGGATCCGCATGAGCTAAAAACGATCAAGAACTAATTAGATCAATTCAAAATGGTCAACTAATAAAAAAATTGATCAAGATCTATTCAAATTCATGCGTCATTTGATTTTTTTTATATATTTCATATTTTTTGACCTAATATATACCATGGGTCGGACCACACCAAATCATTTGTATAACCATTAAATTAGTGAACTAGTTATGATAGCAGTTTGATAACCAATATGGTTTTTAAAACTATGATAAAGAGGAACATATCTAGAAGCAAGTTTGAGATATGATCACAACCAAAATATTCCTTTTTCAAATTCAAAAATGATAAATTACCGCTGCCATTACACAAAAACTATTATAGCAAAATGTTTAAATTCCCCACTTTCCTAAATCCATACCCATAAAAAATTCCTTCCTTACCTTAAAATAGGAATGATCAAAAGAACATGACCATATCTTAGAAAAAACACGAACCAAGTGTAGGATAATACCCTAGACCTAATCTACTATTTCAATGGTGAAGTGACAAGTGGATAAGGATTTAGAAGATACATGAGAAAATTAAAGATTTTCTAAGATCTTTGGGATATATAAAATCAAAAGTATTTGAAAAATATTTCTTAATACAATAAATGAAGGAAAATCTTAAAGAAATATTCTCTATCCAAGATATTTCCAAGATATGATTCCATATCTACAACATAAGAAAAGTAATTAAGATTAACCAAGATCAAAATAGTAAAAAAAATTAACAAGAAAATTTGATAAGGATCAATTTGGACAAATATCCATAAATCAAGAAATACAATCCGAGTCAAAATACTATAGAAAGATGAACCATATACCAAAAAAGAAAAAGAAAATATCAAGCCCAAGATGAAGAGTTAAGCATAAAAATAGATGAAGGCACACAAGAGCATTCATGCATTCAGAATGAACTTAAATAAATTGGATGAACTAAGAAAAATAATTAGAAAAACAATTTCAAGAGCTATCAGAGACAATCCCACACACACACACACACAAATATATAGAGAGAGAGAACATATCCAAAATCATTCTTAACATATATATTAGTATAATGTCAACATAAATCAATTGATAATATTGGTCTAGCAAGTACATAGAATCACACTCTAACAACTATAGTATATGTAAAAATAAATAAATAAATCCATGATACAAATTGCAAAAAAGACTTTATAATCACTATATATCCTTCATCCTTGAAGATTCACATGCTTAATGAATTTTAAGGCAAGTTTATTAGATCTTTATCACATCATAATGGTATTCCCAAAGTCCATAAATTCTACAATAATTTTGGAGTTCTAAAAGGTGAGACAATGATTGAGATGGTGGCATATGGAGGTGGTGAAAAAGTGGTGGAGATGTGTGAAAATATGGAGCCATATTTTGGAGTGTCTAGGCGAGACATCCACTAGGTAGAAGTGAGTCATGCACACGTGAAAGGGTGTGGGCTAGTTTGGCTTGCATAGATGTTAATATTCTAATTAATTATTAACCCAAATGAGAAGAGTTTTGAACTCTTCACCTTTGGGAAAATTAATAAGTAGATTATCTTTGGTTTGGTTATGTTGGGATGCTCCTCCATCATGCTCTTACTCTTGAGAAGGAACCCCCTCATTTTCAAAAGGTATGACATGGAGGTAAGGGAGTAAGTCTCCTACATTGAATGTAGAGGAAAATTTTCCCATATCTGGTGGAAGTTCAAGTCGGTAGGCATTGGTGCCTATCTTTATAAGGATTTTGAGGGGACCATCACTTCAAGGCATGAGTTTTTTCTTTCTTCATGATTGTGACCTTTCTTTTCAAAGATGCAGCCACACTAGATCCCCTAGTTCAAAATCTTGTTCTTTTTGGTGCTTGTTAGCTCTCCTTTGGTTCATATCATTAACTTTCTCAATTTATGCCCTAAATTGTTCATGAAACTTCTTGAATTCTACTGCTCATTGCTTTACTTCAAAGCTTGTTTGTGTAGAGATAGTTATTGGAGTGAGATAAATAGGGATGGTGGGGTTCACCACATACACCACTTCAAAAGGGGAATGCTTGGTGGTATATGTTGGAGAGAAATTATAAGCGAACTTGGCATGAATCAACTTGACATCCCAATCTCTTAAGTACTTGTGGACCAAGTTCCTTAAAAGCATTCTGATCATGCAGTTAGTAACCTTTGTTTGGTCATCCTTTTATGGATGGTAGGTGGTGCTAAAAAGAAGTTTGGTACTGAGTAACCTCTAGAGGGTCTTCTAGAAATAGCTAGGGAAATTGGTATCTCGATCAGAGATGATTGTTTTTAGGATACCAAGCAACCTAACTATTTCTTTAAAGTAGAGATTGGCTATGTAAGATACATAATCCATATTATGACATGGGAATAAATTAGCCATCTTAGAGAACCAATTTACTGGTACCATAACGCCATCATATTGCATTTGTGTCTTAGCCAAGGCCACTATGAATTCCATGCTTACATGATCCCATGGGTGGTGGGGAATGGGTAAAGGTGTGTAAATTCCTTGATGGAAGTGACTTTTAGGCCTTTGATGTATGGAACATTTGGCCACAAGGGATTGCACATCATTCACCATTCGAGGCCAAAAGAAATGTTCTTGAAGTACATCATAAGTTTTGTTGATGTTGAAATGCACTACCAAGCCTCCTTCATGCACTTCTTGGGTGAGTAACTCTCAAATGGAACTCTTCGGGATGTATAGCTTGATCCCCTTGAAGAGAAAACCTTCTTGCACTAGGTAAGGGCTTATAGTCTTATCTTTTTCTTCCATGTAGCTAGAAAATTATTTGTCCTGCTTGTACAATTCTTTAAAACACCCAAACCCTAGGACTCTAACCTTTAATAAAGACAACATATAATATCTTCTTGAGAGGGCATCAACCATAATATTAGTCTTATCACTCTTATGCTTTGCTAAAATGGATAATGATTGCAAGAATTCTACCCACCTAGCATGCCTAGAGTTGAGTTTAAGTTGACCATTTATTTATTTAAGGGACTCATGATTGGTATGCAATACAAAATGTGATGGACATAGGTAATGCAACCAATGACTTAAAGCCCTTAATATGGCATAAAAATCCTTATCGTCTGTGTTGTAGTTGGATCTTGCACCATTAAGTTTATTGCTAAAAAAGGTCACATGCTTACCTTCCTATAATAAGCCCGCCCAAATTCCAACTCCACTTACATCAAACTCAACCTCGAACACCTTGTTAAAGTCAGGTAGGTATAGGATAGGAGCCTCACTCAACCTATTTTTTGAATAGGTCGAATGCTTCTTGTGTGGGTTTGGTCCATTCAAAGGCTTATTTTTTGAGACATTCGGTAAGAGGTGCTAAGAGCGTGATAAATCCTTTTATGAACCTCCTATAAAAAGAGGTAAGTCCATGAAAGGATCTAACGTCAGTAATGGATGTCGGTGAGTCCCACGTTCTTATTGCCTCCACCTTTGACTCATCCATTGATATTCCAACCCTAGATACAACAAACCCTAAAAAGGTGACCTTAGGTACATAAAAGTCATACTTTTCTAGCTTCCCATACAGCTTGTTGTTCCTAAGGGCGAAGAATACAAGCATTAAGTGTAACACCCCCAAATTTCACTCCTGAAAATTTTTTTTTTTTTGAAAGATTAAAGCGGAAGCTAGGAGCAAATTTGGGAAATGTTACCGCCACATCTAACACAAGATAAATGTCAACCATCTATCTCATGTTAGATGCAAGGCTAAAACCTGTCAAACAATTAAATCTGAATTTCAAATCCCATCAAACAATTAAATCCGAATAGTAAACACTTATCAGAATACGAGAAATTTAAAGTCAATTACAAAACCCTTAGAAATCTGAAAACAATACTTGCAACTTCCAAAGGTGAATACAATTAAACAAAATAAATCCCGAAGGATAAATATCCGGATCGCCTACTCACTCAGGTCAAGCCTTCCACCCCAAAACAGTATCCGATCTTAACCTGCACAAGAGGTCTGCTCCCCACCATCGGTGGATCATCACAGGACCCATTCAACCATTGTAGTATCAGTACGGGTCCAATACTGAGTAAGTCTCGCTACCCTACCTTATAGGAGAGATATCATCAAGTGCATATTAAATTGTAGTACAATACGTTAATACAATATCATACATACTCACAACCCACAGCATGAATCTTGCCATACATTCATAGTAACATTTAAAACATATGCAACATCCCAGTTAACATATACGCATGGTATAACCGAAATAATACGTGACTCATTATGCACATAAACAGCATGTGGTGATACATATAATAAAAGCTGGCCAAGGTCCAACTAGACTTATTCTTTATTCTCATTAATAGTATATTCATTCCACACATATTCTCTAATGATCCATGTAAGCACGGGGACCCCACTATTATAGCCGGTGGACCGGAAATCGAACCCCAGAGCAAAACGCCTCTGGCCACTATTATAGCCGGTGGAACGGAAATCGAACCCCAGAGCAAAACGCCTCTGGCCACTATTATAGCCGGTGGAACGGAAATCAAACCCCAGAGCAAAACGCCTCTGGCCACTATTCTAACCGGTGGAACGGACTGGCCCCGCACTTTCATGGTGTTCCGCTGTAAGTGATTAGTATCTTTCCCGTGGATTAACTTATTCGTGTGGGTCTGTCGAGCCCGGATCCCCCACTATTATAGCCGGTGGACCGGAAATACACACCCAGGGCAGAACGCCTCTGGCCACTATTATAGCCGGTGGACCAGAAATCGAACCCCAGAGCAAAACGCCTCTGGCCACTATTCTAACCGGTGGAACGGACCGGGTCGGGCTCATCAGTCTTTCGCTTTACGTAATTAATGTCTTATTCGTATCTTATTGAATTCACATCACGCCCTTGACATGCATAAATCATTCACTTCATCCATTACACATCACAAACAATAAAATTCCACATTCATAACTACACTTAATCAATAATACACATGATAACACCAAACAACTCTAAGCAGCCATAACGAACCCTTATTGACCACACCAAACCGTGCCTTAACCCTATTTTTACCATAACAACGATACTTAGCCATCCCAAACCTTAATTACCCTCAACAATTCACAATGAGCTACTCCAACCCTACTTAATCACAACGACCCAGAGTTAATCACTCCAAACCCTAATTCTGTCTCCTCCAACCCTTATAATACTCCACGTACTATTCCCCATCCAAAACAGTTAAACACCCAAATAATACTCGCATTACCTTCCTTACACCCCAAATCAGCCTTTCATAGGTAAATTTTGCTCCCACGCAGACGTTACGCATCCCATGCAACCTCTCGAACGTTTCACACAAACCCTAAATCCCATACAATCATTAATTTCCATGCAAAATTCTAACTCCACCATACAAACCCTAATACCACCATACAAACCCTAATACCACCATACCAACCATAATACCACCATGCAAACCCTAATACCACCATAAGCCATTAATACCGCCAAGAAATCTTTAATACCACCATACAAACCCTAATACCACCATGCAATCCCTAATTTCCCCCATGCAACCTTAATTTATTCCCACTCTTTTGTTTATTTAATTCCACCTTCCCCTCATCGTCTTACAAATGGTGAACTCCTTAGGTCATCCATACCTATGTTAGCCGACGTACTTCCCTTTGGTTATTTTAACCGCTTATTTTTCTTTTTCAAGTCCCCACTTCACCACACTTCCTCACATAACCCCGCATGCATGTCGTAGGGTCACATCACATCACATCACATCATTCTTGTTCCACAACATATTAGTACACAAAGACGAGAACACGGGACGTACCTCGGTTCCATGCTGCGCTACACAAATACACAGATAACATACAGGATTATAGCATACAACCGCACAAAGCATACAAGACAGGTAAAACATGCAATGCACACAAGTGGCCTTAGTTATGTCCTTACGAAATACCCATAAGTAGAGGTAAGTAGAGAACTTACCTGGATCCGAAGCTAGCTAAGCAAAATGAGAGGGAGAGGGATCCCTAGTTCGTGGGTCCACGAGAAAGCTTTCCTAGACCCGATAGAAATCAAAACTAAATTAGAAACTATCCTATCAATCAATAATTTACATACTCTAATTAAATACACACAAACGACACAAATGATTTCTCATAGAAAACGTGTCCAAAACTTAGAACTTAAAAGCATAGCTTTATTAAGATTTAAGGTTAAAACTAAATCAAAACGGATTAATATAAATATCACTCGGGACATTTCAACTTAATTTGGAAAGCCCGAGAAGGAATAATCGATCATAAGTTAATTTATCGAAAATAACTTATTTATTAGGTTTTACAACTAAATAGGTAATCTAACCATTTACATAGAACCAAATCCAACCCGATTAGGTTAAAACAGAATTTAAATGATTTAAAACCCAAAGATAGAATTCGATTAGATAAAATACACATAGCAAAAATCAATTTTATAAAATCATCCCCGAAAATTAGGGTTTCAAAGTCCATAACACAAACTCAAGTAATTCCATTTAATTAGTTCAAATTAAAGGTATTAGAATGAAATTAATACCATTTCAACTATTTCTATGCATTCAATTTTAGAAAAACAACAATACAACTTGAAATTTAGGGTTTTAGGCCCGAAAACACAACTCGTTAAAATTCTATAAATTTAATCAAATTGAATGTTTAGAAATGCAATTAAACACATTTTATAACATATCAAATAATCAATTGCTCAAAACTAGTAAAAGAAATACACAATTTAGCCCAATTAGAGTTTTTGGGCCCGGAACGCAAATCCGATCAATTCTTGGCAAAACATATAAATTGACGGTCCGGAAATGTAATTAAACATATTCGAATGTAATTTATATAGTTAATTGAATAAAATAACCCGATTACCCAAACCAATTTAAACCAGCGGGAATTTTGACCTAAAAATCCAATTCCGGTCAATTACGCACAATTTTCCCAAATCAACACTTCTAATATAAAATTAAATACATTTTAAACAATAATATAAAATCAATTGAGTGGATAAGACCTGCATAAATTTCTCAAATTGACGGTTCCAAAATGAAATTGGATACATTTTAAAACATATTGTATAATCAATTTGTCCGAAATCGCAAAAACGAGCGGATCCGAAAAATTTGGGCATAACCCAGCTAAAAATCCAATTTTTCCAAAATTCCAACACAACCACACAATTAACCTATCCAAATCAATCTTACAGCACATATATACACAATCAAACAATCAATTTAGCTTTTTATAAGCTAATTCATACCCAATTAATTAAAACAAGGGTTAGGGTTTTTCGGAAATTATACCAAACGAAAAACCGATAAATTGGGGCAAAGGAAGGCTGGGGAAGCTTCCTCGGGGTTCAGGGGTGGCTCGCCGGTCGTAAGCCAGGCTCGCCGGTGACCGGGCGGTGACGCGACCAGCGTGGCCTGCTGCTGCTGCTGTCGTCGCCCGCTGCTGCGCTGCTGCGTGGGCTGCTGTCGCGCGGCTTTAGCTGCTGTTGCTGCGGCGGTCGGCTGCGGTCAGAGCTCGGCCGACGGGGCGAAGCAAGGAGGGGCAGCTGGGAGAAGGGGTGGCTGGCTGGGGTTAGGGCTGCGGGACAGGGCAAGGCGCAGGGGGTCGGGGACTGGGAGAAAGGGAGCCGGAAAGGGAAGAGAGAAAGAAAAAGAAGAGAGGGGGGCTCGGGGTCCCGACAGGTTTGGTTTTTTTTTTTTTTTTACAAAACAAGTATCAAATAAAATATTAAAATATTAAAAATTAATATTGGAAGATTTTATCTAAAATTTATTAAATAAAAATTATTTCGAAACGATCCAAACACTTAAAATAAATAAAAGGACCATATACAGAATTTCAGAAACATTTTCGAAAGGATTAACCAACGAACATAAAAATTTATATTATTTACGAAAGTACATTATAAGACCCCGAAAAATTATTTAAAAACATATACTAAAATATTTAAGTCAAATTCGAATAAACCACGACTAATTTAAATAATTTCTGAAATCGGTTTTCCGTAAACCAAAAAGCATAAAACGAAAGGGAATTAATTCCAGAAAGAATTTCATAAATAAACTCCGAAAATATTTTTAATTTAAAACTTTCCAAAAATATTAACGATTACCGAAAACGAATAAATTTAAAGTCGGAAATATTTTCTACGGATAAAATTATTAAAATAAATTTAACTATTTAAATAGAAATTCTATAATTTAAATAATATATTTCGTCAACGAAATATAACCTCAAAATACACCGTTAACACATGACGAAGTTATAATCGAAAACAAATCTAAAATATTAAAAATAAAAATAACAGTATGAGAAACAACGAAAATACATATTTTTAACCGAAAATCAAATCCATAAGAATATAAAAAAATCATTGTGGTGAACGAATTTGTCTAGAATGGTTCGCAACGACAATGATTAATTACATTCAATTATGGGTTCGAAATCGTCGATAAATCTATAAAAAGAATCGAAATTAAAATAATTAATTGTTGACCTCAAATTACGCTAATAAAATCATTAAACTTAATAGATATGGATTTTAAAAATACGGGGTATTACATTAAGTGGTTTACATGATCATCCTAACTAGAGGAAAATACAACGATATCATCAAAATATACAAGAAAAAATTTTGAAATGAAAGGGAAAAGGATCTCATCCACAAGTCTAATGAAGGTACTAAGTGCATTTGAGAGTCCAAATAGCATGACTAGCCATTCATAGAGCTCTCCCTTATTCTTGAAGGTGATCTTCCACTCATTTCCTTCCTTCATTCGAATTTGGTAATACCTACTTCTTAAATCAATCTTGGAAAAGATACTAGCCCCATGTTAGCAATCCAAAACATCATCAAGCCTAGGTATGGGATACCTATACTTGATATTTATGATGTTGATCGCCTTACTATCCCCACACATGCCAATTGTTTCATCTTTCTTTGGTATTGAGAGGACCGGAACCACATAGGACTTAGGGAATCCCTTATGAAATCCTTTTGTAACAACTCCTCAACTTACCTTTAGAGTTCCATGGCTTCTTTAGGGTTACACCTATAAGCCAGTTTGTACGGAAGTGTGGCACCAGTCATAAAATCAATTTGGTGCTCTATTCCTCTTAGGGGGGGAACTCACTAGGTAAGTCATTTGGAAAAAAATCCCCAAACTCTCCTAGTAGGTGCTTGACCTGAGAGTCAAGTGGTTGTTGCTTCTCATTAACTTCGAGTATTAACAACAAATACAAGGTCTTTCCCTTTTCTAAGGCCCTCTACACTCTCTTCCCATAAAAAACAAAGCTTTATTTTCTTTCTTGTCCTCCCTTATAGTTGAGAACCAATAGCTAAGGGGTGTAAGCATAATGTTTTGACTAGCGTACACCAAGCTATATGTATTCCTCTTACCATCATGTTTTATAATTCTATCAAATTTCCACGACCTACCTAACAATAAATGACATGCATCTATAGGAATGACATCACATATAACACGATCTTAGTAGGTTCTTCCTACATGTAATGGCATGACTATTTGCTTGGTAACTTCCACCATGGACCCATTGTTGATCCATTACAACTTTTATGGCTTGGAATGCACTTCAGTTGCCAAGTTTATCTTTTCCACCAAGGTGGTGGAGGCTACATTTGCACAACTTCCTCCATCCATAATGAGTGAACATGCCATACTAAGTATGGTGCAATTGGTATCGAAAATGTTCTCCGTTTGGGATTCCTCCTCAATAGCTTCCCTTGTTTGTAAAACCCTCCTCACCATGAGGGACTCTCCCATATTTGGCGGCACTTCCTCTACTTTGTTTCCTCCTTCTATGAATGCTTGGGCCTTAGACACTTCTTGTAATACCCCGTATTTTCAAAACCCAGATTTATTAAGTTTAATGTTTTGATGTACACAATTAATTATTTTAATTCTGATTTGTCTTATGGATTTACAACAACCCGTAGTTCGTCTCTAAGGGGGTAGTTTTTTTTTTTAGTGTTGTTTTTATATGGTGTCCCTATTTTCGTGGACTTAAATTTTCTTTAGTAAGTTTATTCCTAAGGGGGTAGTTATATATTTATTAGTGTTAGTTTGGTTTTCTAGCCACTTAGAGCATTTTCGACCCTAACTCTAGGCGCTTCCAGAGACTTCGGGGGCGAAGTCTGTTTTTAAGGGGGTAGTGATGAAATACCCCGAAAATTTCTAATTTTATAAATTATATTTAAAAGAGGTTTTATTAGAAAATTTCATTTTAAATAAATTTCTTCTATTAAAATAAAAGGGTATTTAATTAAGGAAAATCAAGAAGAGATTTATAAGTATTTTAATTAGGAGGAATTTGGGTATTTTAGCTAATTAAGCATTTTATTTAAAAAAAATTAATTAAATAAATTATTTTATTTAAAATAAGAAGGAGAAAATAGTTTCAAAATTTTTAATAATTTTATAAGTAATTTAATTGGAGAAAAAATTAAGGTGTTTGCTAATTAAAAAGGAATTATGAAAAATCTCTTAAAAATCCTAATTTAGCCTAAAAAAAAAAGAGAATTTAAATATTATTTTGTATACATCAAATATTTTAAATAATTTAAATATCCCATATTATTATTTTTCCTTTTTCCCTTATTCTTTTTCCTTTTCTTCTTTCTTTTTCTTTCTTCTTTTCTTTTTCTTTTTCCTCCCCTTCTCCCCGTTTGGGTTGCCCCTTTTTGTGGCCCAATCCTCTACCTCCTTCCTCCTTCCCGCGGCCCAGTGTCGTTTGGCCCGCCCTCACACAGTGAAACGCAGCGTTTCACCCTCTCATTCCGCCGAAACGCTACACCCCGATTAATGAAGGTAACCGTTGCCTACCAGCCACTTGATGCCGCGTTTTGTCCAAAAACTAACCCAAACGCCGCGTTTCGATAAGGCGTCCTCACCGCGCTGAACCGGCCGGTTTCCCCTCCTTTCCTTCCTTCTTCCCGGACCGCCGGTCCAACCCCTCTCCTCCTTTCTTCTTCCCCACGCCGCTGCAAATCGCCGCCCAGCCCCCCTCTACACCGACCAGCTGCCTGCGCCGCCTGCACGCCGCCTCTCTCTCTCCCCGACCTTCCAGCCAGCCTTATCCGACAGGCCGACACCCCCAACACCCCACACAGGCCTACTCCTGCCCTTCTTTTTTTCCCCAACCGAGCCGCAGGTCTGCCATGGCAGACCAGTGCCGCCTGTCACCGGCGGCCTGCAGGCAAAAATGCTGGCTTCCCGTACCTCCCTCTGTCCCCTCTCTCGATCCCCTCCCCATTTTGAGCCTATAAATACCCCCACGAGCCCCAGCATCGGGATCTTTCGAAAACCATGCCCAGAATTCCCCCTTGCGCCGCCCCCTCTTCAGACCACCGCCCCGTCGCCGTCGCCCATCTCCGCCGCCCTAACCACCCCCGAAACCCTTCCCTACAGCACCCTCCACCCAACCAAGCCTCCCTCAGCCCTCGATTTACCTTGCACGCGCCGCCCCAAGCGCGCGAAGTGCCCTTCCCGACCAAGCCAACCTCGAACCCCGCCACCCTTCGCACCGCCGCCCACCGCCGTGCCGCCACTCCCAGCGCCCCCTCTGCCTCCCAGAACCACCAAGGGAACTTCCCCAACCCTCCTAGGCCCTCTATTTCCCCTGCCAATCCCTCCTTTTCCTTCCTTTCCCCTCCACCACCTCTCTACCCTCTTTCTCCCCCCAACGCCGCCGCCGCCGCCGTGCGCCGCCACCTGTGCCACCCACACCCTAGGTAGTTCTCTAAACTCCCCAACCCCTAAACCTTTATTATATAAGTGCTAATTATTTTAGTAGCATAATTAATATTATTCTTACTATTATTATTATTATTAGTATTATTAATATAATTATTATTACTATTATCATTATTATTATTACTATTGGTATTATTATTATTATTATTATTATTACTATTATTACTATCATTATTATTAACACCATTATTATTACTACTATCATTATTATTAGTAACATTGAACTACTACCATTAATATCAAATATTATTAAACTACTTTAAATTATTGTAGCTACTTTTATTAGTAGTAGCTTGATTAACTACCTTGAGAATATTGACCATACTTCACTTATAAAAGTAACATTACTATTCTTCGCCCTAATGGTAAGGTAAAGAGTAGGGGTAAGATAGAAAAGAATAGTGTTTTGGTCGGAGGAAAAGTAACCCCAATTTTCCCTCTTATAGGCGAGTCAAGTCGACACTCGGAGGAGGCGTAGGAGCGTGCTCCAAGACCGGTGTCGTGTTAGGTAAGGACGAGGCTAAGGCCAACTATGTGTATTGTATGTTTTACCTGCCTTGTATGCCTTATGCGGTTGTGTGCTTTAATCTATATATTATCTGTGTATTTATGTAGTGCGGCTTGGAACCGAGGTACGTTCCCGTACTCTGGCTTATATGTACTAATATGGCATGGTACAAGGATGATATGGTGTGATGTGACATGCATGCTAGGTGTTTGATGGGGAGTTGTGGAGTGGGGGCTTGGAAAGAGAAAAATAAGCAAATAGGATAACCAAAGGGAAGTACGTCGGCTAATGCAGGTAAGAATGACCTAGGCATTTTATGATTAGTAAATGTATGGGAAAAGGGGGAATTAAATAAATAGGAGAGTGGAAGAAAGTAAAGTTGCCTGGGGGAAACTAGGGTTTGCATGGGAATGATAGAGTTGGCATGGTGGAAGTGTTAGGGTTTGCATGGGGTGGTTAAGGTCCGCATGGGGGCGAACCTTACGTATGGAAAGTTACTTTGGGGCGTAGGGAAGGTAATGGGAAGTTTGTTTGGGAGTTTGGAGGCTCGAGGTGAAAAATAGTACGTGGGATAAAATAAGGGTGCATAGGGACCAACTAGGGTTTGGGAAAGAAACCCTAATTTAAGAAGGTGGAAAAAGAAAAAGAAAATAATAAGAATAAATGAGGAGGAGTGAGGTATAAGGGAGAGTTGAGTTTGAGGGTAACGTTTGGGTTTCTAGTGCGAGAAATGTGAAAAGTATGGTAATTACCAAAGGGTGTTTAGTGGCCTAGTATAAGCGTGGGAGACACCTCGGTAACCTAAACCGAGTGAGGATATAGATAAGATTGGATGTGTGACCTGTATCCTATGTGCTGTGGATGCCTTATATGAATGCTGTGTTGTATTCTAAATGTCGTTATCTTACTTGTTTCGTGGGTAATGTGGCTTGGAAACAAGACGTGTACTTGTGTTCTCATTAGCATGTGATAGTACGATTATGTCTTCAGTCTTGATGTGATGTTGAGATCTCTGGCCATGCATGACAAAAGATATGCCCTCGAATAAGATACATTAAGACACTAACGACTTACAGAGAAAGATGTTGAGCCGAACCCAGACCGGTCCACCGGCTATAATAGTGGCAGGGTATCTTACCCTCGCGACCGTTCCACCGGCTATAATAGTGGCAGGGCATAAGCCCTCGCGACCGTTCCACCGGCTATAATAGTGGGGGATTTCGTGCTCAACAAACTCGAAAGGTAAAAGTGATAAGTCATGGGAAAGATATAAATGGTTACAGTGGAATACCTTGTGAGTCGGAGCCAGACCGGTCCATCGGCTATAATAGTGGCAGGGTATCTTACCCTCGCGACCGTTCCACCGGCTATAATAGTGGCAGGGCATGGCCCTCGCGACCGTTCCACCGGCTATAATAGTGGGGTTCCCGCACTCACATGGTCTGGATAAGATGATGATCGATTATATTCAGAGACCTGATAAAAGAAAAGTGATATCTGGTCTGTAACCTGTGTGGTTTATATGTGTTATTGCATTCGATCTATGTATCTATGCTATGTCTGCTATGTTTTGTATCTTTGTCTGTGGGCCTTAGCACACCTGCGCCCTTACTCAGTACTGGACCCGTACTGATACTACCTTGATTAACTGGGTCCTGTGATGATCCACCAATGGTGGGGAGCAGACCTTTGATGCAGGTTGATCTGTTACTAAATTGGGGTGGAAGGCTTGATCTGAGTGAGTAAGCGGTCCGGATATTTACCCTTCGAAAATTGTGTGGTTTAATCATATTTGTCTTTAGAGGATACAAATGTTGTATTTAATTTTTCGAGGTTTTTATCGTACTTTGCTATTCCGTTATTTTAAGTATTCTGGTATATGGACCTTTTAAATTGTATTTCGGAATGTAACTTTTGACCTTCGCACTCTGATTTCGTAAAACTTGTGTTTTATGAATGATTTGTTCTGGTTTTATTCTTTCTAGCCTTAGCACTTAGTATCGGGTCGGTAGTTATGGATCGATCTGGTACTAAGTATGGCGGTAATACCCCCGGATTTACAATTTCATTTGCTTACTTCCGCTAAACTTCTTTTAATTTAACGAAATTTTTCAGTAGTAAATTTGGGGGTGTTACACTTCTTCCTCTATTTCGGCCTCTTCTAGGTCTAGGAAAAACTCAACTCTTCCCACACTTAGAAGTAGTCGAATGTAAGAGGATGTTTATCAACCAAAAAAATTTTCCCCTACCTTGCTCAACTTATACTCTTTAAACTAGGAATAAGTGGGTGGTTGCCAACCCATATTACAAGTGCTAACCATGCAGGTTAGTTAGTTACACCTCTCTTTATGGTTGAGACTATGAGATTAGATACTCTCCTAGACACCAATCAGCTAGCTAATTGAGTGTCGAAAATGAGACTCGGCCCCCATCATCCTTTGATTGAAATTACACCCTATTACAAGGTTTAGGACACACAAAGTAAAAAATTGGAAATTTAAACATCTACATTTAACTAATATAGGAAAAATACAGTAAAACTCCTAGCTAATCTAATCGGTAGACATGCTGATTGTTGTTGCTGATGTAGATGGTTTCTTGATCCTGATTTTAAGCCAAGTTTAGGGGATCTTGATCACATCATAATGATATTCCCAAAGTCCACAAATGTTAGAGTTCTAGCAGGTGATAAAAAAACTGAGATGCTAGCATGTGGAGATGGTGAAAAAGTGGTGGAGATGTGAAAAAAGAAGTATGGAGCCATTAAAGAGCCATAATTTGGAATGTCTAGGTGAGCCATACAGTAGGTAGAATTGAGCCATGCATATGTGAAAGAGTGTGGCTAGTTTGTCTTGCATGGCAATTGATAGTCTAATTAATTATTAAGCCAAATAAGAAGAGTTTTGACTCATTTACTTTAGAAAATTAATAAGTAGATTAGCTTTGGTTAGGGTATATTGGGATGCTTCTACATCAAAGGGTCATGATGGTGTGTACATCTAGACCTCCCTAGAGTATATCTATAATATCATGAATTTAACCTAATCCTAATCCCAATTGATTAGTATTTTAATCATACCTTAATTCTATAATTCAAAATCAAACCTAACTTTAACCCTAAACCTAAATTTCCTTCCTTTCTTTCCTCTCTTTTTATTTTCCCCTTTTCTCTCTTCTTTCTTTCCTTCTTTCCCCTAGTGCTCCTTCCTAGGTGATGCTTTCACTTACCAACTAATTTGTGCGTAGATTGGTTAATTGAGCCAGACTTCCCCAACTAAAACCAAGGCTTCACACTAACATCATTACTTTACCTAAATCAAGTAATTTTCACACCACTATCCCATCCCCTTTTTATTCTTCCCTTGTCTTTGCATCCCAGCCTATTATAATAATCCCAAGCTCCCTCATGCAAGCTATAACTCTTTATAACATCTCTCCCTCAAATGGTCGGGTGTTTATTGCATAGTTAGAAATTATTTCCTTCCTCTATTGCCTTGTTTCTTTTCCTTACTCATATCCATCATCGTCCTTCACAACTCACCCAACTAAGCACCACCAAAAGTGATATGTGTAGGAGGATGTAATTCTCAAATTGGTGATATTAAGGCTTTATTATGTTGGTAATAATTAAAAGGAGGTTTGAAAATGATGAATAGATGATAAGGACATTCAAATAAGGTTAATTAAAGATGAAGATGATTCGAACAATATAGTGATGATTTGGTGATGATGGTTAACTAATGGTGATGGTTAAAATGTGTTGTGATAATTAAGATATGTATTCAACAATGATGTGCTGAGGATGTTGAAGATTCAAATGTTAGGGTTTAATGAAAGATGATCTCATGGTTTAGGGTTAAGGTTAAGGTTAGGGTTTAGTTCTAATGGAAGGGTTAAGGTTATGTTTGGTTTGAATGAAGGGTTTAGGGTTTCAAATTATGGTTTAGGGTTTTGAATGTGGAAAATGAATTACGGATTTAATTAGCTTCAAATTAGGATGATGTATGGATAATAATAATGGCTGGAAAAATGTGGATTATGGAGAGAAGAAAAGATATGACTTAATCTCTAATTCACATAGACAAAGAGATTAATTATTCACACAGATTCGATTAACTTGAATTGAACTCACACAGAATTCAACTTTGCATTAAACTTCAATATTAATCAGCAACTGCTTATTCATAATTGTGGATTTCAATGGCTCATATAGCCATCCTAACATTTAGCTAAAAATCATAATTTAAAAATATTCCAAGCTAAAAGATATTATGCTAACTTTATACTTTATCTAATATCCAATCCTACTACTTAATTAATTAATTAGATAAATTATTAATTATGCTCACCCAAGCTTCAAATAAACTCCCCATGCACCTGTTCATGCATTCCATGCATACCATGCATGCCATGCACATGCACGTAAACACTTAGTAGCTTGTTTGGTACGTTTCTAGCAATGTAACCATCAGATTGTCTTTAAATTTGTGGGAGATACTTTCCAAATGAAGAATTATTGGTTCCATAATTATGAAATCCAATTATTGAGTTTTTCTCTTGCATCATTCTCCCCTTTTTGATTTGAATTTTCCCTCAAATTTTCATCGCCATAATAGGGGCTAATGTCTCTAACACTGAATGTCCTTGATACCTCACTATAAGAATTTGGAAAATCGAGATCATAAGCACTTTGCCCAAACTTTTGAAGTACTTTGAAAGGACCATCTGCTTTTGGAATAAGCTTGTGTTTCCTTAGATTAGGAAATCTCTCATTCCTCAAGTGTAACCATACCATATCTCTCATTTGAAAAATATGTTGGCTCCTATGCTTGTTTTCTCTTATCTTGTATACTTCATTCGCCTTCTCAATATTTTGCTTGATTTGTTAATGAAGTTTTTAAAAAAAAAACTCCACTCTCTCTTGTGCATCATAAATCTTTACTTCCCCTTTCTTTAATCGTATCATATCAATCGGCATATATGGATTAATACCATATACTATCTCAAATAGATTGGAGCTTGTTGTAGTAGAAGGATTTCTATTGTATGCAAACTAGGCATGTGCTAACTTCACATATCAATCCTTCGCACTCTTACTCACTAATCCCATTAGCAAAGTACCCAAATTTCTATTATTAACTTTGATTTATCCATCCATTTGAGGATGGTGTGATGTGCTAAATAGAAGCTTAGTTCCTAGCATGTGTCATAACATGTTCCAAAAATAACTTAGAAACTTCACATCTCTATCCAAAATAATACTTTTCAGAATTCCATGCAACCTCACAATATCTTTGAAATACAAATCAGCAATAAAGGTAGCATCATCGGTCTTATGACATGGAATAAAATGAGCCATCTTGGAAAATTGATCCATTACAATAATAATAGAATCCTTTCCTCGTTGTGTCTTAGGTAATCCCAAAATAAAATCCATACTAACACCATTCCATGGTTGAGTAGGTATGAGTAAATGTACATATAACCCTTTATGGAAGAAACTCTTGCTCCTTTGATATGTAACATACCTACCAATAATGGCTTGTACTCCCTTTTGCATTCTTGGTCAATAGAAATGTTCATGCAACAACTCCAAAGTCTTGTGAACTCCAAAGTGTCCTGCAATTCCTCCATCATGCACCTCTTTAATTAGTAAGTCTCAAACTGAAGTCTTAGGAACACATAATTTATTGTGTTTGAATAAGAACCCATATTGAACAACATAAGCTCCATAACTTCCTTATTTCTTGCAATCTTCGAAGATCATAGCAAAATTATCATCCATGGCATATTAACTCTTCGATATCTCAAACCCCAAAAGCTTTGCATCCATCATGGTAAGTACCATGGCCCTCCTGATAATGCATCCATCACGAAATTTTATTTTCCATCCACATGTCTTGTAGAAAACACAAATTTCTACAAGAAGCTTATCCACTTAGCATGCCTTGGACTCACCTTCTTTTTACTATGTAGTTCAAAAGGCTTGGGTCTTAAGTAATGACTCTATGTCTCCAAACACCACATAATAGAATAGGAATCTTTATCATTCACACAGAGATGTATGGATGATGTATGGATGATAATAATGGATCGAAAAATATGGATTACGGAAAGAAGAAAAGATATGACTTAACCTCTAATTCACATAGACAAAGAGATTAAGACTTTCAAGCTAAATCATTCACACAGATTTGATTAACTTGAATTGAACTTACACATAATTCAAATTTGCATTCAAATTCAAAATTAACCATCAATTGCTTGTGCGTAATAGTGGCTTTCAATGGCTCATATTGCCAACCTACCATTTAACTAAAAAGCGTAATTCAAAAAGATTCCAAGCTGTAAGATATTATACTACTTTATGCTAACTTTATGCTACTTTATGCTCTATTTAATATCTAACCCTACTACATTATTAATTAATTATATAAATTATTAATTATGCTCGACTAAGCTAAAAATAAACTCCCCATGCATGTGGTCATGAATTCCATGCATACCATGTATGCCATGCACATGCACGTAAACACTTAGTAGCTTGTTTGGTATGTTTCTAACAATATAACCATCTGTTTATCTTTAAATTTGTGGAAGATACTTTCCAAATGGAGAATAATCGGTTCTATAATTATGAAAGTCAATTTTGAGTGTTTTCTCCTACATCACAAATCCCTCTATCTCCTCTCGCTTGATTGTTGTCCATCCATTGTAAACATCACCATTTGTGATTCATCTGCCCAATCTAACGCTCTTAGATGATTGTTCCATTTTCTACCTCTTAGTCAATTTATGTAATTCTCTTCATTCTTTGGCTAGTCTTGCTGAGAAATTTGAACTCATTGAGCAAGAAAACTCGCTAAATTATTCAAACCACTAAGCAGGTGAATTTATCCCCTATCTTGGTTTTCTTGATGAGCAAGTTTCATCTATTTCTTTTCCTTCGGTCTTGGCCAAGAAATTTTTTTCCTTAGTCTCTTCCATTCGATTCCCCTTAAAAATCACATTGAATTTTTTCTCTTCTTCTTAGTCAACCCTCCTGATCTCACCCACCCGTCTCTTTCTCCTCTTTCCTTGACATTCCTTGTTTGTTTCCCTATATTCTAACCTTGGGTTCTTCGTGGTTTTTAGGTAATTTTCTAGTGCTCTTGAAGGAGGAGCCTTAGGGTTATTCTTGCTTAGAGATTGATGGTATTTAGGTAAAGATCCATGTCTAGATTACATAAAGTCCTATGCTTGGTATTTTTATATTTATAATTCATGTTGTAATGCCATACTATAATATTGTTGTAACATTCAATTAAGATATGTAAAGTGAAAGATTATGTGATTTAGGGCCAAGTTTTGCCAATATATTCCACCAAATGAGAATAGTGGCTAGGAGTGTTCTTTCATAAAAGATTTACTAATCAGTTCCATAGAACAAGAATAGTATCCATGAGCATTTTCCATGTTATTTGTATTTTTCTATTCTTTTATATGAGAATAGTGGGGTTCTTAAATTTAATGTAGTTAAATGGATAATAAGTATACTTAATAATAGAACTTTAGTTTGGTTCTTCTCTTGGATCATCTCATATTTAAAAAATGTGTATGTTTATCCCTTCAATGTGATCTTATGTGTTTTCCCCTTCTTATGGCTATATTATTACCTTATTTAGTACATAATGTATTGATCATTCTTTTTATAGGTGTTGCTCATTTCTACGAGTTGATGGCCCATATTTTGTTATACATATCATTAAAGATTGTCTTGATGGTTTCATTACTTATGACTCACTACCTGTGGAGGAGTGATTTTTATTATTGGGGTTTAGATGTAGGGTAAACTTTATCCAGTAGTTAGTCTTTGTCCGGATACCTTTTTGTTAGTTTTATTAGATCCTTTTTTGTTGCATACAATATCAATGACAAGACTCATATTTGGGTGTTACTTTAGTCTTGGAAATATTAATTAGAAAGTAATATCTCTTAGAGTGAAAAAAAATGAATAACTTGAAGCCTTAAATTTTAAGATTTTTGGTTTTTGGCATGGTATCAATCTATTACAAAAGTTCAAAATCTCAAAGCTCCCATTTATGCAATTCTAATATGTGTGGTTTCTAACACCAAAATAAACTAGCCCATGCTTCAGGGTCAAACAAAGCATGCATGTACATGCAAAATTGGAAGTATAAAATCATGCTAAACCCAAAAACTTAATCTTTTATCTTCAATAGTTCAAATACATAGTGTAGGAAAAGCGGCGTGTGGCTTCTTATCACTAGAAGTGAGACATCTTAAATGAATATACCCTTTAGGTGCACTCAAACTAAAATTAAATATAATTGATGTCAAAAAATTGCTTTTAGGCACTTGTCAATACTTTAATTTCTTTTCCTAAATGATGTAATTAGGACACTAATTATACATACATGCACTAGTTAGTACTATTAAATGTTAATGATCTTTCTATTTATCTTAACATGGCCACTTGTTAAACTTTATGTTATTCAATGAATAAAGTAATAATGCACATAACAAAATTATTGGTAGACATTGAGTTAGAAAATGAAATCCAATAAGGTAAAGAAGCTACTAGTGTCCACATAAACCTAAAACAATATTAAGCAATAAGGCACATTACTTACTTATTTACTACCATGATAAATGAAGTTCTCTTTCACAAGAAATGTTATAAGCTAGTAGAGCCCATAACTCTACTATTTGAACCTAAAACCTAAAATTTGTGAAGCATAAGACTACAAAAACAAAAGTTCAAATATAAAGTAAGAGTAACAATGTGATATAACTCAACATGAAAAACCTTTCCGCATGAACCGTTAGACTGATGCCTAACTCATCACATTCTAGAACTAGAGGTTTTCTAACTATCACATTTATACAAGAAGCCTTTAAAGATGAAGATGAGTAACACCAAGTCACAATTAGGTTGACAACATTCACACCAAGGCATGAACTTCCTAAACTATGCATAATGATAATAAGAAACTTCCTAAATCTCCTTCCATTGATAACAATACAGAAATCTCCTAGCAAATAATCTTCCACTAGTTGGGGAGGGGGAAGATGCCTCTAAAAGTTAGTCTTTCTACCAAAGATACCTTAGTCAACAACTCCTAAGATACTCTACAATCTCTATAGCTAGCACCATGAAGCCAGAAAATATTCCTTTAATTTCAACACATAAATGATTATTTGTAAAAACAAAATTGAAAATTGAAGCCCCTAGCATGATATCAAAATTAGGTTGCCATATTAAATTAATGGTTAATTATGGTACGGAAAGCAAAAATCATCCTTACCATATAGCACATGATATAAAAAATATATAGAAAAACCTATAGATTTAATTTTCAGCCATAAAACATGTAATTTAAATTTTCAACACAAAAAAAAATATGTAGTTAAAATTTTCAAACAAAAAACTTGTAATTCCAAGTTTTCAACCTACAACTTCATTACCAATACCTACCTTTGCTATGAAAGTCCAAAATTAATCAAATATAAATAACAATCAAATTAAAAATGAAGTGATTGGAAACCAAAATTGTCGAAAGAAAGGACGCATTTCAAAGTAGAATTGAAGATCTAGAAAAAAATAAAATAGATTGCTAAATTAAACTTTAGAAATTGAAAGATTAATATGTTAATAAATGAAAGAAAGATCAGTGAAAAGCCAAAATCACCTTCAAAATCAAGTCATTCTTGGTTAGAGTTGGACCAAAAGACTAGTGACACCATGGCTAGGATCAAGCATCATAAGCTTACATTACACAACCCTTCAAGGTTAACAACAAAAAATTCTATAACAACATAAAAAAAAGTCTAGCATTTTAAATCACTAAAAGACACAACATTAGGTACTAAAGTAACCATCAATTCATATGACTATAAAAAATATGCAAGTTCGGTCCTAAATCACATAAGTCATTTAAAATAATCAACATTTTGGCATTAGTTTATCAAATGATCATTCAAGTTTGGAGAATATTAGCATGACCACCTCAAAAAAGCTTGAACTACATGTATTGACATAATTTAGCTTCAGTTCAAAATATCGATATTTCTTATTTGGCTTTGATAAAGTGGGGGAGGGGGAATTCACTTACCACATCATTAAATAAATATTTTCCACCAGTGATATTCCATGATTAATATATTTACAATCTCTTCAACATATATTTATGTCCAGGTTGGAGAGTCTTATAATAGGCATAATTGACAAACAACATATGAAGTGACTCTTCTATGAAAAATTATAATCAAGATAAATGTTAAAGAATTTACATAAGCATAGTAGGTCCCAAAAAGCAACACCCAAATATAATTGTCATGACACAATATGCTTCCATAGCCACAAGGCCACCAATCATTATAAACCTAGTTTAAAAAACATAATATATGTATGTATGTATGTATGTATGTATGTATGTATGTGCATATATATATATATATATATATATATATATATATAATGAAATAAAAAATAACAAATACATTCATCAAAATAAAAACAAATCCACCACATTAAGAGAAAAACAGAAGTAAAATTTGATAGGTCTATCACAAACCTTAAAAAAAATCAATTCATAACCATTGAATATTAGTTATATTATAACCAAATAAGTGAATTTAACAACAAACAATCAGTAACCCCTAAACAAAGATCAAAAGAAAGATTCATTATAATGAATTTTCTAGAAAATATATATGAGATTCAAGACTCAAGGTTGCACCTTCAGAATATTTTAAAGAAATGATTCCTTGACCAACACAAGTTACATAGAATCATTGAAGACATTTTAAATGGATTTAAGAACATTGATTAAGAAAGAATTATAAAATTAGGTCAACTCCATAAAAAAAAGACCTTACTAATTATGTTTAACAACGAAAGCAAGCTAATCCTAGAGAATTGATCCAAATGATATGAAATAAAAGTAATTAAATATATTTTTAACTAATCCCATTTGCAATTGAAACATATTTTATCAAAGGATCACTTAAATTTATTAATTAAATTTCAAGATTAAGGCTTTTAAAACTACATTACAAATTAATCAATTCAAATAAGTTAATTCAAATTGATAGCTTGAAAGGAAAATTAACCCAATTCTAATTAAATCCAAACAAGTAATGTTAATAAAAAAAATTATAGAGATAACCAATTTAAGAGAATCATGTCCAAAATTAGGATTTGAGCCAAAAAAGGAATCTAGCTAATTGTTGTTAATTTATTAGAATCAATTAATCAAAAATGATATTAAACATATTCTAAAGTGTTTTATAAAGCCAATTAACAGAAATAGCTCAAAGACTCAATCCAATTTTAAATACATAGGCTCACCTATAAGAGTTAGAGCCAAATTTCCAAATCTTTTAATTTCACACCTATTCCTCAAACTAAAAATCTAATTTATTCAAATAAATTAATCAAAAATGAAATTAAACATATTCTAAAGTATTTTAAAAAGCTAATTAATAGAAAAAGCTCAAATACTTAATCTAATTTTAAATACATGGGCTCACCTATCAGGGTTAGATCCAAATTTCCACTTTATTTAATTTCACACCAATTCCTCAAACTAAAACTCTCATCATACAAGTAAACATATTTGAATACATTTTATATAGTTAATTAATCAAAAATAGCTTAATCAAATGAACCTAATCTATCTGTACATATTCAAATAAAAAATCCAAATCATAAAGATTAACATCATACAAAACATTCAACCCAACAAAATTAATCATACAACTAGTATATATACAATTAAATAAATAATTTAGTTTATCAAAATATAATTCAAAAAAATCAATTCAAATTAGAAAATAGGGTTTGGGAAATTATACTCCACAAAAATATAGATGCAGTAGCTCGGCATGAGCACGCTGGACTAAATAAGATATGGTGGTCTAGTTGGTGGTCAAAGGAGGAGTAGGCCGCAATAGTGGGAGATCAGTTGTGTTGTAGTGGCTAGCTAGTGCTACACCAATGTGCTATTGATGATGTATACTACTTTACTCTACCATTGGATGCTAAAGGTCATCACTCACTAGTCAGGAATAGAGAAAATGATAAAAAGGGAGGATGATGGAGTTAGGTAGGGTGAACAATTGAAGGGACCAGAGGTTGTGGTTAAATCAATCTCTCTTTTTAGTCACTGGAACTATCAGTTGTGAAAAAAAATAGGAAGGGGAAAAACAAAAAGTTACTAGTTTTGGGTTGAAATTTTTTTAACAAACATAAAGACACTTTATTAAAATATCTAAAAGGAACTACAAAGACTTTAAATAATTTATAAAAAAAATGTCCTTTCTAAATTGAAAATGGAAGATGAAAAAAAAAATTGGAGATAAAATCACAAAAAAGTTGTAGAAACCTTTAGTTTAAAATTTTTAGAAGGTTTCACCAACCTTGTAAAAACAAAAAAATTCAAATATGGAATTTTTGCATATTTTCTTTGATAAAAATCATTAAAATAATTTGACTACTTCAAATATATTTTTATAATTTAAAATAATTAATTTTTGTTAAAAAAATATAACCCCAACATATAGTTGTAACCACATGAGAGATTCATAATTAGAAAAGAAAATTTAATATTAAAATAAAATATGCGATGAAATCATAAATCAATATCAAATAAATATAATTAAAAATCATTATCGTGAACGAATTTATCTAACAATAAATAATTGAATGAATTTCAATATGAATTCAAAACCTTTAATAAAACTATGAAATGAGTTCTAAATTAAAGAATTAAACATTTTCATCAAATTCTATTAATTAAATTATTAATTTTAAGGAAATTAAATTTGAAAAATATGGGGTAGTATAATAATTATTCAAATAACTATAGTAATAGTAGGATAAAAAAGATCGAACAACAAAAAATATAATATGGAAACTAATATATATTATAAATGTTTGAGCCATTGCCCTAAACCTCATGGGGGTGGGCTAAGTTGCCCCCTTAGACCTCCCCTCCCCCAACTAAGGATGCACTATCCATAGACCCCCACCACACTGATCAAGTAGCGATACCCCCATCTTAAATCATTCAAAACTTGATTGACTACTACTTTTATTATACTATTTGTTAATATAATTCTTATAATAATGTTAGTTACTATAATTATTATTTTTATTATTTTAATTATCATTTTTATGTTATAATAATATTAATAATGTTTATAGTGATAATTATAAATATGGTTATATTTATATTATTACTATATAAAAATTGCTAAAGCAATAAGAAAAGTTTCTCATGTATAAGAGGAATCAATATGTTGTGCCAAGGAATATAAGAATAGCTAAAATATTTGTCTTCTTTATATACTAACTGTAACACCCTGAGTCGACACGACCACGTGGGAGCTACCTTGGAGTGCTTTCAGATTGATCGGCTGGCCCCACAAATCAACACGAGTCCTTTTAGCACGCTTTGTCCTCACTCACGTGCTTCTCGAGAAACTTTCAAAAAATTTCTGAAACTTCCCAGGAGGTCACCCATCCTAAAGTTGCTCCACGGCCAGCACACTTAACTGTGGAGTTCTTAGGACGGAATCACCAAAAGGATGGTATACCATGTTGATATAAGTAGCCAAATCAATCCTTATAACACTCTCCTCAATTTGGGGTATTACATTCACCCCCACTAAAAGAACACAACGTCCTCGTTGTGCCTCAACCAATGACTGTCTCAATACAGTTCATCCCAAGAATCGTCCCGCTAGGTGGCTGACTGACTCATCCAAGTTCAGCTCACGGTCGCGGTTTTGCTTTGATACCATTTGTAACACCCTGAGTCGACACGACCACGCGGGAGCTACCTTGGAGTGCTTTCAGATTGATCAGCTGGCCCCACAAATCAACACGAATCATTTTAGCACGCTTTGTCCTCACTCACGTGCTTCTCGAGAAACTTTCAGAAAATTTCTGAAACTTCCCAGGAGGTCACCCATCCTAAAGTTGCTCCACGGCCAGCACACTTAACTGTGGAGTTCTTAGGACGGAATCACCAAAAGGATGGTATACCATGTTGATATAAGTAGCCAAATCAATCCTTATAACACTCTCCTCAATTTGGGGTATTACACTAACACCAACAGATATATGAGTAGGTATTAGTTTTGTTGGTATGATGCTACCAATACACATAGATGTAAAAGTAGGTAAAAGATCTATTAGCATAACATATTATTACCAAAAGATAAAAATAGAAAAAAAAAACACAATTTGCATATATACATACATACATATATATCTTTGTGTGTGTTTGTGCAATAAGAACCAACTCTCTCATTGAGAATTGAGAATTAATACTCTCAATTGAAGAAAATACTCATAATAGGTGGTCTAATCTACTCTTAGTAGGTAGAAGAAACTATTGTAAGAAGTTCAAATAAAATATATTATTTTAGTGTTAGAAAAAAAGTGAGGATATTTTCTAAATATTGTGTATTTATATTTCAAGTTTGAAAACTATCTGCAGTAGGTAGTGAAAACTAGTTTTAGTAGGTGGAAGCAACTACTATAAGTCTCTCACAAAACTATCGTATTTTAGTGCTAAAATAATGATAACACTTTTATATATATTAGGTAGTTATATTTCATGTTAGGAAACTATCCACATTAGGGGGTGGAAACTACCTCCATTAAGAGGAGAAAACTACTATAAATCACTCAGAAAACTATAGTTTTTGAAAGGTAGAAAAAAAAAGTGATGGAATTTTTCTAAATATTAGATATTTATGTTCCAATTTGAGAAACTATCTATACTAGGTGATAGAAACTATGCTCAGTAGGGTCACAACAAGAAATAATACTTTGGGAAACAAACTTTTCTTCGCCCAAGGTGAAATTTTAAATTACAAAACTTTATGCCACAAAAAAAATTCGTCACAATTTTATCGCCTAAATCCCATTTCCCTTTATCAGGGCGACGAAAAACAAATTTTGTCTTCCTAAACTTTTTTTGTGTGATGAATATTTTTTGTCTCCCTAAACCACTTTTGTGCGACAAAGCTATTTTTTTGTGGCCTTATAGCTTCTTTTGCAAAAAAAATTAATTTGTAGTGTTTATTTTAAGCTAAATACCGTAACCTATATTCATAATAATAGATTATGCTATAACATATATTCATTCATATAGATACTCCACCATTTTTCATTAATCAGTATAATCATATATCATTCAAACCATGCATAGATTACACTATCATGATCTAAAAATAAATGTCATTCAAATTTCAAAGTATATGAAATTACAATATACAAATTGGAAAAATTCATGCCTGATGGGTACCACAAAACTCAACTATGCTAGCTAGCTTGAAAGACCATAAAAAATTGATAATGTTATCCACATTTATGCATATTCAGCTTCATCAACTATATTTCATTACCACAAAATGCCCCAACTTAATCTGCAATTCATGAAAAAAAAAAGATTATAAAGAAATATGCAATGCTATCTACTTATAATTGGCCACTTCCCTTCAACTAAATTAAGTTGTAAGCCATGTTACAAAAATTCCTATTTTTTGCATCATGTGTTTTCGACACACCTCATACCTCTTCTACACCAAATTTCTAATTCGATTACATGGTTATTCTACAGCTAGTTATACAGGGCAGGTTAGCATCCAACAAACATAACAAACTTCACAACAAGTTTTCAAAAAGGGGACAGATTATTCTATGCTCAACCATGCACATGAATAGGGAAGGTATTAGCAAGGAACCAAATAGAATGATGGTATTACCTCATACTACTTTAGTGAGTAGTGAAGATTGTTGTGCTTCAGTATGTACATCAAATGTTCTAACCCCATTCTCCTACAATTCCTTTAATTCTTCTATTAGTGATTGCAAAAATAATATGCCACATGAATTAATAAAGATAAAATGAAGTGAGCATTTTTCATGCACATCCAAGGAGGTGGATTGTATTGGACAAAAATAATATGCCACATGCTATACTTGGAACTTAAGTATGCTCTAGTGTTGAATTCATCACTTGCAAGTGCCAACCTAAAACTCGTGGATTAGAAAATAAAGTGGGAAATAATTCATCTAGAAACTTCCAAGCTCTTAAATATGCATGATCCCTCATAATTCCATCATCAGGTGACGTTCTTTATGCCATCACATATGTTCTACCAATTTGGAGCACCTATACATCCTTTGAAGAAGAATAGTTGAGGCACCTTATTTCTCATATGCAATCCATCACCATCACTACTAATTCCATCATCCTAATTCTTATCCTTAAATCTAGAGCATCCACAAATTGGAAAACTATTATACTGACCATATTCTTTCCAAAACAATATGCAATGACTAATGCAAGCATCAATTTTTTCATAATTCAACCCAAGTTCTTTAGTGTATTTCCTTGCTTCATAATAAGTCTTAGGAAATCCCTTATCAAAGTTGAAGACTCTATGCAAACCTTGAAGTAGCATATCAAAATATTTATTACTCCATTTATTACTCACTTTGATGTGGAATTTAAAAGAAACTGCTAATTATGAAAATTTCTTACAACCATCATACAACTCTATCTCAACATATTTCATCCAATTAAAAAATTTCTCTAAAGCAACATCATTTTCCTCTACAGATTGACACCCTATCACTGATTCACTATTTTCAACACCCATTGGAAATTGAACGTTTGTCATATCTTGCACCAATGGACCCATATTATCAAGATCATCCTCACTACTATTTTCAATCCAATCATGGGTTATATGGATTTATATAGCCAAGATACTAATTACAAGATACTAGGTAAAAAGCATAATTCTTCAAAAGATACCTAGCTAAAAGATACTAGAATATAGAATATTCTTCAAAAAGGCAGATTTATGCTATATTTTTCTCTAGCTAATTTCTAATTCTACTAATTAATTAATTAATTATGTAACTAAATCAAATAATATGCACATCCAAGCTGCATATTACTTCCCGTATGCACGTAGCCATACACTCCATGCATGCCATGCACATGCACGTATATGTCTGGTAGCTTGTATGATACGTTTCATCTATTACTAGCAGCATAACTATCCTTTTGTCTTCAATTTTGTGAGAGATCCTTTCTAAATGAAGAAAAATTGGTTCCATAATGATGAATGTCAATTCTTGAGTGTTTACTCCTACATCATTCTCCCCTTGTTGATTTGAATTTGCCTTCAAATTTGCATCGCCATAATAAGGGATAATGTCTCTAACATTGAATGTCCTTAATACCCCACCATATGAATCTGGCAAATCTAGCTCATAAGCACTTTCTCCAAACTTTCAAATTACTTTGAAAGGACCATCCTTCCCTGGCATAAGCTTGTTCTTTCTTAAATTAGGAAATCTCTCATTCCTCAAGTGCAACCATATCAAATCTCCTAGTTGAAAAACATATTGACTCCTATGCTTGTTTGCTCATGTCTTGTATACTTTATTCACCTTCTCAATATTTTTCTTGATTTGTTGATGAAGTTTTTGAAAGAACTCCACTTTGTCTTGTGCATCATAACTCTTCATTTCACCTTTTTTCAACGGTACCATATCAATCGACATATATGGATTAACACCATATACTATCTCGGATGGACTAGAGCTTGTTGTAGTGGAAGGATTCTGTTGTAAGAAAACTCTGCATATGCTGACTTTAAATATCAATACTTAGCACTCTTAATCATCAATCCCCTTAGCAAAGTTCCCAAAGTTCTATTAGTAACTTTCACATATACACCTAGTAGCTTGTACGATACATTTTATCTATTATTAACAACATAACCATCCTTTTATCTTTAATGTTGTGGGAGATCCTTTCTAAATGAAGAAAAATTGGTTCCATAATGATGAATGTCAATTCTATTAGTAACTTGCACGTATACACCTAGTAGCTTGTATGGTACATAAGTTCATCTATTAAATATAATCAATGACTATATTCCATTTTTCTTATTGATTAAGGTGATTTATGAGTTAATTATTAGTTATTATATATAAGAAAAAAACCATTTGAATAATTTCTAAAGGAATATGGCTATCTTACAAGTCGATGCTTAATTATTTATATTAATTGAATGTATAAGATAACATAAGTTTAAGGCTATAGAAACGTGCTATAGTTTCTAATAGCTGATTTATAATGCTTAGGTAGCAGTATGATTGACCATTTGTAATGTGTATTCATTTGCATAGATTTTATATTTTTTTTATCATTGAATTGCTGGATTAAATGTTATATGGATTGAAGGTCTCCCTTAACTCGACAAATGAGTTTTAGTCATCTAGACATTCAAGATTCTTAACAACATTTGAGCTTCTTAGATTACAAGTGTGTGCTATTGTCCCAACTCTTTAAACATTGATGTATTCCCTCTTGTATAATATGTATTTAAATTGTATATTTGACATAGAAATATTTTTAAAAGGTAAGTAGAATATTGCAATTTTCCCCTTTCTCTTCCTGCCTTTTAGGTGAAGGTCTACCATTTGTGCAATAAGATGTAAATTTAAGCTATTATGTAGTAGCATCATATTATTGTAATTTTTGACAATTATGTTGAAAAGGAACAATAAGAAGATAAAAATCTATACATGAGTCATGTCCCAAGTTTTTCTTATATTCATTAATCTTCTTTTCTAGTAATTGAATTGTAAAAGAGGGGTGTAAAATTCGGATTAGAATTGGAGATGTATAGAAAAACCTAATGTATAGGCATATCCTAAGTGAGATTTGGGTTTATAACCTTAACCTAATGATAGATTAATTCATATAAACATTAAGAAGTTTACCCTCTTCAGACATTCCTTGTTATTTGATTCAGGCTCTGTTATCTAGTATCTTTTGTCACCTTGGTATGACACAAACCCTACTCTTCCCAAACCAACCTGTCCCCCAAATCAAGGGAAAAATGAGATACATACATGAACATAAAACACCAAAAGAGTCACCTTCAAGGGAACTGGAATAATGAAAGAGAAAAAGGATTAAGCAAAATAAGAAATACCGATGAATTGAATCAAAGAAGATGGACAAGAAGATTACCATAGAAGATCACTTGCAAAATTACCATACCAAAGAATAAGATTTTGGAGAAAGCACATAAAAACAATAAATTTGGAGAAGAGGGAATAATATTAACAGATGAATTGAATAGAAGAATATGGACCAAAGCAAACAATTATGAAGGATTAGGGTAGGGGCAACACGACAAAGGAAAGGAATAGATCTCCACCTTCTGATGTGTCATCTATTTAAGTTAGAGTAATAAGCCTTGCTTTGAGCGTAAAAATTTTAGGTGCTAGGGAAAAATTATGAATGGGCGACAAAATAAATTATCATAGCCTAAAATTAAAACTTGGGTGACCACGCCAATCTTGTTGCCCATATAGTATTAAGCAAGAAAAACATATTATAGCTCATAATAGATGTCATGCCTATCATGAATTGACTTTTTGTTTACCAATAAAAAATTTAGAAAATGGAAAATTATTTTCATATACTAAACGCACCTTAAAGTAGCGGGTCTAAGATTTGTAGAAAAACACACTAAAGTATGGGTGAAAAAAAATATCATGGCCTAACAAAGAAGTATGGGAAATAAAAAAAACTAATATCATGGCCCAACACTGAAGTATGGGAGACAAAAAATATATAAAATCATGGCTCAAAACTAACTTATATGCAATAAAAAAAATATCATAGCCCTATACTGGCGATGGGATACATAAAATGTTTGTGTTGCACCATATATTATCCATTGTAACAAGGGCAACAATTATAAATTTTTTTTTCCTAAACCAAAGAAGGGCAACAAAATGTTTCCATCCCCCAAAACACAACCAAAGGCAACAAAATGTATTTTTTGCCCTTTTATCATAGAAATCATCGTCCAAACTCACATTTCTTATTGTAGGTGGTTCTCTGTTCTCACTATAAATAGTGGTTCTCACTAGATATGACATAAATATATGGTTTGATATTTATAATCTATAACTTAATGTTTCAAACTATAAAATAAATCATTTAAAAAAATCTAAACCAAACTACATGTATTTAAATCATAAACCAAATAAAACCATAAAATTATAGTGTGATTAGATTTGGTTTATGATTTGAATTGTATTACATTCACCCCTAGAATGAGGAGTTAAAGTATTATGAGTGAGTTCCTAGTGTCAATGTGATTAAGTAATTGAAATTGTGTGATCAACTAAATGTGAATTATAATACAATTTCTTTTAATTCTTATCACACCATGAATATTCCATGCATATGTATTATCTATCTTGTGATATGGTTCTTGTGTGTTATGTATGTCTTAATCTATTAATACCATTATTATCTTACTTAGTATGTAAGTGTTGACTTATCTATTTTATGGAAACCTGATTTGATGCAGAAGATTATCTCTAAATCTTCTAAAACACTTCAAGACTTTTTTTGATGGATTACAAAAATGAAAAAATGTACACCAACACTCGACTTCACTTGATTTGGCTTCAGTTATTCGAATGATAATAGAATTTTAGTAGATATGATCCAAGATCTAATTCTTCTAATGAGAACCTTATATTTCTCACTAGATTAGCCTTGATACTTCTCAATACATACTTGAGAAAGGATAAGAGAAGAAGAAGAAGAAGAAGAAGAAGAAGAAGAAGAAGAAGAAGAAGAAGAAGAAGAAGAAGAAGAAACACACTCTTGTGTAACTATCTCCAAAAGTCTCAATGAACTTTTCATGAAATTTCATATATGATGATGATGTGTCGAATCCTTGAGTACAAGCGTTTATATAATCATGGAACCATGTAGACCTTTTTAGAAGAAGTCCATTAGCATCCTCATTAATGAATTAGCTTTCCCAAGGCATGGTTCATGGCTTACAATAAAAGTTACAAGGACAATTTTACAAGAATTACAAAGCAGACAGCAAAAATAATAAAGCTACACAAGTTTATAATGATATACATAGATATAATCATATGTGATTAAACTTTATAGTCTTTTGGCCTTTTTCTTCCTTGCAATTTTTAATCTTAGAATCCATTGTCATTGCCTTGTACCTCAAAGATCTTCAACCATCATGAACATCATGAATTTCTTGCAAACATGTACAATACCTGCAAGAAAGACTTCACAAAACATTAGAAGTATAAGAATTTTCAAGCATTATTAGTTCTACCTCCAAGTATGCTAACTCCTCTTGATCTCCATCATTATAAGAAAAAGATTGAGAGTTTTCAATAGATGCTCCCGCATCATTCTTCCCTTGTAGAGAAGAATTTGCCCTCAAACTAGCATCATTATAATATAAAAATAACTCACTAATGTGAAAAGTCCTAGATACCCCTCTATAATTTTTATGCAATTCAAGTTCATATACATTATTTCTAAATTTTATTAAGATTTTGAATGGATCATCAGCTCTTGGCATTATTTTATTCTTTCTTAAGTTTGGAAATCTCTCTTTTGTCAAATGCCACCATACCAAATCTCTCAGTTTAAACACTTATTGAATTATATTTTTATTGGCTTCAGCTTAGTATTTAGCATTCAATTTTTCAATGTTTTCTTTAATTTGTTGATGAATTTTTCTAAATAATTTGATTCTTTCCTTAAAATCATAATGCTTTATATCTCCTCTCTTAAATGACAATATACCAATGGGTAGATATAGATTAACCCCATATGTAATTTCAAAAGGAATTGTTTTGATTGTACTGGAAGGACTTCTATTATATGAAAAATCAACATGTGCAAGCTTTATATCCCAATCTTGGTGCTCTTATTTCCCAACTCTCATAGCAAAGTACTTAGAGTTCTATTATTCACATATGGTTGACCATCCATTTGTAGATGATGAGAAGTACTAAACAACAACTTAATACCTAACATGGGCCAAAGTGTCTCCAATGATTAGGTTAAGAATTTTACGTCCCTATCCGACACTATACTTTTGGGAACCCTATGTAACCTCACTATTTATTAGAAATATAAGTCTGCTACATATGTTACATTAATAGTTTTGTTATAAGGTATAAAATGTGCCATTTTTGAAAACCTATCCACTACCACAAGAATTGAATCTTTACCCCTCTATGTCCTTGGTAATCCTAATATGAAACCCATGATAACACTCTCCCAAGGTTGATCAAGTATTGGTAAAGTTCTATACAAAACCTGATGGAAGAAACTTTTACTTTTCTAAAAGGTTATGTATCTTCCTATAATTGCTTATACTAGTTTTATCATCTGTGGCCTGTAGAAGTTTTCTTGTAGTATTTACATGGTCTTATGAACTCTAAAATGACCACCTATACCTCCCTCATATAATTCTTTAACAAGTAAATCACATACACTTGAATGAGGTATACACAACTTATTAAGTTTAAAGATAGAGTTATCTTGTAGTAAATAATTACTAAAGCTACCATTCTTTTTGTACATATTATATATGTCAACAAAATCTCCATGCTTGTCATACAACTCCTCCAACATCTTAAATCCCAATAACTTAACATCCAACATTACCAATGTCATGGATCTACGAGACAAAGCATATGCCAGGACAATTTCTTTGCCATAAAAATGCTTGCTAGAAAAACATAAAGGATTGTAAGAAACTAACCCAATTTTCATGTCTCGGACTAATTTTCTTTTTCCCATGCAAATATTTCAAACTCTCATGGTCCGAATGCAAAATAAATGGTTTAGACCTTAGGTAATAATTCTATATTTCTAAACTTTGTATAATGGCATAGAACACTCTACCATACATGGAATAATTCAGCCTCACTCCACTCAATTTCTCACTAAAAATTGAAATAGCTCATTTTTCCTGTGAGAGTGCACCTCCTATCCCTACCCAAATTTCATCACAAGTAACTTCAAATAATTTCTCAAAGTTGGGTAAATCAAGTATTGGTGCATTGCATAGCTTATTCTTTAAATTTTGGAAAGCCTTAGTTTCATCCTTACTCCAATTAAAATCACCTTTTTCATGAGTTAAGTTATCGGTGCAACAGTAGTAGAAAAATCCTTAATGAATCTCCTATAAAAACTTGCCAAACTATGAAAAATCCTCACTTCACAAATATTTTAGGTGTTGGCCAACTCTTAGTACCCTCAATTTTAGTGGTATCAACTTTAATACCTTTGCTACTCACTATATACCCAAGGAAAACTATACTTGAAAGTCTAAAGTCGCACTTTTCCATTTTCCATATAGTTTAGTCTCCCTTAGTTTATCAAAAAATTTTCTAAGCTGAATTAGATGATTATGTTTATTTTTATTGTATACAAGTATATCATCTCAGTACACTATGATGAAAACTTTGAGAAAAGGGTGAAGCACTTCATTCATTAGTCTCATGAATGAGCTTGGTGCATTACATAAGCCAAAAGGCATCACCAACCACTTATAAAGACCATACTTACTTTTTAATGTAGCCTTTCAGTCATCCCTTCTCTAATTCTCATATGATGATATCCTCTTCTCAATTCAATCTTAGAGAATACCCATGACTCACATGACTCATCTACCATATCATCTAGCCTCGGCATCTGAAATTGATATTTAATAGTGATATTGTTAACAACTCTTGAGTGATGCACATGTGCTAGGTACCATCCTTTTTTAGGGAATCGTAATGTAGGCACACAAAATAGACTCATGCTTTCCTTCACATAGCCTTTCTTCATGAGCTCTTGAATTTGTTTTTTTCTAAATCCTTAGCCTACTCTGGATTATTGGGCCTATTAGTTAAGGACACACTAGGAAGTAAATCTATGCCATGTTCTATCCCTCTCTTAGGTGACAATTCGGGTGGTAATTCAATAGGAAAACTATTGTGATAATATTCAAGGAGTTTATCTAATTGAGGATTGTCATTATCTCTCTCCCCTTGTAGATATTCTTTCATGACTACAACATAACAACATGGACTCTCCCCTTGTTCGGCTAACCTAGACTCTAACCTTTGGATTTGCATTTGTATAGCCGGTAATTGTCTAAGTTGTGCATTAGCCACATCCAAGTTATTAGAAAATTTTTGAATGGCTTCAAAATGGCTTGAAAATTTTTTTCCCCTCCATAATTGATTATTTCTATCACTATCATTCGAGTTCCACTTGGTTTTAATAGTTTAAAACCAAATTCCCCCACCTTCACTTTAGATTTCTTAGTCAGTTCTTGTGTAACAGTTTAGAGTTCAATGAATTATAAAACACAACTATCAACCAAACTACAAATCGCTACACACATAAAAAAAACACACACAAAATCAAACTTGCAAAACTCTTATCATAAAGCCATGCAAATTTGTTCGAAAAAACCCTACTCAATCATTTGAAATATCATCATATGTATTCAAGTAGTTCAAGTCACATTTCATGCATAAATAAGCAATGATTCAATATGCATTAATGCCACTTGATAATTTCACCTCAGGCTTGAATATTCTCACACAAATACACATGATTCATTTCAAAACACACGCACACACAGTCGATTCTATTTAATACAAAAAACACTCACACCTTTCACCATTTATGCTTAGAAACTTTCACCATAATATAGGACCACCAATCGTGACCCGTCAATAGAAAACATAACCTAATCATGCATGATTTTGAACAAAAGAAATCAAAGAACACACATTCAACTCATGCACATTACATGCTGAAAAAAAATATTATAGACAAATTTAACCAAAGAACTCTATCTAATGTTGAACTTATCATGTAACCAAATCCAAGAATCATGCAAGAACGATGAAAGATCCTTCAAGAACCACGTACAACATACAATTTTTTACATGACACAACAAGAACTTATCAACAATAACAATACTCTACCGAGATTATTCAATAAACTTACTTGAATTCCAAGTATGGTGATGAAGATGCCCAAACCTTGGTTGTGTTTTTGCACTCCTTGTAAATTCGACTTCAAAGAGGCTTTGATACCATTTTTTATGCACAAGATTATCTCCAAATCTTCTATAACACTTCAGGACCTTTTCTGAAGGATTAAAAAACTGCAAAAGTGTACATCAACACTCGACATCACTTGAATAGGCTTCAGTTATTCGAATGATGATAGAATTTGAGTAGATCTAATCCAATATATAACTCTTCTAATGAGAACCTTCTATTTCTCACTAGATCACCCTTGCTACTTCTCAATAAACACTTGAGAAATTAGAAGAGAAGAAGAATAAAAAAAACACACTCTCGTGTAACTCTCTCCAAAAGTCTCGATGAAATTTTCATGAAATTTCATATATTATGATTATGTGTCGAATCCTTCAGTACAAGTGTTTATATAAGCATGGAACCACGCAAGCCTTTTCATTAAGAAGCCATTAGCAGCCTCATTAATGAACTAACCTTCCTAAGGCATGGTTCATAGCTTACAATAAAAGTTACAATGATAATTTTACAAGAATTACAAAGTAGAAAACAAAAATAACAAAACTACAAAACTTTACAATGTTACACATAAATATAATCTTATGTCATTAAACTTTATAGTCTTGTGGCCTTTTCCATCCTTGTACTTTATAATCTTGTAATCTATTGACATTGCCTTTTTATCTCAAAGATCTACAAATATCATAAAATTCATGAATTTCTTACAAACATGTACAATACCTACAAGAATAACTTAACAAAACATTAAAAGTATAAGAATTTTCATGCATAATTGGTTATATATCCAACTATACTAATTCTTCTTGATCTCCATTATTAGAAGAAGAAGATTGAGAGTTTTCAATAGATGCTCCTGCATCATTATTTCCATGAGAAAATGGTGCCCTATTTTGCAAGTAATCATTTAGTTGATGTTTTGATGTGATGATCGCGGTGAGTGAATCAATCTGAGTTGATCCAGTATATAGTCACCCAGATCTCTTCTTTCTGGATTTATAGTTATGTTAATTTGTCTATCCTTTTTTGTAATCATGTATAGTTATAGGTATGACTTATTTCTATCTTTGCAACTGATATAAATTGAGTATAAGAAGTATTTTTTTTATATTAAATGATGCATAACACCCTATATATTTTATTCTTGCCTTTCAAAAAACTTATTTAAAATTTTAGTTTGTAAGAATAAGGGTGTTATAATATATGTGTAAAATTAACCATCTAAAGTTCATGACTATGAGTAATAAGACTCACTTTTCTTCATATTTAAGATCTTTAGTCTTAGGCCTATATTGATGGACTGATGGCCCATATTATAGTCATTCGTATTGTGGCTAGTATTAGTAATGTATATAACCCAACAATTGATAGATGTTAGGAAACAACTTTGGTATCATCTGGTTAGAAAGGGGGGAAGTAGGATGGACTCCATCACCATCAAATCCTATCAAGGTTAAAATACAGAAGAGTTTTTATGCTGATCAAAGATAGCTCAATAAATGGTGGTGAATACTGCAGCACGTAGTTTTATGCTATGTTTGGTTTCGAAAAAATTTCAAGGAAAGAAAGGAAAATTTGATAGAAAATACTTGTATGGTGTTTGGCTGCCAAAAAAATTACAAAGAAAGAAAATTGGGATGAAAAGGAGGAGGAAAATTATACTAGATTATTTTTCTTACCAAAACGTTAGGAAAAAAATTAAAAAGTCAGAAAAGTTTATTGAGCACACAACCCGACAACAAGCTTCTCAAGTCTTTCTCCTCTCATCTAACCCCTATCCTCTTTCTTCAACAGGTTGTCATCTACAAATATTTTTTTGTTTTCTTTTCCACCCCCTATATATGCATACATACATACATACATACATACATACATACATACATACATCCTTTGTCAAATTTGACTTTGTCGCTTATTTCACTTACTTTACAATGATTCTGTCGTAGTCTAACATATTTTTGTATCCAAATTTATATGGCAACCGACCCATATTTGTATCCAAATTTGCTGCATATTTTTTTCTTCCTTTTTCTATATTTATTTTTATATTTACCTAATAAAATCTATCAAATTTCAAATAATACACATTTAATTTAAAATACAAATCATTTAGTATTAAAATTATATTTTTAAATTGTTTAAATTTAATTATATTTTTACTTTTAACTTTAAAAATATATTAAATGTTATATAAATAAAAAATAAAAATATAATTTTATATTAGGTAAATAGAGACGAATTGATACGGATATAAAAAACATATATATATTTAATAGAACTGTTCATGTTATCCGATATCTACTTATTTAATCCGATATCTGAAGTGATCCGATCCAAAAAAGTAAATAACCGATCCAATTTTTTTTCCAATCAAATATCCAATCTGGTCAATGAAAAGTCAAACAAATCAAATATTTGATCCGACAAATATAAATAATATCCGATCCGACGAATATATTTATACATTTTTGATAATTTTTTATTTTGTATATAATTGCATATAAATAAATTTAAATGTTTGTGGGTGTATAATTTTTACTACCTTTATTTATTATTTGAGGCAAAATTTAATTTAGTTAAAAATATATTTTTAATATAATCTCTTTTTAGATATTTATAAAAAAATTACTTTGCGTGCCGATCTTGACATATTAATGTTTAGAAGCTTTCTTAGTTTGCATGAGTTTTGATTTTTAAATTCATACATTGGTAAGTAAAGTAGGATGATTTATTTTATTTTATGTTTTCTTACTTTATCTCTTATTAAGAGGAATTTTTGAATGTTATTAATATTTTACAAATATTTTTTTAAAAAATTATGCTTAGTTATGCATATAATATTTTAGAATTTTTTTGAAAAAATTTGAAGTTAGTATTGAGTTTATATAATTTTTATAATTTTATTATAGACTTTATGAAAATTTTTATGTATCAATATAATATTTTAATTTTTATTAAATATATAAAAAAAATAAAAAAATAACATTTGAGTTTTCTTAAAATTTTCTTTCTATATACCAAATACTAAAAATATTTTCTAAGATTTTAATTTTCCATAAAATTTTCTCCAACAACCAAATAAAAAAAAATTAATTTTTTTTTAATTTTCTTTCCTCTATATTTTCCTTTCCACTTAACTTTCTACAAACCAAATAGAACATTAATGCTCCATTTGGTTTATGAAAAGTTTTAAAGGAACTAAAGAAAATGATAAGGAAAATAATTTTTTGTGTATGGTTTATATGAGATAATGAAATAAAAAAAGAAGATGATATAAAATTGATAAAAATTATCTATATGATTTTAAAAAAAAAATTGAAAAAAGTATTTTAAATTTATTTTTTTTATAAAAAATTTTTAGAGCCAAATAGTGTCTAGGGTAAGTGAAAACGGATTATATGTGTACACTGCAAGGCCTGTAGCATCTTGGGTATGGACAAAATTTTGGATCGACTCCATCTTAGCGCCAGTGTCTCTTCTTGGAATCAGCGAAGGGAATGACTTGTTCGAATAATAGATGAAAGAAGGGTAGGACGGGTGTGCTCCACTATGTAGCATCGCTTTTTGTCTATGAATCGTGGTGCGACAAAAACTAGACTGTTTTTTGTACGAAGATCGAGCCTCGATAAGTGCTATTGTATCATCAAATGTCATGTGTGCAAATATAGATAAGAGTTTTTTTGTCAGAGATCCACAGTACATAAGACAATTTCCCCTTCCTTGAAGCTTTTTACGAAAAAAATATAAGATAATTACTTAATTTTGAAAATAAAAATAACTTAAAATAATTCTAAATTAAGTAGTTCTTTAAAATGATTAATATAAATAACTCCAAATAGATCATTGGTCGAAAATACTTTTCCTAGTATTGAGAAATATGGGAATATAGGCCCATTTGATGAGGTTGTGCATTAACCCTTTATATATATATATATATATATAAAAAGCATAATTACCAACAAAAATTACCATGGCCCATACGCTTTAGTGGTATTAATACCATGAAAACATCACACCACTCGTACACGTTAGTAACCTTCTAGTTTTATGTAGTTGTTAAATAGATATTTGCACGTACACCGTTGAAGTTACAACTTAATAGTTAAGATTGAGATCTTTATTTATAGAGGCTGCATTGTAGCTATTGGTATATGAATGTTATGTTGTGGTTGCTCTATTGCTCTATTGTTGTTACGATAGGCTTGAGTGTAGCTAAGAGTAGCTTCATTTCTCTTATTCAGTTAAGGTGTGGTGATTTGTAGCTGATTCCCTCCCTTCTAACTAACCTTTGGTTGGTTAACCCTTATTATATGGCCTGGTGCACCGAGAGGAAAGACAAGAAATGAAATCTAATCTTCCCACCTGAATCTATCTCTTTATCAATATTTCTCTCCAAATTCTTGAAGCCTATTCCATTGTATTAGGTGTAACACCCCGAGTCCATATGACCACACGGGGCTACCTTGGAGCGCTTTTAGATTGATCGGTTGGCCCCACAGATCAACATGAGTCCTTCCAACACGTTTTGTCCTCACTCACGCACTTTTCGAGAAATTTTTAGAAAATTTCCGAAACTTCCTAGGAGGTCACCCATCCTAAAATTACTCCACGGCCAGCACTTTTAACTGTGGAGTTCTTAGGATAGAATCACCAAAAGGATGGTATACATGTTGATATAAGTAGCCAAACCAATCCTTATAACACTCCGCTCAATTTGGGATATTACATTCACCCCCACTCAAAGAACGCAACGTCCTCGTTGCACCTCAACAACTAACTGTCTCAAATACAGTTTGTCCCAAGAATCATCCCGCTAGGTGGCTGACTGGCTCATCCAAGTTCAGCTCACGGTCGTGGTTTCGCTCTGATACCATTTGTAACACCCCGAGTCCATACAACCACACGAGGGCTACCTTGGAGCGCTTTTGGATTGATCGGTTGGCCCCACAGATCAACACGAATCCTTTCAACACGAAAATTTCTGAAACTTCCCAGGAGGTCACCCATCCTAAAATTACTCTACGGTCAGTACGCTTAACTGTGGATTTCTTAGGATAGAATCACCAAAAGGATGGTATACCATGTTGATATAAGTAGTCAAACCAATCCTTATAATACTCCGCTCAATTTGGGGTATTACATTAGGCTCCCTTGATTTGGTCAGCAATCAGTTTATATCATTGGTATCAAAGTAGGTTAACTGCGACCATGGCGGATAGCATAAGATTGAACAAGATCAGGTAGGACATAGATCGGCTAAAGGAGTCGGTGGAGCAATGGAATGTGACAATGAGAGACGAGCTTAAGCATCTCTTATCTAAAGCTTAGCAAGAGAGTATGTCACACCTTTGCATGATATTATCTCAAACTCAATCAGTAGCTAACCTCCATCCTTCCTTGTCAAACTCACCATAAACATAAGCAACTCCGATAGTGGAACCATCCCCACTTAATGGTGATGGACTAGTGCAAGCACCTCCTTCCATCCACCTTAGAAATTCTTACACAAATCCCTACCCATTAGGCAGCCAGCCTCATTTCCATAACTTGCAGTCTGGCTATCAAATTTCAACTCAGTTGGCAAGAGTGGAATTCCCTATATTCAAGGGAGAAGATGTGTTGGGCTAGATTTACAGTGCGAATTAGTTTTTTGAGATGGATGGTACACTTGAGAACCTGAAGGTCAGGTTGGCTGTGATTCATTTAAAAGGGTTGACACTGCAATGGCATCAAGTGTACCTAAAAACGAGCCCCCACCCAATCTACCTGACTTAGAGTGAGTATTCTGATTCCATTATCTCCCAATTTGATTCTACTCCTTATGATGACCCTATGGATAACTTGACAAACCTGAAACAAACTAGAAATTTGATGGATTACCAAAATAGATTTGATTCTCTACGAAATCTTTTGAACATGCCTAAGGAGTATGCCATTAGCTACTTCCTAGGGGGTTACTCGCTTCCATCCAAACTCATGTTTGAATGTTCAAACCAAAATCCCTAAAAGATTCCTATAACCTAGCCAAGTTATAATAAGCTGCAATCCTTATGCAACCAAAAGATGTCAAACCCTCTGCTAAACCCCCCTCCTATCTAACCCAATATCAGACCCAAGACCAACCAGCTACACTCCTAAACCATTAGCCTACAATAATGCTAGTTGTAAGGGGGAAGCAGTGAAGGGTATAAGAGCCCTATATCAGGTAGAGATGGATGCGAAAAGAGCACGTAATGAGTGTTTTTGGTACGTAGAAAAATTCCACTCGGGAAACCAATCTGTAAGGAGACACATATTTGTGGTGGATGCCATTGATGAGGTAGAAGAAGAGTTGGAAACCCCTGTGGCCATGGAGGCTAAGCCACCCCAAGATGATAGCCCCGACATCTCTATGCAGGCAATAAGCGGGGTACCAACATTCCACACTTTGAGGGTGACAAGCCACATTAAAAAAAAAAAGGGTTATCAATACTCTTATTGATAGTGGATCAACCTACAATTTCCTTGATCTTCAAGTAGCAAAGAAATTAGGATGCCAATTGACCCCAACCTCACCCCTGGCTATGTCTGTAGCAGATGGTAGTACACTTCATAGCGCCTTTATCTATAAAGGCTTGAGTTGGAAGCTATCCAATCAGGAATTTATTAGGGATGTTGTGATATTGCCCTTGGGGGCTATGAAATGGTGCTGGGGGTTTAGTGGTTATCAACATTAGGGCCAATTTCATAGGACTTTCAGAAGCTTTCCATGGAGTTCACAATGCAGAGTAGGAAGATTGTTTTGAGGGGTCTTGAATGGGAAGGAAAAAATAGCTAAAAGGAATAGAATTGAATAAAGCATTGGCCAAAAATCTTGAACACACAATTGTCCAATTGTTTTCTCTATAGCTCAAGAAAGGAGGAGAAGGACAACCCATAGCTTTGACCTTACCATTAGTGGGAGCTTCCACATGACAATAGTAAGACTTGTAGGTAATACTTATGAAATATGCTGAATACTTTTTTCTCCCCAAGGACTACCTCCTGATAGAGCACTTGACCACAAGATTACCTTGAAGGCAGGTACCAATCCAATCAACCTTTGACCTTATAGGCATTCTGCTCTAGAGAAGGATGAAATCGAAAAGATGGTGCATGAAATGCTATAGGTTGGTATTATCTAACCTAGCTGAAGCCCTTATTCTTCTCCCATTGTATTGGTAAGGAATAAGGACAATGGTTGGAGGTTGTGTGTTGATTATTGATAACTATACAAGAATAGCATCAAGAATAATTTTTTTTTTATTCCAGCTATTGACGAGCTATTAAAAGAATTTCCTGGGGCTCAATATTTTTCAAATTGGACCTCATGTCGGGTTACCATCAAGTAAGAATGCACCCCTCAGATCTCCAAAAGACAATATTCAAGACCCATGAAGGACACTATGAGTACTTAGTCGTGTCCTTTGGCTTGATTAATGCTCCATTGACCTTCCAAGCCCTGATGAACTATGTATTCAGACCTTACTTGTGCAGGTTCATCTTAGTCTTCTTTAATGATATATTGGTTTATAGCAAGACCTAGCTAGATCATTTGCATCACCTCGAGCTCACCTTACATCTACTTCTCTAGCACAAGTTGCATGCTAATGAGCGCAAGTATACTCTGGGTCCAAAGATTTTGGATTATTTAGGATACGTCATGTTTGGAGAAAGGGTCGCAACTGATCCAAAAAAGATTGAAGTTGTCCAAGCATGGCCTTTCACCATGAACTTAACACAATTGAGAGGGTTCTTTGGGTTGGTAGGATATTATAGAAGGTTTGTGAAAGGGTATGGCATGATCAGCAAGCTGTTAACAGATATACTCAAGAAAAATAACTTTATTTGGTTTGTAGAGGGACGGGACGCCTTCGAACAGCTGAAGAAGGCCTTAACTACCACCCCAATCTTGAGACTCCCTAATTTTACTAAGGATTTTATTATTGAAACAGATGCTTAATCAAAGGGCATAGGGGTGGTGCTCATGCAGCAAGGGGATCCATCTCCCCCAATCATAAGGGACTTTCGGTATATGAAAAGGAAATGTTGGCAATTTTGCTTGTGATTGAAATATGGTACCATTACATAAAGGGGAGACACTTCATCATTAGAGCTTACCACCAACCATCAAAACATTTATTAACCTAGAAAATCACAACCCCCTCCCAAAAAATGTGCTTAGATAAGTTAAGGCTATAATATTATGAAATAGTATACAAATGGAGAAGGGAAAATACGATAGCTAATACACTATCTAGGGTGCAGGTTAAGAGTTTTTTGCCATGACCCTCTCTTCGATTCATAATAGATTGTTGGAGGATATAAAGGATAGCTAGGAAATAACAACCATCTTAAGGGGGTTATGGAGGTGCTTAAGCAAGACCCATAGAGTTCTCTAAACTACTAGTATTCTCAAGGATTGCTAAAAAGGAGATGAAATCTCATGGTAGGAAAAGGAAAGGAGGTGCAACAAAAATTAATTGCATTATACCATGATACTCCAAAGGGAGGACATTCGGGAGTCCAAGAAACCTTCAAGCAATTGGCATCTCTGTTATACAAGAAGAGCATGAAGAAGAAGGTTAGGGAATACATTCAAAGCTGTGATACCTGCTAGAATAATAAATATGATATTTAGCCACCATTAGGGCTCATCTATCCCCTACCCAACCAATCTGCTATATAGATAGACATAAACATGGACTTTATTAAAGGATTCCCTAAATCATGTTGTAAAGATGTCATCATGGTGGTCATTGACAAGTTAAGTAAGTATGCTCATTTCATTGCCCTAAGTCACCCCTACATAGCTTCAATGGTGGCAGAGCTCTTTCTAAAAAACATTTATTGCCTCCACGGGTTACCTCAAAGCATCACAAGTGATGGAGACTTGTTGTTTATAATAACATTATGGAAAGAACTATTCACACAACAAGGATTTCAATTGTAAATATCATCATCATACCACCCCTAAAATGATGGCCAAATTGAGGTGTTAAATCAGTTCCTAGAGAGATACCTACACTACATGATGGGGGACTGCCCAACAGAGTGGAGCAAGTAGCCACCTATGGATGAATTTTGGTATAACTCGACCTTCCATTCAGTAGCCAATGCCACTCCTTATAAGATTCTATATGGACATCCACCTCTAATTCACCTTCCCTAATTCCCAAGAGATTTGGTGGTTGTAATAGTGGATCATCCCTTAATTCGAGGAATACTTCGCTCCAACTCTTCAAGTACCACTTGTCTAAGGCTTAGAAGCGAATGAGATAATAGGTAAATAAGCATTAGGTTGGTAAGGAATTTAAGACTGGTGATTGGGTCTATGTCAAACTTTAGCCATACCCTCAGCATTCCTTAGCTCACCGAACAATACATAAACTATCACCTAGGTACTATGGCCCTTATCAAATTGTGGAGAGGATTAGTGTTGTGGCATACAAGCTCTCTCTGCCAAATCAAGCAACAGTTCACCCTATCTTTCATGGTTCACTTTTGAAAAAAAAAATAAGGGAGAAGTCTAGTCCATTCCACCATGTCGTTATACCACACCACACTAGAGCTACTCTATGCCCCGATGTCTATCTTGGATAGTAGGTTTGTTAAAAGAGGAAATGTGGCTACCACTCAAGTGTTGGTACAATGGTCGAATGGCACTCCAAAAGATACAACCTGGGAATTTTACGATGATATGAGAGTTAAATTTCCAAACTTCAACCCTTGAGGTTGAGGCTCTTCTTTCAGGGGTATTATAGAGGTTGTATTGTAGTTGTTGGTATATGAACGTTATGTAGTCGTTGCTCTATTGCTCTCTTGTTTTTACGGTAGGCCTAAGTGTAGCTAAGACTAGCTTCATTTCTCTTATTCAATTAAGGTGTAGTGATGTGTAACTAATTCCCTCCCTTCTAACTAACCTTCAATTAGTTAGCCCCTATTATATGGCTTAGCGTGCCTAAGGAGAAGGATAAGAAATGAAATCTAATCTTCCCACATGAATCTATCTCTCTATCATTATTTCTCTCCAAATTCTCGAAGCCTCTTCCATGGGCTCCCTAGATTTAATCAGCAATCAGCTTTCATCATTCTATACTAAAATTTTCATGTTCAAATTACTCTTTTAAGGTATTTAATACCTTTATGGTAATTGAAGTGTGTGTATACGTGCGTATGTGCGCTTATATATATGTGTGTGTGTGTTGAATCATCATTGCTATTACATGTTGCATATAAATTATAAAATATAAAAGAAAAATGAATTTGTAAAGTAAAGCAAATTTTAGTCATGCACAATCAATAAGGAGAAAATATTGAAGAGATTAGTACATAAAAATTTTACTAATACATATCCCACAATTGTAATTCAAAGAAAAAGAATATGGTTGAGGTATTGGTCTAGTGATAAAAATTAAGTTAGGACTTTTTTTGGTTCTAGGTAAGAATCTTCTATTGTTCTAAATGTAATTTTTTAGGCCTATAAAGATGACATACCTCTTCATGTACAATTATACCTCACAAAGCTAACCCAACCCAACTATCCTGACATAAATAACCCTTCCTAAAACCCGATCTAGATCCAAAAAATTAAATTTGATTTCAACCCAAAAACTCAAAATAATCCAAATCTATGAATCTGACTCAAATTTAGCTAACCCGATAATGAACTGTATCTTAAATGACCCAACCTGACATGAACCTAACCTATACCAGTGTATAATTTCAAAATTTTTTCCAAACTTAAGTCAAATTTGATCCAAAAAGGTAATATTTTAACTCATACAAAATAATACATAAACACCAATAAGATAGCTTATTAATAAAAATTTATGTAAACAAAAATATGCAATCCTTATAACAACAAATGAAATAAACTAGTAAGACTCATTTCTTCTCACTTTATTTTAATATCATATTATCATCAATCGGATTATATCATAAAAAATTTATATTATTATTATTATTATTATTATTATTAGTATTAGTATTAGTATTAGTATTAGTATTAGTATTATTATAACACCTAAATTTTCAAAATACAAAATACTTAGAAAAAAAAATGTGGAAACTGAATATAAATGAAGGTCTTACCACCACATATAGTGCAATTAAATACCATTATTCTACCTACCATGCTAAAATTAAAATTTAAAATTAAAACCAAAATAATATTCCAAAACATTTTTAATATAACATTACACCATAATAAAGTAAAATAACAATGATGAAAGTAATTAATGATATATTAATGAATTAAATAACTCTACTACATTTAAAACCCATTGAAATCAAAATGCCACCAAAAGATAGACCTTCAAAAACCAAACTACTCTCCCAACTTGTCTCTTACATCCATCATCAAGTATGATCACAATCTACCTACACGTGACTAACGTTTTTCAAAAAGAAGTTATATTATTAAAATCAAGGAAGAGTACATCCAAAGGAATATAATTTATTTATAAGACTACAATATACACAAAGCTTAACAATTATATATTGATGGAAGCACCTACTCGATAAGTTATAAACAATAAGCTTAATAAGATTGGACAAGTTAAGATCAAAATTAGAAAATAGGATTTTATTCCTAGCATTCCATAATTCATATATACCCACATTAAGGAATCCCTTAGCATTTGATTTATTTTTTTTTTTTGTTAGGGAGATTCTTCTTGATCTTGCAGCTCAGATAAGTTCCCTAGGTTAGTTTTTTATGGTATATGAGCATCAAGAACCATCTTGATTAGTTTCCAAACTTAACTAGTTATGGGACATTGCAGCATGAAGTGTTGGGTGCTTTAATTTTGAGGACATAAACTTCATTGAATATATGGTAGAGGTATGAGTTAGGACAACACTACATTTGTGGGTAGTCAATCATGTGCAGCAATCCATAGGATAGTCTTGTGTCTAGGAGTTGTAGATTTGACCAAAACAATTTTCCACCAAGGTACAACTAGAGCTTTATGTCTTAGGTACTCATAAAGATCACTAATTCTAAAGTTGAAAGTTGTTAGTGGCATCTATATCCATAACAACAATATGTCCCTATATGTAAATAGTCTTGTTACTAAGCTTGAGGCAGTGGAAGGTAGTTTTGCTTATGTGAAAATATGGTGTTTAATATGATAACCATGTACCCATTTGATGTACAAAGATTCTACCTTTTGATTGATATTCCCTAGTTCCCTAATGCAGCAACATTCTAGGTTTGTGGTTCAATTATCCCTATTCCACCTTCTTTGTGAGGTAGGCAAAAGATTTTCTAAGAAATAAGAGATCTTTTAATAGGAGAGGTCTTGCATGTCCATAAGAAATTTGTGCATATTGAAATGATTTTTAAGATGATCTTTATTAGCAATTCAAAAACTTGGCTCCAATAAACTGTAATGCCAAAGATAACCAACTTAAGAATTTGGACTCTACCAACATAGGTTAAAATCTTAGTTGATCTATGTTGTAACCAAGCTATGACTCTATTAACAATGCTTAACTTGGATGAGTCTAGAAAGACTCCAAGGTATTTAAACGACCTACTTCCCTCCTTAAAATATAGACAAGTCATGATTTGGGCCTTTTTACCATAGTCACTCCTCAAAAATAGGTCTGGCTTTTCTCAAGGATAATTGTAAGACCTCATAACTCACTAAAAAAGTTAAATTGATGTTTGATTAGCTAAATAGAAGGAAGATCGTCTTTGCAAATATAAGAAGATCATTAGCAAAGGGTAGGTTCACATCTTATTCCTTTTGCATTTAGGATGCCGCAATTGCAACATGTAGATAAAGCATTCCAGAACAATCACAAAGAGATAAGGAGACAATGGGTCTCGTTATCTCATACCTCTTTTACCATTGAAGGAGTCTAATATGTAGTTTTTTAAGCATAAAAAATATTTTACTTTTAAAAATAGGATATAATAAACTTCACAATATGAATGGGGGAGTGAATATGTAGAAGCCTAGAGCTTTTGGCTCATAAAAGGTGCTAGATACCAGAATGAAATACACTTGCTATTAACTTCCATACGTCATTGCCTATGACACTTCAAGATGCTTTGAAATATTAAGTTGTGAAACCATTAGGGCCTAGAGCTTTAGCATTTCCTATGGAGAAGAATGCATCCTTAACTTCTAGTTATGTTACTAGTGATATAACGTGATGTTGAGCCTCAACTGATAGAGTTGGTCCTTCTTGTATAATTTATTCCATGAATTTTCCTTATGATTCACTTATAATCTTAAAGAATAAGGAATATTATTCTAATAAAACCTTATTCACACATTCAGGGGAAGAATGAATATGGCCATCAACATCTTAAACTTTATGTATTAGTCATCTATGCTATATTACCTTCATGTTGATAAAAAAAAAAAGAGACCAAAAAACAAAGGAGAGTTGTCATCACTAAGTTTTAGCTATTTTATACCTAATTTCTGCTTCAAGAAACTCTCTTTAGAATTGAGTAGATAATATTAGAGTTTTAAGAAAATTCTTTCTTCTTATTATAGTCTAGCATAACTAGGGCCTTCATTCAGAGCTGAATGTATACTCTTAAATTTTTCTCTTTATTCTTAAACTCTATTTAGAAAGGTATTTAACCATTGTAAAGGTAGAAACTCATCATGGGAATTGGGAAAGGTATTTAACCATTGGAAATTCACCAAAATCCTATCCAATTTGGCTAAAATCCTCTCAACACCTTAACTTCTGTTGTTTTAGGTATATTTAAGGATATTATAGTGTACATCTTGAACCATAATGAGATTTAATAAATCTCTAAAATATGTGACATCATGAACATTAAGAGGGGAACCCTAAAATTTTTCCTCATCATGGAGCACCACATTAAAGTCCCCCAATAATATTCATGGCATGTTAATTACTTTATGAATATCTAACTAGCTCCAAATATCTTTACTTACAGTTCTAGTATAAAAACCATAAAAACAATTAAAAAAACTAACCTAGTAGCTGGGTTTTTTACCTTAACTAGCAAGGCTTGATCACAATTAGCAATTAGGTTGACCTCCCATATGTAAATGTCCCATATACACCATATTCTTCCATTCTTATGATGACTATAGCTACACAGAGCCTGCCATTGAGATCCTAGTTTTACTATTATTTTACTAGCATTAGCTTTCTTTATTCTTGTTTCTACAAGTCCATGAACCATTACTTTAAATTTATTTGTTTATAAGGCTTATTTAGGCCTCTAACTTTCCACATCCCTATCATTCATTTTATTGATTATAGATTGGATGAGAACACTCTCATCTATCAAACTTTCCCCTTCTCTTTTTGCTCCACAACTAAATTTTCCTTGACTTGCACTAAAGTACAAACTCTGGTTTCTATTTGTGCAATATTATTAGTTTGTATTGGCAAGGAACAAGATATCTCATATATAAGATCAATGGTTTGGCCCTGATCATTCTTGGTCCCCTGCTTCCTAATTGAATATGAGATTATTTTTGTAAGCCAATGGTTTGATTAGCTTGTTGTGGTTAGATGACTCTCCATTCTTGTTATATTTTGTTTCTATAATTAGACATATTCCTTTGTTGGTAGTGTTGATTCAAAGGTTGTGGAGTTTAATTCTTTTTACAAGAAGACATATAATGACACACTATGTTACATGTGGAGCAAAAAGTTGGTCTCTATTCATAAATAACTGTTTGGTTGATTATACGACCATTTGGATCAAGCATTTCCAAGGTTTCAGGAAATTTTTTGGTGACATCTATTTCCACTATTAAATATGCATATGGTATCCTTTCTCCTTTAGATGCTATTCCATCAATACACAAAGGTCTACCTATGGCACTTGCTATTGTACTTAGGCAATCAACATCCCAATAATTAAGAGGTAAATTATCATAATGGAAAGAATTGAAACTTTTTTCCAAAAACAAAATTGGTGCTATATCTTCACGATAAAAGGTTAATGAAAAAAATTCCAATAGATATTAATTGGTATTAAATCACAATCTTCTTTGGAATAAAAATTAAAAATAACAAAGCCATGATCATGTATTAAAATCTTTGGTTCTTTAACCTTCATCCAATGACTCATGGTAAAATTGATCATTTGATTTAAGGTATATCAACACCCAATGACATATCTAGCAATAACGCATTGTCAATCCAAAGATTTATTCTCCGCTTTATGTTCTCACAATAATACTCTCACTTTGATACTATAAATTGTTGAAGGAATATATTGCAGATAAGTGGTTGAAGAAGGCATATGATTTCCCATATACAACATCCTTCCAAGGGTACTATTACTAGATTTCACATTTAAATCAAGTCTAGCATATAGTATTGGATTCAATACTAGGGTAGGCAAAGAAAAAATAGAATTGTTAATGTTATTAGAAAGATCGTCTCTTATAAATGAATAAGGATCCGTACGATGTGATGATTGGCAACCCTTTAATTCATCTTGCAATTCACATTCGATGGGCTCAATAAATCTTTCTTGCATCACATCAGTATAGTTCAACAAAACACTTTTAAAAAAATTTAGTATCAATGTTTATAGGTCCATTATTATTGCTTAATAAGCAATGAATAAGAGAGATTGAATCATCCTTAGTCATCTTCTTCCATGTAGTAGTCATTGCCCTCTGAGTATGAGCCATAGGAGAATGGAGGGAGCAACAAGGGTTTGCACAAGACTCTTTGCTCACCTTATACATCATGAGTGTATACAATCACATAAATACATATATACATTCAAAATTAATTAGCAAAAGAAATTTATAAAAACACATACGGATAAACTTATATTTATAAAACTCAAATTGTTAGATAAAATTATGAACCAGGTTGACAAAATATAAAGGTTTGTAAATTAAGGGTTACCCCATATATAAATTTTAAATTGCCTTAAATCATATATTAAAAACATAGTATCACATATATCAAAATATAGTTGTTAATTTACCTATGAGTAGTTAAAAAAGTAAGTGGGTTACCTGAAATGCAATCCAATCACAAAAGTCTCACTAATTCTAAAGCTAACAATAATATATTATCAATGCTAAGTGAAATATATTAAATAAATGTATTATAATTATCTTAGACTCAAATTATCAAAATCCTTAAATTTAATAATCTTTAAATCTATTGCCTAATAGCTATATGTGGTCCCTTAACTCTAGAATAATTAAGGGGGCATGGAATTACTATAATAAATAAATTGTTAAGTGATCATTTACTTAATTTTTTACCTCCAAATAAAACCTATAACTTAAAATCACTAAAAAAAAACTATTCTAATAACTAATACTAGCTACTTATTTATAACTATTGTTTAGAAACTAAAATCGATATGATAGCATCTTAGAGGCTATTATTACATAAATCAATCAAATTGAAATTCTCAAATCTAAGTCTAAAGGTCCATACATCATCTTTATAATTTCCTACCACTATATGACATTATTAGTGTAATTGTTACTCTTTTTTTTTGTAGTCATCTATTTATCTTTATATAGGACTTATATTATCTGCTACTCTAACTAATAGCATACGTCATTGTTGGATGAGTAGAAATTATGACTTATTGACTTAAGGCTGTGAATTAAAGGAGAGTTGTAGCGCTACTATCTTCTACTTTAACTAATGACATAAAGACACTGCTTAGGAAATATAGAAAGGAGATGTCTGGTGTACAACACCATTTGATTTCCCTCGCCCTTTTTTTATTCTTGTAAGCATTATAAAGCTTTCATTACTTGTATCAATGAAATTTATCTAGCTAACTACAAACCTATTTTATTGATAAGTAATAACATCATTTACTCATATTCAATAATTTCATATTAAAGTAATAAAAAAAAGGATAGTATAATATAAGCAAACACACTTTAAAGTATTAGTTAAATACCTATAAATATCCTTTGGTATTATAGTTCTCACACAATGGTCTTCCTTCCTGATCTAAACATGTTGTTGCTAGCTCATATATTTTGTTATTCTTTAATTGGCTGTTTGTAATAGGTTAGGGTAGTATGGTTACGGTAGAATGAGTAAAAGATAATTTTTAGAAATTACCTATTTACCAAGAGGTAATTAGTTACTAAATATAATTTGAAATGTTCAAGGCTCTATTCATTGTTAAATTCCATTTGCAATAAAAATTATTTGATTACTACTTATTTGAAAGGAATATTTTTTACATATAACTAATTACTTTCATAATTAAATAAATATAAATGTGTGTATACTACGACTACTACTACTACTACTATGACTATTTATGGGTATTTATTATTATAAATATAATAGCTATAGTATATATTATAATAATAACAATAGTAAAATTTATATTTGTATTTCTACTAATAATAATGATCATTATATTCCTAAAGACAATAATAATAACAATAATTATTATATTTAACATAATAATTTAGTTATTATAGAAATCATCATTATATATTGATATTTATAATTGTATTTATAATAATAATAATAATAATAATAATTTATTATAATTATTACTACATATTTTATTATAACATTTTGTTATATCATTACATATATTGTGATAAAATTACTATTATAATATAAAAATAATAATAAATCATAAAATTTAATTTATTAATTATATTAAACTAATAACAATCAATTCTAATAAAAATTTTAAATTGAATTAACTTAGTCAAAACTCGATACAATCCGGAGTTTATAGACACAAATCCACTTGACTCAAATTAATCCAATCCAAAGTATGTGGGCCTAAATTGAGCCCAAATCCAAAGAAAATGGATGGATTAGTGTAATACTCCAAAAAGAGTGATGTGAAAGCCAAAGTAGAAAATTGGACATGTTACTGTCACACCTAACATAAGACAAATGTTCATCATCTATCTCATGTTATATATAAGGCTAAAAAATATTCAACTAAAACTTAAACATCATCAATACCAAAAGAATAAACCCCCATAATGAAATATCTAATGGTAGATGGAAAAGCAAATGGTTTTATTATATAAATTCATTGCTGATAAACTTAGAGGAAAACCTGTGAACTAATCCTAAAATTTTACATTCTTAGCAAGGAAAAAGGGAAATAATCATCAACAATACATATTTTATTATAAAATTTTGCATTTATTCGGAAATTGAAGTTTTTACAAACTTAGAAAATGGTTAAAGATTTGGGCTTAAAATTCAGCATACGACATTTTAAAAACATCTAATGGAATAGTAATAGCCCTAGTTGGCCCACCTAAAAACATAACCAGACTACCAAATAAAAGGATGACTAATCACTTAAATATTTATACCCCCTATATGGCCAAAATATATTGTGACACCTTTAGAGTAGAATAGGCTTCTCCAAACCTCGTAAAGCACCTGTGATTATAGAAGAGAAAAAAAAAACTAAAATGATATCAATGAATACCTAACCTAACTCAAATAGCTATCCCGAATGGTACAACTCATGACTCAAGATCATATACTTTAAGTTATTAGTGTTTTATTTAAGAATTCAACCAAACATGAATCATGCTCACATAATAACACTTAAATCACTTCCATTAACTCAATAAAATTTCTTTATTATATCTATTACAAGTAGTATTATAGCCGATCAATTTAAGTTGGCGCTAAATCTGATCCATTCCAAGTAGCATTAAAGATTAACAATTCCAAGTAGTATTAAGGCTAATCAATTCCAAGTGATATTAAATTTAATTAATTTAAGTGGTGTTAAAGCCTTACAATTCCATGGCATAAAAGCCCAACATAAGGTATTACACAATTTCAATCCACACTACACCAATTATACAATTTATCAAAACCAATTATAATTCAAACACACAAAAACATGTTCTACGATCATCAAACATTTCAGAACTTAGCCTATCATGTTAGCCATATAATCATTCTCAACCCTTCACATACTCTAACTCATATAATAATCAAGAATCAAACTAACATATGTTCACATTGAAAATTATAATCTCATAGATACCTAAAAGTATAATACAAGAGATGGTATGCACTTGACATACTCATCACCTTCAACTTCAATAAGACATACATCCCATGAATCCACCATAATTAAAGGTAATTATAGACTTACCTAAGTACGAAGGTAGCTAAGAAAAAATAGAAAGAGGGAGAGAGATTGCTGGCTCGGGAATCCATGATAACTTTTTCCTAAATAGCCGATAGAAATCAGAGGACTAGGTTAGAACTACCTTATCGAATAATAATTTAATACTATAATTTAATCAACAAAGAAAGGCATAGACGTCTTTATTGGAAAACATGTTCAAAACCTATGACTAAACAGCGTAGCTCCATTAAGATTCAAAATTGAGAATTAACAAAATTGATTCCATCATACGTCACTTAAGGCATTTCAAATCAATTTGGAAAATTGGGAGAAGGACTAAAAATAATAAGTTAATTTTATCGAAACTAGCTTACTAATTAGGTTTAACAACTAAAAACATAAACAAACAAATTTTAGATAAATAATTCAAACAAATAAGATAAAAACGTAATTTAAATGATTTTAAATCAAAGTTGGTAATCTATTAGGTAAAAAAAACAAGAATAAAAAATCAATTTGATAAAACTATATCCAAAAATTAGGGTTTCTAGGCCTGAACTATAATTCAGTTGAATTTTATTAATTTATCCAAATTAAATGTTTATAAATGCAATTAGACTTATTTTATAACATGTTGTACTATAAATTGGTCAAAATAATAAAGGAAAGATCTAATATATCACAATTAGGATTTTTATTCCCAGATTGCAAGTTTAATCAAATCATGCTAAAATATTTAAATTGAAGGCTTAGAAATGAAATTTAACATATTATAATACAAATTATATAATCAATTGAATAAAATAACTTAATTATACAATTCAATTTAAATTCGCAAGGGTTTTCCATCTAAAAGTCCAATTCTGATGAATTTCACACAATTTTTCCAAATTAAAACTCCCAACATGAAATTAGATACATTTTAAAGTATATTGTAAAATCAATTTGTTCAAAATAACATAATTGGTCGAATCCTAGAAATACAGACATACAATCAAAGTTAATGAATCTATTTTTCATAATTAAAACATATACCATACAATTAACCCATCCAAATTAATCATGCAAAACATACACACATAATTAAACAACTAATTTAACTTAATGAAGCCTAATTTATCCAAAATCAATCAAAGTTAGGGTTTGAGTAAAATTATACCAACTGAAATATGTCATAAAAGGGGATAAAGATTGGGGAAGATTCATCGGAGGTCAAACATCTCTCAATGGTGTGTAGGGTAGTGCTAATGCTGACCGTGACTGGTGGCACACACTCTCGACCAGTTCTTTAGTGTTGACAACCTCCTCATCTATTGTTGTTGGTGGTTAGTTGTTGCTAGCAAGGCTCTAGTGGTCGTCAACAACAAAGAAGGGAGATGGAGGTAGAGATGCGGTGTTGCAAGCAATATTGGGCTACTACATTGGTGAAAGTGAATGGTGGTGGAGACCTAGAATGGAAGAGTCGGTGGCCCCCTATTCACTCATTGTCGTTGTTTCACTCGTTGGTTGAAGGTAGCTGACAATTTGTGGTGGTGGTGGATCTAGGGTAAAAGGTAGAAGAAAAGGATTAAGGGGATGTCAGGAATCAGATTTGCTTTTCAAAAACATCCAAATGGGAAGAGAGAGAGAGAGAAATAAAAGGAGGAATGATCAATAGGCTTTGTTTACACACACACTAATAGACAAACACATTAGAGGATGCAACACACCTGAAAATATTAATGGATAATTTTAACTAAAAATCATTTAATGAAAATCATTGTATAAAGATCTCAAGGTATAAAATCAACATAAAAGTTATATAAAGAATTTTGGAAAAGGTTTTGAAATAAAATACCAAATAGTGTAATAATTCTTATTATTTATGAAAATACATAACATGAAATTAAAAAAAAAATATTTTAAACTACCTAGAAAAATATTTAAATTGATTTCTAAGAAAATGATATTGATTTAAATTATTTTTGAACAAGGTCTTTTGTAAATAAAAAAGGAAAACATGGAAAAATATGATTTAGGAAAGAAAGTCATAAATAAGTTATGAAAATCTTTTTAATGTAAAATTTTATAAAGATTTTAATGACCTCATAAAAATAAATAAACTCAAAGATAATTATTTTTTATAGATAAAAATCATTAAAATGATTATATAGTTTTAAAGGGGATTTTGTAATTTAAATAATTTATTTCATAAATAAAATATAACTCTAAAATAAAATCATAATCACATGACAAAGTTATAATAAAAAATGAATTTAGAAATATTAAAAAAATAAGACAGAACATAAATATTTTTTTTTTAAATCAAAAACATATGAATATAATAAAAATCATGATCGTGACCAAATTTATCTAGAATAATCCAAAACAATAACGATTAATTAAATTATAATATGAATTCAAAATCGTTGATAAAATCAAAAAAAAATTAAATTTAAAATAATCAAACTTTTTTTTATTAATTTACACTAATAAAAACATTAAACTTGAGAAAAATAAAATTTAAAAATATGGAGTATTATATTAAGACTTGAACCAGACCCAATATTCTCATGACTCAAAATGATCTGACATAAATCACCGTTGCTTTAATATATATATATATATATATATATTAGAGCAATCATGGTGTGACCTTGTCATTTGACACAATTCTTAGATTTGCTAGCTTTAATTAATTTCTAAAATGTTTTGCATGATGTCTTCAAAGTTAATGTAAGTCATCACATAACACGATTAATGACAACTTCTATCCACATTCAAAATTTACTATTACAGTTTACAATTTAAGGATATCGTAATATCATGGTACAACTACCTAGTTTAGGATATAAATAAATATTACAACTTAATTATAAGTTATATACATAATAATTGGAGGATCAAAAAGAAGAATGAACATAAAGGAAGAAATTGTATCTTAAAATATATAAGTAGTAAGTAAACATGCATACATACATACATACATATATATATATATATATAAGATTGTTACAATGATTCAAAGCTACATACAATCACTATAAACATAGGGGGACTAAATCATGGCACAAAAACTATCAAAAAATCCCAAGCAAAAGAACCAATATGTACAATAAAAGAGTGCTACAACCCCAAACATTTTACTAAGATCGTGTAACTCCTAAAATCTCCTAAGGTAGTCCTGACCATCATGAATCCTAAAAGTATCAGCTATGACTCTATGATTCCACTCTTCTCAAAGAATCATCTACTTCCTCACTTCATTATGAGATGGTCCATCCATCCTACTTGGGCCATATACTCGTCGGTAACCCTTGTAGATGCCTCCATTGATCAACTATCACAATAAGCTCCCGATATCGTGGTAATATCTCATAAAACACTCACCATCAACAAACCTTAGATGTGGAACATCTACGAGAAATTAATCTATATACCTCGTCATAGCCCCTTTCTATGGCTCGATCTAAGGTAAGGTAAATAATAATTTTTATGACCTAAGCACATACAACTCTATGTACATACTATTATCCATCATGCCCCCAAGCTGCTCATGTAACAAGACTATATGCCTCCTAATATCACCATAAGGTGGCATCCTTAAGTATGATGGAGGGTACACACACAATGGGAATGCCATCTCATTACCTACAAAAGGGGAACAACCATAATGTCTTATTATCCAAGCTATTCATATCGCTCAAACTTAACCTAATTTAACCACTCAAGAAACAAAATAAATACCAACAACAATTAGCCAACATTTATTACACGAAACCATGAGTATGTACAAAAAATAAATAAATATAAAACACATATTTTTTTAGTGCCAAAACCACCAAAAGAACCTAAAAACAAAAATCAAACAAAATCAAAAGTGAAATAAAATAGCAAGAAAACATAAAATGTACACTTTCAAGCAACAATTCTCAATCTATAAACTATGAGCTTATATAGAAATTTTACAAATATTTTCATCAAAACACAAAAAAAAGGTACATAATCACACTATTCCTAAAAATAAATTATAATAGCTAGAAATTCTCTACCAACAAACAACTCCCTCAAACCAATATGCAATAACACAAGCACCACATAAACAACAATAGTTCTAAACCATGAACATTTACATTAAAAATAATCCACAATACTTAAGGATTTATATACTAAACAACATTAAGTTAAATATAATGAATTAAAATCACAAATTTCATGAAAATTCAAAAATCAAAAATTAAAATCAAAACCAAAATAGTGAAGAAACAAAACTTACCTAGCTAAATGGAGAAAATAGTTGACAAAAATGACTAGGAGAAGAAAGACAACAATACCACAACAAGCACAACTCAAGTCTGTAAAAATGGAGGAAGAGAGATAAGCAAGATAAAGTGAGAGCGATAGAAGGCGTGAAAGCCTTTTTAAAACTGGAACAAAAAAAAAGGTATAAGAAAGAAGTATACCAAGATAATTATGGTCAACAGTCGAAGACTATGAAGAAAATGAAGAGTGATGGAGAAGATAGCTCATGAGCCAACTACAAGCAAAACCAAACGCGAAGGAGACACACGGTCGGAGAATAGCCATCAAAGACCACCGCTAGCACCTCTTAAAAAAATGGTGTTGATAATGATGGCGAGGAATAAAGCTATCCTACTCAGTAATGGAGGAACAACAGAGAGAGAACAAGCTAGCTAGAAGTCATAGTGTGTTAGCTAATAAATAAATGTTGTGATTTTGTAAAAGAAAGAGCAGGGCTAGAGAGAGATGTGAACAATGCACATGTTTTAGATGTTGTTTCTCATTAAAACTATTATCTAAAGTGTTATATTGTGGCAACTTTAAATGCAAGTTTTTATTAAAATTGTTATCTAAGGTTGCACAAAACACTTTAGATACTAGTTTTTAACTAAATTGCTATTTAAACTTTGTGCTTTTTTTTTCAGAACTTTTTGTAGCACTTGTAGTGATGGTTTTCATATACTTGCCACCTATGATGGGTCATCAAAATCTAATTCTATAGTAGTGCTTTAGTTGATAAAATTACACTTGCCTTTTATTATCCTATGTGTATATCAAATTTATCATTTCACATTGATCCACTACCCCTTAATAAAACATATCATTGATTACCAAACAGGACTGCCATACACAAAGTGATGGACATTTGGTGGAGATGTTAAAATTATGTCATTTAAAGACTTGTTTGGCGTGGGAGTAATAGGGGTAAAAAAAAATCCTCCCATATTTTGTGTCTTTTATATTAAGTATCTAATAATATATAAAAAATTAATGAAATACCAATTTTAGATCAAATTAATATCTAAAATGGGTGTTCTTCCAAAAATAAGTTTTTAAATTTTAATTATACTATACAAAATACATAAAATACGGGGATAATATTGTTACCTACATTATCCTCATACCAAATGAGCACTTAATCTTATTTGTGGAAGAGAATTATAAACGTGGATTCATACAATTAAAAGAGGAAAGATGGATCAGTTTCTCCCTTTAGTGACTGTTTAAAATGACGAAACAGATTGAAGGTATATATATATATATATATATTGTATTATTACTTAAAATTACTATAAACTTTAATCAAGAGATTTTTTTCAATATTTAAGAAAATGGTGATGGAGATTAAGCACAATTAAGGATTTCTTGATGAAGTTAATCTCATTTCATGAAGGCTTTTGTTAACAGAATTATTTGGTATGTCACATCAACCTTGCGTGTTATCATGTGAATGTTTCAAATATCAGGGACAAAACCCCTTATCAAAAGAAGTAATCCAAGCCTCTAAGACATTTCATCAAGAGCTTCAAGGCATCATCTATACACATGAGACTTAGTGCGACATTCAATCCTAATATAAGTATTCTTCATTAATAATGTATTAATTACATTATGTTATTAAAGCATTAATTAACCCGTTATTAAATTCCTATTACGCTGAAGTGCAATCCCCTAGCTCCTTGCATCATGCTCTTTAGGGACAGCTGCAAATTGCCCCAGTATATACCGTAGAGAATGGCATGCGTAACTCGGTAAAAAAAAAAATGGTTTAGAAATTGTTTAGCATCTTTGAAGTAGATTAAATGTTTGATCACATGAAACCTCAAATTTAAATGTTTCCCAAGTACTACAATTTTAGTTAGTTTTTTTGTTTCCCCGTCTCCATAATTTATCCTTACGTCCATTTGGCTCCTTGGGCCCAAAAATCTAGATGCCTCTATTATGGACCCTCTTTCCTATTAACTACCACTAGTAGTTAAGAATGCATTTAGTGTTTTTTATTTGTTCTTTAGTACGTTTAGTTTCTCTAAAACTTCATGTATATCGATCCAGACGGACTGCCTTTACAAAAGCCCCAGGAGTGGGCATATAATGTAGCTTTAAAATTAAGCGGACAGAAATCAAGAAGACTATAAAATTTGTTTGCATGTTGACGTCCCAAATTTTGACTTGAGTTATAATCACCCACCCTGAAGGCAACACACACATGCACCAAAGAGAAATTCCCTGTATTGGAGTAATGTACATTCAAACAACCATAATGCTATATATATATATATATATCAATATAAAACTATTAATTAGTACGAAGAACTGAACAACTTCGGTCGGTACATCCGTACGAGACACAAGCAAGCTAGTAAGGCTAACACGGCTTAATTAGATTTGAACAAACTATGATGATTTAGATAGAGATAAAAGAGGGAAAAAAAAAACAAAAGGAAAAGAAAAGATGAAAATAGATGGGATCCTTGCTTAGAGCCTCTCATTTGTTGCATGCCTCTATGGCCTCTTAGATCTGCAACAGAATAGCACACGAACCAACTGATAAGTTTAAATTTGTTGTAAACAAATTCTAAAATATAGATTTTTTTAATAATAAAAAAAATAATACTCACAATAGTTAGCAATTTTGATATATATTAGTATTTCATGTAGCAAAAAAGGAAAAAAAAAACAAAAACAAAAGAACATTTATAAGGCAAACCGGAGATTAAAGCAAAATTTCAATGGTATATATTTAGTATAGAAGAAGAAGAAGATGATGATGACCATAGGCTGCTACTTCCAATCTTCAATGCTTCAATTTCCTAAGAGCACACTATTTTGCACCCATCACAAAGCCTTAACCTTTAATGCCTTCATTCATAATTAAGCACACGAAATTTGAAATCTCACACCATTTAATTATAAGCAGCCACATCTATATATTCTATCACAGTGTGCTCAACTTTCTTCTATGAAACCGTACACATTACCTAAGTTTACTGTATAGATAGACATATACGTACCTGAAATGGGAACTCGGGTTGGGCAAGGAGATCAGTTTGGTCATGTTGCCTATCAAAGAGTATCGCAGGAGTGGCAGGCAATGCACGAACGAGATAGTAAGATCCGCCATGGAGGAGAGATTGAAGAGTGATTCCCCACTCGTTCGTAAGAACAGGCTGACCGGAAGCAGCATTCACAAGCAATGCATCATCGCCAAACGCGTCTCTAACATTAAAGGGTCCCACTGGCACATCAAAGGCCACGTCGTTGATGAACACCGTCGATTTCAAAGGTGGATCTACCACAGCGTTTGATTGATCACCTACACCTGCGCACATGGAAGCATATATAAAGAAATATATATATATATATGTATATATGGACTCATGGAGAACTAGTAGGCGGAGGTGGAGGACTAGCAGTAGCTAGCCTTTTCATTCATCTACCTCATCAACGATATATGGTTACAATAAACACACCGTCACATACATTGAGATGATAGTTCAATAAATTAAACTTCGATGTGAGAAAACAAAGTGGAGGTCAAGATAAGTGACTGATGGCCATGCATGCACACGTCCCTCACTCAACTCATAGTACTGTTTTTCTTTTCTTTTTCTTAGCTTTAAATTGATTTGATTATTCTTGATCACCGGCCATGCGAGCGCGGAGCATGCATATGTTACATAACATCAGTCTTCCGTCCATGTCCATCAACTGTCTCAAGTATGTATTTTGTCTCCACCAAAGTTGGATCTAATTGGATATGACGTCATTCCGTATTCATTCAAGTACCATAAATATTTGGGATATCCCACTCCTGACCCTTACTTTCCCCTTTTTTTTGTTCGTCTGTTCTGAAAAGAAAATAAAATAAATTGAAAATTTTATTACATTATTAATGTAATTATTACTTGAGATATAAAGTTAATTCTTTTTTAAAAAAAATTGCTAACCTAATCTCATATTAAAAATAAGGAAGAAAGAACATTTAGTACGTTTGTGGTAAAACAAAATGATACAGTATATTAACTATACATACAAAATGTATTTACTTCACCCAACAAGCAAAAATTCACACCTTATAATAATTAAATAGTAATCTACAATTTAAAAATCAAAGCCCTAATCGGGTACGGCCGTTGACTTTTTAATTATCTGTCTCCGACTTTTAAACCCTACTCACATTTTTTTCCCTCGCCTAATCAGCACTACATAATACCAACAATCTTATATCCTTCAACTCCTGTGAGCAAAATTAACACATCTGTTGTAGCTAGTTAGTTAGCTAGCTAGGACCGACGAAGGAACAATAAATTCATCTAAATTCATCTAAATATCGAGCCTAAAATATATCGATCATTGACCAGCTAGCATGGTAGACGTATGAATTCTATTTTTGTTATTTCTTCCGTTAGTTACTTCAAATAAAAGAACCTTCTGAAAATATTTTTAAAAGTATGTAGTTTCACGCACCATAAATGCATGCCATAATTTGTTAGCAGTAAAAAAAGGAACAATCAAACGTAGTATTATAATACGAAACTGATCAACAAAATGTACATAAATGCAAAACTAACCACTTACTTATTAGTACTATTATTATTATTATAATACTATACTTTTTTTTATGGATGATAACCAAACATGTCAAAGATCCCCTAGGGCAATGCCCACATAATAATGAAGGGTAATTGGTAGTGCCCCATAATATATCGAAATTCCGGGTATGTTTCTTTCGGCTTATTTTTACTGATTTTATTTGATATAAAAATTTTAATAGGTCTTTATTTAGTATTTTACTATTATTAATATCATAATTAATATTTTTCATATTATTATTATCACTGTTTTTATCATTAATAATAATATTATAATTAGTATCATTAATTTTATATATTTTTTTATTATTATTAAAATTCTGGTGCTGGTAATATGTATATATATATATATAATAGGAAACATGAGGTTTGAAAAGTCATGAACAGGAGTAAATTGGGTATCACTAGTTAAGTAGGCAAAAGTTTACAATGCATGCATGGATACTCGTGTCTTAAGAATCCCAAGAGAAAGAGAGACAGAGAGATTAATTCAAAGAAGAGCAAGAAAAAAGGTAGTAGTTGTATTACGTACCTTGAATTTGGGACAACGAAGAGATACTAGTAGTAAGAGCAACAGCAGGCCTACTATTAATGGTGTTTGTGGTAGCAGCAGGATTAGTATTAGTAACGAAGAAGCAAAGCCCTTGCTGCTGTTGATGATGATGAAAGTTGAGTTTCTCTTCCTCGTCATTACCAACAACAACCTCTCCTCTCCTAGTCGCATTCACAGTAGCAGGAGGAACAGGACTATTATTATTATTAACAGCACTCCCACCACCACCAATCATTTCTCCAAGCAATAAACTTGAGAAACAACCTATTCCACCCCGCTGCTGCTCAATTCCACTACTACCACCGCCGCCGGTCACTACACTACCGCTACTGGTACTCCCACCACCACCAGCGCTAAGGTCATTGAAACACAAGGCGGTCTGCTGGGTGCTGTACGCAGGATGATGAAGATGACTGGTGACGATTGTTCCACTTTGTTGGACAGGGAAGAAGAACTGTTGTTGTGGCTCAGCTTGATGGAAGTAGTCATTCATCAAGTGGGCCTGTAAGTATGTTTGGTTGACTGAACCAGTAGGAGAATTAAGGTTCGATACATCAACCCCAACATTATTATTGTTGTTGTTGGTAGTGCTCATTTTGAGGATCTTGTCTCTTGGGTAATAAGACTTTTCAGATGAGGAGGAAGAAGAGGTAGGTGCCGGTGCCGCTAAGGCGGAGGCGGTGGCTGTACCATGGAGGGAGTTGGGAGATTGGGTGGTTGTTTGGTTATTGTTGTTGTGAATAGTATTATTGTTATTGGCGGTGTTGCTCTTGGAGAGGTGGCGGTTCTTGTGTTTGCTTCTAGATTTCCTGTTTTGGAACCAATAGAAAACATTAGCATCACCAACCTGACCATATTCTTGTAGCTGTGTCCTGATCTTTCTTATCTCATCCCTTGGCGGATTCACCATTCCTGAGTTGAAGATCGCTTCTAGAATCCGTATTTGCTCCGGTTTTGGATTCCATCGTGGCTTTGGCTCCGGGCTTCTCTCGTCACATCCACCTCCTACACACACACACACACACATACGCAATCATCACAATCAAAGATATATGAAGAGACGCACACAAACATATAGATTCTTATCGAAAAAAGAAAACCCTAGCTAAAATTAACTTCGTGTATAGAGAATGAAGAGGGCAAAGATGGGAATTCATGTCAACATTAGTATATGTCTGATTACCTGTTGAGAAAGGGATCTTGCAAGCGGCAGAAGGCGTGAGAGAAGAGTTGATATCATGTTGCAAGTGAGAAGCAGGGTTGTGGTGGTGAGTGGTGGTGGAGCCGGTGGCGGTACAAGGTTTAGACTTGAACATGCTAGGCCAGTGCCTGTTTGATTGAGCCATCCCTGTTGAATGATATCACTAACCGATGATATCAAATTGCAGGTAGCTAGTCAGCCTAAAGAGTTTATACTTCTGGATCTTATGATGCTTGCAGCTTTGATGATGAGAATGAAGTAATTAGTGTATCGATCCTTAGCTCAGCATCATAACATCCTGCCCCCTCATCCTCTTATATAGCATCCCTAACCCTAGATATCTAGCCTATTCCTCATCCTGTGTAAGCTAGCTAGTAGGAAAAGAATTACTATATAGTATTAAATAAAAAGGGAAATTAGAGCGGATATATATTTCTTCTATTTAAAAGGGGAGAAAAGTAAATAAAGAGGATTAGTTTAAAGGGAAATTAGAGCATCAAAGGGGCGGAACCCAGAACAGGAATCATCACTGAAATGATAAACAATAAAGGAAATTATGAATTAAATGAGAGAGAGAGAGAGAGAGATCTAGCGGTACTCTATATCTATATATACGACTTCCATCCCTTTTCATAATGAGATAAATACATGCTTGTACACCACTCAAACTACAGAAATTATGAAAGAAAAGGGTAATAGATTAATTATGAAAAATATTGGAAAATATGTAGTGTTGGGGACTGATTTAGAATATTTTCATCTCTCTGTTTCATCAAGATGAGAAAGAGAGAGGCGGAAGTTATGGGTTTTCTGAAAAAGTTTATCCCATGGCTAGATATTCGTTTCATTTTTCCTGTTTCTTTTCTCGCCTCTTGCTCTTCTCTCGTGTGAACAGATGTAGCTATTTTTCTTTTTCTTCCCCCTCCCCCCTCCCCTTGTTGCACTCTTCATATAATATCCATCTTAATTATTCTCCAAGATAAATTAATATGTGATCTGAATTTAATCTCAAACGTTTTTAGATATGTACTTTAATACTAATTTATTTATGTAAAGTCATTTTATATTAATTTATGATTAAAAATAGTTTGAGCAGCTTTAGAAAGTAGTAACAAAATAAGATGTTGTATATTATTTGAAATTAATGAATAAATGGTTGTCCAAACGCGACTAAATTCCAAAGCTGATCCGTCATTCATTTTTCGTCTATCTTAAATTATACATGCCCATTTCCCTCCAGTTAAAAGTGAGAATAATGCATAGTTTTTATTGGATCAAATAATAAATAAATCTAAGTACATCGATCAAGCAAGGGCATATATAGTAGGAAAAAATGGCTGGAACACTCCATTTCCAATGAAATTATATTGATATTTCTACGTGAAAAAGATTAGTGGACTATTATCTTCTTAGGACGGCTGGGGGAACATTCAATTATTTCAGTTGCTAATTATCACTTTTTTTCCCCTAAAGTTCAAAATTGTCATTATCTATCATCACAAAATATTATAATTTTTTTAACTGAAAATTTATTAAATTACATGAAAAGTCTACAAACACAACTTCATATTATATTCGTTTTGATGCTTACTTTATTTTTATTTTTATTTTCATACGAGCTTATAAAGGCGAGTACCACTCACCATATTAGTGTAAACCTTAGCTTCAATCATTAGTGCATAATGCTAATGGTAATCGGTTAGTTAATTTACTAGCTAAGCTTAAACTTTGTTCCTCTAATAATTACTACTTCATCAACATTGTTCATAAGGGTTTAAAAACCATTATGCATGGTTGAAACAAATAGTGAATATAAAATTTTATATTTAATATAATGTCATATATCATCATTATTAATTAATTAATATTCTCTCCATTTTGAAATGGTGTTGTTTAAAGTGATATTTTTTTTTTAAAATAAAGAATATAATTACAAATTAAAGGTATATTTATTAACTATTAAAACAAAAAAATTGTTAAGAACGCTTGCTTTTAGAGGCATAAGGATAAAGTTTTTTATTGGAACTTGTGATATGTATGAAATAATGACTAATAAAAAAAATTATTAGACGACTCCGGTTAACCATAAACCCACAAATATAAAAGTCAAAGACCGCATCTGAAATGTATTAATAAACCAAATTTTTTTTTTTTGAGATGATCCATGGTGAATCAGACTTATTAAAATTTTCTTCTAATAAGGGAGAACATATTGTACAAATATTTAGCTTTTGATAAGTAAATATACACTATAAAAATTTTGGAACAATACAAAAATAAATAATTTGGTATGGCAGGAAAATGGTATGTCAAGCTTTCTCCTTTTTTTTTTCTTTTTTTTTTTATATGCCTGTCACTTTGGTTTGCTTGCTTGCAGACGGGTAATAAATGGAAGAGAGGAGGCAGCTATAAATTTCAAAGGATTATTCTATTAGCAAAAGGTGGTTGCGGTAGTAAATAGCCAGGGAAGGACGGTTTTCCTTCGTCTCTTTATTTATTTATTTATTTATTTATTTATTTTCCCCCTTTTTTGAATAAAGTCAAGACGATTAACAAGCTGCGCGCGGACGTGTGGAAGGGAACGAGAGCGGTACAGTAATTGCAAAGGTGCGCTATTTTTGGGCAAACGCAACTTAATTAATAGGCGGAATTTTTCATTCTTGAATTGACTCGAGGGAAAGGAGAAATTTTTAGTCACTCCATACTTAAATATACTAGTAGTAAATTTTGATCAATTAATTAGATCGTCTAATAAAGTACGTTCACGGCCACGACTCAAATCTACTTAATTGTGTTCGTAAAAGTATGCTGCCGATATTAGATTTTTACTTTCATACTACCACCATTTTCGAATGAATTCATCCATTGAATTTGCAGTTAGTCATTAATTAAGCTCCATTAATTGCTCCGTTGATCGTAGATTCCTTCTTCTCGTCTTGATCGAGTAGATAGCATGCACAAACGTGTTTTACATAATGTGGATAGTTAGTAATACACGTTTTCACTACAATAGGATTTACGGTATATGTTTAAGTTGTGGCATTTATATATATATATATATATATATATATATATATATTATCCTCTTCCCATTTACCTAACTTAGAACTGCTCCATGTTTATTTTATGGAATATCGTACCATATATTGCTATGATTTGACAAAATTATAGCTTATACTTTCGTTCTAATCTGTCAGACTAATATACCCTTGTATTTTAGCATGGTAGCACCAAGTATGCCTCCACTGACTTTTCTGCTAAATCTAGTTGCATGACAATCAACTTAAAAGAATTTTTGGTTTGAACCGGCAAAAATATCCTTAGGGCCTGTTTGGTTTGAAGAAAATTAAGTGGAAAGAAAAATATAGAGGAAAGAAAATGAAAGAATTTTTTTTTTCCTTTGTTTGGTTGTTGGAGAAAATTTTGTGGAAAATTAAATTCTTAAAAAATATATTTAGTGTTTGATGTATAGAAAGAAAATTTAAAAAAAAATAAAAGTTATTATTTAAATATTTTTATCTATTTAATTAAAATTATAATATTAATTTTCTTGCCAAATAAAATTTTCATTTCACCTTTACGAATTCCATATGTCATCCTCATCTTATTGATTAGGCTACACCAATGTCATGTTATATCAGAGTTGTAGAAAATAAAAGTATACTAATAAAAATAAAATAAAAAACTATCCATACATCCGCCTCTGTTAACAATAGTACCAGCATCCATCTCCATCACCATTTCCCAACCTCTCTCCATCTTCCTCTAGTAAATCCATCTCTCCCTTCAGTCTTCCCTCACCAATCTATCTTCTTCTCTTCCATTCGAAACTAATTTATTCAAGACTCTGTAATTAATGGCTGAAGGGAGGCAAGCAAGGATCTAGAAAAGTTAGATCTAAAATAGTAGTTGTATCAAATACGAAAGAAGTGAGTTTTGATTTACAAAATTTTCGAATCTAGCAATGGGTGAAGAATAACGAGAAGGTGAGAGAGTAATTCAGGACTAATCCTTTCAAATTCGAAGTTGCTGGAGGTGGGCAGGTGGAGTCGTGGAGGTGTCGCAAAGCTTAATATCTGCGGCGGAAGGCATCCGCTGGCGTCTATGGGTTTCAGATGCTGTGGCGAGAATTTATTTGGCTAAATGAAGCAAAATTATTTGGGTGGACTGATGTCTATTCTTTACTGCCGTAATCATTTTAAAGATTAACGTCGCTAATTTTTGAATTTGTGTACTCAAAATCAAGACAATAGAAATGAATAGAAGCACGAAGAAGGGTGACTGAAGAAGAAGAAAGATCGAAGAAGAGCGACGACCGAAGAAGACGAAGCTCAAAGAAGAAGATGGATGAAGCAGTGATCGGGTCGAGCAACTTTTCGAATTTTCTTTCCTTTTCCTCTACTTTCTGTGAGGAAAACAGTGCTACGTATTTTTTCCAACATTTTTCTTTCTTATTTTCTTTACTCAATGTTTTCTCTTCAATCAAACGGACAAAATTTATTTTCCACCTCATTTTCTTTTCTTTCCTTACTACTTTCAACAAAACAAACAGACTCTTAAGTTTAACGTTCTATTCATATTCATCTTCAACCTCTTATTCATCTCTAAGTTTAATCCTATTATTCATTTGATTATATTGAGGCTGTGAGAGATGCTTGAGGCACAACCTCTTGATTTGGGGGCTTTTCTACGGGTGAAACCTCTTTCACTTTCTTTAGTGGCGAAGAAATGATTAAAAGGACACTCTTCTCGTTTAGTGAACAAATTGAGGCGGCGAAGGATTCTCTCCATCTTGGTTTTGAGATTAATAAATTATTCATCAAATATGCATCCGCTTATTGAATGCGTGTTTCATGGTTTTTTTTTTAGTTATTTTCATGGAATGCTTGTTTTTGTGCTTGAGAATAAGAATATTGACACTACTTTTGGTTTGAATCCTCATGTACCTTTTCAATACTTTATAGGGAGTTGTTGAATCAATATTATGAAATTGTCGACCATTAGTTGAGTAACACAATATGGCAGTTAGGTTGTTGATTCTCAAAGTATAATGGATGAAAAAAAAATCAATGTAGGTAGTTTAATCTCAAAGTATAATGGATGAATAAAATTCAATCTTAATCCACATACTAAGATTCACGTGCATGATGTCCATCTATACATCTATCTTCATTTGATACATGTGAATTGGGGGAAACCTAGCTACTATGGAGGTAGTGTGAAAGTATGGAGGATGGAAGGTGGTGGTGGGTGAATTTAGATTGAAAGAAAACCCTAGAAATGACTCAGTGAATTGTCAAACAGAGGAGGAATGATGCATGGACATCGTAGATGGAATTTGGGTCTCCAAACTTAGAGTCGGATTAAGTATAGGTAAGGTGACATCAATCTAGAATTCATATTAACATTAGTTATTAATTTATTATAATATATAAAGCATGTATTTTATGTTTTTTTTATGATAATGTTTTTCTTTGTTTAATTTAGGATAGGGATACATAGTTGAATTAAATTCATTTATAATTGGAGATGTAATTACCTTTCATTTTTCACAAGAATGGTGTAAATATCATTATAATATATAATGTTGAGACTTATAGTAACCTAAGCTACACTTGTGGCTTGCTTTGAACTTACACTGAGTGTGAGTCTTAGGTAGATATATATGCAGTATGCATGTGTGGGAAAATCTTGTTTGATCATTTGTGGTTGTACAAAGGAGTTATTATATCATCTTTTTTTTTACTAACTCTAATTTTTGGGAATTTAACTTTGTAATCCTTCCCGAACCATCTTACCCTTGATTAATCATCTCACACTTATCAAAAACCTAGTTGTTTTGCTTTCAATTCCTTAAAAACCCTTGAACTCTTTTTCCTTAACTGGTAATGGATCAACCTATAGACAGAGAGCCAACATTATTTCCTAAGACTGGTGGTAGATACGCCCTTGCTTGTAGTTGATCGAAAGTTAGTAATTTTCCTACACTACAACAATAATAGGATATAGTGATGCTATTTTTCCTACAACAACTCATCATCAATGTAATTAGGGGGAGATCATTGTTTTAGATCCATTTAAAATGCATATTTTTGTTTAATGAAGGCACTCTATGATGACTCTTTTTCCTATAATGATGATGAGGGCCATCATAATATCTTATCCCCATAAAAATCAAAAAACCCAACCAACAACTTGTCATTTCTTTCTTGATCCTTCCTTCATGCTCTCTACTATCGTTGTTTCGTATCCTTTATTGTTTTCCATTTCTAACCCTCCAAACCTCCATCTCACCCAAAATTCTCAAAAGTTTTTTCATTTTATGTTGAAATTTTAGGTAATATTTTTTGTTTTTCTTTGGTTTTGGTATGTGTTTGTTTGGTTATTATGTATTTTATAACTTTCATAAATTTCTTTGTAGGTCATAATTGAGGGAAAATTCAATATGTCTTAGGTTATAATGGAAGGTAATGTTTATTTTTTAATCTTTATTTTTTAAGTGAAATATTATATAAAGTTTTTCTCTAATGTTTGATTACATATATTGGAAGTCATCTCAGTTGCCACTAGCATGTCACCACTGTCTCCCTCCTTATTGCACTAAGTGTAGACTTATGTTAGTATTTTATTAATTTTTATGTTTGTGTCTACTCAATTAAATTTGATAATTTTATATAAATTGTTGGGTGGATGAATTTGTATTTATATGTACATTTGGACCTTAGCTACTTAATTATTTTGTGTGGATGACTTTCATTAATATAGCCATTTGTTGATTTTTTTTTGTGTGTGATGCTATATATATTTGTATGGCTAGTGATACATCATGCATGTTGAAATATAAAAGAATAGGTTAATAAATATTATTTTATAATATGATATTTTTATTGATATTTTAATTATTTAGTATTTCATACATATATGTATGACAATAAAATTGTGCCTACATTAGTATGATATATTATAGCTTGAAATATGTAAAATAAATATATTAATATAAAATAAAGAGAAAATAATTATTAGTAAATATATGATCAAATATTAATAAGTTAATATTTAATATATACTCTGATAATTAATATATTAATTAGTAAATATATATTATTTTTAAGTTTGATTATTAATTTAAAATAATAATAATTTATGATTAAAATAGTATAAATTATGTTATGGAAGGGGTGATAGACTTAGAATTATACTAGGAAAATATGTTTAAGTTTTAAGTTTGAATATGAATTTCAAATAATGATAGACTTATAGTTAGAATAAAATAAAATGGTGATATGATTTAAGTATGTTACAAATAAGTTAATAGAATTAACATAAATTTTAAAAAGTATTTATTTTATGATTAACTTAAATAATATTAATTATTAAATATAATATGTAAAATTAATATAATATATTAAGGTTAATGTGAAAATAAATTGTTTGCACAACTATTGTTAAACATTGTTAGGCATAATTGATATCTTGATGAGGCATCCAGTAGGGATGGAAATAAAGATCCCCTCAATATTTGTCTACACTTCCATCTCAATATGAGTGGAGTATTAACTTTTCTTGCTACAAATTAGATAGCTTAATATGATATATTAGTTAATTTTAATTATTTTGTTATATAATGTGTTTTAAGTTGCAGCTCCATCATATCCCACGGGTAAGAAATTAAAATCCGTTAACATACATGCGGAGTTCAAGGAGAATAATTATGTTATGTTCAACCTTCAATGGTCATCAAGATTTGATAAGGTGTGGAGGGATTGTTGGTTATAAAGGTGCATTATTTTTGAGTGACATAGGAAATAATATTGAGTAGTTGATCCCTATGTACTATGATGATTGGGAGTATGCACTACTATGGTAAAGGGAATAAACAATGGTTAAAAAAGGATGTATACATGGTAGGTTTGAACTACTGGCAAGTGTATTGTTATGTATACTATATAATACTATTCTAAAATTGTTGTATGAAGTCATAAAAAAGGCTTAAAAATTGTTGCTAGAGTATATATGATGGTTTTAGGTATAAAAAAAACCCTTATAAAGTAGCCTATGCATGGTAGTTATACACTATTATCATTGTATATACCTTTACCTAAAAGATATGTGTGTCATTGTGTAGGAGAATTTACCATGGTTTTACCATAGAACTGCCATATATATACTGACAATATATGATAGTTCTATGATATAATATCTATCTATTCTCCTTTTTTTTAATTAAAGTGAGGGATGCACTATTACCATACTATTTTATTTCCTATACAAAAACCTACACACTATTTCATTATCTGTGGAATTGATAAGAGTTATATTAGGTGGATATGACATGGAGAGTCACTTCTTAATGAACCTAGTGTGGTTAATCATGGTAATGTTCAAGTTGCAAATGACTTTTCTCACATAGAGGAGCTGAAAAATAATGTTGAAGAACATTTTAGACATTATCTAAAAATATTTGAAAAAATTGGTTAATGATTCGAATATGCCTTTGTACAATGGTTGTACTTACTTTATAAAATTATATGTCATGTTACAATTGTATAAATTGAAGGAGAATAATAAATGGAGCAATAAAAACTTTAATTCTCTTCTTGAGCTTTTGAAATAGATGTTGTCAGAGGATAATATACTTCCTCCCTGTACCTATGAAGCTAAGAAGTTTATTTTCTCTATGAATTTGAATTATTAAAAGAGTCATGCTTATCCTAACAATTGTATTTTATATCTTAATAAATATGCACTGTTAGATAGTTGTCCTTAGTGTCAAATGTCACGATACAAAAGGGGTAAGTTTAATAATAAGATATTGTAGTACTTTCCAATTATACCATGATTCTTATGCATGTTTTGTAATAAGAAAAATGTATAGAACCTTATATGGAATGTAAAAGGAAGGATTTCTAATGACAAGCTTAGACAATTGGTATATTCTCCTTAATGGAGGATGATTAATTATGTATACTGTAATTTTTGTTGTTAAGCTAGAAACCTACGATTTGCACTATGTTCAGACAAAATGAAACGTTTTAATGGGAAAGCTAACAAAAGTTTATAACCTATTATTCTAGTAATCTATAATCTTTCCCAATCATTATGCATGAAGTAGAAATGGATGATAATATCCTTACTTATATCTAATCCAAATCAATCAAGTTATGATATTGATGTTTATTTGGCTCTTTTTAATGAGGATTTAAAGTACATATGGGATCACAGATTTAAAGTAGTTGATGCACAGAGTCAAAGAGTCTTTTAACTAGAGAGCAATGTTAGTTTATGCCATAAGTGAATTTCATGCTTATGGTAATCTTTACAGTTATAGTGTGTACGGATACTATTCATGTTCTATTTATGAAGATAACAGAGACTTTTTCTAGCTACCGAAGAGTAGGAATACTGCTTATCTTGGACATTATATATTCTTGCCTACAAATCATCATTATCGTAGGCAAAAAAGCAAGAACTCTGAATCCTCTCATGGGATTTCAAGAAGCTTTACATATATCAAGTGTCAAAGATAATAATCATGTTTATGCATCAATGACATACTGTGGGGTGATATAGTGAATATGGTTATTGGAGTATACCATTTTTAGAGTTTTTGTTTCAAGTGCAAATGTTTTAACAATCAAAATGGGATTTGTACTAAGGAAGGTGGATTTATAAGAGTGAATCTTTCAAGGCTAGGTCATAAGTAGGACCCATTCATTGTCCTCACAAGGAAAACATGTAGTTTATTTCACTGACCTAACTGATAAACGATGGTCTGTTGTCTTGAATGCAAAAATGGGAAGAATACATACAAGGGAAAGAAGTTTTGACTACTAACTTACCTTTCATGTCCAACCATGATATCTACAAGTATGTAATCACCCTCGTCCAATGGAGGGAGTTCTGTACATAGAGGAATGTGAAGTACATAAGAACATATTATTATTAACTTTTTAGTATAATTATCACATACTTAGCTTATGATTCAAGCTAACATAATCTTTGTATTCAATGTAATAGGTGAATAGTGTCATGAACAAAACTAATGCATAGAAAAGTATTTACGCTCACAAGATAGTGCGTACAGGCAATAATGTAGCTAGAAAAGTATTGGTTACTAAATATTTTTACTTGACACAATAGGAGAAATAATGGATGGAGGAAGTAGAGCAAACTCAAACCCCACATGTACCCCTAGAGCAAGCTGATGTATGGATCTACACTAAGATAAAGAAGGTAAAGATTGCTAACAAACCAACTCTATAGATGGTTGAGAAAATTGTTGTAAGGTTCATACTATTTATTTTTACTTTGTATAATATGGTTATTTATCTCTAATCATTTTCTTACTAACAATAGAAGGGTTTGAGAAAGAACTTTCTAGCTAGTGCTTTCGATAAAAAAAGGCCTGGACACCCCTTTAACACACGCATTGGACACTCAATAGCACGGTGACCAATGTAGGACATATAATTGCGTGTTCATATTAATTATGATTAGCTATATACTTTAATACTAACATCATACTTTTTATTTTTGGTAGGTCTATCTATCCGTTGATATGCCTAAATATGATGAAAACAAGATTAATAAATTTAGGAAAGAATTATTATATGCTATTACAATTTTTTATGATTATTTTTTGTAGTATCATATGTGCTACTTAAATTTTTGGGACTTAGAGTGTACTTATGAACCAAATAGAATTTATATGCATGGTACATAATAAAAGTATAAAATCATTCATTTTAATGTAAACTTTATGAATTTTAGCTGCTTGTTTTGAATGTGTCAAGTGATAATGTTGGTTAAAGTATTTTGAAAATTGTGTAGTTTTTTCTTTGGCAAGAAATAATTTGGTATGACACGTTAAGTTCTATAAATAAAAATGAAAAAAAAAAGAGAATAAGCGACAATTTTATCTAATAATTGTGGTATAAGATGAATATATATATGGTGGTTCTTATATAATACTGATGCCTATTGTCTTCACAAAATTATATCATCGTTTGTAAGAGGAAATATACAAAGTTTGTCGATTAGACTCATTATATATATTGATATTTGAAGACACTTTATTTTTTTAATTTAAAGTGCAAGATATATTATGTCACCAAAACTTTTTTATCCAAATTTAATAAATTATACAATAAATTTCGAATCATATTATATAATTTATATGGCGATAGATTATACAAACACCTATACTACTTTTTTATTCTTTTCATAATACGTTGGATTATATTAAATTTAAGTTTGGTTCGATTTCAGAATTAAGTTTAGGTCAATTCTAGTTAAACCTTGGTTTTGGTTCAAGTCCAGTTGTTTCATATTTGAGTCGGTTTTCTATTACGGACTGATAATCCATGCGTGTTCAGATTGATCTGTTTGAACCATCATCGAATTTGATCAACTTTGCCGGGAATAAGGGAAACTATCAGGCTACGACAAGTCGACAAAGTTTTGTGGCCATATCTTCCAAAAGCATGGATGGCCAATGGCTGGTTAAAGATCAAAGGCCCGTGTCATGGACAGATGGGATGTATGACAGTTCAATCAAGGCATTCTTCAGTAAACGTGGGAATATATGGTTTTTCTGGCTCTACCTTTCACATCTGCTGCTGGTATAAGTATAACTGGTAAGTTAACTCATTCGGTAATTACCGTGTGAAATTTGTTGTACTGGTTGGTTGGAACAGAATTACAGTCACAGAGCTTCCGTATAAAGTCTCCGATGGCAATATACATTATTCTGCGAAGCTAATTAACTCTAGCTATAGAGTATGTCTGGTGAGCTACCTTCTGTCCAGTCAATCAATCTGTTGTGTATACGATTTGTATTACTTTTATTTCCTCTTCATTAGTCCTTTTTTTTTCTTTCTATCTTTTAGGAGATATTTCTTCGTTAGTAACTGTTTCGTTTTTCCCTCCCATTACCTCTGCCATTTCCCTCCGTCCCTTTGCCGCTACTTATATTTACCATCTGGATTCATACGCAGACATTTGTTTCTGCAGGCGCATATGAAAATTCAGCATTACGACGACAATAAAAATTTGTTGGATTATGATTGCATCTTTTTTTTGATAATTGGTGCTGCATAATAGATAAACACAAAGAGTTAAAAGACAAAGCAAAGAACCTCTTATTTAATCAGAGCCTAAACATTATGGATTACCACCTCCGACCGATAGAGAAACGATTTCCTACCGTTTTTGATTCAAAATCCAATTCTTATCTTTATAAGCATGAGTATCCAACCGCTGCAAACATCAACCTTATCAAACACTTTTCTATTTCTAAATTCTCAAATAGTATCCAAGATAGTAAAGAACGCCGCTTACCAAATCTCTCATCTCAATCTCTTATTGGAAGCTTCTATCCAAGCTATAGTGTTGTCTTCTACTGACTTAGGTGTTACCCAAGAGTACCTCATCCACTCACAAATCTCATACCACACATTGCCTGTCATAGAACAATGTAGAAAGAGATGATTGACCGTCTTCTGCTCGAAATTACACAGAGGACACAAGGCGTCCCTCGTATCGATGATACTCAATCTGGCTAACCTTTCCTTCATGTTGAGCTTTTATTGAATTGCAAACCATACTATGAGTTTAAATTGCTCCACATTAGATTAACTGCTTTAGTGGTCCTCTCATTTCCGACAAAAGACTGGTAGTGCGCCTGACAGTACGATCTTATTAAAAACATTCTAGTATCTTCGTGCTCCCAAACCACTGAATCTCGCTCGTCCTTTCTCAGATAATGCTGGTGGATCAAATCTTGCATCTACTTCACCTAGTTTTCTTCCCATCCGAAAAACTGCCTCCACCATCCAAGGTTCCAGTCCCACCTTGAGCCATCCCACTCTCCCATCTTTGCTACCTTCTTCTCTTTCTGCTCTGAAATCCTAAAGAGTCCAGGGAAAAGGTTCCTCAAGGGACCTTTCCTCGTCCAATCATCATGCCAAAATCTGACTCTATTATCATCCTCAATACTGATCTTTATTCCTGAACTTAGAGTGGGGCTTCCATTCCTTACTCCAATTATATCAACCTAAAGAGACCACCTTCTCCTTGAAGTAGTAATCTCAAAAGACCCTAAATTAACCCCAAATGAATAGAGGAGATAACTCTCTTCCATGAAGCACCTTCCATTGTACGGAATCTCCACCACCATTTGAACAGAAGAGCATTGTTTCTTAGGGCAATATCTCCCACACCCAACCTCCCAAATGATTTAGGCCTTTGGATCAAACTCCATTTGACTAGTGGTATCCCCTTCCTTTCCCCTTTCCCACTCCAAACAAAGCTTCTCTGAATGCTTATGATTTCCTTTACGACCCCTCTTGGTACTCTAAACAAACTCATATAATACATCGGAAGACTATTCAGCAAACTCTTAATATGGACTAATCTTCTAGCTCTTGACACAACTCTCGCCTTCCACCCAACTAACTTATGCTTTATCTTCTCAATCACTGGTTTCCAGACTTCTAACTTTCCTGCATTAGTCCCCAAAGGTAAACCAAGGTAATTTATAGGAAAGGAGCCGACTGTGCATTCCATAATCTCTGCCGCTTCTCTCTTAAAAACCTCATCCACTCCCAACCCGATAAGGACAAATTTGTTGTTATTGACTTGAAGACCCAATAATAAGAAGAAGCAATCAATCAGCCGTCTCCAGTTTCTAATGTTATCAACCGAAACTCTATAGAAGATCATCGTATCATCCGCGAACTGAAGATGAGTTACTTTCACGTTATCCCCAACCACCCTAATTCCTTGTAAAGAATTTTTTCCACTCCTCGCTTAATGAGTTGATTAAAGGCCTCAAGTGTTAACACAAAAAGGAAAGGTGAAATGGGATCATCTTGTCTCAACTCCCTTCCCATCTGAAATAGAGCTAAAGGAGACCCATTCACAAGGACAAAGACTCTTGACATAGAGATACACTCCTTAACCCATCCTTTGAATCTGAGGCCGAAGCCCATAATACCCATTATATTGTCCATGAACTCCCACTTAATACTATCATATGCCATTTGAAAGTCTAGCTTGATCATCAGTCCCTTCGTCCTACTCCGCCCCTTTGCCCACTGGACAACCTCGTTAGCAATCAATGCTCCATTAACTATACTCCTTCCTCCTATGAAAGTTGACTGCGAATTGCTCACCAGTTTATCAACCACCTGTTTCAACCTATGGGCAAGAATCTTTGCTATCACCTTATAAATAAATCCTAAAAAGCTAATAGGCCGAAATTGGCTAACTTCCTTCGCATCGTCCACTTTAAGAATCAAGGTGATCATCGTTGTATTTAGAGCAACCAGAAGTATGCTTAATCGAAAAAACTCCAGAACAGATTTGGTGAATTCCTCCCCAATAATTCCCCACATCTTCAGGATGAACCCCATGTTGTACCTGTCATACCCAGGTGCTTTTGAAGGATCACAAGACCACACTACTCTCCTAACATCCTCCCTACTAGGCATCTCCTCCAACTCCACTCCTTCCTCCCTGGAAAGCGTATGGAACCCATCGGTTGAGAGGCAAACTTCCGGTAGACCCACTTGCCTATATATTTCTGTGAAATACTCTGTAATGACCTTCTTCAGCTCTAACGGCTCTACAATTACCTTACCCTTCTCCACTAGCCTAAGAATAGTAGCTTTCTTCTTCCTCACTACTGTGACTGTATGAAAGTACCTTGTATTTCTGTCTCTCTCTTTGAATCCTCTAACCCTAGCCACCTACATCCAGTACGCTTCTTTCCTTCTATGCTACTTCCACAATTGGGATTGCAAGGCCGCTCTTCTAGCTGTAATTACTTCACTACTCAAGCTATCCGTATCAAACCCGTCGATCTTCTTCACCTCTTCTTCAAGACGATTGATTCTCGACTCAAAGTCTCCAAATACCTCTTTATCCCACTTTCTAAGTAAACCCTTCATCTCCTTGAATCTATTCTAGCAAGACCTATTGCATCTTGAAAATGATATTTAAATTGTAAGATGAAATAACGTAACTTTTATTGATATTTTTGGCCATGTATTGTATTGTATTTATTTATTTATTTGTAGCTATCTTATGATAGATTATGATAAATAAAAAAAGATTTTTTTCCTTAAAATAATGAGTTATAACAGGTGAAATAAAAAATATTAATCTCAAATAGTCAAAGGCAGCGTGGCTAAGGGGTTGCATGGTAGTTTAGAAGGAAGGTGACAAGTTTCATTTTCTAGAAAGTGAAAAAATGTCTTATTATTTAGTATAAGGAATGTAAAAAATTCAAAGGAAGAATTATTTGAAATTTTAAATTGCCTTGTATGCATAGGAAGTAAGTTCCTCAAGGTAAGGTTAGTAAGTAGAATTTACTGGGTTTTAAATTACCTAATAACTTTCAACTATTCTAAATTTTCACAAAATGCTATTATTTATTAGCAAATGATATTAATTATAATTTTTTATTTACTTCCTAAGTAATAAAAAAATAACCAAAATAAAGCATATTTCTCATATTTTCTAGAAAATATGTATAATATAGGTAACAAACACAAAATTAATTCCACGTAGAGCCGATAATATTATTTAGGAGCTTTTCACTTTATGCTTGGCGTAAGAAAGGGTGTTATTATTTAGAAAATTTTAAATTACTCCATAAAAGACAAAAGTCCTTATACACCAGTTAATTTTGCCATTTTCCCCTTCCCCCACCGGCAAATATTTGCATTCCACCCCCCACGCAATGGTAAATGGTGCCGTTTCCCACTCCCGTCAATGACAAATCGTGTCGTTCCCTATGGCTATGACAAACCATGCCATCCCCCTATGGAAAACCGTGTCGTTCCCCCCCTTTAGCAACGATAAAACTTGTCAGTCCCCTTCTCCTTGCACTAATTTTTTTTACCGTTCCCTCCTAATAATTTGTGTTATTGGCAACTTACCTCTTGCTGATGGAAATGTATGGTTCGACGTATTATAAGGAATGATTGTCCGTTATTTGAGGGAAAAAAATTTCTATAAGAAGAATCGATATGGTTGTTTCGATTTGTAGAGTTTGACCGTGTATATATAAAGGAACAACTTCAACATTTTCATTTTTCACAATTAAAATACATTTCGATATAAAATTTTCATTGGAAGGAAGAAGTCTTTGTTAAATCTTTTAGTATAATAATATATTATTTGTTTTAAACAGTTATAATTAATGAATTTGAAAGCCCTTCAAATTATGATGAATTTGGAACTCCAACAAGCTACAATGAGTTCAGAACTTCGATGAGTTGTGAAGATAAAGTCACAAATCCAACGTACTATGATGATGGATATACAATACCGATAAGCTATATATACACTGAGAAAATACAAATAGAATCTCTAAGTTGTAACTAAAACTTACACGAAGAGGTATATATTTTTTTTATTGTAAATTGTGTCCATGAATTTATCATGATGAAATTAATAATTATTTTTATTATGTTCTTATGGTAAACTCTTTTTTTTTCAGGATATGGATAATACATGTTTTACAACCCAAAATTATTAGATATTTTCATAACAAAACAAATATTTTGTAATTGTGACGAACTTATAACATGAGTCAAATAAATGGGTAGAGTTCATAAGATGATTTTTATCATCAAAGGTTCTAGAAAAGAAAATGGTGTAGGGGCAAACAGAGTCTCAATAAGTGCAACACAAGTTCGTACTAGACCTACAAATATTGAAGGTGCACATATTACAAGTTCTAAAAAAATAATTGTCCCTTTTTTATTATTGGTGTAGAAAATAATAATGATGGATAGAAAGTTGTATTTAAAAATGGGAGACACAATCACAAATTGGCAAATTATAAACACGGGCATGTTGTTCTAGGTAAGTTGGCTGAAAATGAAGCTCAATTTGTTGATGAGCTTATTACAGCTAACGTAAAGCCATGAAAAATTATACCGCTTCTTCAAAAATAATTTGAAGGAAATGTAAGTATGAGAAGACATATTTATAATGCCTGATAAAAACTTAATTCAGAAGAAATAGACGGTCAAATAATGTTACAACATGTTATGAGTATGTTGGTTGACATACATTATTTTCAATGGTATCGAAGTGAGTCAGAATTAAATGTAATAAGCAAACATCTATTTGCACATCCCGTATCTATTAATATTTTATGTGCATTTTTTTTGTTTTACAAATGGGTTGCATATATATGACAAATAGATATGGTATGCCCTTACTTGAAATTATTAGACTAACACCAACATAATTGAATTTCAACGTTGCATATGCATATATATCATCTAAAAAAGAGAAAAAATATTTGTGGGTACTTGAGAGATTAAAGACCTTAATGGATTCATCTATGCTTCCAACCATCATTATTACCGATAGGAAAATGACTCTAATTTCAGCTATGGAATGTATTTTTTCCACTTCAAGATATTTATTATGTAGGTTTCATGTTAATAAAAATGTGGAGGAAAGGTGCAAGAAAATCTCTGGTCGTTCATCATTTGCATATGGTTTTATCTCCCAATGGAAAATGTGATAGATGCCACGGATGAACAAACATACGAGGAATAACTGTTGTCATTAGAGGAATATTACAAAAGCATACCTACCTAATTTTGTATATAAAGACAAATTGGCTACAACCATACAAACAAAAAAAATTTATGCTTTCTTTGGTGACATGTTACATATATATCATATTACAACAAATAGCTATGAAAGTTATTTTATCTCCTACTATAATTGATTTTAAATATTTTCGCTAATAATGTAATATACTGATTTTTTTGACAACAGGGTTAAAGGTGCTTACGGATCTTTGAAGAGATTTTTGGAGACTTTAAGAGGCAGCTTCAACACCGTTCAAATAAATGCACACGTACCTTAAATTTCAACATGATGAGATTAAAGCATTACTTGAGAGATCTCAATTCAATACATCGCATTTTGCAACAAAGGTCCTTTACACCAATTTGAGAGGTCATGTTGTCGTATATGCAATGGAGTTAGTCAACAAAGAGTGTGAAAGAAGTAATTACGTAGGTATAGATGATCATTTATGTAGATGTTACATGCGGCGTATGTACGGGATACCATGTACATACGAGATTAATACATACATTGACAACTATATAGCAATCCCTCTCTCAACTATTCATCCGTTCTAGAAGAAACTAGACATAGATCAAATGATAAATCCACATGCACCTCAAGAGCTAATAGAAGTTTCATCCTATTTACTCTATACTTACATGGAAGCTATTATGAGCCAATAACCATAAATTCAAAATCAGTTGGTGAGAGAGATATTTAATATTGCTGCTCCACAAAGTACACCTCTTCAAGAGCCACCCGTATAATAGCATAAGGGTCACCGAAGAAACTCCACCAAAAGGGAACAATCTAGTTGGGAGTACACAGAACAACAATTTTTTGGTCGTTCAAGATCAACACAAGGTCATGGTCGTGGTCGGAGTCAAGGACGTTAATCGATATTTACATGCTTCGTTCAGACGTCTTTTGGCTAGAATTTGATTCTCATCATTATGATGTTCAGCTAAATATTCTTCTGTCATTGCCAATACATACTTGTGGGTTCTAGGAATATACTAACTCATATAGTTATGAGCCATGTCCTATGGGTATTGAGCCAGTGGTCCAAAAATATGTGATCCCAATATGTGTTAACGCCTCAAGAATCATTAGCTAAACATGTATGCATAAACAACCTTATGCTTCTTGAGGGAAGGACCTCCACACGTATTACTAGGGGGCTTGATAGGTTCCTTAGGGATTAATTGTGTATATGCAAATTGGAGTGTAACTCTATTCGGCATATACGATTCTACTTTCTCCAAATAGTGTAGAAAACCATAATATAATGCTATTGGATAATCCCTATATAAATTTGCTACTCCTTACGGATCTCAAATGACCTATTATAAAAAATTTAAACTAAATACAGCTATCACTAACATAATATAGCAAGAATTTGAATCCAAATAGCATATCTTTGATGCAAGCATAATATCAATCTTTACTCAAAAGTACTCTAGCATCTCCAATTGAGTATCAAATTTATGTCCATAAAACCACCTCATACAACAAGGATGGTTTGGATCATACTTGGATCGTTCCACTCCAAATCCCAGAAAGTGTTCATAAATCCAAGTCTGTTATAATATTCAGTTGTATCCAACTATGGAATATATATACCATAATTGTAACATTACCTGTAATAGAGTGACACATCCCGACATTTGAGCAGTGTCAGTTCTGGAAGCCATCCCAAGTTGTTGATAAATAAAATCAAGTGTGGTTTCTCCCCATACATAACCTTCAACCGGTCTTATATTTTGAAGAAAAAGGATATAGTATGGATTTACTTTATCAACCGACTTATCGATAAAAAATGATAGGCCAATCAACCATATTAAGTACCTGATCGCTTTTTCCTCATCCCCTAGCCAGTTTGATTTTCATACTTCTTATAGCCATTTAAATGGAAGCCCACCATTTCGAATGACTTCATTTACCTACATTTCCTCCATCCTAAACAAGGTAAGCATTGCACCAATCAATTGCCCACGTGTTTTAGCAATCATCTATAAATATAATGGATTACCATCAACTCGTAGCACTAATATGTGATGTATGTCCAAAAGGGTAATTGTCATCTCACCCCATGGAATATGAAAGCTATTAGTGTCTAGTTGCCATCTCTCAATAAATGTTGAAATAAGTGGCACGTTCGCATGCTCAAATGTGCAAGCTGGAAGGTTTGACAATCCTGTTTGGTGTATCAGATCAAACATCCTTTTATTTACACTTTCGAGAAAAGTTTTTAGAACCTCCTATTTGGTGTGAACTAGGATAACCATGATCATGAATATCTACACAAATAAAATGCCAAATATTTAATAATGCATATAATAAACATACCTTTCCTTACCATAAATCTAAAGTGGCATGATTGCCAAATCTTGGGATCAAACCAAGGATGATTGGACCTCCGGGACATAGCCCCAACAAATACCATTCATCCTTCAAGTGTATACCGCATTCATCTTCACCGGCATACCTATAGTCATCATGTCAATAATCGTCATTATCGTTGTCGTCGTCGTCGTCATCATCATCATTATCACACGCATATGTCGATGTCGATGACGATGGTTGCTCAATAATATGGGGTAATGATAATGCCAAATCCAATGATAATCTAGAACCACTAATAGCAGGTGGGTGAGCTGAAGATGATAGTACCCCCATATCAGGCTATTTAGCCAAGGTAAGAAAATCTACATATACTTTAGATAATGGAAAACCTTCGTACTCAGAACCTCCAACCCTTGAACCTTTGTACCCCTACCCTTGAACCTCCATACCCTTAATCTTCGTACCCTCAACCTCCAAACCCCCTACCCCCTAACCTCTATACCATAAACCTTCGTACCCTAAACCTCAAAACTCCGAACGCCCTACCCCGAACCTCCATATCCTGAATCTCCAAAAGATGAACCACTGTACCCTAAAATGCCAGCATCGGTCACAAATGATGGACAATCTGCATAGTCAGCAATGTTGGAATGGTAGAAGCTACATAACTAGACCTTGGTTGTTCTTGAGCTTCTACGTATTCTTATTGATGCTTCTTCTGGTTCTTGTTGGCTACCTTTTCTTTTTTTCTTTTTCTTTTTTTTAATCTCTACTGCATCCTTTGTTAAGACCTTTTTTCATAATTTTTAGACGAGACATTGGAGCAAGTTGTTCTGTACACATTCTATTATGTTGTGAAGATGTTGTCATAGGATGATCTTCAGTTCTATCTACTACTTTATCTTGTCTACGACTCATCTGAAATTCAATAATAAAATAAATCTATTATCCAATCAATATAATTAAAAAAAAGTCACCAATAACCACCATCATCACATAACAATATTTAACATATTTAATGTAAATATAAACAAATCTAATAAAAATCAAATCATATATAAATAATATAGTAACACAATTAACATAGTTTAATAGATATAGAAATATGAATAAAAAATTTAACTAAATGAACACTAATTAAAAAAATACAATTAATAAACATAACTATCCCTCCAAACAACAATTAGAAACCCTAGAAACCAGATAGATTTTGACAAGCTCATATTTAATTATAATAATAGAGCATAATTAATAGAGTATAAAAGATCTAAAAACATAATGAATAAATTTAACTGAATTAATCATAATTAAATTTTCATTCAACTACAAACATAATTGATAAATTGTAATTAATAAACATAATAGCAAATATAATTTTTTTCAAACATAATTAATATAGACTAATTACATTACCTAATTAATACATAATTATCAAACCTATCTATCCAACCAAAACTATCATCCACATCACGAACCATAGTTACTAATTAATAAACCATAAATCATACACATATGATAAAATTATCAATGAATATTTAATATTAATTAATATTATCATAATTATTACACATATATTTAAAAAACACACAATAATTGCAAACTTAGGACAAAATTTTATTACCTTTTACACTAATTAATGAGACAGAATTAAAAAGCCCGATATATCCAACCAAAACCATATTCCACATCACGAACCATAATTAATAAATCATAAATCATACACACAAAATAAAAATTATGAATTAATAATTAATATTAATTACTATTAACATAATTATTACACACATATTTAACAAAACACAATAATTAATAAATACAATAATCGCAAACCAAGAACAAAATTATATTAGTTTGCACTAATTAATGAGATAGATTTAAAAAACTTGATCTATCCAACCAAAACTATATTCTACATCACGAACCATAATTACTTATTAATAAACCATATATCATACAAACATAATAAAAATTATTAATAAGTATTTAATTTTTATTAACACTAATATAATTATTAGACATATATTTAACAAAACACAATACTCACAAACCTAGGATAAAATTTTATTAATTTTTACACTAATAAATGAGACAGAATTAACAAACCCGATTAACAAACCATAAATCATAATAATAATAATTATCAATTAATATTTACTTATTACACACCCCAAACCGAGCGACCAAAACAACTATTTCCTACCACCACCCACCGATGATTTTCGTCGTTGCCCCCTTCCCCAAGAGCCTTTTTTGCCGTGTTTTTTCGCCATTGCTCCCCACCCCTCGCTAGCTAGAATAGTCATTGCCCCCATCCTCTGTAGGAAAAAATTGTCATTCCAAGCCTTTCCTCGCTAGCAAAAATCGTCGTTACTTCCTCCATACTTAAAAGAAAAAAAATTACCAACGTATAGATCATATAATTTATAACATAAAGAAAATAAAATCAAACACTTATCTTAGATCGGTTCAGAAAGAGGGAGTAAGGTGAGGAAGTGAGGTTGAGGGAGAGTTGAAAATGAGAGAGACGAGATAGAGAAGACAGATAAGAGACATAAATAATGTGTCATGAGGGGTAGGGGTAGTTGAGGAAAAAAATTATTTTCTACATAGTAAATTTGTTTTTCTAAATAAAAGCTATGCATAGGAAAATAGGCGGAAGGCATATCTTTCTACGACTCCCCTCTCCCTCCCACCGGAGCAAGGCTTACTAGAACTATGTCAAAATATAATTTTGGATAAATTTTAGTTAGATAATATGTTGTTTTTATCTAATTTTACTTATGCATTATAGTTTTTAAATAATTCTATTTAGATATAATGTATTTTAAAATCAATGTTCAGTTTAATACTATCATGTTTGTGTTTGTGAATTTAGGTTAGCTTGATGATGATGACGATTTAACACTATATATTATTTACTAATTTAAATTGAAAAAATATGAATAGTTTAATTATTATTTTTTTTGAATTTTGTAGAGTGCTTTTAAAATACTAAATAATACTAAAATCTAGAAAGATTTTAGAAAGAAAAAACTAAGAATTTCCAGCAAAAATATTTTTATTTTTAGAATATTTCCATTCATATTAAAATATATGTAATTTCAAAAAAATATTATTGTAATATAAAACTAAAATCATTATTAAGATGGTATTTAAGTGAAAAATAAACTTTCATACACATGAGACAAATAAAATTATTTCAAACACAAGATATATTAGTGAAATTAGACCAAATATTATGATATCATGATAATAATTGAAACTCAACATGTAATTTTCTTTTCTTTTGCTATTTTGTTAGCACATATGTTCTTACTCTCGGTTTGTTGTATTAACACTTTGATATTGATTTATTTTGTTGCTAAATATCTTTCTTGGTTATGGCCTTATGGGTATATATGTTTGTTAGGGGATTTGATATATTCCAACTAATTGGGATGTTTCATTTAAATGAAGATTGTAACAACCCAAATTTTACTACTAAAAAAATTTATTTTACTAAGGAAACATATTAACAAAATATCTGAATATTACCACCGTAATATATACAAGCCTGGCTTACCAAACCATCATTATGCCAATCACAAGGCAAAATAGTTAGAATGTAAAACATGATAGATAAGAAATGAGATTAACTTCATAAATATGAATATAAGTTGGAGATTAACTCCGATTGCAATATATAAAATACAGATAAAAGGATACCATGGATCTAAAAGTCCAAAAAGGTATTCCGGTAAATTATCATATGTATAGCACGACTCTATGCCTAAAATCTCTAATATAGAAAGTCACTCCACTCCATACAAAGCATCATAATCTACGAAATTATCCAGTGGATCCTCATTGATTTGCACATAGACATCCTGACTGTCTTCTAGTGGGAATGAGAAATAACAATGAAAAAAATGGTCAGTATGCTACGTACTGAACAAGTTGACCTTGCAGTCGAGTGAAGGGGAGGTATAAAGAGAATAAGCATATGCTTGTTAATGTGAAAAATATAAGGAAAATACTGAATCCAATTCACATTAACATATTTCATTCTGTTATTTATATTAAATTTAGGGACCTCACTATTAAATAAGTTGAATGGTTTGAAGTATCTCTCAAGGAAAAATACACCTGAGCTACTATTATCATTCGGTAGAACGGATCCAATACCTCTCAAGGAAAAACACACATAAATGTTATTCTTAAATTGATAGAACTGTTTGAAGCACCTCTCAAGGACAACACTCCCTTAGCTACTATGATCGTCTGGTGGAATGAACCCAACATCTCGGTCCTAAATCACATAATATTTCACTTTACATGATTATTGTCTTATTCATTAGTACTTATAACTTAATCATATTCTCATTCACATTGAGTATCGGGTCTCACTATTCTTCATCTAGTAGAATGGACTAATGCACCTCTTAGGGAAAAACATACTCAGGCCACTATTAGCATTTGGATAAACAGATCCATATAAACATATTGGCTCAACTAATGTGATATTAAACTTTAAATGATTAGTATATTATTCAGGGTTGATTATGCAAGGTCATCTTACAAGACTCATATAATTATGCATGTCGTAAATTGATAAACACATAAACATAACCACTCAATTATCAAGCCATCCTCAAATACCAGAATATTATGAATATAATTCTTAGCATATTTTATATCTCCTCTAAAAATACCAAAATTTCATTTTTAAACTTAATGGACTAAAACACCCTTTGTTTATCGAAACCTCAAAATATCATATTAGGTAACTAGTATTTTACTCAATCCATCATTTAATCCCATTACTTATGGAATATTAGATAACACTCTAAAAACTTATAAGGAAAAGATTATTTTCCATACTATCATCAAATGACCATAATGTTCTCACAATAATCATATTTTTTCAAAGGCCTCATGAATCACAATATCAATACATATCAATCCTCAATATCCATATGAGATACGTAGCTCCAAGAGTATATACATAAATAACACTTATTAACATCATACCCAAATACACTTTCACATTTTCCTACTTTTTACGATATCATATAATAACATGATCATAATTAGTATTATTCACATAACATTATAAAAAAGATATGCAGATAAGCGTAACTATGACATATATCTTTATGAATAAGGACATTAGGTTCTAAGCATAAAATCCTAAACCATATCTTATGAGATAACCAAATTATTACCTACGAAAACAAGGATAGTTCATAATTAGAACTTAAGAATAAGAATCAAGGAAAAAGTTAAGGTAAATGAGGGTAAAAATGAAAATAGCCCAAATAAGTGGAAATCCCGAGTTATGTAGACATATGGTGGAAGTTAGGGTGGTGCTTAAGTGGTGTTATGGTGGTTTTTATGTGGAGGTCGTGTTTATAAGGGAGCATGACTATTCCATAGGAAGGTAATGATTGTGGAATGTAAAGCATGCATGGGTTAAGAGCTAGGATGGCCCATAGGGCGTGGCATAGGAGATTTGCATGATCATGCAAGAAGTGCACATGTAGGAATGAGGTGTGCATAACTATGCGCGAAATCATGCGTGAGCACGCATGGTTTTGAGCCTAACTTCTATGAAAGGACAAGGATGGGGCATGCAAGGTATTACCCCTAAATGGACAAAGAAATAGAGCACAACAAAAAGAGGGAGGGAGGAGGGATTACGGTGGTGATGATCGGTGAAGATGAGAGGGAATGATGAGGTGGTAGTGGTGGTTGGTTTCATAGTGAAATGGTGGTGGTTGATTGTGGCATTTGGCATGGTGATGGTTGTTCAATGAAAAAAATAAAGCAATAAAGGAAGAAGAAGGTTGTTTTGAGGTTGCTTGAAAGAGATAAAGGGAGACGGGGTAAGTTGGTTGAGTAATAAATTAGGCAAGATTGAGTGAGGTGTGTATATGTGTGTGTATGATGCTTTCATGGTTGGGGTCGATCAGAAGAGGAGGAGAAGGGTAGGGTACAGACAATTAGGGCATAATTTTTCAACAAGACCCATTGTGCAGGATATGGGTGATGATGTGCTGATAGGGTAAGGTGTAGGTGAAGTCTTGGTAAAGCATGATAGAGGGTATGGTCGGGAAAGATTTCATGCAAGAGGAAGGAGAAAAGAAAGGAAAAGGAGATTGAGATAGTGGGGAAGAAAAAGGAAAAGAAAAGGAAAAAGAGAAAAGAAAATGGAAAAGAATAAATAGAGTAATGGTTAAGATTAGATTAAAATTGTGATTAGCTAAATTATGTAAGATTAAAATATAAATTCTACAGGATTAATATTAGGTTAAAAAAAAATAATTTACCCAGAATAAAGATTAATATTAGATTAAGATTTTAGATTAAGGAGTTAGGGTAAGACAAGAATATCAATTTATCGATATTAAAATTGGGTTAAGGTATTAATTACTCGGGATTAAGTTTAGCAATATTTTAGGGCATTACAAAGATACTCTTTTAATCCTTAAATGAGCTATGAAGGTTAATTTAGAGTTGGTGAAACTATAAAACTATTACAATAGAAAAAATGGATAAAATGATTCAAACATGAGACATTTTCTACTCATATTAATTTCAATTAAAGAATAATTGTTGAAAAACATTATATATTTAGTATTCTTTTATTCTAAAGTATAAGTATGATAGAATTAATTACATTGGTAGGTAGCCATAAGAGAAACCAATTATTTAATAAGATATTAAAGCAATATTTTTGGCCATTCAAAAATTGATGATATGGTTGTAGCAAGAAATATAGTAGGATAATATAGATATACTCCATTTAATTACCTTAACATGTTGTCCAACTTTTTTTGGGTACCATGTATTTTCAACATTTCAAATTAAGTACCTTATATTCCAATCTAGTTTCACTTTGATATCTAAATAGTAAAAATAAACTATATTTTTGGTAAATTTAGGTGTCAAACATAAACTAAATTGAAATGTAATATGTGAATGTGAATATACCTAAGTGGAATTGTTGAAAGCATAGGATACCAAAAAAATATTAGTTCAAATATCAATGTACCTAAATTAAATTTATCATAAACTTTGTCATAATATTTTACAAGTATACCATATTTTTTATAATCTTACTTTAATACCCCCAATATTTTCAATTTTTATCATTTATGCTAATTATATACTAAAAATAGTAACAAATTATAAAAAAACAAGAACATATTATAATAAATATAAAATAATATAAAAAAAATTATAAATATTGGAAAAAATTATAAAATATTATAAAATTTTGGAAATTATAGAAAATTATAAAAAATTTAAAAATAAAAATATTTGAGAAGTTTTATACATTTTTGGTATTGTTTTAGATAATCAAAAAATATTTTTACTAGCTTTTTCATAGTTTACACTTTCTTATAATTTTCTTAGATTTTTATTATACAATTAAAGTAAAAGTTACATATATGATAACAAATTACAATGCAAGAGCATCTAAGTAATATTTTTTAAAATATTACTTATTAATTTTAAAGTAAATTTAAAAGAGTATTTTAGTCCCAATTTTTTTTTTAAAAAAAGGTATGATGTATTCTCAATTGTGATGAAAATATCGTTCTTGGTATGTTTGTCGTATTATTTATGCCACAAAAAATTCGAGCTAAGTTCTTTATTTAATAAAAAAAATAGTTATATCAATTTTTATCATGATGTGTTAGCTAAATTATGTATACTACATATTGTGACAATTGAACACTATGACAAATAATTTCTCACTGTACCCTAAAAAGAAAATAATTGTCAGCTATGGCTAAAATCTAGTGCAGCAAACACTAAGATATATGAATCATTTATGATAGCAAATGGGGGGGACACAATTATATCTATGCTTTACTTTTAGACTAATAAGAAACCTCCCCAAAATTTTCCTTGTTCTTTAAACAGTGTATTTATTTATTATTTTACCCTTTTATTTCAATTTTCCATCATAAATGATTATTGAGGTCCACCTCTTGAAAATTTTTAAATTGTTGAGTGGGTTACTTCTTTAACACTTGTATATTCATCTCACTATTTTCGGATAAAGAATAATTTACAAGTTGGCCAAATATCTTATAATTCCTATTATCATCAATATTCAATAAGCAATTTAAATAAGTAATTTTTAGAATTTTTGTACTGCTACTATTCACAAAAATATAAAAAAATATATTTTTTTAAAATAATGGTATAGTACAATATTTTCTTAAATGTTACATTTCCTTAAATAAGTTATCACTTTTTTTCCTTTTTTTAAAAAAATTATTATCATAAATGTTTGAGCACCTATGCATACACTTTTTTTAATGCTTGAGGGTTTATGTAATGCTCTAAAATTTACTACTATTTTATTTTTTGCAGAAGCATGATTATAAGAGAGTGGGTGTTTCTGCCACATACAACATAAAGACGCTATAGATATGAGTTTTAATATTGACAATTTGATAGCATATTACATAAAAACATATATTAAAAATGTGTAGCGTGCATCGTGGGAGAGAGTTTTGACAACTAATTTTCTAAAAAATCATTGTCAATTATGGAATTTTAATGTAGTATTTATTTTGTTGAACTTTTTACAACTATTTTTTGAAAAAACCATTATTAGAATTTTCGGTTATAATAACAATTTTATCCTTTAACAATTATTAAAAGTGTAACATTATATTCCCCCATAATGAACAATTGCATGCATTCTTCTTCATTCTCAACTAAAAATAACTAATCCCTATTCTCTATCAACCTCATTGTGCTAAACTTTCATTGCATAAAACTTTGGTCATTCTTCTACCATTTTTGGTTTTTCTCTTCTCTAGTCATTCTCTATTACTATTTTTTTGGTGCTCAGCCTCATCCATCATTACCACCATCAAAATCATGTGTCTCTTCAATTGCGGATAGTTTCTTCTTCAATGTTGTCTTCCATCATTAAGTATCCTCCCTTATCCTTCATTTCCCACATCATTGGTCATTTGGTCAGCATTTACTCTTTAGGTAAGCATTAAGGATAGTTTCCCTTTTTCATTACGCACCAATTTCTCTCTAATTTTGGAAATTTGGTAATGAAAAATAGTTATTTTTTTCTCACTACTTCCTCATTGTTGGTCTGATTTACTTGTGTTTTTTTTATAATTTCAAGTGTTTCTTGTTAATGGTTGTTGGTCTCACCTTGTTTCTCATTGTTGTTGTTTTATTGTAATTTTTCATTTTGGTGCTTGTTAATCGATGTTGATTGTTGCAATTTGGTCAGCCATTATTTCTATAGTAAAATATTCCTTAATTATGGTTTTCTCTTCTTTGAGCTCTACTTTTTCTAGTGATGTAGGTCAAATAGGTGAGGGTCTTTCTTTTTTGGTGGCTAGATCAACTAGTGGTTAGGATGAGCTTTGATTTTGGTTAGATTGAATCAATTTTAGCCTTGTTATGTTGCTTTGTTTTGTTGTTGTTACTTGTTGTGTTTCTTTTTTGTTGCTGGTTTGCTTTGTTTTGTTGTTTAGAGGCTTAAGGAAGGGTAGGGATCATGCACTACCTAGTATATGTAGATCTTGCTTTTCATTTTAGGGAAGAGGTTCAAAGCATGGATAGTAATTTATAGGTTTTGAGTAATATTGTTTGAATAAGGAATGGTTTGTATGTATGGAACATGATTTAGTATAGGAGCTAATTTAATTGTGTGATTGGTTAGGACATGATGTAATATAGTTTGGCCTCATTTGTTGGGGGATTTTGTAGAATGTTAGAGTTGAGAAGAGTAAGAGAATAAAGTAGATAATAAGATTGAGTGGTTATTCCCCTTTTTATATGTAGTAAGATGCTTCTCTAACCCGATACATACTCTCCACCATAATTTTGTATCTCTCCCTATAAGTATCTTAGGAGATATATAGTCTGGTTACATGAGGAGGTAGGTCATGTGATGAAGAGAGGTTTGTACTTGATAATTATATTTTATGTCCTATTTTTATAGTGTTAATCCTCTTCACTTTGCATTAATTTTCCTATGAAAAGCTAATTTAACCTCTCTTAAATCATATGTACTCATTTGGCATCAACCATAAAGAAAAGGAGAAAAATAAGGTGTTTGGAGAATTTTATAGGCTAAAAGGTTGAGTTAGATTTCACATATCAAGTGATAGAAATAACCTTTGATATTTCAACCATAAATTTTTCATACAAAATTTAATTGAGGTGATTCAATTTGAATTGAAAATACAAGAGAAATATGTACAACTTTTATGTTTAACATTGTTCTTAAATCATACTCCCTCAAGGTTAAAATGGAGCCAGCATTCAATGTTTTCAAATATACCACTCCTAGTTGACACAAACTAGTCAATTGGTCCCTCTAATTAGCTATAGTGGTATCAACCGACTATGCAAAACTTCATAAATCTTTTAAAAATCATATCTTATATTCAACACTAATCTATTGCATAATTTTAAGTTCAAATAAACCTTCTTCACACATATAAGCATCATTTAGTCAAAAAGAAAATGTGAATTTCTATCTCTATCATTAGATCTATAAATTAGGGTTCTTCATTCATCTACTTCTATTAATATTCATCATTTCCTACAATTTGTGGTTTTATTCATCCAATTGATTCATAATTTCATCAATTCCACCTTTCTAAACCCCTAATTTTTTATCCTTCATGCTTAAAATTCCGCAAGATATCCACCAAATTAAGCCAACATTTAACTGGTCAAACGAGTTGCTACACAGGAAAGAAGAAAACATCTAAGAACACTAATCAATTGGTTTGAATTCACCAATTGACTTTTCTTATTGAGATTTTCACCCCAATAATGGTTTTGTTATTATTGTTTTTTTACCTTGTATGGATTTCCACACATAAGTAAATATATGGAGGATCAAAACAACTTAGTGCTCAATGGTTTTCAAAGACAAGATCCCCACACTAATGTATGTTACTTGTGAATGAGGAATTACCCTAAATTTGTATAGGAAACCAATGATAGTCTTTAATTACCTTAGAAAAATTCTTACATTTTTAACTATAGATCCCTATATTATTGTCATTATCTCAACAAGAAGCCTCTCCAACTTTAGACGTCTCAAGTGTAGAAAAAATGGACAAGCCTTTTAAAGCTTTAACAAATGAGAAGAATCAACTTATACATAGTTAATTATGCTTACATAGTATATTAGAAGACAATGAGAGTCAAACCTTAATTATGGAGAAATACTTGGGATTTACGATTAATATTCTTAATCAATTAGAGGCATAAGAAGAGCTTCTTAACACTTAAATACCAAATTCTAGTGGAAGTTATGAGTCTGATTATACCAATTCCACATGTAATGATAAGATCATTGAAGAGATCCTAATGGATCATATTGAGAAACATGATCAAATGGGAGAAGAACCCATAATAGTAGAAGAACAAATTTAACAAAATAAGGAGTAAGCAAAATAAAAGAAACATATGAATGACACTATCACTTTCATTTACTGTGGGCGATCTTTGGACTTATGCTCCCTTATTTAGCTCAGATATGAGCATGAATCTTGTGCTAAACCTTCAAGCCACTTTTTTTTTCAAAGATCATTTTGCATGTTTTCCCTCAATTAGTAGCCTGTATGGATCCAAGAGTGAAGAGAGTAATCAAATCATCTTAGATACATCTAATGAAAAGCGAGATGATCTAAATGAGAAATTATGCTAGAAATATGTGCTAAAACACTTTGATCTAGGATAATATGTTCCTACTTTGAAAGATAACCCACCATAAATTTACACTACATAAAACATTCTCTCTTTTCATAGATACCTAAGTCTCATTATAGGCAATTTTCTTTCTTGTTAGGTTAAATATTTTATTGAAACTATTATTATGCCTTTTGGTACCTTCCAGAATATAGATGATCAAAAAGATGAGGGATTTTGTGAAGTATTTCCTAAGTGGACCAAAGAACCTTGAGATGATTTGAGCATAATCACGTTAGGCTGAAGACATTAAAACAAATGTTACTTGGGAGGTAACCCACTAAGGTAAGAGAGATTTCTACCCTTTACTAGTTTTATATGTGTTCTTGATGCTGAAGTCATATATTGATTGCTATATTTATCTATATATAAAGGATAATGTGTGATTTAAGTGTGGGGAAGTGAGTGTGTTTTATGTACATTTTACATATTTCTCATATTTTTTGACACCCCCCAAAATAAGAAATCATGTAAATTTTTGGTGTGTTTTGAGTTTTAGGAGCCCTTAGATAGTCTATGATGATGTTATATATTCTAAGATTATGACTACTAGAGGATCACAAGATAAGGATGACATCAATTGAGTTTTTTGATGTTAATTTTTTTCATAGGTAATAAATATTTAGGTGATGAGATGCGGAAGAGATAAGAAAATTCTATGAATTTTGAGTATATTGAAAGAGATTCATGCATGACATTAAGTGAGCTTTTGAGCTATAATGTACTTTCTTTTTATAATTAATTCACATAAACATTTTAATATTTCATTGTTTTGTTATCATTTCTAAACCTTATTTATTCTTTAATTTGATTAATTGATTATCATATACATGTTAATGGACTCAAAATATTACTAAAATTTATTCATGTACTAATCAAAGAACCACTCTAGTTGAGGAAATGATAAAGATAACTGAAGATTTACTACCATATAGATGAATAACCTTATACCCCACTTTTTTGTACACAAGATGTGCACCCTTTAGTTAACCCTTTGAGCCTTTTACATTAGCCTTATTCATTTCATCACCTACATTATTCCTAACCCTGTAGCTTAAAACACATACTGACCCTTATTCTAAAATGTAGTAGAAATCATTTTAAGACATATAAATGTGGTTCAAGGTTACAAGTGAGGGAAGTTTAATGAGAATTTAAAAGTGTGAGGGTTTCAAGATTGAAAAAATAACAAAAAAAAAGAGACTTGAGGTACGAATGTGGAAATCAAGGGAAGGAATGATCAACCATTAAATCTTTATATTGGGTAGGATGGAGCAAAAAATGCACCTATTTTGGTGAATCATGGCTCATGTGTAAAAATGAATAAAAAAAATCTAGCTTATCTACTTTCATATATTTCAAAAGATAAGTGATGAAAATGATGTGAAGGCTTAACATGATGATGGAATATGGCCTATGTGATGCTAAATGATATATTGTGATGACACCTTAATGAATTTGAAATTGTGAAGTCTCTACTATATTTTAAGATAAATTTTTTTATTCCTTCTTTCACTTTTATTATTCAAACCCTTAAACCTAGCCCCACTACAAACCCTTTTGATTATTTATTTTATTTTTGAGATAGGTAACATTGTTCTAATATAGATTAATCATATGAGTTAAGCATAAGTTTATGTCCATTCAAAAAGAACTGGGTATCTTTCATGAGGTTTCATCCATATAAATATAAGACTTTATTCTTATTATATGTGAGCTACCTGTTATACATTTATCTTAGTCAAATTATTTCTCACATACTTGAGTGAATGTGCTTACATAATTTATCCTTGATTTTGGGAGAAGAAAAAAGAGTATAACCCTTTTAAAGATGATTCAATACTTGTTGTGAATGCTTGCCTTCTATGCTTCACTAATGTTTCCTTCATAATTTCTATATTAATGTGTAAACCATATGATTGAAATGATGTTTGAAAAATTCGTTGTATGGAGTCTTAGTTGAGTGCTAATCATGAATTTCATGAAAGTAAGGGATTTTTGAGAAAATCAGCTAAATTATTAGAGTTTAGTTTGGTTTTTATTTTAGTCTTTTGGTTTTTTTTTATACTAAGGAACTACCAAAAGCTAAGTATGAGGGAGTTTGATAAGTGCATTTTATGTCCTATTTTTATGGTATTAATCCTCTTCACTTTGAATTACTTTTCCTCTAGTCAATTTAACATCTTTTAAACCATAAGTACTCATTTATATCAATCATGAATAAAGGAAGTAAAAATGAGGTGATTCAAAAATTTTACAAGGTAAAAGATCAAATCAAATTTTCCATATGAATTGATAGAAATAACCTTTGGTATTTCAAGAATAACTTTTCATACAAGCTTTGATTTTGGTTATTTAAGTTGAGTGAAAAATATAAGATAAAGAGCTACAACTTTTAAGTTTACTAGTTTTATTGATTTACATTGCATTATGGTAAAATTTATCCAAAAGTTTAAATTATTAAACAAACCAAAAGAATACTAGAAAACATCAAACCATTTGACTAGTGGACATAAACTAGTTGATCGATGCCTGTAACTAGACACGGCAGTGTCAAACAATTATGCTACACTTCATAAATTTTTTCTAAATCATATCCTATATCATCTTTTCCATTAACTTATTGTAATATTTTAAGCCAAAATAAACTATCTTTACACATAAATAAACATTATTAACTAAAGGTTAAGAATTTTTGCCTTTATCATTAGGTCTCCAATTTAAGGCTCTTCATTTATTTGCCTCTGTTAATATTCATCAATTCCTTCAATATTTGGTTTTATGTGTTCAATTGATTGACAATTTTACTAATTCCACATTTTCAAAGCCTTGATTTGTAGCTTTCATGCTTAAATTTACATAAGACATCCACTAAATGAAGTTGACACCTAACAAATTGAATACATTGCTTCATGAGAAAGAAGATGACATCTAAGCACACCAATCAACTGGTCCACCTTCACTAATCAACTTGTCTTGATAAGTTTTTTCACCCTGATTATGTTTTTGGTATTTTCTTTTCCCACCTTCTTATGTACTTTTTGTAATAAATTTTTACATGATGAGTGGCTAAATTTTTTTAGGGATGAGATTGAAATCCTAGATTATGTCTAAAAGTTTTAATAATATTTTCTATATTTTTTTCTAATTATTATGAGATTTCGATTTGACTCTATTTTAATTTCTACTATTTATATGTGTGATTTTATTAAGTATGATTTATATGATATATGCATCATTTTGTCTTCCTTATAGTAAAAATATATAGGACTACATGATTGCTATAATTCATATGTATAAATTATATATAGGTTAAATAAACATTCACTTAATAGTTATGTGATTCTAACTATAGTAGTGAAATATTTAGATACGTGTAGGTTAAATGTGGAAAATAAACTAGACATGCTAATAGTATTAGGTTGCATACTTAAATCGGTATCTTTCCACTTCTGCTTAATGCTTTAGATCTAATTAAATATTGGGCACACTGTTATGACTATACTGTTAGAATTCACTAAGATTTAATATTTGTACTGATTCGTATTAATGACTTTAGTGAAGTAATATAAGGTTTATAGACCCACCAGTGGCTTATAACTTGACTAATTTTATTTCTTGTGACTAAGAGGTGACATAGGAATTATTTTCTTTATCTTGATCTAATCTAGTGGTGAAAATTGTCTATCTAGCATATTCTTCATATTTGTATTCATTCACATTTTCTTATTTTTTATTGGTTTATACTTTTAATCTACCTATAATTATGTTTTTCTTATTATATATTTTTTTGTGATTTAGCGTCTTTTATTTTATTATTTTTATGCTAGCTAGACTTAAGTGATTCCTCTCAACTTATAGCCTATCATGATACCTATTTTTATGAATACTACAATTGAAAAAATGAGGATTTAAATTACATTCCCACTATGGCCACATCAGTACTTAGATTCCTATGTGTTCATATTGTATTGCTTATTATTTACCTAACATTAGATAAAGACATGGATAGTGGTTAAGACTAGGTATATGAAATTGTTCCTCACTAATGTTTCACATCCAAGATTTATTGAGGGTGTGTGTCTCACAAGACATTATGGCTAAATAGCTATGGAGTTTATTATAAATGACGATATATGGAAGATTTGGCAAAAGTTATTACTGAGATATTATGATAGCAAGATGGATGAGCCCTCTCATCTTGAAGTGGGGAAATATATTATTTTTCAAGAGGAGTGGACTTAAAAAGTGATAGTTGAGCTTGAAGGGACTTTAAGATGGTTAGGAGTACCTGATGAGATTTTAGGAGTTGCTCTTAGTGAGGTGTTTGGGCCCCATTTTAGCCCCATCAGGTTTATATAAATGATCATTTTGAGGTGATATATATCAAATCATGAAAAAAAATCCAAAATTAAAGATCTAAAAAATAAGGTAAAGAAAGCAATGAAGGCAATTATATGGCATTCTAATATATGATATGTGTGCTTATTATTTTAAATACATAATTTTGTAGATATGCATTGAAATTTTGATATGTCGGGACATTGTTTTAGTTTATTTATAGAGATTTTGCACTAAATAATTTATTGATATTTTGTAGGGACATGATAAATAAAGTTGATAAGGATAGTAGTGGTGAAGAAGAGAAGAGAAGAGCCATAGATAGTGACATATTTGAGAATACAATGGAACACTAAAAATATTCTTGTCAAAAAGTATGCCGATGTATTTCTTACATACATGGCACTGGTAACTCATAATTGTGTTCCTATAAGTATGTTAAACTAGAAATAAGTAAAAAAAAGGTAGCAAGAAGCATATGTGACAAGAATTCACGGTAGGTATAATGGTTTACTTACTCCATATATAGTATGTTAATTATTTTTAGGTTTAACAAGTTAATTTTAAAATGGTTATGTGTCTATCCTATCTCTTAGAAAGTGTTCATCATCCCATAGGAGAGGAAGACGTGACTCTTTAGTTAATGTGGTGAGAGAATGGGAACTTTTAGGGCATACTTGGAAAAGAAAAAATATATAGAAAGAGGGATAGAGCTTCGGATATGGTGCAAATTAGGCATTATCCTTACATTGATAAAAAATCACGGGACACATTTTAGGCACTTCATCATATAATCGATTATCAAGTATTTATTACTTTACTATAATACATTTTTCTTTTAGGAAACCTAATTTATTGAGTAACTATATTTGTGGAGGTTAAGTTTCTCTAGCTTGATGCTTTTTCTCATTTTTTAAGAGTTTTTAAACTTTAGCTACATTTTTTAAAAACATTTCATTCATGTTTTATTGTTCTTTTTTATGATTGTGTGTTTCATGAGACTTTTGAGCCATTTTTGGCATCTAAGATATTTTAAGACTTTTATTTTATTTGTATAGTTGAGTTCCTAAATTTTTTTTAGTCTCCTAGGCATTTTTTAAAAATGGCAAATTGAGTTGTTGGTAAAAGGCACTATGTATTTTATCAATATGCCTTAGTTACTTGTTTTAAGCTCTAAAAAGCCCTTTATTATTATTGAGCTCTTAATGATTTGAAAATTTTATATAATTTCTTTTAACATTTTTTACATTTTTTCAAATATATGTGGAAAAAATAATTCATCAAATTTGACTTTTCTTCTTCTAAGTTTTACCTAATCTTATTTTTCAAATGTGTTTTGGTACATGTCATCTAGTATCTTCAAGACCTTTGGGTTAGAGTTAGTGAGTACAAATTTTGGTGCTTGTCCCATGTTAGGATTTCCAATTTTGGATCTGCCCAGTTTGAGTTGGCTTGTAACCTCTATTTGGGATGTTGTAATTTATAAAGGGTTATAACATTTGATGGTGGTTTATCTTCTTGTTGTTTGTTTTTCATTTCCAACCTTACATATGCCATGGGTAAGCCAAAAGAACACAACTCTCCTCATGAAATTTGTGGCAGTAGCTTCCTCTATTTAGTGGTTTAGCGTTCGTATTTTTCTTTCAAAATAAAAATTTTATATTAATAAAAATGGAGGTATTACAAGTTATTATCAAAACTTTTTATTTATTTTTAAATTCATTTTTCATGATCCTAAGTCTTTTGAAGTCTATTCTCTGGCAACTCTATAAGGATTGTGAGTTTAGGAGTTACTATAGTCTTATGGCTGGTATATTAAGTTCAATGGTTAAGTGTCATTAGATATCATGATTTGTCTTGACATCTTCTATTTATTTTGATTCTATGTGGTTGTTGCTTTTATGGTTCCTCAAGGGATGGTATCCCTAGTTAGTGATGCAAGAACATCTCTATGTCATTCTTTTCATGCTGAAGGATAAGAGTTAGCATATTTGGAGGTGGTGCCAATTATTCTTAAAAATCTTGAACACCTTCATAATAACCATAATAATGTTTCATAAAGTAATTTATATAGGTATTACATATGTTTACAAGAAGAAGATTTTACCAATGATATCTAATGTACAAGACAAAGACAATGCAGGAGTTACAAAGCTGCATGAAAGACAAAGTTATAAGGCATGAAGCTTGATTATTTTATTATTAAATGTATTATCATTATTAGGTTTTATGTAGCTTTGATATTTTATGTAAGCTTTGTAATATATTGTCATTATTATAGTAACTCATTATATATACCATATGGACAAGTGTTGATTTAACTCTTTATTAATAAGTCTGGTTGATTTGGGATTAATAAATGGGGGTAAGGCTCGGCCTCATATATGTATATATATACCCTTATACATTCATTGGTGATGATAATGATACAACCAATCATATAATGAAATGAAATAAAACTTGGAGTCAAAACTCTTAGTGATTCTATCTTCCTTCTTTCTCTTCAAGTGAGAATAATCTTGAGTGAATTTTAGGAGTTGTTATATAAAGAAATTAGAGGTTTCTCTTTATAATTATTTTAATCTTGGAGAATATCAAAACTTTCCAATTGAATGTTGCATTTGAATTATCTACAATATCAATTTTCTTCCTACTTTGGTCAACTTTATTGCTCTACAAACCAAACACAAAAGTCCTGCATTTGTGAAAGATAAAGCATCCATCATCTTATAAATCATTTAGACTTTACTTGGTTAAGTATCTAGGTAGTGAGAATATTCTTAGTTAATTAATTGAAGAGTTGTGATAATGGGAGTGATTTATCTTTGAACTTAATGAGAATGTGGGGTTGTGTTTGGGGATTGTTATGATTATATAGGTATCAAGGTTAAATTGAGGTACTTTATTTGTTGACCTATACTCATGGAGTATTGATTATTGTTGTAATACCCTATTTTCAGAAAATCCTAATAGTTATAATTAGTAATTATGTATATTAGTTATAATAATTATTATACATTATTTGTACTAAAAATATTATTAATATGGGTAATGTTATTATGACTTATTAGTTATAAATTTTAATTAGGCTAAAATATGCTAGAGGGTGCGTATTAAAATTTAAAACTAGGTTTGGATCGTAACTGGTATTCGCTTCATCAAATAAACCTATTTCAGTAAGCAGATAATTTTTACTCGGATACTATAATACCCCAAAAATTTCGAAAACCCATATTTTAATAAATAACTTTATTTGAAATAAAAATTAGCTTGTAAAATTATTATTTTAATTATTTTATAGATTTTAGAGTATGTATATTTGGATAAGAGTATTTAATAAGTTAAAAATAAATATTTTGCTAATTATCATATTGTTCCATTTAAATAATTTTCCCAAACTAATATTTTACCAAATTTACCCTTTTTAAACTAAAATATTAGGTTATAATAAATTAAATTGTTAAATTAAATAATTTACCAGGGATATTATATTTTATGATTTTATAAATTTAATTAAACTAATTTTCCTATTTTTCCATTCCCATTTTTTCTTTTTCCCCCTTTATTCCTTTCCTTTTTCTTTTTCTTCTTCCTTTTCCCTTGGGCTGCCTCGCCAGGCCAGCCTTCCCCCGCGATTTGGGCCTTCGGCCCGCCTCACCCGTCTCCCCCTCAGCCCCTCTCCCTCTCGCACACTGACCCGGCCGGCCCCGCTTGTTTTTTTTCTTCCCCCTCCCTGGACCGGTCGGCCGCCTATTTTCCTTTCCCCCGACCGGCCGCCACAGCCCTTCCTTCTTTCTTCTTCTTCTTCGTCCCGACCCAGCAGCCATCACCTTCCCCGACACTCGAACAGGCACGCCGCCGCCTGCAATTGCCGCGCCGACCTGCTGCCACCGACAGCCCCTGCTACTCCCTCCCTCTACCCTGTCCCCTTCTCCCCTCCTTCGAGCCGAGCTACCCTGCACCCCTATCCATGTCTGCAACTCCCCCTTCCCGTCGCCACCCTCTCCCTACCACCCTACCGCCTCCCTGCGGCCCTACGCCCTGCCGCCTGCCCCTTACCTCTCCTCTTCTTTTCTTCTCCCATTTGCCCATTTTCTTGTCCCATTTTTCGAGCCACCTTCTTCCCCGAGCTCCCTCCTCTCTCCTTCCTTCTTTCCCTTGTTTTTCTATTTTCACCCCGCGCCGCCACCGTCCGCCGCTCCGACCGCCGCACCCAACCCCTGCGCCGACCCTTGCCACCACCCCCTACTGCCCTGCATCCCCAAACCGCCCCTTGAGCCCTGCACTTCCTCCCTTCTCCACCCCTTCTTCCTTTTCTCCCTATTTTCCCCTTATCGCCAGCCATCTCCGCCGCCTTGCCGCCGCCGTATCCGCCGCCTCCAGCCGCCGCAAAACCATCCCTGGCCACAACCAACACCCCCTCTTCACTCCTGCATCCTTTATTTGCCTCCAAACCTTCCCCAACCACCCTCTTTTCTAGCCCAAAGACCTCAACCCGAACATGGCTGATTTTTCTTCCTCCACCCCTCTTCGAGCCATTTCCCTGCCCATTTGTGCATGACACTCACGCTGCATGAGCAGCGTGAGCTCCCCTTTATGTAAAAAAAAAAGTTATTTGGCTAATTTTCTTAAGGTATAATGGGGTTTTATATTAAGTGTTTTACTTAGTAAATTTTATAAAGTTTTATACTTGGATTTTATTTCTAACATGTATATGATGGATGTTATTTTAGGTGTTGAATTGCTAATTGTGCTTGGTAAGGTTTGGTAATTTTGTGAGATTAAGGTAACCGTTAAATCCCGCTTAAATGCATGGATTAATGCATGTTATCACATTAGGCATTATTAATGTGTGTTATGCTTGATGTATGTTGCTTAGCATATCATATGTGGTTATTGTGTTCGTTGATGAAAAGGAAGCATGATAGATTGATGATATGTATGGGAATAATATTTAAGGTAATAATTTGGTGGTTAGGGAAAATATAAATTATTATCCATGTTGTTATATTCTATGGTGATCCTTATTACATGTGTAACATTTTGTTAGCATTGGGGGAGATTTTAAAAATGTATATTGTATATGAGTATGGCCTAATACATGGATATGTGCTAATAAGCATTACATTAATTATAAGAGTCATGGGTGAGACTTTAATAATAAGGGTGTGTAAAGAGTAAAGTGGTGAATTTGTTAATAACAGGAGAAAATAGTAATTTTGGAAGTAGGGGGGTATAATCGTAATTTTGTGAATAAAGGATGAAAGAGTATTTTTTTTGTAATAAAAAGGGGAAATTTGGAAATCTTGTTAAAAAGAATGGCAATTTGGTAAATTGTAATAAAAGGGCAATTTGGTAATGTTATAATAAAAGGGTAAAATTGTAATTTTGTAATTAAAGGGCAAATAGTAATTTTATGATTAAAGGACGAAATGATAATTTTACAATCTAAGGGCGGAATGGTAATTTGGAAATTAAAGGAGGTAAGATAGTAATTTTATAATTAAGGATAAATGGAAAAGTTACAAGTAAAAGGGCGATATGGTAATTTTGGGAGTTAAGGGGGTAAAATGGTAAATTTGAAGGTAAAGGGGTAAAACGATAATTGTGTAAATCAAAGGGGTAAAGGTGAACATTGGAAAGGAGTAAATTGGAAATAATAATTATTGAGAAAGGTAAGATAATGAGTTAAATAACTAAAGGGTAATTTGATAATTAATAGTAGAGAAGGGTAAGATGGTAAATATGATAAATGTGAGGGGTAAGTTGGTAATCTAACTGACTGGAGGGTATTTTCGTAATTTTGGATAATGGAGTAGGGTAGTTTGGTAATTATGACAATTAAGAAGGGCAATTCGGTAACTTAAATAACAAAAGGGTAATTTGGTAAATTTAATAACGGAGAAGGGCAAATTTGTAATGGCGATCATATGCAAGGGTAGTTTGGTAATTTCACCAACCAAAGGGCAATTTGGTAATTTTGGACAAGGAGGAAGGGTAATTTGGTAATTTGACCAACTCAAGGATAATTTATTAATTATAATAAAGGAGAAAGGGGCAAAGTGGTAATCTAACCAATTAAATGGAAAGTATATTAAGTGTAATAATTATTAAGGGGGAATTGATGTCCTAATAAGTATGATAAATAATTTAGTAACCTAAATCGAATAAGGGATAGCTTGGTGATTTTGTAACAAGAAGGGTAACATGGTAATTTATCAAATAAGAAAGGGTGACGTAGTGATTTTATAAGTAAAGGGGTAAATAAGTAGGTTGTATCCAGTATATCATTATGATTGTGGAATTCGTGACATGGCTCTATTAGTGTTGATTAACGAGGCAAGAATATTTGATGATTAGTAAGTATCACGAGAATGAGTTTTAATTCGGAATTAGATGAGTTTAGGATGGCCTTAATGATTCTCCTATGTTACTTTGGATGACCATCTGAATAAGAAATTTCTGATGATATCTGAACGATTAAAAGAGGATAATTATCTTATTGTTGTGCCTTTCTGATCACCCTTAATTAAGACACTATTACGTAAAGTGAAAGACCTCGAGATCGGGAATGGTGACTCCTTGGGGGTCGCTACCCTAAGGACGTGGTTTAGTCCACGATTGTTTGGTATTTGCTGGTGTGCCTTTGAGCCCCAGCCAGGCCCTATATCTACTCTATCTAGCTCTACGGACCTAGTTAGGGGGTATGCATACTTAAGGATTAGGTGTCCTTATCGGTAGGGTACTGAGTCAGCTTTATGCACCAGTACGACCAGGGTACCTTTGCGTCCCTGGGTTACTAGTTGAAGGGTACTGAGTTGCTTTTACGCACCAGTGCGACCGGTGTACCTTTGTGTCCCGGGTTTTTGATCTCCCTATCGAGGCAAATAAAATGGAATTGTTGTGCTGAATAAAAAGGGAAAATACAAATTGTTAAAGTGAAAGATTAACGAGTCGGGACCAGTTGATTCTTTATATATCCCGGTCCACCGGTTATAATAGTGGCCAGGAGCGTTATGCCCTGGGTGATGATTCTTTATATATCCCAGTCCACCGGTTATAATAGTGGCCAGGAGCGTTGTGCCCTGGGTGATGATTCTTTATATATCCCGGTCCACAGGTTATAATAGTGGCCAGGAGCGTTGTGCCCTGGATGATGATTTTACATATATTCCGGTCCACCGGCAATAATAGTGGGGGTCCCGAGCTCAATGAAATTTATTTTGGATGCGAATGAGTTATGGAAAAATGTTAGTCATTGAGACGATTGATTAATGGCCTCAAGGCCCGAAAAATATCTCGATTACTGATCATGGCCTATTTGATACTGGTTGTTTGATTATTGAATATACGAAAGTGAATTTTACGTATACGCTATTAATGTATGATTGAATGATTGGATGTACAAATAATTGGATCCGAATACCATGTTTATACCTATGGTCATATCTGAGTGTAGTAGTATCTTGTGTAATATGCGTGCCTGTATTTTACGTGCGTTTTTAAAGGGTTACTCAGTACCGTAGTACTGAAGGGTTCCCTTCATGGGGCCCCTGCCTATTCAATGGGTAGTACCCCTTGCAGGTTGTGTTCAGGTGCTATTCAAGTGGGCCCTTGGGGAGAGCGTAAGGTACTGTCCGGAAATTTTTAGGGTTTTAAATTGTCTCCTTTAAATTCAACGTATCTGTTATTTTGTAAACACCGTGGTTGAATGTTTCTCTTGTAAAGTATTTACTGTGCTACTCTGATCATCAAATGCTTAAGTTCTCGTAAAGTTTTATTTTACTCCTTTAGCCTTAGCACTTAGTACTGGAACGGTATGAGTGAACCGGTCTGGTACTAGGTGTGGCGGTAATACTCCCAAAGTTCACGGTTTATTAATCCGCTTCCGCAATTCTCTTTTAATTAAACGAAAATTTTCAGTAGTGAATTTTGGGGGTGTTACAGATACTTTGTCCAGTTTGTACCTAAATAAATTACCCCTACTCTATTCTATTTTCTTACCTCACCTTACCCCCCAAAACCCACCTTCAGCAATCGTTGTCGCACCACATTAATCACCATTGGAAAAACCTTCCATTACCTCACCCTTAGCTGTAGCAGAACTCACTAAAACACCCCTAATTGTAGCAAAACCACCCATTCCTACCCCTTAAGCTTCTAAAAGCCATCCGAAAACACCCCTATCCTTCAGCAAAATCCTCCAAAACACCCCTAGATTTAGCAACAATTTTCGTTCCCTAAACTCCCCTTCCAATAGCCCTCACTATTCCCTACCCCCCTTTCAGCCCTCCTTGCCATTGCCCATTCCTAGCAATGGTAGTTTGTACCGTCGCTAGCCTTCTTGGCCAATGACCTCTTCTTCAAACTCGATTTGGTTTTTCCCATTATTTTTCCTTTCGATTACCTTAACCCTTCATTTATTACATCATTAATTCTAATTATTCTTTCTTAATTGTTCTTAGGTGATATTCCGGAAGTTCTAGAAGAAGCGGATTAGGATAAGCGTGCTTAGAGACCAGAGCCTTATTAGTATGGATACTAGTCAATGTTTCAGGTGTTGTGTTAAATTTTTGTATTATTATGTGTGTTATCATGTTATTGTTATTATATTATTAAAATGCATGTTATTGATGATATGATATATTAATATGAAGTATATGATAGGAAGGAATTAAGAATAACAAAAGATATGCTGGTACGATGATATTATGCTAAGTCATATTTTTATGGATGAGTATAAATTGTGGGAGAGTAGTATGGGCCTAGTGAATTATTATAAGTGGAAAATAATTATATTTAAGATGTATGTTGATAAAAGGAGGATTTGGAAATAATGACATTGAGGATATAAGATTTTCGTAAAATAAGTGATATTAGTTATTTTTTAAGGGCATTTTTGTCAATATGGGTTAATATGAGAATTTTGGTATTTTAATGTGTTGGATGAATTAAAATATACTAATAATATCATGCGAAGTGTTTGGGAGTGATTATGAAGGTCATAAGTTCTTCAGATGAGAAAATAGGCCAATTGGGAAATAGTAGCCTTAAAACGATAATATTATTATCACATGTGTAAAATGTTAGAGTTAGGACACAAATTTTGGATATGTTGTTAATATTGGTATTTTGGGGTTTTATATTAAATTTAGTAATTATATGAGTCTTTTGAGAAAAATTATAACTTACCTGTGAAATTAGGGTTTTAAGAGCCTTATAAATAATAACTTTTGAGATAGGGCTATTATCGCATGTGTAAGACGTGGGATTTAGACCTCGAATTTTGGGTATGTTAATGATATTATTATTTGAGTAACATATACTAAATTTGGTGGATAAATGATCAATATGGGGGAAGTTATGCTTAAATTGTGAATTTAGGGTTTTCGGGGAAAATGAGCATCTTAATCTTTGAGAACTATCTTGATATATGTATATTAATGTCTTTCTTGCATGAATTATGTTTCTTAATCATTTAACTAATCATGAATAAGATATTAATAATTTAAATTGAAAGATCATGAGTCAAGATCAGTTGTATATGTTTGTTTCACCGGACGAGAATATTAGCTAGGCTCATTTTGTCCCGGGATTGTGTATTATTACCACTCCACAGGTAAGAATAGTGGCCAGGAGCATTTTTTCTTAGGGTGGAATAACCGTTCCACCGATTGAGAATAGTGAAGTCCCCGAACTCAATTTAAAATAAATTTCAAGAATGATTATAATCATTGATAAGACACTAATCACGTAAAGTGGAATATTACGTGAGTCAGGACCGGTGGGATATGTCCGTTCCACCAAACGAGAACATTATCTGGGAGCATTATGTCTCGAGAATGTATATTATTAACCATTCCACCAGTATGAATAGTGGCCGGATGTATTTCCTAGGGTTGTATGTTATTTACCGTTCCACCGGTAAGAATAGTGGCTAGGAGAGTTTTGCCCTAGGGTGGGATAATCGTTCCATCGGTTGAGAATAGTGGGGTCCCTAAACTCAACATAAATAAAATAATGGATCCTGAGATATTCTAATAATATGAATCCAGACTAGTAATTATCTTGTATTGCTTTTTGTATCTCGCATGTATATTACTTTTTGCTGTGAATGTATGCCATTATATGTTTTTCGACTGTATTATTACTTTACTTAGTACGTAGCATACTGATCATCCTTTTCATGGGTGTTTCTCAATCCAATAAGCAGATCTGCCCTATTTTATAGGTGATTGATTATTATTAGCTTAATGTGCTTGCCTTAGGTGATCGCTAAATGAATTGGTAAAGGGTATGGTTATACAGATATCTCTATCTCACTTTGGACTCTTAGTCCTCTGTTTTCACTACTTATTCCCTTCTCTCTATTTTATATTTGTATCGCGGTGGAATAAAGTACTTCCCACACCTGATTCCTAGGTATAAGGTTACTTTTGCCTTGCACTCGACATAGACTAGGCATAAGGAGTGCCTCTTCTATGTTGGATGCGGCATGACACCCCTATGTTTTGTGTTTTAAAATAAAAATTTTTAGTTCCAAAATTTGGGGGTGTTACAACTGTGGGGTATAAGTTATGGTTTCGAGGAGCATTAATGTTGAGTGAAGGGTTGGTTGATACAAGTTTTGAGAATTATGTTAACAAGTATGAAATGCTCATGTGTTGTGATTAGTGTGGTGCTTTGACTATGCGAATTATTTTGAGATGTACGAGATGATAATAGAGGAATGGTTGTTGATGGTGACTATGGAAGTAAGAATATTTCTTATATATTATGTATATGTCTACTTTGTTGGTTTTTCTTTTGGTTCGACTTAAGGAAAAAAATGTCTTTTAAGGTTGTAGTGGTGTAATACCCAGTTATTTTAGAAATATTAATTTATTTAGGATCTATATTGGTGGAGGTTAAGTTTCTTTAGATTTTTTTATCTCATCTTTTAAGAGTTTCAAAACCCTAGCTATGTTTTTGAAATTTTTTGTTCAGGGTACATTGTCCTTTTTTACTATTTTACATTCCGTCAGACTTCTAAGACACTTTTGGCCTCTAAAATCTTTCAAGACTCTTCTTTTATGTATATATTTGATTTTATCACATTTTTCTAAGCCTCTTAGGCTTTGTCAAAATTCCCAACTGAGTTAATGGCAAAAATATACTATCCATATTATTTGTATGTCTTAATTACGTATTGAAATTTAAAAAATTTAAAAATCTATATTTATGTGTTATTAAAATCTAATTGAAAAGTATATATTTATTTTATTTGGATTTATTCAAATATATTTGGATTGAATGGGTCATCAAATTCAACTTTTATTCTTCTAACTCTTATCTAATATTGCAAAGATTGATCGTAGCCCTTCATTCTTGATTATAATGGATGAGATCCATTCCCATGGGATGGATCCACCTCTTCTTGTAGCAGCAAAATTGATTTTTTGCTTCCATTAGCCACAAAGTTGCCATTATGCCCTTTTAATCATAGCCACTAATTTTCTTCTTTCTTCCTGGTATTTCATTTATGTTTGTGGACATGTGGGAGGCCTTTGGGCTGCCACCTTCATGGTACCAACCTCCCTCCTTCATGCCATTGATATTTTGGCAAAATAGCATCCATTATCTTAAGCATTAAGGTTCTTATACTTTAGTTTATTCTTATCCTTTTCTCCTTTGCTTCTTTTCTTTATTTCTTTCCAATCCTTTGGGGGCCATATCTCCTCTTCTTCCTCATCCTTTTTAGTTCATAATAAGGTATACATCATGTTAATGGTAATACCGGTTTACACTTGGCTAATTTATTATCTAGTTTCTCTCATTAAATAATGATATTAGATCCTAACAAATATCAAATCTTGTAAAATACCTAAAATACCGTTCATACTCATCTATAGATTAAACTACTTAAAAATTCTATTGTCCACTCGTGAAATTTATCCCAAAGGACAAACTTATCTCACTTAACTTATTTTGTCAACAACTTACACATTTTATAAGCAAATTTTCAAAATTAATGTAGAAGGATAAAAAAATTGACCTCAAACACTCCTATACATCTCAAAAGTTCTAAAAATCAAAATAACCTCTATATCACTCCAAACCCTAACATATTGTATTCCAAAATTTAAGTAGTAAAGGACCTAATAGGTACAATAGTAAACCAAGAATTCACAAAACTAATTGAAATGACCCTTTTGCCTCCTAGGCCAAGACCGTAAGAAATTCCATAAAATTAGTCTACTTTACTAATTAAATTGTTATTATCGGGGCTCCTTGCCTAGAAATGTTATAGAGGATCTTTTGCAAAGTTAATGTTTATAAAATTCTCAACAGTAATTATGACACGTCTTCACTCTACCGAGAAATTCATATGCTTGAGAATGTTTGTATTCTTGTGTCTAATTTTCCACTATGCCCTCCAACTCACTTTTCGATGATACAGGCAGAGAGAAAGAGTTAAAGTCTGGTCTAAGGGGTGTCGGTCCAAATCCGACATGAAGGAAAACCAAGTCCGGTCTCGGTGCTGTGGTTTGCATAAATATGCACTTGTTCATCTGATTCAAACTCACTACAAAGCCTAACGATACTTCTCTACCACACTGGTCTTTCCACGAAAAAAATTGGCCAAACGCACGACATTCTATGGGGGGTTTAGGTCTAATTAGGTATGTTATGTTCATTTGTAAACCAAAAGAAATTGGGATGAAAGCCCTAGGCATTTAGTCAATTGCTCGCCTTATGCATCTCGAAAAAGCTTATGGGGGATACATAACAATAAATTAGCATTTGGATGTTTAGTTTACAATAAAAAATATCAATGTTTAAATTTTATTTTAATTAAAAAAGTTCACTACTAAAATAATATTATTTTTATGTCAATATGATGTCGTAAAATTTATGAACACATACATACCCTTATATTCATCGATACTTACTTAATATACAAATTTACTATAAATTAATTTAATATATTATTATCAAACTATTTATTAGGTATTTTCATAAAAACTACTTTTATTTTTTGAAAATAAAATTCAAGTTTAAAAATATAAATAAACTAGAAAATTACAAAATTAACATTTTAAAAATTAAAAAATGAAAAATCTAAATTTAAAACAATTTAAAATTTTTGAATTTCAAAATCTAGAATTTAGTTACATAAAAATATGAAAATTTCAAAAATAAAAAAAAAAGTTAAAAAGAATAAGTTACAAGTTGATTTTTAGTTACAATATATTGATGAATTTAAAAATTAAAAGAAAAAATTATATTAATAGCAAAAAATTAAAATTACTAAAGCATATTTTTTTATTGTTGTGTTTTTAGTTTAATTATATTTTACAATTTCAATAGATTCAAATGAATTATATAGTAGTCGTGTATTTTATGTTGTGAACTTAGTAGTGTTTTGACTTTTTTATTTAATTTTTTTAGTTTGCAAATTTCAAAATTTCCGATATCACTTTTTTTCTAATTTTTAAGTTTATTTATTTTTTTAATTTTTTAGATTTTTATTATTCAATTTTTTTTATATTTTTACTTGAATTTAGTAATTTATTATTGATTTGATTTGATTTTTTTAATCTTTTTCATATATTTTTTATTTTCAAATTTGTAATGCTTTTGAATAATTTAAAAATAATCAATAAATAATAAAGAAATTGTATTTTTAATTAATTTGTTATTGGTTAGTATATTAAATTAGTATGAATGAATATAATTGTTTTTGTGTGTGTGTATATATTATTATTAATATTTTAATAGGGAATTTTTAAATTGGAATAAAATTAAAATATTTATATCTTTATTTTAAGTTTAAAAATATTTATTTCGTAACAAAAATAAATTTCAAACATTTCATGCTTAATTGAAAACTACCATAAAGGGGGATTACTTGTCCACGTCGAAATCTTGAGTATTAATTAGGTACAAAAATAGAAGAAATACTCCCATTTATTTTTTAAACGATGTTGTCATGAAGTAAACTATCGTTTTTGCTTTTTTGTTTTTTCGATGTGTCGTCCATCCTCTGGCTCCAAATGTTATTATGTACTTTTATTTACAATAATTTTCTATTTCTGCACACGGACGAAAGACATTGACCTGGAGTAAATATTTGGAGTCCAGATCACGCTTCATGCCTGCATAAATCTGGGGGAAAAAAACAAATTGTACGATTCAATTGAGTGTACAACAATTGTACACATTTTAATTTACGGTGTATTGAACTGTTTATTTAAATTTATTTTAGGTATCATTATTTTTGACATAATATTAAGAAACATCATGTGTCTCAATCAATTCCAAGAGAGCATCACAACATTTTAAATTTATTTTTAATAAGTCTAACATTAGTAGCTATCCGTTAAAAAATTAATTTTAGTTTATCAAAATACTATAACTTTTAATATAGTAAAGTTTTTCAAATTGATCAAGAAGTATTTTAATATTTGATTGTATTTTAGGAAAAAAAACATATAAGGATATACATTGGATATTTTGGAAAAATTTATATTCGTTCGCAACATTCCTATTTTACTTCGTTCTTTATTTAGTATAATTGGCACAACTAAATAAAAATAAATTTGCTTGTGGTAATTACATACTTGTTGAAGAAGCTAGGATACCTCAACAAAATATAAAATATATGATATCTCTTAGCTCAAGTCAAATATTATGATATCAAAACTGAATTTACACAAACTTTTAATTTAAGCTCGAGGTATATTTGTTGTATATGAACCAAAATGTATCTAGAAATATAAATATTTTGACTTTAATTCTATAAAGGTTATAAATACTTTTTAATTTTTTTTGGTAAAGAAATTATAAATCTTTTTCCTATTCTCTGTTGTTTCACGGGTGTAAGGTCATTATAGGAGCGGGGTAATGATTCCTTCAACGTTCTATACCTGTAGGGGCCTTTATGCAGAGTTTGGATTGGGGTGAATAGAGGTTAATGAAGATGAATCAATTGATTCATCCCGTTTGGGTATCTGGTTAATAATTCTACTTAGGTGAATCGAGGTTAAAGTTTTACCTCCATTTACCTCGATTAACCTTGTTTTTATTAACCTCCGATTTCGGAGGTAACCGAGGTGAAGGTGAAAGAATAAGTAAATTTTTAATTTAATAGGACGAAAATACCCCTCAATACAACTTATTTGTTTAATACAAGGATATAAATGTCATTTATTTAATTTTTTAATCTTTATTTACCTCAATCAAAATGGAATTTTTAAAACAATCACCCAGGTTAGGTTAATATCATCCAAACAACATTTTAAAACATTCACCCCGATTTACCTCCGTTTCCTTCACCAAGGTTAATTTTTAATGTTTACCCTCACCTCAATCCAAACGGAGCCTTAGTTTTGCTGAGAAGATGACTTTCCTTTTGGTCTTGTTATGCTCACATTGTAAAAGGTGATTTCATTTTGGACATAGGAGACGTTGTAACATATAAGTGTAATTCAAGTGGTTGATTATTAATCATAAAAAAAATTAAATTTTATTTCTGTTAATGCATAAATACATTAAAAATGAAAAATTAGGATATAAATATATAGATTTTGTTCCTATTAAAATATAATATTTTACATTTTTTTTCATTAACACATAAATAAAAATCATCATAATTAAATTAAATTAAATTTAAAATTTTTTAAAATTGTTTTAATAGGATAAAATTATAAAAGTTTCTGATTTTATGAATAATTTAAAAATATTTGTCTTTATAAAAATAATCCAAAATATTTTTGTCTCTAAATACGTTTTTTTAATAGTATATGTTATGTGTACTGTACTGTACTGTAGAAATATCTCTCTTTCATATAAGTATATAATCTTCAACATGATTTCACGTGTATCTTTATTACGTAGAAATTAGATTGAAAAGAGAGTAATTCGGTCGAAGGAAGCTCCCAACTAGGATGAACCCATTTAAACAAACATTAGTTCATGTCCATTAAGGTTAGGAACAGTTAATGATATTAATATTTATACTTAATAATATATGAAGTAAATAGAATTTTGTAGTAATTTAGCCCATTAGAAAATACTTATATTTTTTTCTTAGAACGTGTCTTTTCGTAAAAATTACTCTTATTATTATGGCAATAACGATTTCATTGCCAAATTAATGTAATGATTATGACAAACTAATATGATCAAAATTAGTGATCAATGAATAAAAAATATTATCATGGATTGCAATAAAAAATCAATAATGAAAAACAAAAAAACCATCATTACAAAAAGTATATATAAAAAAATATAAATATAAATTAGTTGGTTAGTGTATTTGGTAAATAATAACAAGTGTAATTGTACATCAATATGTATATTGCATAATTCTGCAAGAATTATATTTTGTTAATATATTACAATCTTAACTATAACAAACTCTAAACATCTATATTTTATTCGAGACTTGAAAATATATTTCTAATTGGTACAAATTTCAAAAAATTACAATTACATTTTTTTTATAGAGCCACTTTTTCAATAGACTGATTGCTAAAGCATAACACCTTGATTTTTAGCATTAGAAAATTTCATTTGAAAGAGCGATCATTGAAGCTAAAACATTAAGATGTAGGGGGTAATTCCTATATTTATTATAAATTCAGTCTCCTCTGCTCTTTTTATGCTAAGTATTGTAGTTAAAATGTTAATCTAATTAATTAAATAAAACCATGATAAGATACAACTAAGAGGTTACTTTACATGATTAAAACTACCCCGATATTACAAGAAGGTCAAAACAAATGGTACAACAAAACCATAAAAGAAGTTTAAAGAAGGGACATAAGAGTTCAAACGATATTTAGATAAAAAAAATGTCAGAACGGTCACCAGATATCCTTAACTCTTAACCCAACCCTAACCACCTTGATTGAGACCCTTAAAATACTCTTGTAAGGTCATGACTACCCATCAAATAGCTAGGTGACTATGAATCGACAAATACTAGTACAACTATACCGAGTAAACCATAAGTCACACTAAATATATAATTGCCACATTAAGAACATAGAAGGAACACAAAAAAATAATGATATAAGCACATCAAATATTATATGAAATAATTAATTTGCATAATCATGCCATAAATCATACTGAGGGTGTCCCACGAAGGGAACCACCAAAATACTTCAAACCATTTCCATAAAAAAATCCCAATATCATGAAGGACAATGCACTATGGAAACTACCAACAAGCACACTAAACTAAATCCAAAATAAATCACCATATAAGAGTTACTTCCTTTTTTATTACTTGAGAGGAGATAATATTAACCCAAGGATAATTAGGTACCTTGGTTATACTAGCACACTAAGGTAGCATAGCACCTTACCAACCAACAATTCAAGGACACTAAGATACCTTAGTTATACTAGCACATAAAGATATCATAGTATCCTACCAACAAGAACACCTAATTTGTAAGTATGTATATCTTCTAAGAAGTCTAGAGAACTAAAAAAAGAAGATGAAGGCCTAATTAGGGCACTTAGAGACCTAACAAAATCACCAAACCAAACAAAGGAATAAACATCATTATTAGGGTAGCTACCCCTAAATATTCACTATTCTCAAACTTGAGGTCTTTTACATTAAATATCAATTCTTTATTGAGATGATCACAAATCTTACATAATACACATACAATTATAATTCACACTAAACTATTTCCCTTTAATTTTGATTATTCAAGATAGCCCTATGGTCAAAGGTCAAAACTAAGGTCAACACTTAACATTAAGATCAACCTAAAATATAATAAAGTTATCATATACCAAATTATTCCATAATTATGACTATTAAGTCATAAATGATAAAAATGCCCTTAAAGATTAATTATTCCATTAATTCCCATTTTCATAAAAAAATTTAACAAAATTAAATGAAAACTCATGTCATAGCTAAATGATATCCAAAATAAAAGAATTTAACATAAAAATTTACTTCTTGAAAATTACATAAGTTTCAAAATTGTCATTTTACTTTTATTTCAAACATAAGCTCAAGTAGCACACAAAACCCTAATCATGCATATTTAGCATGACATAATTCACATATTTAATTCTTACAAAATAACATAAATCATATATGACAAACAAGTTGGAAAATTACAGAATTCAAGTTAATTGACAAAAATATCCCTAGGACACACATATCTTATTTCTAACATTGCTATGCCTAAACATGCTCAAATTTAAGCAAATCATATATAAAAAAATTAAATAAAACATAGAAGAAATTTGACAGCTATCTCAAAAATATAGGTAAGTTACTTGACAAGGATAAGAATGCCCTTGGCTGAGTGATCCACATATTATTTTATGGTTTGTGTGCTTAGAAAAAATCAAAACAAAACATGGTGTATGCACATTATTGTAAAATCACTAGAAAGCATAAAACATACTTTTTCATAAAATAGAAGCCCTAAAATGCTACTACTAACATGAACATTTACAAATATAGCAATAGTATAGTTTTACCTTATTTCCAAGCTAATCAAGCAAAATAAAATAATAAAGAACCACCCAAGCATAACATCCAACATAACCTTCGTCATCTTCTTCTTAAAATATGAAACTCCAAATTAGTAGCTATAATGCACAAAATTACATAGAAACCATACCCAACTATAACGGTACAACACCAAGAAAGGAAAACAAGATGATACTTCTTTGAATATATTTTAAGCCTAACATCCGTTTACATAAGAAAAATATAAAAGGGTTACGCAAAGGATTAAGGGTAGAGAACAATAAAAGAAATGATGGAAAAAGGGAGTAGGAGGGTGTAACACCCCCCAAATTCACTACTAATTTTTTTTATGCTTTTAGAAGCATTAATAATAAAAAAGTGAGTGTTATGTTGCATCCAACATAAGAAGGTACTCCCTATACCCAATCTATGCTCAATGCAAGGTAAAAGTAAATTATACCTAGATATTAAATTTAGGAAGCACTTGATACCACAATGATATAAGAATACAAAACCAAAAGAAGAGAAGGTATATCCAAATAACCATACTGTAATAACAACCTAAATAAATGATCCCCACAAGTAATCAAATCCAAAACAATAAGAAATGATTACATGCAAAACAATGTGGTATCTACTTATGGGAATGAACAACACCTATGAAAAGGATGATCAATATGCTACGTACTAAGTGAAATAAAAATACACATCAACAAAATGTATAATATGTTAGACATCCCGATACAAACTCTACTACCTCTTGCTTCGTATGAGGCCACCAGTAAATCCATTGATAGTCCTTATACTACTTATATCCTCTAAGATGAGCATAATATGGAGTATAGTGACCCTCCTCTAAAATCTTGGCTTTAACTTAGCGTAACTATAGGGCACATAACAATGACCCTTGTTGTGAATGGTGTTATCCTTATGAATATGACTATTCTATATATTCTATCTAATGCTATCAATCTTAACATCCCTAGGCTTCCTAATTCAAATTTTATCAAGTAAATATGGCTATTGTTAAAGGACTAATATGAACCTCCAAATCACCTTGTTGAATAAGCTCTATCTCTATCTCAATAAGCTTATCAAGAAACCAATTAGCCATAACATAAGAACCCAAGGAGGGTTATGTTTTCCTAATCAAAGAATCTACAAAAAATTTGGGCTTACCTTTGTGGTAGATCAAATCGACATCATAGTCCTTCACCAACTCTATCTATCTCCTTTACCTCATATTCAACTCATTTTCAATGATATATACTTAAAGTTCTCATGGTTAATGAATAATCTGCACTTCATCCCATACAGATAGTGCCTCCAAATATTTAGCTTGAAAATGACTATGACTGACACCAAATCACGTGTTAGGTAATTCTTCCTTTGCTACTTCAACTGTTGAGAAGCATAAGCAACTACATTACCATGTTAAACCGACACACATCCTAGTTCATGATTTGATGCATCACTATAGAGATTGAACCCATTTGATCCCAATGGCAGAGTGAAAATTGATGTTGTAGTAAAATGCCACTTTAACTCTTGAAATGCGCCCTCACATAAATCATCCCACTAAAACCTAGTAGTTTTCTATAGAAAGTTTGTTAAGGGATGAGCTACAATTAAGAAGTCCTAAACCAACCATTTATAGTAATTAGCTAAGCATAGGAAAAATGAACCTAGGGAACACAAGTGGGTACCTTCCACTCTATAACTACCACAATCTTCATCGGATTCACAACTCTTCCTCTAGCTGAAACTGCATGTCTCAAAAAGGCAATGTCTAGAGGAAGAGTGAATATATTTCTCATTCTACTCTCTAGTCTGAGAGTATACCAAAATATCATCTATATACATCACTATAAATTGATCTAGAAATAGTCGAGTGATCCTCGTCATTAAATCTATAAATATGGCAGGCACAATTGTGAGCCCAAAAGGCATCTTTGTGAACTCATAGTTACCATAACATATCCTAAAGATCATCTTCACAATGTTTGCCTTAGCGATGTGCAACTAATGATAACCTTACCTCAAGTTAATCTTTGAGAAGGTCGCAATACCCCAAAGATAGTCGAATAGATTATCAATCCTAGGAAAGGGATATTTATTCTTTACTATCAACTAGTTCAAACCCCGATAATCAATGCACAAATAGAGGTTAACATCCTTGTTCTTTATGAATAAAATAGGTGCTCCCCATGGATATATACTCAGATGAATGTACTCGTGAGCTAGTGACTCTTCCAAATATGACTTTAACTCCTATAAATTTATTGATATCATCCGATCAGGTGCCATAGAAATCAGCTCCACCCCCAGTACTAGCTCGATACTGAATTTTATCTTTTTTAGTGGCATTATACCAAGTATCTCCTTCGGGAACAAGTCAAGGAAGGCCCGAGATCCTAAAATACCCTTTAAGGATGACACGTCCTTGTTCAACTCTTGAATACTATACAAATATATAGGTTAACCTCTCTACTCCAATGTATACTACACAAGGGCATATATGACCTTCATTGTAGCTTAGGCTTACATCTCCTATAGAATATCCTAGGACCTTAAGGTCCCCACAACACTATAAGATCCTATACACAATAAATCACCACTCAATAAATCTCCAACATATTAATCCCAAGGATCACACCGAAGTCCTGCAAATCCATCTCAATCAAGTTCACTAGGAAGTGTACTCTATCTAACTTTAAGGATAGGTCTGAGCAGAGCCTAGTGCAATCTAGTATATCCCTAAAAAGTACCATAGATATAAACACACTAGAAAATGGAGCCAAAGCAATTCTAGCAATAAAAATAGTAGATACAAACAATAATGATGCACCCAAATCAAACAATACATGCGCTTGTAATGAAAGGATGGTGAACATACCAGTGATCACAACTAGTTGTCGATCAGCCTTTGCCTAGCTGGTGACATTCAAGATTTCACCCAACTATCCTCCTTCATAACCTCCATGATACCCTCTAGATCCTTTGGCCCATCCTCCTCCTCCCTAAGGAAATGGGATGAAGAGATGGTGGTCTCCCGTTATCATCCTTAGGCTATACTTCAGTTAGGGTATATGTTCTCTCCTATTGTTGATACATTTGTAGGTAGTAATCTCACTACTAATAGATATACAACTTAGGCACAAAAGGTCTTTATTTCTAGAACTGACCACCTTGCGGCTGAAATTGGTCCCTCTACTAATGACACTCAAAACGTTGATAACATGTCCTACCAAAAATTTATAACAACAAGGCTTGCTATTGTAGTCTCATTTAACAAAACATATTAGCAGGCCCTAATTTTTGATAGGACCACTTAACCGATAATTTTATTAGAATCCTAGAGGCCCACCTCATCAAAAGTGAACCTTACATTTTGAATCTCATGTCTCTGGCTTCCTCTTACCTTGAAAGGAAGCCTAGTTCTAAACCATCATAGCAGCAACACATACTCGCTCTTATAGAGTGGCTAAGTTCTAGAAATCCATGGCACCCATCATCCTTTTAATGTAGAATTAGCGCCCCTGATCAAACTGTTAACCACTATAGACTCACTAATTGCTATACCCTGAGCACACATTAACAACTCTGTGAATTAAGCAAGTTACTTCCATACATTCATGCTCCCCTAGTTCCATTGTATGAAATCCTTAAGAGTATCCTTCTTAAAGATCTCGGGATAAACATTCATGTGGATTTCCATCTTAAATTCCTCCATGGATATCGACAGTCTTCTCGGTGCATGATGACCTACTCGCTAGGTGTTTGTTGTTCTCAAAAATAAAAAGGATGATATGCTTTCCTTTTAAGTAAGTGAAAAATTGAATGCCTTGAAAGTTTAATCCAACTCTTGGTTCTATCCTTTTAAGATGAAAAAATCCTCGTCGCCAACATATATTAGAGGGTAATAACTAGGCCTGTCTAAAATCGGATATCCGTATCCGATCGGATTTTTTTTTCTGGATATTTGATCTGATCGGATATTTAGTAACCTATATCCGTATCGATATCCATTAGTAGCAGATATCCGAATAGTCGGATATCTGAAAAATCATATATATCTGGTACATCCGATTATCCGAAAAATATTTATTTTTTAACAAAAAAGATCTGTTTATGATCGGATATCCAAAAATCCGATAATTTAATTAAAATCGGATATTTAGTAGCCTTCTTGTTACTTGTATGATGTTGTCTCATTTTGTTACTTTGTTTAATCATGGTTCAATATTAGAAAAAAAAATACAAAATCACTTCACCAAACATGTAAGGGACACTATATGGTCTTGTTATATTGGTGGATTAGGTAGCATCACCTACAATTAAATTGTAGATATATTATAATTATAATTATAATATATAAAGCTACACAAATCGTGTACTACAAAAAACTAGTCTTTATTATTATCCTTTGTCCTTATTTTTCTCATTATTTTGATGTCTCTACTTGGTGAAAATTATGTAGGAACTTGATGTCATGGATGTATTTAAGGACATGAGTTGGGTGAAACTAAGGAGAGTAGAAAATACTTACAAAAGAACCTTAGATACATTCCTTGACTATGCATTTGCAACCTCGGTCACTAATGGGAATAAGATTGCTTGTCCATGCTCAACTTGTGCAAATCGATTTTATCATGAAAGAAATGTGGTTAGAGGTCATCTTATAATGAGAGAAATGGATATAGACTATCAAAGGTGTGTTTGGATTTTTCATGGGGAGCAAAGGGGCAATGAAGATAATGAAAATTTTGATTTGGGGCTCGATGATGATATGGGGTTATGATGTGCATGATGGTTCATGTGATGATGTTCTTGAGATGGTAGGATATATTTTTGAATTTCATAGGGCAAGTAGTAGTTTTCCAGGTTCTAATGAAGAAGCTGATGTATTTTTTAAGTTGATTGAAGATGCAGGGCAACCCTTATATCCCATTTGTGAAGCTTTTGGTAAACTCTCATTCATTGTTGAAATGTATCATCTGAAATGTTTATATGGAGTGACCGCTATTCCATTTGATGCCTTAGTGAAATTGTTTAAAAGATCTCTTCCTAAAGAATCAACATAGCCGAACTCTCATAGGCAAATGCAGGGGATTATAAAAAAAACTTGGACTTGGTTATGAGAAAATTGATGCATGTCCAAATGATTGTGCACTTTTTACGAAGGAAAAAATTGATTTAGATAATTTCCGTACCAATCTTATGCAAATACCCAAACAAAAAAAACTTTGGATATGTATATACTTAATTAAAGAGTACAAACTCTCATCATCTAACTTTTTGATATGAATTTAGATTAATATGATTAAGTTAATTGTATATATATTTTTAGGGAAAACATGTTGACGATTATTATCAAATGGAGGATGACGAGAATGAAAAGGATGACACTGAAGAGGAAAATGAAGAAGATGATGTTTGATGAGTTTTTATAAAAACGCTTTTGTGAGTCGGCTTATGAAGATGGTTGATGCTTTTGTTTGTTAGCTTAAGAATATGATCGATATTTTTTTATATCAAATTATGAAGATGCCCGATGTTTTTGTATATATGTTAGCTAATGAATATGCTCGATGCTTTTGCTCGTAAGCTTACGAAAATGGTCGATGATTTTGTATATTAGCATATGAAGATGTTTTTGTATAATAGCCGATGATTTTGTATATCAATGTATGAAGATGTTTTTGTATAATAGCTTATGCTATAAGTCGTTTATACAGTATTGTACTTAAAGGAATTTTATGCCTTTGGGAGCTAAGCAACTAATTATTTTGTACTACACAATGATAATTATATATGGTGTAGTTAATTATATATATAAGCATAAATTGTTACTACAGGTGGATATTGGATATTTGATATTTTGTACATTTTGGCCGGTACAGGTTTTAACTATACACACACACACACACACACACACACACACAGGGTTAATATGTATATCCAACGATATATATATGTTGGTAAAAAGTTTTAGTAATAGATATAATATCGTGTTTAATACTTTTACACACAGATATGATTGTGTGGTTATTTCGTTTTTATCACATATATAATTTTGTGCCTAATACTGCTAGTCACAAATATTATTTTGTGGGTAATAGTTTTAGTTACATATATTGTTTTGTGGGTAATACTTTTAGTCACAGATATTATTTTGTGGTTAATACTTTTACTCACAGATATAAGTGTGGGCATAAGTTTTACTAACAGATAAATATCTGTGGGCATTATCAATTATTCCCAACAGATGATACATATCTGTGGGTAAAACTTTTAAGCACAGAGTTTTTACCCACAGTTTTGTCATAAAAAAATATTTGTTGGTAAAAGCTTTTGCCAACAGAAAAATAGCTTTTACCAACAGATAAGGTCCTGTTGGCATAAATTATTTATTTTGTAGTGTAAATTCAGATATCCGATATCCGATATCCAAATATCCGCATTGAAATATCCAAATGTGGATATTTTAACCTGCTATAATTAAATTAAAATAAATTCTAAAAATCCAAAGTCCATAAAAAATACAACAAATCATCAATAATTCAAATATCCGCATTGAAATATCTAAATGTGGATATCTTAACCTGCTAGAATTTAATAAATCAACAATAATCCAAATATCCGCATTGAAATATCCAAATGTGGATATTTTAACCTGCTAGAATTTAATAAATCAACAATAATCCATATTGGATATTTTAGCCTGCTAAAATTTAATAAATCAACAATAATCAAAATATCCTCATTGTCCATAACACAAATACAACAATAATCCAAAGTCCATAAATCCATAATTAAAACAAATACAAAAATAATCCAAAGTCCAAATTCCATAACACAAATAGTCAAATACAACAACAGTCCAAAGTCCATAAATCCATAATTAAAAGAAAAAAATTAACTAAATAGTTTTCCAACTAAGAAAGACTTAAAAAGTCATCAATCATCATAATATCATGTCTTCAAACTCTGAAATATCCGACTCATAGATTTGCACAATAGGTGGTAAGCCTAAAGTAATCTCAGCTGCCACTGTTTCTTCAAATTATCTACCAACTGGATCACCATGCTCACAAATGACCTCACTTACATTCATAGTTGAAGATGGCTTAGGGGCTGGAGATGATGTAAGCTTAGAGGCATAGAAGGCATACAATTCTTTCAAATTTGTTTCAACCTTAGCATGTATGTCAATTGCAAGTTCAGATTCAAAATAATTATTTATTGCCCAACACATAAATTTCATCTTTCTCCTAGGATCAAGAATCACAACAATAAATAGCAACACGTTGATATTTCTGGCACTTCCCCAATATTTATCATATTTTGATTTCATACCCAAAGCCATTACACTTATGTCAAAATCATCACCATCTCTAGCCACACTAATCATTTTCAATATACCACAAATCTCTTGCAAATACATGTTACTAGTGACATACAAGGAACCATATATCCTCAAAGTTGTCTCATAAAAATATTTCAAAAAAGGAAGCAACACACACACATGCTCCCAATCATCATCCATTGGCATGCCCTTTAATTTGTCCATTTCAACATGATATTTCTTATCTCTTTTCATCAAATCAAAAGCTTTCTTAAACTTAAAGGCAACATCCAACATAATAAATGTAGAATTCCATCTAGTTTCAATGTCCAAACATAAAATTCTCTTGGACTCTAATTTCTCTTGCTCAACACAAGTCTTGAATTTACTCAATCTAGAGGGAGATGATCTCACATATCTCACAGCATATCGAACTCTAAGAATATGATCGCTAGACTCTTTCAACCCCTCTTTCACAACAAGGCTCAATATATGAGCAATACATCTTATATGTAATAAATATCCATTTAAAACCGACTCACCCCAACCATTGAGTCGTTCTCTCAAATAATCAATACACTTATCATTTGAAATTGCATTATCAACTGTTAAAATTAACACCTTATCAATATTCCAATCAATTAAACATCTTTCAACAGATCTACCAATAATCTCACCAGAATGACCAACAATTGGAAAAAAATTAATAATCTTTTTATGCAATTTCCAATTCTTATCAATAAAATGAGATGTGAGGACCATGTAACTCAAATTTTGACAAGAAGTCCATGTATCAGTGGTGAGACAAATTCAACTTTTGCAACTCTTAAAAAATGCCTTCAACTTTGTTTTCTCTCCCATAAAAATTTGTAATGCATCTCTAGCAATAATAGTTTGAGAAGGAAGTATTGCTCTAGGTTGTGTCTTTGCCATATACCTTCTAAATCCCTCCCTTTCTACAAATCGAAAGGGTAATTCATCCAAAATTATCATTTTAACCAATTCTTTTTTATGCTCTTCTTAGTTAAATTTCCAATTAGTAACACTAGTTATCGCGGATGATGGAAGACAGCCATCACAATAAGAAGCATTCATTTTTAAAATGAATTGTTTCTCATCTATATTCATAGGGTACTTCTTACAAATCTTTAAATGATTACTCAAATTAGAAGTGCATTTAGAAGGAGCAGCCACATATTGATTATTACAAAAAATAAAAACTACCTTTTGATCATTTTTATTATCACATGGTATTTTTTTCAAAATGATTCCAAACCCATGATCTAATTTTTTTTGTCAGTGGCCCACCCTCGTTCCTACTCTCTTTAGAACCTTCAGATTTTTCATTTGAAACAGGTTCTAATGGGGACACAGGAGGACATGGGAAAGGAGGAGTCATTTCTGGTGAAATACCTGGTGTCCCACTTTCGGCAATTTCGATCTCATTCACTGATTCCATGCTGTTGTTGCCTGCCAGATCCCTAATATGGATGCTAGGCTGCTAGCTGTCACAATTACATTTTATGAACAAAAATAAAGTAGAGTTAATACTTATGAACAAATATTGATCATCATAAGCTGTATTTATTCATACTAATATAAAAAAATCAGAGATAGTTATTATGTTAGATTAGGCAGCAACATATGATATTATGATCCAAAGAGTTGGTTGTTAGTTACTAGTTAAATGAAGATAAAAGTACAACTAACTAATATAAAAATATAAATTGAGAGAGAGACAGAGATATGTTTGTATGTTTATAATTTAAATGCAGATACTATCATACTACTAGTAGGATTGGTGTAAACCTGTTTATGTTTGTATATTTATAATTTATAAACCTGTTTATGTTTGTATATTTATAAACATGTTTATTTTTACACAATAGAAATGGGAAAAAATCAAGGAAAGTATCTTTATATATAGAGAGAGATGTGTTTGTAATATAACCCATACAGTCATACACAATGTATATAGATATATGTAAACCTATTTTAATCTAGTTTTTTGTTCATAAAAAATTTTCTAATGGGAAGATGAGACTAGATGAGACACAGAAAAAATGTAAAAAATATAGTTAATACTTATGAACAAATATTGATTATCATAATTCATAAGCTGTACTTATTTATACTAATATAAAAAAAATTTTAGAGATAGATATTGTGTTGAGAGAGAAACAAAGATATGTTTATTACCATAATTTATTTTAATTCAATATAATAACAAGTAATTATTATTATAATTCACATATTTGATTGTTATTATAACCATTATTATGATGATTGCCATCAATATATTTATTTAAAATTCATCTTCATTGCAAACTATTATTAGTAGTAGTTTTAATTATTATTAATTACAAAACATATATATAATCAATATCTTTGTCATTATTATTATTCTAGTATTTTAGTATCTATATTATTATTATTATTATAAGTATAATTTTGTATAGCATACTATTACAGTATTACCTACCAAACAAAATTAACAAAATGGATATCAGCTACCAAACAATGCCCTAACAAAACAAATGTAGATAAAAAAAACAAATAAATTGAGAAAAACAAAGACATGGATAATTGGTGACAGAATTGGGAATCCCATAGTCAATTTCAAACTACCGAATCCCACATACTAAGATCAGATAGACAAATAAATTCTTGCTAAGTTGCTAACAACCCTAACAAAAGATCATATGGACAAATAAATTCCAAACTAACGAATCCCTAAAAAAAAATTAACAAACACAGAAGCCCACACAAAAAAATTAGCATAACCGACCTCATCTTCCACAACCCTAAAAAACCATGGACAATCGAATATGTGACAGAAAAATAGACAAATTAACAAACAATTAGGGCGTACCTTAAATGGAAAAACAAGCCTTCAAGGAAGAATCAGCAAACAAGAACAATGACCTACAAATAAAAATTGCAAATGGTAGAGTTAGACAATGGATTATGTAAGAATTAGAAACAACCCATCACAAACGAGTGACGGTTGTACCTGGTGGTGGCTGTCGGCTGGTGGCGCTTGCTCTGCGTGGGAGGGAGTGGTAGAAGAGTATCTACATGGTCGGGACTCAGGAATTGAGGTTGAGGGTTGCTGCTGCGGCCGGCGAGCCTGCGAGGCTGTGATTGTGAGCTTCGAGAAGAACAAAAGAAGGGAAAGGAAGGGAAGACTGAAGAATCGAAGGGAAGACACGCGAGATTTTGGAAAAACAAATGAAGCTAGGCCACTAGACCAGACATGACGAAGGTGGGAAAAGATTACGCAGACAAGCAGCCAGACCGGTTGAAAAATTGCTTGAGACTGGGCCTGCTAATGGGATGGACGGCTGGTGTCGTTGCGTTGGTCCGTATCCAGTCCATACTCCATACACATGTATTACATACATAAATATTTAGGTTAAATAATTATATATATAATTTATTTAATCAAAAAATATTTATATATTTTATTTAAAAAAAATATTTTCTTATACACCAGATATTTTAATTGGATTGAATAATCCAAAAAAATATAGGATCGGATATACGCTCCGAAAAATTTTAATTTTGACCGGATCGGATATATGCTCCGATTTTTAAAACCCGGATCAAATTTTTGGATTACGGATTTTTTGCACAGCCCTAGTAATAACCAATAACCCTCCAAAGTCGGTCCTCTTCGATACCCTCATATCAGTAATACGAAAGTAGCAGAGACGGTTAAGGCTAAGGTGGAGTTAGTGGATGTCTAACAAGCTCATTGAATAACTAAAACGTATCCTCTAAAGTACAAACACATCCACTCAGTGCCATGGTAAGATAGTTGAAAAATAGATCATTTGGATAAATATTCCTAGCTTAATAACACATATTACACAAAAGCACATTCAAAGGGTGACTAAACTACCTATTATATATTCCTCACAAGTTAATACAGATTTTCCAAGAATTGAGTTTTTCAAAATATGAAATAGACAGATAAAATTAGATAAGGAATCAGTTGAAAACAAATTTTTTGAAAATAAAACATGGTAAGAAAAGCATGATCTTTGATACCAAATTATAACAACAAAAAATTTACAGTTGAAAATTTTCATTTTAGCGAAAGTGTAACAAACTTTTCATTCGATGTTACTACCATACTCAACATAAGTATATCTTACAGTGCTATCCTTATAATGAATATAAGGCCAAATAGTTAACACACAAAACATAATAAAATAGAGAAAGAGATAGATTCATAAAATGAAATAAAAGTTTGGAGAACTCCGAGTATAATATCTAAAATACATCAAAAGGATAAATTGGTACTAAGAGTCCTAAAAGATATCTAGTCTAAAGCTATAACCTTGGATAATACGACTCTACATCCAACACATGTACATAATAATCATTTCTCTATAAGTAAATCATTGTAAATAACAAATTTATTAAATTGGTCCACTATGACCTGCACAAAATCACCTAGGTATTCTATTTGCGGGAAGGTGTAATGCCCATGAAAAGGATGATTAGTACCGTACATACTAAGTAAAGTAACAATAAAGCTATAGTAAGGTTACACAGAATACATAAGGTTATATAAAATATTAAGCATGCATATGGATCAACATAATATGATGCAAGATAAGAACTAATTCTAAAACCCATTGTTAGATATAATCATAATCTATTTCTTATTTATGTTGAGTTTAAGAGCCCAATATTCACAACCGATGGAATGATACGAACAATATACAACCCTAGGGTAAAATAGTCCCACTATTTTTATTTGGTGGAATAAATTGGTGCAACCCTAGGGAAAAATGCTACTAGCCACTATTCTCATCTAGCGGAATAGACTAGTACAATTGTAATACCCTATCTTTTTGGTAAGTTTTATTGAATAAGAGTTTGATAATGTGTGATTTTGATTTGGAACTATAATTGAGTTTGAGAGAAAGTTAGATTTGAATAAGTTTTATAAATGGAATAAAATGAGGTTTTAGGCAGACCAATCAATTGCTTCATTATTTCATCTAAAGGATTTTTACTTGACCAAACCAATTGACTAGTTTGAAGAACCAATTGATTAGTCAGTAGAGTAATTGATTGGTAGGTCTAACCGATCGATTGGTTTATCGAGATGAGTATATTTTTAAAACTCAACTTTTATAAGAAACCTTCTCACACAAAAATGGAGCCTTGGTAATCCCATTCTACATTGTTCTTTAATGATTCTCAACCTTTTATTATCATATGTTTGGCATGATCTTCTGCCTCAAATTGGTTTATAGGTTTGATTTGGACAATTAAGGGAGAGGGTGACCTCCGCTCTCCTCTACACACTATGGAATTGTTGCTTTAAATTCTAAACCTATCTCTGCTTAGTTGGGAGATTCCTTCTAGTCTGATCATTCATTTTATCTCTTGTGCTTAACAATTTTTTTTGAGCAAATTTGGCTTGTACTTTCCAGAAATTACCATTTTAGCTCTAGGAGGTTGTCTTATATTTGAAAAAATTTTCCTACTCAACACAAATTTGAATGGTAGAAATTAGGATTTTATTTCTGCTTAACGATACTCATTCTTGAATTGATTTTCTTGCTATAAATATTCCTAATTACCCCTTCCAGTCACTTTTCTTTTAGCCATTGAAATATTTTATCTATCTAACCTTATGTTGTTTTCTCTCCAATTTGAGCTTAATTTTGGTCCATTTCAACTCTTTTAATCCTTTCTCTAGCTCCTTCTTATTTATGTTTAAGAAAAGGAGAATTAGATTTGGGAGGAAGTTAAGTCTCTTTTTATCACAAATTCTTAATATTTTTCTCTAAGGTTTGGTGAGTTTGTTTTCTCCTAATTTGAATCATAATTTATGAAATTGACTTCTGTATTTTTTAAGGTTTGGAAATTGAAAATATTTTGGTTGAGTTTTTCTATTTGTGAAAAAGTTTTTCTTTCACCAAGTAAGTCATTCTTACTTCTCAAATGTGACCTAGTTAATCATGTGATGTATTTTTTAAAGTCCTGATTTTGTAAGCTCGCATGTGAATTTGGTTTTAGATTGATGTATATTAATTAACTTATGAATTCCGAGAAACATGCATGATTTTAGGGAAAAGAAGTAGATTTGAATAATTATGAAGAATGTTTTAGTTTATAAGCTAAAAAACTATTGATATGATGCCATGATATGTTTTTGTTTGGATGTGGTTAGAATTTTGAGGATGATTTACATGAAACATGCATGTTAATTTTTGTTTGAGAGAAAATCGATCAATTAGTTAGGTTCAACTGTTTGACTTGTCCTTAGAAAAGTCAACTAGTTGACCCAACTCATCGATCAATAGGACTGTGGTGAACCTAGTTTGCTCTTTGTGTAAACCAATTGACTAGTTTTCTAGAAATGATTGAATAGTCCTAGAATAGCTGATTGGTTTGGCCAAATCAATCGATCAGTTTAAGAGAACCCTAGGTTTGGCTAAGCTAAAACAATCAACTAGTTAGCCCAAATCAATTAATTTTTAGGATAATCCTATCGACTAGTTTGGCCAGAGTGATTTTAATCTTTTAACTAAGATATGCCTTGAGACCATGTTTCATGATGCTATTTAAATGTTTAACAAAAGAAATACATTTTTTGACCTTGATTGACAACCTAATGGACGGATTAAATGGACCACATTTTATATCATACTCAATGGGTGTTATAAAGGTTTTAATGGGTAAACCTGAAAAAGTATTAGATAGCTTTAAAGGAGTAATGTAATATGGACTTTAGCCTAATATATATTAATTAAAGGGATTAATTGAAGGGATTTTGTTAATATTAAATAAGAATTAGTGGAAATCCCACACTTGGTTGGGGAATGGTAATTATTAAGATGGAATATGTATATGAATGCCTTTATTGTATATTTTATAGACCTTATATGATCACGTAATATCAAGAATAAGATACTAATCATTTAAAGTGAAAGATAATTGAGTTGTATGTGGGTTTGGGTTACCCGATTCTCAATTAGCTACCAGAGTTTAGTCTTCCTTCCGGCATGATCCTACTACATCTCGATGCTTTACCTACTCTAGACACTGATGATATACTAGAGGGTATTGATACTAAAGGGTTTGGTTACCTAGGTTGTTTTGGCTTTGTCTTGAACTTATGTCTATTAGTGGTTACTTGGCTTCAACCTCAACTTATGTCCATTAGTAGTTATTTAGCTTCAGCCTGCACTTTATGTTCTTTGGTTTGGATAGACTTCCATGGTATCTAAGACCATGAGTTGGTGCACAGTCCATCACTCGATAAAAACTAGGACAAGTATTTGTATAATAATTAGAATGAGTAATTGGATAAGAAGGTGACTAAAATGAAGGTAAAAGTAAAAGAAAAAGAATGGTAAAGGAGATAATGGCCTATATATGGATAAATGACCTATGTGGAAATGGCCTATGGTGAAATTATATGCTTAGATGAATGATTCCTTACTATTAGTTGGACATTCTACTTTATAGCTTGCATATTGTCATCTATGATGTTTTGCTATGTTTTTAAGGATGAGGAGTAATATATGGTATGAGCTTCCTATGTTTGATGTGACCATAATAGAGCATGTATCCTATTTATATGAAATATGCATGAAAAATTTTATTATCACATGAGTATTATGCTGGAATCTTGTGTGCTAGTGACTCCATTATGGAGGTAACTTGGCGTATTCAATATGAAGCAAACTGATGTGCCCGTTTTCCTAGTTCCCTACTCATTCCAATGAGCAGAGGTTTATGTGTAGGTTTTTGGAGATGGTTGGTAGTTGGCCAACCTCGTGTGGGGCATGGGTTCAGAGAGCATTAATATTTGAAGATTTTTGAGTGGTCTTTGATGGACTAGAGTTTAGGGCTTTGTCCTATTGTTGTTTCTGCAATTTTATGATCATGTACTCTAACCTAGTTTTCCTCATGTATTTGAATATGGTGGGCCATTGAGGTCCTATATTTGAAAGCCTTTCTTTCAATACTTATATAATATGTTTTAGCGCACTCTACTTTAGTTTTGGTTGGTTTGGTTCCTAGCCTTGTATCTAATATGAGATAGGCAACTGGAACCTATCCTGTATTTGGTGTGATGGTAACTTCCCATTTTTCCTAAAATTTTATTAGTTTTCTTCTTCCATAAGGTTTTCAAAGTAAAAATTTTCAATTGTAAAAAATTGAGGTGTTACAACACTCCTAAGACTTAATACTTTTGGCTACTATTCTTGTCTTGCGGAATGGATAGGTACAACCAAATATGACTCATGTGATCTTCCAATTTAAGAAAATAATATCTTATTAGATATTAATATCTCAATATCATCATGCATATAAAAATATAAACATGTAGGGTACACCATCCAAACTTAACATATATATTAAAAGCACATAAAATATAACCATGCGCAGATTAGGACATCTCCAAAGGGAAAAAAGCCAAATTTTTGTTAAGAAATCCTAATTTCACAAGATAAATATTGCTTCTCCCATAATAATCATTTTACCACAAAATTTAGTACACATCCATAAAATATTATTACTGATAAGAAATCCAAAAAGTAAGCTCTAACTCCAATGTCTTAGACATACAATACAACCTCCATATAGGGTTACTATTCACAAACTCCTATGAAACCCTAAAATCACAATTTAGGCACAATTTTCTCCATGATAGTCATATAGATACCAATATTAGTAAAAATTCCTAAAATATTATTATGAACAACATATCTAAAATACAACGGTCTAACTCTAATGCTTTACACACGGCATGCCTCTAGGGTTATTATTCTCAATTTACGTTGTTTTATCATTTTATTAGACTTAAGCCTCCTATAATCAATCCAAGAGTTCCTCATGATATAATTAGAATATTTTAAACCATTTAACTCATTAAAATACCAAAGGTACCATATTTAATACATATTAACCATAATACCCTTAAGATAGCTAAAACACCCATATATTTATAAAACCCTATAAGACCTAATGTGAATGATTTTTTTATGTCCAAAAAATCTTATCATGATAACACTTAACCAAAAATATATTTATATATATGAGTCCAAAATCATATCTCAACTTAGATAGTGATTTATGCCATTTTCTCAACTTGCAAAATAAGATTAACTAAATGATACTTATCAACACATGCTTTCACATGTTACTTAGTTTTCCACAATACAATGCAACATATCATACAATGATATTATCATCATGAAATAACACATATAATTATTCCAAACATGAGATCTCTTAAAAATTTTTAGATTGGATAAAAAACCCTAACTATAACATGTATCCTTACCAAATGTTGCCAATCTCTAGGCAAGTAAAAAGACTTAAGTCTCAACCTCCAAGGCCTTCCGGGAAGCACATAAGAGCAAGATAAAATACTTGATTAGTGTATGAGAAGATCGATTAAGAAGAGGTAAGGTGAGAGGTAAGGTGAGAGGAAAGAAGATAGGGAAGAGAGGAACATAGTAAGGGTGCTACTTAAGAGGAACAAAAAAAATAGCACATTCAGTAGAGAAGCAACTATTCGAGATTAAGGGGGAAGGAAAAACATTGGGCTAGGTGGAAAGTTATATATATGGTCTAAGAGAAAATGTAACTATCTAGGCCAAGACCAAAGGAAAAAAAAGGAAACACGCTTGGCAAGGCAACAAAAATATGGGGAAGGACATCTACTGAATTACTTAATCTGCTTAGCGAGTTGAAAAACTTAGTGAGTTAACATGTTAGGTGAGTCTAACCTACTTGATCAAGTAATTAATTAAAAAGGGTAACACAAGTTGGCCGAGGGAATAAAAACTAGTTGAGGTAGTGTTTCGTTGGGAAACTATAAATTCTGAAAAATGTCAAATGAAAAGTGTGTGAATAGATGATCGTAGCATTAGATGGAAATTATTTAGATTTCATTAAGAGAAGGTTTTGGGAGAACAAAGAGAAAGGATAGAGCTTGGATTTGAAATTAATTGAGCAAGGAGAAAGAAAATATTTTTTATTTATAGGTGAAAGTGGTTAAGTGTGAAATAGAGCAACTGTCAAAATTGCATAGGGTATACGGGGAGGACAAGGATTAGGGCAGCCTATGATTTTCCCCACTACACATTCTTAGCGAAAAAGGAAGGGATAGGGCTATGATGAGGGTAGAATATAAGGATAGGGCAGGCAAGGAAAGTAAAGACACGTGATAGAGGGAGGTAGGGGTTGAAGAGGAAGAAAGGATAGCGAGGCAGGGAAAGGTGAAGAAGAAAAAGGAAGCAAGAAAAGGAAGAAGATTTTAGGGTTCGAATTAGAAATATGTTTAAATATAGGAATAGAAAATTAAGGTAAAATTAATTTATCAATCATGGAGAGTTATGATGGAGATAAACTTTTACAACTTTCAATATATCATGTAAGTTGGGTATGTGATGTGCTACATCGCATGGTGAGAAGGAAATTATATTTGGGACCGTTTAAGTTTAGGTCATATTATATTTTTCTGATCTTACCATAAATGCAGTGATGGGTAGCTGTGAGAGAAAGATATATAGATTTATTTTTCCATGATGTTTCACACCCTAGGGTTGTTGATGGTGGATAATTTTATAAGATACTATGACCATATAACAAGGGAGTTCATAGCTATTGATGATGAGTGGGGGGTCTTAGTATAGGATACCAAAAATTGCATACTTTGATTATCATAGTGACTCTTATGAGGTGGATGCACCTTATTTTAAAGAAGAGAGAGAGAGAGAGAAAATTATTCTATGAGAAGAGAGAAGTGAATAGGTGATCAATGACATTTGACAATGAACCCTATTTTGATTTATAATATTTTTTTGGTGTATAATGATTGTTATTTAATGGTTAATTAAGGTTAATAGTGTGTGTTCTTTGTAGCATTCTTTTCTGATGTACATAATGATTTATCTTAATAGAAGTATTTTATAATCAATTATTATTAAATTATATTTCATATAGATAAAATAAAAATTCATAGACGCTGGACATCATTAAAGAATTGACGATCAAACAAATTTTGGAATGGGCTTCAAACATTATTAGAATGGCAACATGATGCATTCAGAAGAAATATTGTCACATTCTTTTCCCAAGAAAAAAGTTTAATAACATGGAGAATCGATCTATAGAGGATATTAAGTACCAAATATTACAAAGTGGGTTCATATAAAACTATGATGTCTGGGTATATTATAGTGAAGTAAAATATGAGTCCAAATTAGTTCATATGGCTAAGGAGGGAAGAGAGGAAATGGAAGATATATACGATGATTTAGTAGGTGGCGGTAATGAAGCACAAGCAGTCGGTGATGAAGTGTATTGTCCTATAGATGATGACTTATTTAGAAATGGAAATGATCCATATTACAATGAGTTATTTCAAGAGATGAAGGTTGAGTTGTATCCTGGGTGTAAGAATTTCTCATCTTTAAATTATTTGGTGAAGTTTATGCATCATAAGGTATTAAATATGTGGATGAATAAGTCTTTTGATGGGATTCTTAAATTACTAAAAGAAGCTCATCCTGAATACAATAAGTTACCTAAATCACACTGTGAGTCAACAAAGAGGACAAGGAAGATGGGTTTAGGCTATGAAGTCATTCATGAGTGCAAATATGATTGTGCTTTATATTGGAAGAAAAATGTAGATTGAGATAATTTTCTTATATGTGGTTCATCTCATTAAATAGATGAAGCTACAATAGGTAGGAAAGTACATCATAAGGTTATGTGGTACTTTTTTCTAACATTAAGGCTAAAGATATTTTAAAATGTAGACACATAGCTCAGTACATGAGGTGGCATTTGAAGTATCGATCAACAGAGCTAGGTATATTCTAATATGCTATTGATGGTGAAGCATGGAAGCATCTTGATACTAATCACCCAGATTTTGTAGCCGATTTGTGAAATGTATGATTTGGTTTGGCATCAAATGATTTTAATCTCCTCGGCATCAGTTCTAGATATAATATGTGGCTAGGTATGTTGACCACATACAACTTACCCCCTAGTGTTGCATGAACAACCCATTTTTCATGCTAACGATGTTGATTATCATTCTGAGTTCTCTAGCTATGGATATTGTTGTGTTCCTCTAGGAATTGGTTGACTAATCCAATGATCTAAGGATGATTTTGGTTTATAATAGGGTGTTTAGCATGTGTGCAACACTGATTTGGACAATTCATGATTTCCCAGCCCAATCATATCAGTTAGATTTGTTTAGTTAGGGGTATTTAGCATGTTCAAATTGCAATAAAGACACTCATTCCATGATATTAAGTAACAAGATCAGTTGTGTTGGAAACCAATGATTCCTCCCCATCAATCATCCATTTAGGAAAAAAAATCAATTCAATGGAAAACTTGAAATAATGGAACCTTTAAGGAGGTTTTTATCTAATTATATTTTGTTGCAGTTGAGTTGTGTTACAAAATGTGAACTAGTAAGGATCTTGAACATCCAAAGAAAATAAGAGGCATAGATGATTTAAATTGAAATAAGAAGAGTATATTCTTTGAGTTTTCCTATAGGTCAATTAATTTGTTGAAACATAATTTAGATGTTATGCATGTCAAGAAAAATGTTTGTGCCTATTTTCTTGAGATAATAGTCCATGAAAGAGAAAAAAACAAAAGATAACAGTAATGTAAGATGTGATTTAGAGAACATGAACATAAAAAATGAAATATGATTGTACTATAAAGGAAATAGGTTGATGAAAATGATCATAATTTGCTTTTGAATATGATGATCGGAGAAAGTTCTTAAATTTTTTAAAAGAAGAGAAGTGTAGCACCCTAGATTTACCAGCTTGAAATTTTTATTTTGTGGAAGCATTAATTACCAAATTACTAGGTGTTATTGCCACACTTAGCATAATTTTATCTCCCTCACCTTTTTTATGTCAAGTGTTAAGGCTAAAACAAGCTATAACCAAATTAAATAAGTGGAATTAGAAAAATACATAGATAGAAGTTATGGATAAATATTGTCAGTAAACCAATATAACTAAAATATAGCAAGAGAAATAAGAGTCTAAAGGAAAATAGATCATGATAAAAAAAACTAGCACCTATAGATACGAGATCGGTTTACCCTAACTCTTAAACCTGAAGGTCCACTATGAAAATAAAACCTCTTCCCAAGGACTTTACTTATTCTTCTTATTCTTATACGCTTCATGCAACTCCATGGCCCTCACGTAAGCATGTTCAAAATTAGTATTAGTATGAATTCCTTTTATTGAGTAAATCACAATATCTCACAAGAAGCAGCATACCCACATTGTACATAGTCACATAGAATCTAAAAAGCATACTTGAGCACAAAGTATGTACTAAAACCACAAACAATATACACGGAACAACGTATATAAACATCTAATATCAAACTCAACTACAAAGCATACCAGTCAAATTCTCATTATTTTAAGGTACAAAGTCATATATGATTATTTAAATACATACTAAATACTATGGTAGGACACTAAGGCAACTACCAAACCAACAATCCAAAACAATACCATGATAGGGCACTAAGGCATCTACCGAACCAAAAAATCCAAAACAAGTCATGATAGGGCATAGAGACAACTATCGAACTAATAAATCTAAATAATACCAAGGTTGGGCACTAAGGTGTCTACTAGACAAAAAATCCAACACAATAACAAGGTATGACACTATCACTTCTACCAAACCAAAAAATCATTACTTTTCTTTTTCTTACACAACAAATATTTCCATTTTTACTTACTCGAGGGGGAAATAATCAACTCATAGAAACAATAATACACTTGCTCATATTAGTTACCAAAGGCATCATAATGCCCTTACCTTGAACACAAAGACACAGTGACACACCTAGTTATACCGGTACACAAAGGTAACACAATTTCCTCCTACCTTATTCACTTAGTAATTAAATATTGATACCCCCTATAAGGCCTATAGGTCACCTATAGAGTAGAGTAGAGCCTTAACTAGGGCACAGTGGCACACTAGTGAACCAAAATAAACAAGAGCTAACATCTCACCTCTAGGGTAGCTAATCCTGTAGAGAAAGACATTCATAACTCAAGGTCTTTTAATTTAAGTATTAATACTTTATCAGGTGATCACATAAGTTACATACAACACAAACAATTTTTATTTTCCTTACTTAACCATTTTCTCTTTTATTTCCTATTATTAAGGTAAACCCTAAGGTCATAGGTGTATGAAAAGTCAATTCAAATCTAAGGTCAACCTATAAAACGTCTAAGTCCATCAAAGAATCCAATTATTTGCAAAAGATACATTAGGTCAAAATTACCAAAATATCCTTCAAACCCCTTGTTTCACCAATTTATTCATTTTCGTACCAAACACTATCATTATGATAAATTTTTCATGAGAAGTCAAAAAGGAAATATTATATATTATTTTAGCATGTAGGTAATGTTTATATTTTAGCGATTAGCTATATTTTTCACTTTTCATGCATTTAGTGGCGGCACCCACAAAACTCTAATCATGCAACTCTCACGTATCACATCTTCCATGTAATATGTGCATACATATTTAAAGCATAATAAATCATTTAAATATGAATATTATGATCACAACGCATGTAGGGAATATCTCTAACCCTAGGTCATGCGAATATAATTTATCATAAGCTAACCTTAATTATACGCATATGTTTTTATATGAATCATCGTAATGCTAACTACCATGCATTAGCAATCGCGAGGCATTTACTATAGAATTTGAATAATAACATGACATGAATGAAAATCCTAATAAAATACTAGATATGTAGACGTAATTCATTTGATATATTACTATCCATACAAATTAGTAGTCAACAAACATACATACCATCCCCTCAACAAGCTATCATTTTATCATGCATGTTATAATACTTGAAAAGCATAAAAATAATCCTAGATTGCTCACACATAATTTCTGCCATCTTATGAGTGATTGGATTTACCTAATACAAGCTTACACAAAAATAAGTCTTCTCTAAAATTCTCAATAATTACCTAGGAATTTAACATCCAAATATATATGCATTAGCATAAAATATTACACAAAAATAATCTAAAATTACCAGAATAACTAAGTTATTAACTAGTTAAAACAAGGTAAATAAAGATAAAATAAAAATTAAATTGAGGTTTCCAAGATGGAGATGATGGAAATGGTGGACTTAGTCATTAATAGGGTGACCAAGAATGATAGGAAAGGCTAGTGATAGAGAGGGGAGAATGGGCAGAGAAGGTGCAGTAAGTGGAGGAAGAAAATGTGGCATAAAAGGGTCGAAGAAGATGGAAGGGTTTCAATGGAAAGTGGTGCAACAATGAATGAGGGCTTCGACATAGTTGGATGAAGGTAATGCGGTAGGCTTTAGTGGGTTTGGCTGAAGTAAGGAGGGGTGGAATGGTGGTTTTTGCTAGTGTTGTGGTGGTAGTTTTGGTATGAAGGGCTAAAGATAAAGGAGATGGAGAAGTATGCGTGAGGGAAAGTGTTTACTTCAGGGAGGATGTGTATGGTTTTTGTGGTAGCATTAGTAGGGGATGATAGTGAAAAGGGTGAGGGATCGATGGTGGTGACTAGTGGAAAGGTAAAAAGGTTGGTGGAGTTGTGGGTTGCACCAAATATAATGGCGAGGATGGGCACACAATGATGTAGAACAAGGGAGGGAAATTTTTACGTAAGGAAGCTTGGGAAAGGATGATGAATTTAGGTTGAGGAACGCTAAAAAAAGGAGGCGTAGGGTTAGGAAGAGGTTAGAATGTAGGGAGGGATGGAGAAAAACAAGAATATAAAAACATGGGAGAGGGAGGTATGATGCAGGTTGCGTACGGTGATGGCTTGTAGGAGTAAAAGCAACCTGTGAGGATGGAGAAGAAGAACAAAGTCGAGGGTGTCTAGTGGTCTAGGATAAATATCAAGGTGAAAAATTAGGTGGGAATATTTGGGTAAAATTTATCAGGTTATCAGGTTAGATTAAATTGATAAATAAATACCGATTATAATTTATCCTATGTTTAAAATTTAATATGCACTTTCTAGTATATTTTAACCTAATTAAATTTTATATCTGACAAGTCATAATAATAATACGCATTTTAGCAATATCTTTACTACCAAATGTCTTAAAATAATTCTTATAACTAATAAACATAATTAACTATTATAATTAGGGTTTCTAGAAGTAGGGTATTACATGAAGTTTTCGGACAAGTTTGCTGAAAACCTCAAGAATAATGTTAGTGACAATGACAACAAGATTGGAGGTCTAAAGTGACATGATCAACATGTTCTTATATAACACTTGTTAGCAGTTGGATTCCATGGATTTTTGAGAAAGCAAGTTGGGAACACTATCATAGAACTCTGTAATTTCTTTAGTTAGATTTGTTTGAGGACACTACAGTTGTTTGATTTGGATAAGGTAGAAGATAATGTTATTGTGATCCATTTTAATCTTGAGAAAATATTCCCTCCATCATTATTTAGTGTCATAGTTCATCTCATACTACACTTATTAAAAGAAGCATGATTACGTGGTCCCATGTATGGTAGATGGATGTATCCTATTGAGAGAAAGTTGAAAGATTACATAAAAAATCATGCTCATGCAGAAGGCTCTATTGCTGATGGTTATATTGCTAATGAGGCATTGAATTTCTATTCTATGTACATGTAAGGCATTGAGAAAAGGTTTAATAGAGCAGAAAGAAATAAGGGTATGATGGTAAGTCAAAAACTATTAATTTTCCAATGTCAGACTCATCATATTAGTAAGAGTACTAGGAAATTATTTAAAAATAATCTAAGACAAAAAAAAGATAAAAAAAAAATTACAAGTGTGTATATGAGGTAGTTTGACATATTTATAATCCTCTTAATGGATCTAATGGGAAGGTAGTTTGGGATGTGAACAATAGTCATATTTAGGATATGAACAATGATGATGACGACGACGATGATGAGGAGATCGATGTGGTGTATGTGGCTGATGGGATTAACTAGGCTACTATAGCCAATAACATCTGAATTGAAGATATAGATGTCAAATGGAATTAGTAATGACGAGATAACAGAAGATGAAATGGAAGATCTAGGCTTAGGTTATTTGGATTCAACAAAGGATGACACCAAGGAAGATAATTATAGTGATAATTCTAGTTTTTGTTCTGACTAGTGTATTTGGTATAATTTTGGTATTGATTATTCTCATTAAAATAGACATATGTAATATAGTTTTGGAGCATTTTATATACTAATTTGATATAATTGATCTTTTTATATTACTATTTCAACTTTTTTGCTACAAGATACAGTTATGGCCGATATTGATACTAGATATCATAGCGGAGATTGAACAGGTGATCCCCTTACTAGACCTCATCAATTACCTTCTGCATGCGAGCTTGGTGAGATAATATATACAAAAATTGTTCACTATTTAAATATATGAATTTGAAAAACTATTTAGTAGTAGTAAAATTGCTTTTGAAATTTATTTTTACAGCATCACCAATGCAAAAAGGGATGGAGAATGACATAGGGAATGATCTAGATCTATATCATATGTGCTTGGCTAGTAGGAAAAAGCCATTGCACATAGAATTTTCTATTGAAGATGGCAAGTATAATCCTATAGGGGTGTATGGGCCAAAATTTTCTCATTGTGCTGGAAATACCATAGGAGAGTTCATTCGGTCATTGTATAAATCATGGGCTCATGTTCTTGAAAATTGAAGTTCTAAAATCCTTCAAGGACTTGAGGTATTTATATATTTTTGGTTGAAAATATATGAATTATATTATTTTACAAATTACTAATATAGTATATGTTAATTTTGTAGCAAGATTTTGATCTCGATTTTTAGAGTTATAGTTACATGTGGGATCATATTATGCTTGGTCTTAGAAGGTTATTTTAGAACCAATACAAGAATAGGAAGAACAAGATGAAGATATCGTGGCTAAAGGATAACAGCTGTAAGCCGGATAACTTTCACTGAGAAACCTGAAATAAGTGTGTAGACTATTGGGCATTAGACAAGGCAAAGGTAAAAATTAAAGTGTGTTACTATAAATGTTGAAAATATAAATCATTTATAAACTTTATTTTATATATGTTGGAAACGTATGAGAAAAATAAGAAAAATAAATCTAATTTAATAGATCCTAGTCTCCACACGACTATATCTAATTTAGATAGATGTTTATATAGCTTATCGACCTATATATATATATATATAACTATATTTAATATTATTAATATATTAACTTAACCAAATATGACATGTTGATAAACAGAGCTAGCAATTGCTATTGTTAACTGAGGCTTATAAGAATCAATACACGAGGGTTGGTCAGTGGATCACCGAGCATGGGAGAAAAAATTATGCAAGACTACTAATATTATTATTTATTTTATGAAATAATATTTTTAAAATTTTTGCATTAAAGTAATAATTTATATTTTTAAGATGAGATAGTGATGATACATGATGAGACTCGGACAACACTACAAGGGGATGATATTCATATGACCAAGGGTCCCTCCTTAATTCTATAGACCCATCGATGATCAATGAGATTGGGATAGTGGATGGGGTTTTGGGTCATAAATAGGAATTCATAAAGGGTGTGAACACATATTGCCAAGTGAATCCTCATCATCTTTTATTGGTATTCATCCTCAACCTTTAGAGACTAGTACACTATCATCCATTGTTTCTACCACTTCTTCTACAATGGCAAATATTTATAAGATTGTCTAATCTCTGCACACATGGATCGATGAATTGTAAATTATAGTGACACAAATACAAGGATCTGTGTCTGCCCTATAGCCATCAGTCTAGGTTCATGCTCTTTATGGTCAGGCCTAATACTAGGTTCAACCTTCATATAATTGTCCATAACGCTAGATTCACTCTTTCCTAGAATCTCCCCCAACAAGAAGATGAAGATGATGATTTATTATAAATAATTTTCATTTTGTACATTCTTATTTGTATTTAATTCAAATAATTATTTGCATTATAAATATATATGTTGTTGTTATAAATATTTGTAGTATTAATGTCTTGACTACTAATTATTTATAAATATTTCGATCTTATTATCCTATATGAGCATTAGGGACAACATGTTGCTGCTATTTTTGAAAACTTTTGAGATAAGATTTAAATTTTCCTTGCAAAGTAACAAAATATGACCGCTAATAAGGGTATCGAAGATGACATATTATTGCAAAAAAGTCATATTCATTTAAATTTTCTAGCTAAGATTAAAATAAATTCTAGAATTTTTTAAATAAATGTCACCACTGATAAGGACATTAGCAATGCCATTTTCATCCTTAAACAATTAAAATTTGATATTGGTGAACCAAAACTTGGACTACATTTGTTGCTAATAGTCTAATTGCAGACGACATTTTTATCACTAAAAGTCAAAGTGGCAACTACAATTTTATCATCCTAGTTTCATCTTTTAGCTACAAAATATTTGGTATATTGTTTTAGAGATGACAAGTCATCGTTAAAAAGTAATATAAACAAGTAGGCAGTTACTAGTGATGATAAAGGTCGTTGCTAAAGACTTTTTCTTGTAGTGGTAATATGTCCTCCCACGAAATATATGATATGCATCCATCTATAACATGTCACATAATATATCATCAACATAATTACCAATTTTAAAAGTAATAAAAACTAGTGTAGAGACTTGCCACTTTGCCTTTGTTGAGCAATTGTAGATAATAAAATATTTGGTGCTTTGTGGTTTTCGAGTTAAGTTTTTTCACCTTGTCTTCACTTGAAATATTAGTGCATGAGTCACTATCAATAATGACTTTACACACCTTATCTCCCACCTTATACTTGGTCTTGAAAAATTTATTTCTTTTAGTTAAATAAGATAATAGATGCACTTGTACAACTCTTTTTAAAAAGGAAAAATTAATGGTCATCTTCACAACAATAACTTTATGTCATCTTATACCTCAATCTCATCAGCACTATGTGGTTGCATAATTGAAATTTCTCTCAAATTTAAGGCCTGTTGTTATGACAATCCTTCGAAAAGTTTCCATAACCTTTACACTTGAAACATTATTTTCTAACATTATCTCCCATAGTTTCATTTTCCTTTTCCAATTGGTCTTTAAATCCCCCTTTCTCAAAATTTGAACCTCCACTAGAATAAGAGTTGGAAGATGCTAAAGATGATATTTTGGAAGTCACCTTAGCTCTTTTAAACTTCTTCTCAAGTTTTAGAGCAAATTTCACCAAACTTTATGAGGTGTCATAGATGCATACTTCCATGTTCTCTCATTCTTTATAATGGATAAATCTAAGGAATATTATGCATCTTTGTTCCTTATTTCCCATATTAATGCTAGTTTTTCAAACTCCCTAATATATTATCTTGAGTGTACTCATCTTTTTGAGGTTGTCTTGTTCGATATTTTATGGAACAAACTTCCTCTTAAAGTGATTTTTCAACTTGTCCCATAACTTAATATTTAATTTAGTCTCTATTGTATAAGCCCTCTTTAGGCCTTCAAACCAAGTTATAACAATCACTTTTAGCTTCAAAATTTCTATCTCACACCTCCTTTCATCATCCAGATCCTTGAATTCAAAAACTAACTCCATGGTTTTTTGTCATTCCAAATAAAACTTTGGATCCATATTACCTTCAAATTCAGGAAGATAAAATCTAAGATCCTTCTCCTCATCATGATAGGCCCTTCTTGATGTCTATCATATACTCTAATTATTTCCCACATTTTCTTCGTTGTCTTTTTTAATTTAGTTATGAATATGTGGTGGAATATGGAGTTCTCTCATGCATGTCCTTCTTCTGGAATCTCCTTCTCCTTGATTTAATGTCTCAACATGATTGAAAAGATCCTCTTGAACTCTAGATAATTACTATAGGTGTCTCTCATTTTACCTTGTAATGATATGGGTATATTATTGCATTGTGCCACCAAAGAGCTATAATTCTCATCATTCTCAATGTTTGCATTCATTTGGGATGCGGGGTGACTTGTCATCTTCCAAAAAGTCTTCTTATTTAATTTAGTATGAAAATCATCAAGTTTAAGGTGTTTTTGGTTAAATCTTGATGGAGTCTTGATGAATCCTTAATGAGTTCTTACTATAATTATTAAATTTGAACCAATAACTTCAAATTGATGAATGATCCTATTTCAAAGTGTCATATGAATATAATAACCAAAATTTGATACCAATTTTGATGAATATTGAATATAATAACCAAAATTTGATACCACTTTTGATGAATATTGGAAGCAAAAAATACCAAAATAAGATATTTAGGGAATAATCACAAGGAACTCAAAAGAAGATAGATGAAGAATCTTAATAGAATTTGATAATTAGGGTTTCTATTTTAGGGCTAGGGATTAGGAATGATTTGGTCATGGTTTTGTGGGGGTTTAAATGTTGGTTTATGGATGTACTTAATGGCTTGGAATCATAATTAATAGGGGTGTTGTTGATGATGATAATCATTCTTGAAGAAGAACTTTAGGGTTAGGGTTTTGATGATGAAGATAATGAATGTGGTGATTGAATGTGTATGTGTATGGCTCAGTTTATTGGGAATATTTTAACACAAACACTATAAATAAATCACATAGAAATTCCATAGATAAAACTTGATTGTGAATGACATATAAATAATGAAAAACAAATAATTCATAAAGAGATTAAATGAATACTTAAGTCAATTGATTGCACTACCAATGTGATGGAAGATCACACCACATTAATATAGCTTGATTGGCACCTCTTCAAGCTAAATCTTCCATACAAAGATAAATGGAAAATTGAAAATATAAAATACGCCAAAATCTCCCCTAATTCACATTGCACATAGAAAAGAAGTAACATAGAAATTTTTATAACAATATAAACTTACACTGGTTATCTAAATAATATCTCCTAACAAGTTATATTATAATTATTTAAACATAAAAGGTATAAAAGTAAATATCACCTTCATCCCTTATAGTAGCCTAAAGCTAATCTCGGTAATACATTAGTTCTTCTAAAGTCTTTGGGTGTAATCAGTTGTGATGAGCACTTGCGAATCTCCCACTTGTACTGAAATCTTACTCAAAAGCAACCTTAGAAAATAGGTATGACAATTATACCCTTATCCATTCCTTCCAAAATCAAATACTTAGTATTTTTCGTACATCAAGATAAGACATCAAACTCATCCATCTTTGGCATCATAGGATCTTCCAAATAATAATCTAATTTATTCTTTTGTGGTGCATTGAAAAGGTCTTAGTTCACTAACCATTTGTTATAATAAAGCTTAAGGGAGACTCTAGAATCACACAAAGTTAATGAACTTCTCTCCATACTCTTATACTTCTCCTCATACTGATGAAACAAATCATAGCATATTTTACAAACATCATCTACTTCTTCACCATAAGTGATCCCATAAATGATAGAATAATAAAATTCTTCCAACTTCATTTTATACCTTGGGTTTAAAATATTTTTCAAAATTTTGTAACATTTTAGTTGGCATCCTGCTAATAATTTTATATTTATCAAGAAACCATTCAGTCAAATACATTATAAAATTACAAACCTTGGGAAAGTATAAATTAGAAATAGGATATCTATTGTTAAAAGAATATCAAAGTGATATAAAAATAATAATAACAATCTATCAAAAGTAGATAGAGCCAAACCACATTCATCACTTGTAGGACAACATTTAAAAGTCAACTCTAACCATTTAGAATTAACAAACACATTCTCATACATTAGAGAAACATCAAGCTTAAAAAATGTATAAGTCTATCTTATCCTACAATCATATATCAAGTCTCTACTATACATAATTTATTTTTGATGACAAACCTCCATAAAATTTTCAAGCCTTTTTGGTGTGGATTTCCAATACATCACACTCTTATGTATGCTCTCAATAACTATTTTAATTATCCCAATGCCATAGTTAACAATAATATTAAGCACATGAGAAACATAATGCATATTAACATATCTCCCACATAATAAAGAAAAATACTTCAACTCTAATCTATTTTCTAAATATCCAATCAAATAATCATTAGTGATATAATTATTGATAATCAATGCAGTAAGTTTTGTATTAACATCTTATTCTATCAAATAATTGACCAAAACATCATAAAAAACTGTAGATATATGCGGACTTGGAACATGGATAAACCTTCAACAAAAAAAGAAAGAAAAGATACAACTAATAAAGTAAAAAACAACATATAATTACATAATATTTATACATTAAAACTATAGATGAAGATGAATTAAGAATACCTGATTATTTAACTTTGAAAGGTCCAATGATTATCAATCTAGCGAGATGTGATAACCATGACCCTTCTTTTAATTATGAGATGTCCACATATCTTTTGTGATTGAAACTACTTAACAAAGAAATTGTTTGTTTTTTCATAATCAAACAAATTGAAAATATCACTTCGCAGAGTGTTCCTTGAAATTATTTTAAAGGATTGTTGAAGAGGTGTCAAATATCTTTTCAAAGTAGATACTCATGTATAACTACCATATTACATAACTCATGCCTTGAAATTTCTTAAATAAATTCCACAAGCATAAGATTCCCTTTTCCTTCCCTCTTTTATCGTGGATCAACTTACATTGTCTAACCCCTTATGTAAGCTTTAAAGGTACACATTTCATTATGTAATCATGCAAATGGGAAGTGCCATTTTTGTGTCACCACTCAAACTTGTAATACAACATTTACAAATTTCCTTCTTCACATTATTGTTTTTGCTACCTTAAAGTGATTCCAAACAACTAATGTTTTTTTTCTTTTTTTAATAAGGAAAATGAATGTAATTCTTTTACATCCACCTTGGTTAATGGATCAGTAGGTTTAGTATTACTAGTTGTACGAGAAGTATGTGGTGGTAGACTTTGCGAATCAGTATTAGGTTATCTACTCGATGCCATCAAAGTGATTAATAATTTAAATGATGCACAAAAAGAAAACAAAATTACATAGTCAATAAATTTAGTAATTTAATGAAATAAAAACAAGAAACTTGACCAATCTTGAGATTATATCAATAAATATTTGTCATTAATTATGTATATACCCTAACTCAAATTCTAAACTTGAGATGGGTAGTATTATCAAGAGACAAATACAAAAAATTATCGGAAGAGTAACCAATCTCATCACAATTTATTCTAAGTTATTATGCCACACACACACACGAACAAAGTAAAGCATGCCCATTTGTTATCAATCCTCAAGAGAGCAACGTGCAAACAATACATGTTCATTTTTTTCAACTGATCTTGCTAACTAAGATATACATACAAGCACCAATCAATATACACAATAATAACATAATTTGGCAAAGGCATACTCCCTTTAGTAGTTTTATTAAGAACATACACATAATGAGTTTCCTTTCTTAACTTAAAAGTCCTCAAAAACAAAAACCTAGCAAAATATCTAGATACTAAATTCCATAAAATCAAGTGTATAAAACTAACATGTTAACTAGATAATAAATGACATGTCTTAAGGGTTCAGACTCTAGAAATCAAATGACATATATGAAAAATTAAATAATAGATTTGGAAATCAAACCATAAGAAAAATATATACTATGCTATATGTATGCAGAACTTATTAACTATAATAAAAACAGAAAATAAATTAAAATATAACTAATTGACCAACCAAAGATGAACATGAAAGTAATGGCATGAAGAGAGGTCCAAAATTTTGAAAAATGATAGATATGGAAATCAAAAAAATAAGAAAAATATACACTTTACAAACTATATATAGAACTTGATAACTATACTTAGAAAAAGAAAAAAGAGAAACTACAACTTAATGTCAATGAACAAACAAAGAAGAAGACAAAATGTTGAACACCGACCAAAGATGAAAAACGGTTTGGGAAATAGGTAGGTGATGTAGTCGCACATTGGCGGGGTGGTAGACTAAGCTAAAAGGAGTAACAATGAATATGAAAATGGCATGAGTTGAAGACTGAAGAGAGTATAAAGTCATGAGTTGTTGTGTAACACTCCCATTTTTCACCAGTAAATTTTTTTATTTAAAATATTTTAGGAGCTGAAAACACACCTAGGAAAACATCGTGTTACTGTCATACCTATCATAGAACAGATGTTCCCTGCCTACGCTATATCTGATACAAAGCTAAAACCAACCAAAATATTTAAAACAATAGACTGAGCAAATAAAGGTTACATAAATGACCTTAAAGGTTATTTACATCGAAGGACCTTTACGGTCCCCAACTAAATCATTAAAAAACACAAGTAGATAAAAATATAGGGCTATAATAAAATGAGATTAGGGGATGACCCCATAAATTAAAACATCGTCCTGCCACGAACCTTACAAAAATCTTTGGTTGTCCTTGCTCTCAAGTCCCGACCTAACTAAGGTAGGCCATTTACTGGCCATCTCTAAAGACCTACACATGGCCCTTTACTCATGGGAATGAGTAGGTGACCAAGAAAATGGTCACATCAGTACGCTACATACTGAGTAAGCTAATTTTCTCCCTCAATGCAAACACAAGTATAAAATTTCTACCATACATGGATATAGAATATAACATGCGTCATGATAAAGCCACATGTATAAAGGTAAGAGTACATTAAGATATGCTATCATGCATAACTAAAACAATGCATAATATATCATGCTTGGTTTCACCTTATCATTATATAGGTACTCACACATATGATAGTAGCTAAAATCCAAGCAGCACTAGGGTTGGTCTCCAATTACTCAACCATTTAGATTATACCATTTCCATATTCACATATGACACAAGTTAATATTCCATTCAATAACTAATTAATCATCTAGTCCCTTTATCAAATTTATAAACTATCTTTTGTCCATGTTGTTCAGTCACACCATTACTTACATCCTTATCTAATTATTAGCCATTCACTTGGCCATCATTCATATTATATCAACCAGTTACTTATCATCCATATTTTAATATCATTAAGTGATGTACTATGCACCACCCCATGGTTTCATATACCATGGAAGTCTATTCAAATAAGGGACATAAATTCCAGGCCAAAGCCAATCACTAAGCAAAATATAAGTCCAAGCTGAATCCAATCACCAAAATAGACATACGTCCAGACTAAAGTCAACCACCTAGGTAACCAGACCCTTTAGTATTGATACCTCCTAGTACATCATCAGTGTCTAGAGCAGGTAAGGCACTAAGACCTCTTAGGATCCCATCCAAATGCACCAAAAATGCCCGAAGGAATACTAACCCATGTTAATTAATTGAGGATCAGGTAACACAGACCCATACTGTAACACCCCCAAATTTACTACTGAAAAATTTCGTTTAAGACAAAGGTTTTAGCGGAAGCAAAAGAATTAAAACCATAAACTTAGGGGTATTACCGCAACACTTAGTACCAGACCGGTTCACTCCTACCATTCCGATACTAAGTGCTAAGGCTAAACTAAACAATCATTAAGTAAGATTCATCAAAACATAGGTCCATAGTTAACATAGACCATTCATGAAAACCACGAGTCAACAACAGTTAAAATATCGTTTAGGAATACAACTTAGAGTACGGTTTCAAAACAAGAAGCGTAGTACAAAATATAGTTAATAAGACGGGTCCCAAGGGACCAATATTCGGATCGCCTACTTACTCAAGCCAAGCCTTCCACCCCAATTCAATAACTGATCAAGCCTGCATAGGAGGTCTGCTCCCCACCATCGGTGGATCATCACAGGACCCATTCAATCAAGGTAGTATCAGTACGGGTCCAATACTGAGTAAGGGCGCTGGTGCGCTAAGGACAAGCATACAATCATACAACATAACATACATAGCACAATCATATAGACAACATGTGATAACCAGCAAGATAAGGCCTGAATACTTTTCTGTGACCTATTCCTCATTTCTCATTAATAATACGTTCATTCCACACATATTCTTTAATAGTCTGTGTGAATGCGGGAACCCCACTATTATAGTTGGTGGAACAGTCATGAGGGCCATGCCCTGCCACTATTATAGCCGGTGGACCGGTCACGAGGGTAACATACCCTGCCATTATTATTTACCGGTGGACCGGTCTGGCCCTGACTCACAAGGTGTTCCACTGTAAATATTAGTATCTTTCCCATGTCTTATCCTCATTCTAATTAGTTTGTTGAACATGGAATCCCCCACTATTATAGCCGGTGGAACGGTCACGAGGGCCATGCCCTGCCACTATTATAGCCGGTGGACCGGTCACGAGGGTAACATACCCTGCCACTATTATTTGCCAGTGGACCGGTCTGGGTCCGGCTCAACATCTTTCTCTGTAAGTGGTTAGTGTCTTAACATATCTTATTCAGAAGGTTTCATCATGGATATGCGTAAATCATTCTCTTTCTGCCTTACACGTCCCAAACAATAAAATTCCACATTCCTAACTACACATTAATCAATAATACACACGATAACGCCAAACAACTCTAAGCAGCCATAACCAACCCTAATTGTTCACAACAACCCGTGGTTAACCACTCCTATCCCTATTTTACCATAACCACCATACTTAGCCATCCCAAACCTTAATTATCCTCAACAATCACGATTAGTTACTCCAACCCTACTTAATCACAACGTCCCAGAGTTAATCACTCCAAACCCTAATCCCGTACAATCATTAACTCCCATGAAAAACCCTAACTTCACCATACAAACCCTAATACCACCATACCAACATTAATACCACCATACAAACCATAACACCACCATGCAAACCCTAATACCACCATAAGCCATTAATACCACTATGCAATCATTAATACCACCATACGAACATTAATACCACCATACAAACCCTAATACCACCATACAACATTAATACCTCCATAAAATCACTAATACCACCATACAAACCCTAATACCACCATAAGCCATTAATACCACTATGCAATCATTAATACCACCATACGAACCCTAATACCACCATGCAACGTTAATACCTCCATAAAATCTCAAATACCACCATAGAAACCCTAATACCACCATGCAAACCCTAATACCACCATACAAACCCTAATACCACCATACAACATCAATACCTCCATAAAATCACAAATACCACCATACAAACTTCAAGACTCCCATGATGGTTCCCAACTCATATTACCATTTATCCTAATATGCATGTCCTAGAGGGCCATAACATAATACATCATAAACACCATACATATAATGTCATACTCATGTCACGGAAGCACATACAACATACCTCAATCTCCAAGGTGCGCTACACATAAGACAAGTTATCCACAAATCATATAATACATGGCATAGCATGGCATACACAACATTCAACACATCCATGTCACACATAGCACAAGGCCATTAGCTTCGTCCTTACCTAAGGCGACGCTGGGCTTGGAGCACGCTCCTCTAACTCCTTAGGGCTTTGGTCGGGATTACCTAAAAAAAGGGGAAATGCTAAGTATTATTTTCCCTTGCAAGTACCATCAACCCTTATTATAGTTTAGGATTAGGGTTTTTATTACTAAAGAGGGTTGTATACAAAAACTAGGGTTTTTACCTTAGAGTTAGTATACTAAATATTAGTAGTCAAAATATAGTTATTTATGATACTTATTGTTACACTTATTTTATTAAGCCCATTAGTTCCATTCTTATAATACTAGTGTTCACTAGTCATTGTAAAATAGTGATAATAATAATAATAATAATAATAATAATAATAATAATAATAATAATAATAATAATAATAATAATAATAATAATAAGACTACTAATAGTGACACTTATGTTTCAAGTAATAGAACTCTAGCGTTTTTAAGATTAAGTCTATCAATGGTGTTAGGTTTGAAATAATAATATTATAAGGTCACAATATTACAAGTAAACTATTCCTAAGGGTGATAATGATAATAGTAATAATACTAATAATGATGATAATAATAGTAATACTCCTAGTAGTAATGATAATAACAATAATACAACCAAGTAAGGTTTAGCAACCACAATAATAACCGTAGTAAGGATAATAGAAGTAATAATAGTAATATTATTAATAATGTTAATACTAACAATTATAAAAATTAAGATTAAAGTTAAGTATAATAAAAGTTAGGGTTCAAAATGGATGTTAGTATTAGTAAGAAAATAAGACATTAATAATAGAGACCATAATAATGATAATAATGATAATAATAATAATAGTAATAGTAATGAAAGAAATAATAATAATAATAATAATAATATTGGTAGAAAATAGTAGTAGTTATATAAAAGGGGTATTAGGGTTTGGATGAGTGGAGAACCACCTAGGGTCGGTGGTAGTCCGACGGCGGCGCGTGGCGGCGACGGCGGCGGCGGTGGAGGAGGAGAAGAGGGGGGGGAAGATGGAGGTGGCAGTTAGATGGGAGGGGAAAAGGAGGAGTTTGAGGTGGGAAAAGAAACAACAAGTGAAGGGGGGTGGAGTGAGGGTGGTGGCGTGGCAAGGGGTGGCGGCGTGCGGCGGCGACGTCGGTGGCCGAGGGTGGTGGAGAGAGGTGGAAAGAGGTGGAGGTAGAAGGAGAGGGAGGCAGGGGAGATGAAGTTGTGGGGAGGTAGGGGAAGGTCTGCTGGTTACTTTGGGAGGTGGGACATGGGTTGATTACTGCGGTGGTGGCGGCAGAGGGTGGCGCAAGGGGGCGGCGGCGTTCTTTTTGGGCAGGTACCTTCGCACGATCGTGGTGGCTCGTGCTGGGTAGGAAGGGCAGCGGCGGTTGTTTGATTGCGTGGGGGGTGACGCAAGGAGGAGTTTGGTGGGTAGAGGTGGTCTCGGCGGTGGCTGTAGGCGGCGGAAATGGCGTCTGTTCTGGCGGTGGCGGGGCAGGGTTTCAGCAAGGTCCAGAGGGAGGGACTTGCTGTGGCCGTTCGAGAGGGGGTATTTATAGGCCATGGGGGAGAAAAAACGACGAGAGGAAGGGAGGTGGCACGTGGGGCAGGCGCGGCAGGTGGCCTGTCGGTGGTGGCAGCATCACGTGCCCTGCGATTTGCAGGGTACGTTTGGCTATTTTCCGAAAAAAGGAAGGGGTGGCAGGATGCGTGAGGGAGTGCTGGGTCGAATTGGGGAATAAAGGGATAGAAATGGAAGGGGAGGACGCCGGACGGCAGGGGACATGCGACAGACCTGCGCGGGAGGGGAGGAAGAAGACGACTCCTGGACCGGCGGTCCAGGAGGAAAAGAAAATAGGGGGAAACCGGCCGGTTTGGCAACGGATATAAAATCCGTAAACCAAACGCGGCGTATTAGGGGTTGTAGGAGGAAACGCAGCATCGCGTCGAAGGCTGGCAACGACTATCTCTTTACTTAGCGCGACGCGGCGTCTCAGCAAATTGAGCGGCGAAACGCGGCGTCACGATTATGGGAAGGGGGACGAATGGCGCTGGGTCGCGTGGGAGGGGAAGGAAGGAGGGAAGGGGTTGGGCCGGGCGAGGCCCAATTCCAACGGAAAAAGAAAAGAAGAAAAAGGGAGGAAAGAAAAAGGAAAAAGGGAGAAAAAGGGTTTCTTTAGGGTTTTGGATTTTGCATAAAATATTTAGGATATTTTTCTGGCTAATTAGAATATTAATATTTATAAAATATTAAATAAATTTCCTTTTTGCTTAGTTTAGGCTATTTTAGATAAATTTCCTTAACCTCCATGCTAGTTAGAAAAATACCCAAATTTTCTTCCAATTAAATTCTTTATTATTTTCCTCTTAATTTACCTTATTAATTATCTAAATTTTAATAAATGGATTTATATAATTGATTTTCCTAATAATTTCTTATTTGGCCATAATTTCGAAAATTAGGATTTTGGGGTATTTCACATACTCAACTCGATTATATTTTACTTTATGTGATTAGTATATTATTCATAAGGGTAAGTGATCACACAAGGCCTATAGAAAAGAAAGAAAGGCAATTTCCATGTTTTTTCTATATCAATCCTTTCTTTTCCATTTTTCTAACCATGTGGATTTCCATTTATCCTTATACCATATTACTCATACCCATCTTATCATTTTTTTTCAAGCCTATATTGAATTTCACTAGTCTTTTCTCAATATCATCACTTATCATAAGTGAAATATCCATTTAGCCTTTACATTACTCATAGATTATAAAATTATGGTCCATTTAATCCTTTCATTAGGTAATAATCCATGATAAATTTTATATTTTATCCCATTAATAATCATAATATAGTCCCATATATAACCTCAAAGTATAACCAAACCGAAAGCAAATAAATCATGCAAACATGTCAACTAATTGATCGTTCTAGCCCAAAAAATCAATTGATCTAGCCCAACCAGTCAATCTATTTGGGCAAACTAGTCGACTGTTTATAGACCTGCCAATCGGTTTTTCCCATTCATTCGATGGTGATGTGTGTGGGAGGGTGTAATTCTCAAATTAGTGTGAATATGGTTTGATTATGTTAGTCTTCACTAGAAGATGATTCGGTGTTGATGTATTAGGTTTTAAAATGCTTGAATGGGATGGAAATTGATGGTGATGATTCAAATAAGAAAGGTAGGATTCGTTGATGATGGTTTGAATGAAATGTACTAATTAGCATATGCATTCTATGATGGAATGATGATGATTTTTGGTTTTAAAAGTTGGGGTTTGGATGATGGTTAGAGTTTTAGTTTAGGGTTAGGGTTTGGGTTTGGGTTTGGTTCGAAAAAAATGAATAAGGTTGTGTTTGGTTGGTATGGAAGATTAGGGTTTTGAATGAAAGGTTTAGGGTTTCGGTTGTGTATACTGAATTAAGACTTTCTTTAAAAATGAATTAAAGTAGGATGTTAATGGTAATTATGGAAGGAAAAATATGGATTAAGAGAGTAGAAAAGATATGAATTAATCTCTAATTCACACAGACAAAGAGATTAAAACTTTTAAGCTAAACAGTTCACACATATTCAATTTGTTTGAGTTTGAACTCACACATAATTCACTTATATTCAACTTCAAATCAATTCTCCATATGCTCATGTTTGACATTCATGCAGATTATAACCTTTCTACCACTAGCTAAAGCATAATTCAAAAGATTCCAAGCTAAAAGATAGTATGCTACCTTTATGCTAACTATATTACCCAACTTTACTACTTAATTAATAAATTAGCTAAATTACTAACGATGCTTGAAAATACTGCCAATAAACTCCCCATGCAAATGTTCACTCCCTCCTTGCATGCCATGCACATGCACGTAGACACTTAATTGCTTGATTATTACATTTCAAGCAACGTAACTATCCGTTGGTCTTCAAATTTACGGAAGATACTTTCCAAATGAAGAATAATTGGTTCCATAATTATGAAAGCCAATTCTTGAGTGTTTTCTCCTGCATCATATGGGTTTAAGTAGAGAGCAAGACCAAGGTCTCTATGGGCTTACCAGTGATGGGTTGGGTCAACCATTTGATTGTTCCCCATTCGATTGTTCTAGGAACCAATCAATTGGTTTAACCTAACTAGTTAATCAATTCACCTAATACAATACCAAACCATTAAATTTCATGCATATTCTTACATATAAATTATCCTTAACCTTATTAAAATATGTATCAACATAGTCTAACAGATTTCCAATCGAATTAACTTGCTTCACAACTTGGAATCATCATATCCTATTTTTACCACTTTTCATGATTTTTACTCAAATTATGACATCTATCCATCGAAATCACTTATGCAAGCTATATAAATTCATTCCAACATGTAAGATCAACTTAAAGGAACACATAATATGTAGGATTACTCATTAATCATTTTCAAAGCAAGAATCACTTACTTGATGCTGACAAAATTCCTTTTAAACCCATAAATTCCAACTATGAAATTCTTAGCTTTTAAACCTTAAAACCACGATCTTATAATAAAAAAATTTACACTAAAGCCTTATTAAATTTTTAAACTTAAAATAAAAGTAAAGAAGAACATACCAACTTGAGGTAGAAATAGAGAAATGCTTAGCTGAACCACTCGACCTTTTTCCAAAATCTAACTCTTCATTGCTTAAAAATTGAAACAAGAGAGAGTTAGAGACAAGATCAAAAGAGTGTAAGAAAATTAATTACAAGGCTTGAAGTGTGGAAAGAGAGAAAGTAAATACAAGACTTAGTGATTTTAGTGGCTAAAATAAAAGGTGCATGAAAGGGATGATTGGGGCTATTTATAGCTAACTAATCGAAGGAAATCGTAGAGGGTTCAAGAATCAACTCAAAACCCAATAAATTAATGTTTGAATATGAGCTAAATGGATGGAATTTGTCCAATATATGCTGACCTATTCTCTAAAGCTCAAATATTATTTTTGGAGAATGTAGGTCAGTTAGGCCAAAGTTAGAAATATACAAGAGAAGTAATGGAAAGTCGGAATGGAAGGAATCTTCCATCTTCTCAGAGACATGCCTGAGATCGAAGCATTGGTCTTAGAAACGTGCAGAGGAGAGAGGTGGAAGAAGATAAGGCTAAGGTCATTTATCCTCCTCTATTATCCCAATTGACCTCCATATCAATCCGATGCAATATTTTAGTTTAAATGCATCATGAAAATAGTTAAGAATCTATTAGGGACAATTTAGTATAGGTTGGTAAGGTTCCATTTCAGTATGAGTGTTTTTTTAGAAAACCAAGTTAAAAAAATATACCTAGTTTGACAAACCAATTAATGGATCGGGGCCTACCAGTCGACTATTCTACATATCAATCGATCAGTTCCTCCAACTAGTCAATCAGTTTAGTCGAGAAAACCCATTTTGCTAAAACGACAAACCAGTCGATCAGCTTATGGAAGCATTCGATTGGCTTGCTTAAAAAACCTAATAAACTTGATTTTTTAACATGATTTCAAATCATAACATTAAATCAAAATTAAAGGTCCAAAATTAGAAAAATTCTTATTCAACCATTTCAAAAAATATGGGGCATTACATGTCAAGTCAAGTGAGTGAGGATGTAGTGACTCTAATTCTTTGAATGAGAGTCATGAGGCACTGTGCATTCAATGAAGACAAACTAAAGACAAAGCGACCTAGAATCAAGGACTATGCAAAGTGGAAGGACCTTTGATGAAGATGATAAATTGATAAGGTGGCAGATCGAGCGAGAAGGAGTGAGGCTAAATGTTGTGACTTAAAGGTTGTCAAACCGAAGAGTGAAGAGAGTGTGAGATGAGAGGCACATTGTGTGTCACTCGTTCTTGGTGAATAAGGATTGAGGACTGAGTGAATAGTTAGAGTGAATGAGACAAAAAGTTGTGCTCGATGCTCATAAGGCACTCTACACATGTTAGTTGAATGAATGAATCTATTATTATTTTTTTTAATTTGAACTTCATTCGATTTATTTAGATATGACATATTATTAGGGTTTTAATTTCATTACTCTTATAACCTTAAGAAACATATTAATATGTTATATAAATGTAAGGGTAAAATTAAATCTAATCGAGTAAATGTAGGCAAGTATGGATGCGGATATGGAGATCCATTACCCATATATGATGGCTAGTTTTGTGTTCCCTCTATATCCATTTATATATCCTTTGGATAATATTTATAGAGTTTTAAATAAAATCTATTATGTTTACAACCCTATCCTAAGCATATATTTGTATTAGAACGTTTCGATAAATTAAAATACACTAGCTTATGTTGAAGCTTAGGCAAAAGCCTATAATTGAATAGAGATAGTTTTCAAATTTTGGTTTCATTAATTTTTTATTTACATGTAAGTTACATAATTTTATATGTATGACTTTTAATAAATTCATATGAGCTAAATTTAGGCTAAAAATAAAGCTTAATTAGTAGGTCATTATCGACCTAGAAAATATTCTAAAATAATATTTATTTATGATATAAATATAATAATTATTATTTTCTCCCCAAATAGATATTTATATTTTGGATGCTAACTCAATCATTTCATGGTTCGGACTAGTACCTTGTGATTAGAAAGATAGTAAGGAAACTTTAGTTTACATCTCCAAATTAAATTAGTTAATTTGAGAAATGCGTCTAGGTATACATATACCTAGTAAAACCGATCACACTTGAATAATCCAACTCAAAATTTGATCTAAATCTAAAAAATTAAATCCAATTTCAACTAAAAAAATCTAAAAAAACCTAAATCAATCCTAACCCAATCCAAATTTAACTAATCTAATAGTGATATGTATCCAAAATGACTAAAATTAAAATAATCCAACACAAAAAGAATGCAACCTAAAACCGACACATACTTGAATAGAAACCCGATAATAACACAATTCGATAATGACCCAACTAGAACTTACCCAATCTAAAATATCTCATCTTGAACCCATTCCATACTAGAATATAGATCCAAACTTGATCCAAATTAAAGTTAAATTTGAACCACAAAGTCAGCATTTGATCTCATATAAATTGATACATAAATACCAATAAACTATCTTGTTAATAAAATTTCATGTAAACAAAAAAATGCAACCCATATAACAACAAATGAAAAAAAAAAAACTTGTAAGACTCTATTCTTCTCACTTTATTTTAATATCATATTAGTATGGATCATATTAAATCATAGAAATTTCTATCATTATTATAAACATAAACATTATAATTGTAAATATAATAATTATACTATATTATTATTATTAATATAACAATTGTAAAATTTATATTTTTATTTCTACTAATAATAATGATTATTATATTTTAAAAGATGATAATAACAATGAAAATAATAATAATAATAATAATAATAATAATAATTACTATAATTAACATGATAATCATAATTATTATAACAATCATTATACTTTTGTATATAGTAATATTTATAATTGTATTTATAATAATTATTATTATACTAATACTAATAATGATAATGATTTATTATTATTATTACATATTTCATTATAACAAATTGTTATATCATTATCTATATTATGATAAAAATTATTATAAAGAGCATAACAATAATAATAAATCATAAAATTTATTTTATTAATTATATTAAGTTGATAACAACCAATGTCAATATAAATTCTAAATTGAATTAATTTGACTCAAACTCGATATGATTTAGTGTATGTAGACCCAAATCCACCCAACCCAATCCCAATCAAATGCAAAGTCTATAGATCTGAATCAAACCTAAATCCAAAGAAATCTAATGAATATATCCGGATATGACCTGATGTTCTATAGATCTGAGATGACCCAACCCTATATAGATCCAACACAAGTCACCTTTATTCAAAATGAACTTGACTTTAAAGGACAACCCAACCTGACCTGATTTGATTGCATATCGACCCTGCAAATTTAGTTCGATCTAAATGCAACCCGTATGATCTGTTTTACACGCCTAGGTATACGTCTTACCTTGAGTTCTTAGATGAAAACATATGGAATATTAGATACTAATTCTTTTTTGAGAAAAGTGTTACTTCCTATTACTGGTCTTATGTGGGAGGTCATTTACATGTTTATGAATATTTTTAATTCTAAAATAACTTAATAAAAAGATATTAATAAAATAATACTAAAATAAGATAAAATATTAATACATATCATAACTAAATAAAATATTATTTATCTCAAAAGAAAAAAAAAGCCATAAAACTCCACAACCATGCACGACTTCGTATAGTTATTTTCCAAGGCATTATTTTGTTCCTGCACACCTCCTTCTCCGATCCCGTTCCTACCCAAATAGGCAACTGACAGGAAACGAGGGCAGAAAAAAAAAGTAGCAATTATGATCTCATCAGAAGTCATCACCATCAGAAGTTCAGACGGGAAGTGAAGTTTGTGGGTGCGACCATCAAAATTTAAGAAAGACGACAGGACAAGAGAGAGCTAGCTAAGCTAGGTGTACTGGTACCCCTTTCGTTAATCGCCAAAAAAAAAAAGAAAAATAAAAGAAAAGACCCCCACTGTCCTGCCCATTCCTCTTAAGCCATTTTTGGCAGCATAACTCGTAGTAGTAGTAATTATATGACTATATAGTGTAGCATACAACGAAGTCGTACCTCAATTTGCGATTCCTTCTACTTTACCGTACTCGTCACATTAATTGTTCAATTTTTAGTTCATTGTCTTCCTTTTTTGCCATTTCGATTGGGCATGGCTTTTTCTGTTGTTCCCGTTTTGTCTGTAACAAATGCGGGTGTATAATTTATTGTACATCAATCATGTCTTCGGTGCACAGTTCTGAAGGAAAAGGGCGACTCTCTTTCCATTTTGTTGACAATGGTGACCTTGCGGTCGAGTTACATGTTTATGCAATCGAATTCGACTTAGATGTCGATATTACATTACGTTAAGGCAGGGACGGAGCCCGATGACACCACGAAACCTGGAGTGAGAATAATCTACGTATGGATATGTAGATCTGGCAAAGTTGATCCAACCCGATCGATCCAATCCGAATAATCCGACTTGAAACCCGATAGTAACCCGAAAAATAAAACCCGTTCATAATCCGAAAGTCCGAAACAACCCGATTCAATTTGGACCCGACCCGAATTTAGCTAACCCGATAAAGACCCGAATCTAAATTGACCCGAACCGAAGTGACCAAAATCAATGATAACCCGAACTGAGCACACCTCAAACCCGACCCAACCCGAACTCCAACCCGAACCCAAACCGACCTGAACTCTAATCCGAACCCGAACCGAACTGAACCGACCCGAACTTTAACTTTAACCCGAACTAACCCGAACTCTAACCCGAATCCGACCCGACCCGAAGCAGACTTGAACCGATAATTGATTATTCTTATTCATATATGATATTTTTAACTCCATACTCTTATTAATTTTTGAAACCATGTAAATAAATGCAAACATATATAAGCATAAATTTATATTTTTACTTCACTTTGTTTGATAATTTCCTACAACTTAAACTCTACACTTTGGACCATAATAATAATACACTCATTGTATTAATGATTCATGAGGACCTGACAATCAAATTCAGCATTTCATCATACACTCATTGTATGATACACAATACACAATAATATCAAATATACTGATAATTACTAACAAATAAATACAATAAAAGTCCAAACAAGTGTAAATAAGAAAACTAGAGCATTGATAACACACCTATAATGAATACTTGATCTTCTCTTTAATGGATGAAGGTGAATACCTCTCTTTGATTGAAGCCCTGACCTTGAGGTAAGTAACCAAAAAATACTAACTAGAAAGGAAGAAATTTACAATCTAAAAGGCAAAAGATATCCTATAGGATAGTTATAAACTTATAATGCTAAGAGAAAGACATCACCTAACCATCACCATATGTTGTTACAAAAACATCACACCAACAAGTCACACACCTTAATCTGAGGCTTATATAACAATGAGAAAAAAAAATATCACCCCATTTGGATATTCCTCCCTACAACCTCTTCAAAAATATCAGTGTAGTCCTCCTTGTAGTAAAATAACACGTAGTTAAATACACTCCATTTGGATAAAAGCTACATACTTAACTATCAATTATATAAAGAATTAAAATAGTACCTATGGACCTTATTAAGGATGTCTAGTAGGGGGGTTAGCTCTATCCCACCCCACATTGCAACCAACATATTCATCTTCCTCAGTTGCTAGAGAAACAATAACACATTAGAAATTTACTATGATGTAGAAACAAAGAACTAAATAAAAGCCTTAAAAACATTACCTTAAAAACCATACAACCAACTACGTGTAGTTATCAACGCTTCAATATTTTCAAGCAAGTACGAGCTTCTCCACTTACTTAAAACTCTATCTCCAATGCTAAAAGTTGATTCTAATGCAACAGTTGTAAGGGGCACACTTAAAATATCCCTAGCTAGATGTGCAAGCTCTCCATATTGAGACTCGTTCTCTCTCCAAAAGTCAAGAATGTTCAGCTTGATTTTGCGGTCCATTCTTGGATCATCTAGATACTTATCCAGCTTTGTCTTTTCATTATAGGTGAATGCAGTCTCATTTTCATCAAAACCCGAAAAATTACAAAAGCAAATGGATATACATATAATAAATCAAGAATGATAAAATATATATATATATATATATATAATAGTTAATTGAATATAAATATAATAACAAATCAAAATCAATGGAAAGATATAAAAGATTAAGGGAAGGTGAGAAATGTAAACTTACGGTAGAGAAATCAAATTTGCGCTTGCGAGTAGAACCAAGGGTGTTAGTGTCTAATGTTGATGATGTTCCACAAGAGTTATAACAAGTACCTCCTCCATCATTATCGGAAGGATACTCCACTAGAAGCATCCCTAACTTAAACCGCATATCATTGACTTTCAAAGAAGCCCTTGTTCCATCCTCAAATAATTTTTGATAGCAATACTTTAGAAAATCCAACTTACAACGAGGATCAAGAATCACAACAAAAGCAAATAATGTACCATATTCATTCCCATTTAAGTTGGCCCAATACTTGTCAAATTTAATCTTCATTTCTATAGCCATTTTCCTTAACACTTCATCATCCCCCTTTATCAACTCATTTAAAAGCATTTCGATCTTCCATACATTCTCAAAATACAAATTTGCCGTAGGATACTGACTACTAGAAAATAACTCAGTAATATCATAAAATGGTTCTAAGACATCACGAATTTTGTCAAGCATGTCCCACTCTTGAGGTCTTGGAAAATTCTTGTACAAAGGGTCAACAACCACCATCTCCTTAAATCCATTATGATAAATAATAGCTCTATCAATCATCAAATAAGTAGAGTTCCACCTTGTGGGAACATCAAGCCATAATGCTTTAGTATCTGATATCCGAGCTAATTTCACACAATTTCGAAATGTAGTCTTCCTCGATTCTGACCACTTGATGTATTTTACACTATCTCTAATCTTAAAAACAATATCCTCTATTACCTTAAGCCCGTCCCTAACAATGAGATTCAAAACATGAGCACCACACCGAACATGTAAGTAAATGCCATCATGCAACAAAATTTTTTGATCATTTAGTGTATTTCGCAAACGATCTTGCATTCTATCATTGCTTGAGGCATTGTCTAATGTGATAGAGAAAATCTTATCCTCAATACCCCAGTCTTGAAGCAAACTTAACACCGAATTATGTAAGATTTGTCCCGTATGTGGTGTTTCTATATGATGAAAATTCAGCACTCTACTATTCAACTTCCAATTAGCATCCACAAAATGAGCAGTCAAACACATATATCCCTCAGTTTGATAAGAAGTCCACATATCAGAAGTCAGACAAATACGACCAGGGATGCTACGAAGATAGTTCTTAAGCTCAATTTTCAAGTTTGATTGCAATTTCAATACATCCGATTTTGCAGTATTTCTACAAATGGTTCTAACTTGATTATTCAAGTATGCATGAATTTCTCTATTGCCTTCGTGTTCAACCCAAGAGAATGCATACCCATGTTTGATGATAGCCCTTGCTAATAGATCTCTGTAGATCTTTTGGTTATAAACATTAGATTCTACTTTCACAATTTGTTGATATGATGGACATTTATCAAGATGTCTTTTTAGATTTGTTGTCCCATAATGTGAACTAGCAATGAAAGAAGCCACCTTACAATGGCTGCAAAGTGCTCTCTCTTTTCCATCCTTGGTCTCGGTTCCTTTAAGTCTCAGAAATTCTTTCCAAACTGAGCTCCTTTTGTTATTAGCTTCTTGCAAATTAGGATCCGGAAGATTGCTAGCATCATAATTTTTAGCTTCCATAACTACAATAAATTATTAGTATTAGTATTTTATTAAGGTAATCATGAAATCACATACAATACAAATAGTATACCATAATCATGAAATCGCATACAATACAAATGGAACACCATAATCATGAAATCACATGCAATACAAATGGAATACCATAATCAAATTAAGATAATCATGAAATAACATACAAACAATCTATTTGAGCCTGAGGTAACATAGGCTAACATTAACATATGTTTGAAGTACACACAATTTGCATGCTAATATTTAACAGGCTAACATGTAATCCTTGTCTTAATCCTTGTAGATGGTTGAGTAATAATAGGGATACTAGTTATAGTAGATAAATATGGAAGTATTTAACTTGGTGAATTAATGGTACTAGGTCTATTTTCCATCCATAAACCTAAGGACAAAATTAATAAATAATATAAAACATTAAAACTCTACAATGTAAAATTCATACGATTTTACATATATTGCAAACATTAGGCAAAAAGATATACTTAGGTATTTTTATAATTTTTATGAATTCCAAGATTATGATCATCTCACTATCATGGTAGCTTTTGTAACCACAGAGCCATTTGCTAATCCATTTTTCACATCAATATTGAATTATACATAATTAAGTCATCACATCTTTCTTATTTTAATTCATAATGTAAGGTTTACTTATATGAAAAACAACATCTTCATTTTTACCAAGTTTTTGATATGATTTTTCCGCAAATAAGATCTCATTCAATAAGCATATTGTAAACATGCTAAACTAATAATTATATACATAATTATCATACCAAACATTCTCCTATCATTAGAATTATTTTTAAGTCATACTTTTATACCCGAAATATTTTATATCAGATAACATGCTCGTTTTTATCCGTTTTCATAATAATAATAATTACCACATAATTATATTGAAATAAATCATGCTAAACATATTTCATACACCAAAACCATAATGTATTATCACGCAATTTTTATCATTTTAGTAGAGTATAACGGTTACCTGAATTCCAGCAAAAACGTAAAATTAGCGGTATCCACCAAAATTTATTAGGTCCTGCAAATTAAAATTTCGTACCTTAAAATAATACCACAAATACAAAATTAATATCTATCAGATAAAATAATAATTATAGTATAAAAATATTTATTTTTCTAAAATTACCAAAATATCCTTACAATTAATATTGGTACCCAAAATTTTATTACAACAGTAACAACACTACGCAACTCACGCTGCATGTAGCGTGAGTCACGCACGAGGGGAAGGGGCACGACTGACTGGGCAAGAGGGTCGGGCAAGGCTGCGACCTGCGAGGCAGGGGAAAGGAAAGGGCGGCAGAGGTGGTGGTTGGTCGGCGGTGCAGGGCGGTTGGAGACTGGCAGGGCTGGGTCGAGGGTGACGGGCTGCTGGGAGGCTGCTGCGAGAGGTTGTGGCTGGGCTGGAAAAATTTCGAACAAAACAGAGAGGGAGGGAAGGGGTAGATGGTTCGAAGGTGGTTGGTGATGCGGGGGAAGGCTGGGCAATGGCAGAGCAAAGGGAAACACGGCTGGGCTAGGGGCTGCTGGATGAAGAAAAACCGAGGGAGGAAGCTGGTCGAGATTTGGCTCGGGGATGGAATTTCAGGCTGCCAGGTCAAGGGTGACGGTGGATGGCTTCTGGCTGGTTTGGGCGATGGGCTGGTGCACGGTGCAGGGGGCTCGGCTGAGGTGGTGGCGTTGGGATGGAGGACGCTGGGCGACGAAAATGGAGGTGCAGGGGCTGGACGACGGTGCATGCAGGGTCATGCGATGGGGGTGATGTTTGGTGATCGAAAATGGAGGGGAGCAGAGAGGGAGCTACGACGGGCAAAAGAAGTTGTAGGCGTAAGGCGTGCGTGTGTCTGTGAATCTGTGAAATGGAATGAAAGGGGGGGGGGTTGTGCGGTGCCGTGTGTGTGTGTGTATATGTGTATAATATGCAGTGTAAGAGTGTGTAAGTATGGCGTGCGTATCTGTATATAAATGTACGGACAAAGATAGGAAAATCTTCCGAAGAAATGTTCGGATAAGGTTTAGAGTAGAGTTTATTTATCTAATTTTAATTTTAATTTAGGTAGATTAAAATATTAGATATAAAAAAATAGTTCGGGAAAAATTATTAGAATTTGGATAAGTAAAATAGTCGAAAAGAGTAAAATAATCGAGAATAATTTTTAGGAAATTATTTTTGGTTACGGATCAAAAGATTATTAATAAAATAATTTAAAATAAGATTTACAGGTAAAACTAGGATTAAAATAAAGAATCAGTTTCTATCAACTTTTTAGCCTAATTATTTTTATATCTAAGTCGTCGAAAGAATAATAATAATAATAATAATAATAATAATAATAATAATAATAATAATACGTTTAATACTAAACCTCTTAAGTTAATATCAGATAGAAAAATAATTCGATTGGAGATATATTTAAATAACAAAGAAGATAAAAATAATTGGAAACAATTTTTTGGAATTTATTTTTGGTTATAAGTCACGACTATTAATAAAATAATTCCGATCAAAGTAAACCGATCTAAGATAGATATAAATAAAATAAAAAGGTAAAAATAATCAAGAATAATTTTTAGAAAATAATTTTAAGTTATAGATCAAAAGATTATTAATAAAATAATTTAAAATACGATTTATAGGTAAAACTAGGATTAATTTAAATAACCTAATCTCTATCAAAATTTTAACCTAATTAAATTTATACTTAAATCGTTGAAATAATACGAAAAATAATAATACTTTTAAAATTAAACCCTCTAAAATAATAAGATTTAGGTGAAATATTAAAAAAATATAAAGTAACTAGAAAATTAGAAATATTTTAACTAATATCTTATTATATTTTATATACAAATTAAGGGTGTTAGACAAATAAAAATTAAGTAAAACATTTAATAGGGGACAAAGTGTTAAAAAAATATTTAGTATTTAATGTATAAAAAATAAAATGAGTTAAAAATGAAACTTTTAAATAAAATTTAATCATTGTAAGATTTTGAGTTTATTTTCTCATAGTATTTAAATGTAATAATTAGATATATAATGTTATTATTAATTATAATAATCATTTAATTTAAAGATAAAAGTTATTTGTATTTCTAACCCTAATTAAATTTTGAGACTAAATTATATATGTAATTTATTCACAGCATGTTTAACATTTACATCTTTATACTTTACAACCTATAAAGTTATTGGATATTTTAAAGCTTTATTAACTTTACAACCAACTAGGGATAATATTAGCTAGGCATGATATTGAGCTAAAAGATCTGAAGGGAGTCAAGGATGAGTCGTCATCATCAAGTTTGCAATTACAACAACTATAACACCTCACAATCCTCACTAAGAATATCAGATTAAGATTAATACTTCAAATAATGAAAGGCTTATAAGGAGTAGCTATTAACTAAAAATAGGTTGGTTGAGAAAGGTATGAATGGACCAATGTGTGAGATATGTGAACAAGTAACTTAGACTTTGGTGCATGAGATTAATGATTTCCCAATTACCCAAGTGTTTTATTTGGATGATGATAATCCATATAAAAGTTGTATAATATAAAAAGACAATAAATTTGATTGATTCTATGTCATAATCTAACACTTAGATGATGAGACGTTAGAAATGATGTGTACACTAATATGGGTTATTTGAAGGAATTGAAATAGGAGGAGATCAAATGACTCTGCATCGATTCAATGACCAAAGAATATTATTGAGGATACCATGCACTTGCTTCTAGAATAATTAACAAAGGAAGTGCATGATCCACCATGTTAGCAATTATAAGAACGAAGGAGATGGATGATATGCATGTTGAATTGTTGATGCAAATTGAACATGAACAATGCAGGAAAAGTAATATAGGAAATCATGAAAATTATAATTGTAATTTAAGATGTAAAAGGCGATATATTGTCACTTATTAGCTATGTTGTAGCCATTATAAATATCTATCGACATATTTATAATATAGATAATTGTCTTAAGACATCAAACATACAATATAGAATTTAGTGTGCTATGACGGAGTATTGTTTTACTAAGTTAGGCATTGAGACAAATTCATTGGAAGTAAGGTAGGGTTTATAATCATAAGACAACATTGATATTTCATTTTTTACAAAGTTATTGATGATTGTGATTTTTATTTATCACATATTTATTTATTGTATATTAAAATCTATTGTTGAAAATGAAAAAAAGTGACAATGTCACACTGAGAAATTAAAAAACCACAGCAAAAGAAGCTAAAACCAAACTAATAGTAATAGGATAAGGCCGTACTATTATGGCTAGGAAAAAACTCTCTTATTTTAAATTGTGATGGTGGTGTGTTCAAAGATTTTATTAGTATTCTAAAAATACTTAAAGTTAATTTTATAAAAATTAAAAATAATTTTATTTTATTTCATACAAGTTTTAATTTTTATGTTCAAACTCGTTATCGATCATGATTCATACTGTTATAAATAATACCTAATTTGAGTTTTTTTATTTGACCTAAAATCTATAGACCCGAAATAGACCCAAATTTGAAAAACTCGATAGATCTGACACTTAGTTGATCTGATTCACATTCGACCCATAAAGTGACCCGAACCCGAACCCAAACCTAACCCGAATTCTATAGACCCGAGTCAAACCCGAAATAGACTCGAACCCGAGAAATCCGAAGAACCAAACATTGACCCGACCCAAATCACACCCGACCCGTCAATTAACCCGAACCGAACCCGAACCCGACCCAAAGCAACATAACCCGAACTACACCCGAACCGAATTAGACCCGAACCCGAACCCGAACCCGACCCATATCAACCCGACCCAAATGACCCGTTTTCCACCTCTATGGATATGTAAGTATTGCAGGTGCGAGATATATTCTATAGTAGGAGACACCATTCATAAAAAAATAAAGATGAATCGGTGGTAGGCATGCTTGTTTATGCTATTGAATTCGACTTGGATATCGATAATAATTAATGGAGTCACAAGATACGACAAAACCTTTTATGATAATAATATATATCACTATAAATAAAATTATTAACAACAATGACACTTTTTATTGTTAAAGATAGAAAGTTGTTTTAAAAAAATATATTGTAATGATAATTTTTGTTGTAGGATTATTACGCGTCATGACGTTATAAAAAATAAAGTAACAATAATTGTCGTTATAAAAAAGTAATTAAATACAGTAAAAATTATCGTTTTAATATATCATTTTACCTAACTACATATGTATATATATTACAACGACTTTTATCAATACAAAATATTGATCCTATTTCAACAATAATTTATGTAGTTGTAAAAACCTATAATTAGCAACGATTTTTATCGTAAAATAAAAAAAAAATGATTGTCCTTTGACAACAAATTAAGTTATTCTAAAAACCTATACTTGGCAACAACAAAAGTCATATTACAGAAATAATATTTGTCGTTGTAAAAGTTAAATATACTTTAGGAACAATATTTATGTAACATCCCGAGTCCATATGATCACATAGGGGCCACTTGATAACACCTGAGACCCACAAATTTCTAACACCCTGAGTCAAAACAACCATATGATACAACTTGGTAGCCATCTAGACCTACAAGAGCTGCGAGAGATATCCTGAAGCCCTTTTAGATTGATCAGTTAGTCTAACAGATTAATATGAGTCATTTAAGTACGCTTTTCCTCCACTCACGTGTTTCCTGAAAAAATTTTGGTAAATTTTTAAAATTTTCCAAGAGGATCACTCATTCTAAAAATTATTCAATGGTAAGCACGCTTAATTGTAGAGTTCTTAGAACGAAATCCCCAAAAGGATAGTATACTATTTTGATATAAGTAGCCATATTAAGTAATATAACTCTCCAATCAATTTGGAGGTATTATACTTTATCTTTGCAAAAAATGCATAATTACAACGATAAAGTCATTGTCAAAATTTAAACTTAAAACTTCAAAAACCATTTTTATTATTGCAAAAACATATATTTGCAACGATACAATAACTTGTTTAAACACCAATGAAATAAATGACATGTGAACCTATAATCGATGTCTATAAATCATGCCATATACACATGCCCCGCTTAAATAAATACAACCAAAATATATAAAAACGATTCTTAACATATACATCAAGAAAAAAAATTATCAAATTGAATGAAAACTTGGCGAAATTCCATTTTGCAATTAGGGATTCGATTGTATTGATGGACACCAAGACAAATTAGCGTGTCCAATCAATATAATAGACGAGGCTAACACAATGAAGGCAATATTGGAAGTTGGAGAAGGTAGTGGCAATAAGGAGATCTAAGGATGGAGATCAAAGAAGAAGATAGTAGATGATGAATAAGATCACGCATAAAATGACGCAGAAGATAGGACGGAAAAGATAAGAGATAAATGACGTGGAGGAAAACCAATCTAGTTTTATTTATAATTTTTTATTACTTCTTTTTCTTTGTCAATTTTTGTATATTTTGTAACAAGTGGATGTTGTTATGGAAAATGATAGGTATACTACAACCAATATAGTCGTTACAATAAATTGATAAAATATTTGACAACAAAAAATATCGTTGCTAATAGTTATGTGTATAACTTACAACAACAATTATCGTTAAAAAATATTTTTCTTAATTTTCATCTCCCTACGCATATTGGATTTGAAGAGGAAAAATAAATTAATATTTATAACAAAAATGTTTAGCAACAATACTTAATCATCATTATCATAAGACATTTTTCATAACAACAAAGTATAGATATTGCAATAAAATTGTTGATATAATTTTTTTGCAACAACCTATTGTTGTATTAAAATAATTTAAATATAACAAGTATAGTTGTTGCAATAAATTCATTCATATTATAATATTGATAAACTCAAAGAGAGATAATAAAACAATATGAAGAGGAAGAGAGAATGTGACTTTTGATTCTCATTGATACATATGAGTTCTTTCTTACAATTACAATTCATAGTATCTCATATATATAATATACATACTTATTACATCTATTATGAGAATGTGTTAGATAATATAAAAAAAAGTAGATAATACGTAGAGTTGAGGGTTGGAATCATAACGGGAAAAACTATTACAATCTATGGTACCAATGGGAGTATTAAACCTATAGTTTAATACAATACAAATTTATAACATGTACATCCATAATATGTAAATAGTATATTTACAACACTCCTCTTTAGATATAATCTTTTGATATTTACAATACTCTCCCTTAATAGTAAATCTCTAAAATACTATCTTATTAAAAACATAGCAAAAAAAATCTAGTGGGATAAAACCATGTCTAAGGAAAAATAGTACATTTTCTCCCCTCAATTTAGTATGTCTTCTTCATATGTCATATTATGTATAATTCTATTTATTTATACAAGCACACTTTAATAGTGCTTACATTTGAAAACTTCACTAGTAAAAAAACCCTATCATGCACAAAAATCTAGCTTTTGTACAAAGAAATGTGTCACCAAAATGACTTTTAAATATGAACACTTACTTAGAGTCAATTCGTTTGACATCTTTAAATGTTGGACTTCTTGTCCATAAAAATCACGCTTATTAAGCAGATCCATTTGACTATTCCAACTCAATAATAATTTATCCAATGACATTACATAATAAAATGAGAATAATTATCACTTTTACCCATTATAAGTTGTAGTTGTTTAGGTAAATAATTCACCAATGTATACCTCATACTATCTTACACTAGTGTAAGGATAATTAACGGATATTTCATTCGCCTGTGGAATTTATTCTTGAATTCTATCCATATGGACATATCAACTCATTATGGCAAGTTTTCTATCTTTTTTAAGGATTATAACTCCTCTTACCAGATTTTATCTCTTTGGACCCATATTATATGTTTATAGCATATTTGTATTATACTTGACATTAACTTACTTGAAGCCACCACAATGACTTCTATGTAAGTTGGAACTTTAGTCAAAATATATATTAGTTTCATAATATCATGGTCATAACAAACACAAATTGTAGCTAAGTTACATCTCGCAAGTATAAGCATAATCAAGTGCACTTAACTTTCCTTTGGGTATATATCTCATGGAAGACGTCTTCTAAGTGCTTGCTTTCTTTATAATCTCAATCTCCTCTTCTCTCCCCCTAAGGCTAAGGAAACAAATATTTCTAGCCTTATTTATGGCTCAATTCCATATCCATGGAAAAGCCACATATAAGACTCATCTAATTATTTTTAAATAAACATCTGGTTCATTCCAATTGACTTAGCTTAACGGATAATGTGATATGCAATTGGTACGTACCAAAAATCATTATATACCATAAAAAATTTAAATGGTCCACATGTGTTAACTTGAATTCTATCAAGGATATAGGAGAATTTTTGTCTTCTCACATTATCACGCCAATAAATTTTCCAAGAGTAATATGTCGTTCATATGAGATCGCCAATTAAAAAGAATCATCAAGATTCTAAGTGGGTTCTCGTGCAAGTTTCAATAATCTTTCCTATTATTGGCGCACTAATATGATATCACTTCTCATACAACAAAAATAATTTTTTATAGTCTATTAACTTCTAGTTAGTGACACCTTTTGGTTTTTTAAATATACGAAATGCATATATTGTGCATTTATTTCTGGCTTACTTTTAGCATATTTTGATGGTAATAATACTATCAAATACTCATAAATAATAGTAAGTTCTCTAGGAACTTAGGTACAATATCAATATCATGCACAATTTTGTTATCCAATTGTTAAATCAGGAAACCATTTAATAATTTTATCACACCACATAAACTTATACATTCTTATCAATTATAAACTCATAAAATACTTTATCTTTAAAATAGAATGCACAATGGCATTTCAATTGAATAAATTTTCAATTGTATAAGCTAGGAAGCCTTTAGCCTCTAATGTTAAATTACTTATATCAGATGGGAAACTTCAAGCTTCAACCATTACAATAATAATTGAATGGTAAGCTTCAAGCTTCAACCATCAAACTGCTTATTAGATAGGAAGCTTTAAGCTTCAACCATCAAATGTCTCTACCCACCAAAACTATAACATAATGGAAAGACTATTGTAAATAGTACCACTATAGTAGTGGAGGAGACTTGAATATGGTAGATTTTAACCACTACCAATTGTAAAGTAGGATCATAGTCTCATGAATACGTGGCTGACAAATTATGCACAAAGATATTATCTCTACTTCGTGATTAGAATAAATGCTTTAAATATTACAAAAATTAAAATTATAGAAACTAAATTGCAAGAATTAAAATTACATAACTAGAAAATGTAAAAATAAAACTAGTGGGGGTTAATAGACCACCAAATAGTTCAATATTTTGGATCAAAAACCACTTGAGATATTTAATGCCATATGATCTTCTTTACTAGTATTACATAAGTCTTAAAAGACTTTTAACTATTTAATCTCCTTTATCAAATTGCACATAAGGTATTAATCACCTTTTAATCATTCGATTTTCAGGATTGAATTATGCATAAGGTCTTTCGAACCTTTTAATCATTAGGCAAAGCTTTTGGCTTTCACCTAAATTGTATACTTTCCTTTTGTACCTCATGTACATATTTGTAAATAATATAATTGATTGGGAGCTTCATGCTCCTACAAACACTTGTGCAATCATCTATCCATACTTTGGGTATGTGGGAAGAATTAATCCGCTTTTGGTGGCTCTCCATTAACTTAGAGTAATGGAGGTTTGAACTATATTCTCTAATCAACTTCAATTATTGAGATATGTATGTAGTGATGGGAGATGAGACCACTAATCCATCACATTTGAATGTAAGTAATTTTCTTAATGTTGCCACTTTAGATGTGTTTCCATCATCTTCAAGTGATGGAGATCTACATATTATGATAGGAGATGTGGCCACCAATCCATCACTTTTGATCATTGAATTGATCCTATTAGTTCTTAATTTGATTTTATTGAATAGGAGACTTTTAGCCTTCTACCATCATCTATCTTTACCCTCCATCTTACAATTGTAAGGGATATCATTACACATACAATTAAATTAAATTACATATTTACAATATATATAATTAAAAATAATAAAAATACTAATTATCATAAGAATAAAGCAGAAGGAAGATAAAAATAAGTTTCCTTATCCTGAGCCGATTTTAGGATTATACTATATCCCCCTTAAAACTATTAATCAATTCAAATTAAGGAGGGGATAAATGTTTTTGAAATTTACTTGATTGCAAGATATGTCACATATGTGAACTTTCATATGCATGCAAAAATTAAGATCTCACACAAGAAATAAAAAGGGTAGATTAGTCCTATATGATACTTAATAATCATATTCATATAGAATGATGAATAATGAATATAGAACACTCCCTTTTAAAAATCACCGATCAAAATTAACATCAATTTCCTAGTTATTTGCCAACTTCCCGAACAAAATCAACACATAAGCATATTATTTTTCATCTAGAGCATAATCGTGACGTGTTGTAATATTGATAAACTCAAAGAGAGATAATATAACAATATAGAGAGGAAGAGAGAATGTGATTTCCGATTCTCATTGATACATATGAGTTCTCTCTTACAATTACAATTCACAATATCCCATATATATTACACATACTTATTACTACCATTATGAGAATGAATTAGAGATTATAAAAGAATGTAGGGGATATGTAGAGTTGAGGGGTTGACATTATACTGGAAAAAGCTATTACAATTGATAGTACTGATGGGAATATTAAACCTATGGTTTATTACAATACAAATTTATAATGTGTTTATCGATAATATGTAAATAGGATATTTATAACAAATCAATATTTTGCAACAAAAAAAGTCATTGCAAAAATGTTTGGTATATTACAACATGTAAATGTTGTTGCAAATAAACCATTGCATATATTACAATGACAAATGTTGTTGTAACACATTTCCTAATAATCACCATATAAATAAATTATTTTTGGCAAAATTTTTTTGCAACGCCATAAAATTATCATTGCCAAAATTTTCATAACAAAATAGTGATGTCATTGCAAGTGTTATTGCTATAAAAGAGTTTTCTTGTAGTGTATGTATATATTTTAGGTGTATAATATATTCAATAATAGTGGGTACCATTTAGAAAAAGCAAGATGGACTAAGATGGTAGAGACACATGGGGTCCTTCAATTCATTCTCAAGTGACCACAATTCAAGACCTAATGTTCAGTTTTTTTAGTTTTACTTGGCTAAAAAGATGCATCAAAACTCATGGTTTTAAGGCATGTTAAGGCTGATAGTTTCTTTCCTTTTCCCCTCATTTTCTTCCCTCGACACACGACCTCAATTTTATTTTACTTAATTAACTTTCTCTACTCCACTCCTCTATTCCTACTCTATCATATTTCACTATTAGCGTTGCTAGGTCGCCTCTTAGTACCACTATAGCTTTGTCACTTCTCTACCTCTCCTTGTTGCTTGATAGAGTACGAATGTCGCCAACAATAACATAAGATCAAACTTAAACTTAGGTAATAATCAATCTTAATTCCTGTAGACAATTCAAGTGAAAGGTAAGAAATTGAGCACATTAATTTGGTTTTAAGAATTTAATATCAATGAATGAATGCATTATATATGAATTATTAGTTTTATACAACACCTTAATTCATCAATTAGCTTATTTTTTTTCCTATTTAATTTTTGAATCAATTTATTTAATTTCTTAGTTAATTGTATAATTTTTGATTGGCATACTATGCATTCTTTTGTTTTTCTTTCACGATGTTGTTGATGTAAAGTTTTGTTTTGTCAATAGTTCATTGTTTTATTTTAGAGGTGGTATTCTGATTAGCAAGTGTGTAGTTTTAGGAGTGGGTAGGAACACCTTATTCTCTCTTCCTTCTTTTCCTTATCTTTGTGGAGGTTGGGTATATACAATACTCTTGATTTTTTCTTGGCATGCTTTGATAAAATTAGTTTGTCGATTAATTAATTTTTTAGCTTTTATGAAACCCTAGTTCATCCATTAGTTTTATGAATTCCTATTTTATATAGGGATACCATGTAGCTCAAATCCTAGCTCCACCACTTCAATTAGGTGATAGTGATTTTGAATTGGTCATGAATTTCATGTAAGGTCTTTTTGGTTCATTAGCTTCTAATAATACTTGGATATCAATTTTTTTATTACAAATTTACCTAGTGCTATAAAAAATGTCATGATTTGGTGGAATAGGATTTGATCATATGCTTATACACATGGTCCATTCGCTTGTAATGTTATCAAGCTTTCATATAAAACAAATTGATAAGTATTTTGGTTTCCTCCTTGTTTTAGCTTCATGAACTATGTTAAGGTTTTAGTTGTTTATGTTAAAAAAAATTAAGTGTTAGGATCTAGCCTATTTTTTAGAAAAAAGAAAAAATATTAGCATTTTTTATTTTTATATCGACTGTATTAGTTGTTCTCTAATCATTCGCTTCTACCATATGTTAACCGTTTTATAAGAAATTCTTGTCAAAACTTAAATTATAGAAAATTTAAGATGGTGTCATTTAGTTATATAGATGCAATAGTCTACTCCCGTTATTGCTAGTAATTTTTGGGATAAAATATTACTTTGACTCAATGTCTCAGATTTGAGTGCCCTCTCAACTATTTTCCCAAATAGAAAAATTCTTGTTGCATCCACATCTATTAATTAAAAAAAATAATGATGTTTATACCCACTAAATAATTTTTTATGAAAAAAATCAACTATTATGCAACACCGTAAAATGGTGATGCATGCATAATCTATTTGAACTCTAGATAATTGATCAAAGGTTTAAGTATTATTTGTGGTATATCTAAATCCATGTATGCCCTTATCCAAATTCATGCCTTGAGACATGGCTAGCCACGATACATTAACATGCCATTTTTAAGTTTGTATAAACAAAAACTTTAATGGTTAAGAATATATTTTATACAAATCAAGTCAAAATTCTAGAAAAAATTGATTACTATAGACATCATTTTGTTAAGTATCAGATATATTATATCACTTCCAAAAGTTTTATATGCATTCTACTTCAATTCTTAAATAGGTTATATATACACTATGTAATAAAACAAAAAATATTTACAACAAAAAATTTCCATAATTCTAATTGCCACCTCAATTACTATCAACCTCAACATTTGTTGAGCTGGTATGCTTCTTTGCTTGAAGATGCAAACATTTATTTCTTTCCATGTATGATAGATTCCATGTCCCAAGGAAAAGATAAAGCGGACTCATGTCCAAATATATGTATGTGTAGACATCAAAATCTCCTCATGCAGATTGCAAAGTGAACAAGAAGGGTTCTAGTTGAGTTCCAACTATTGTGGGTATACACTAGTCTTCAAATTTTCATGTGCAACAAATCAAATGATAAACTAATGCTAGGGTATAGTAAACTGATGCCAAGCTACTCTATTCCAATTCACTCTTGATTCTAGACTTCTCAGTTGCTCATAACATCTAGCTATGATGTATTTCCATCTTGTATCCACTATTACATTTTGTCTAATGATGAAAATGACTACTAGTTATTCTCTAAAATTAATAATTATCCTCACTACCCATAAAAATTAATTGGTGATGAGAAGATTCCGCACTATGTCATTTTTGAAATAATATTCAAATTTCCATTTCACCCATAAAATATCTTTTTTCCTCCCTAAGTTCTTGAAAAATTTCCCATTCTAAGTATATATGTCAAATAATCCTAGTTCCCCTTTCAACTTGAGATGTGAAAACTATATGGCATGAAACTAAGGCCTTCTTATAGTATGAGCTAATCTAGTCTATGAATGTGACTTGCACATCACCTTAATGGTCTTAATGACTTGAATAGCAAGATAAAAATGTGACTCCAATAAGCTTATATAATGTATAGACTAATCTTATATCTTATTATCTACAAGGTAATTCTTTTAGCCATCTTGATGATCAACTAAGAGCATTGCTTAACAGTAAGTCTAATGTTGGTTGATGATATTGTTATATAAAATAATAGTAGTTGTCCACAATAACATGGTTTTTTTTCTTGTTAAATGAAAAATTAAATATAGTAAAAAAAACACTACTAACCTCAATTAGATATAGAAATGAATTCATATCCACATGTGAAAGTAGAAATAGATCATCAACAAAGGGAAGTTTAATTATCTATGTTCTTACACTTGGGATATGCTTAGAAAGAATTTTCATTGCATACCCCTTGCAAAATTTTATGGAAATATTTCATGATAGTCACAAATACATAAGGCAAAATAGAGTTTGCATGTGTTAGACCTTCATAAGCTAGAAAAAGGGTGCAATATGATTTATTGAAGAGGATTAAATAACTCAATATATAGAAACATTAAAACACTAGCTTGAAAAGCTACAAGGGAAGCCCTAAATGATGTAAAAATTGTTCTAAGAAGCACCATTCAACATAATCACACACCTTTTTAAGGAATAACTTGAGCATGCATATAAGGGAAATATTTTTTTAGTTGTAACATCTTACCGATTCATGTGCTATACATTGTCCTTAATATATCTATATTAGACATAAGCATCTTGGAAAGAGTAAATAATAGATGGAAGAATTAGCTACATTCTATTATTGAGTACCTTAGAAATGATTTTGTACATAACTGTAACACCCTCAATATTCACTACTGAAAAATTTTGTTAAATAAAAAGGTTTAATGGAAGTGAAATAACAAAATTGTGAATTCTGGGGATATTACCACCACACTTAATACCAGATCGGTTAACTCCTACCGTTCCAGTACCAAGTGCTAAGGCTAAAAAGGATTATTGCCAAACTTAAGTCAATACTTAAACCAAGAGTTCAGAAAAAGAACTAGAAAGATCATAACATGGGAATCAAGTATGCGTAAAAGTTTACAATCCAAAGGAGCACAAACAACTATTAGATATAAATTGGAGTGCATGAAAAAGAGTCATAATCTAAAGTACATAGTCAATGTTCCTTGAAAGGAATAAATTCTATAAACGATAAAAGTTTATTCTGGAAATCCAATACAAAATGGAATAACATAAAGAAATAAAAGAAAATAAAGAGGAACTTTGGCAACACCACTCTCGATCTCTGAGCCAAGTCCATGCTCAACTCTCAGCCCCACCCGATGCCTTACAAGCATCAAAAGCATCAACAATAGAATCACTGACCTATACAAAGCCAAAGGGGGCTTTTGCTAGTGGGAAAGAGCAGCACCCATGAAAAGGGTGGTCAGTACGCTACATACTGAGTAAGGTAACTATGCACTAAGGCCAACACACAAAGGCACATAATCTAAGCATGATAACATAACAACATACATTCATTACAGATAAATAAAGGCCAAACCGTAGTCCAAATAAACTGATTATTTAATCTCTGATCAATGCTCAATTCACACCATGTTTATTATCATTCCATGCGAGTGAGGGAACCCCACTATTATAGCCGCTAGACTAGAAATATGCAGGGCATAAAGCTCTTGATCACTATTATTGTTGGTGGATCGGTCTCTAAGGCAAGATGCTACTGGCCACTATTATTCGCTGGTGGACCTATCTGGCCCCGAATCTCATGGTGTTTCACTGTAAGTACTTAGTTTCTTCCCATGTCTTATCATAATTATGTTCGATTTTTTGAGCACAGAATCCCCCACTATTATAGCCGGTGGACAGGAAACATATAGGGCATAATGAGCCTGACCGGTCTCTAAGGCACCCCAGCTCTTGGCCACTATTATTCACCGGTGGACCGGTCTCTAGGTCACCTCGGCTCCTGGCCACTATTATTCGCCGGTGGATCGATTTAGGCCCAGCTCAACAGTCTTCCACTTTAAATGATCAGTGTCTTATTATGTCTTATTTAATAAGTTTTCACCCTAGACATGCATGTCACACTCCATCTACACTTATCCTCCTAAGAGGGTCCATCCCATATCTTGAAACTCTGCCCCTCTTGACACACCCCACCATCCTTTCCTTCTTACCTTAATTCACACTAGAGGCCCAACTCCCAAGTGTGTGGGTCAAGGCCCACTACCTTACACCTCTAAGTCCACTCAATGTCTTACCCTAGGGTTTTCTCCAGAAAATCGTAATTTGAGCTTATGTGGCCCATCCTTCTCCACCTCACACAACCAAACCATTTTAACATCCCACACATCACAACCCTCATATTCAACCATCATCATCCCACTTTACTCCCCAAGTACACATGTAACCACGAGACCCTAGTGGCCACACCAAACCCTAGCTGGCCATGCCAACCCTAGCATCCTCATTTCCACATGTCACCCCTCCATTTCTCACCTTCTACTCTTATTTTCCCATGCTACCCATGTTCATCCCTCACATGATAATCTTCCATCCTCATCTCATACTCCACTCACTCTTATTTATTTCCCTTTTTACCACCTTCCTAGATAAGGGTTTCCTCCCAAACCCTTGCTTGGTCTCCTATGCACCCTTATATTATCCCACATATTATTTTCACCCAAAGCCTCCAATCACCCAAACAACTCTTCCATTAACTTCCTCACACCCTAAATCAACTTCCCATATGTAAATTTCACCTTCATGCAGACTCTATCCATCCCATGCAAACCCTCAAAGTTTTTCATGCAAAACCCTAAAACTTCCATACAAAACCCTAGATTCTCCCATACAAAACCCTAGATTCTTCCATGCAGCAAACCCTAGATTCTTCCATGCAAGTTCATCCACTTTATTTTGTCTAAAGTCTCCCCTTTTGTTCTTCCTCTCATGTGTCATGGAGTATTTAGGTGGGCGGCAACAATGGTCAATGGCAATGGAACGAGTGTCTAATTAGGCAGTGGCACAAAGGGGGGAAATTATGGGCTACAATAACAAAACTCGATCAAGGCTATCGATGGGGGTATTTATAGAGCTAAAGGAGAGGGATAAGGTCAGAAGAGAACAGAAGAATAAGGGCAGGTAGGTGAGGGCACCCCTGGCCGGCGATGGCAGGCCAACGCAGGTCTGCCATGGCAGGCTGCGATTGGCTTAGGAGAGAGAATGGCATTGAAGAAGAGAGGGAGGTTGGTTGGGTTGAAACAGCAGGCCGATCAGCTAGGAAGAGAGGGGAAGAATGGCCGGTCAATTGGGCATGGTCAGCGGTGGAAATAACGGCGCATGTAGGGGAGGGAGTTGTAGGTCGCGACGGTTGGGGGAAGAAGAAGAAGAAGGGGGGCCTAGACCAGCGGTCTATAGAGAAAGAAAAGAAAAAGAAAGAATAGTCGATTGGGCGGCTTGGGGGGAAAAAGTGTGTGGCACGGGCCTAGGCCACGTTGGAGAAAGGGAGGGGAATTTCGGCCATAGGGATAGCCCAGGTTGGGGAGAAAAGAGAGAAAAAGAGAAAGGAGATGAGGGAAGAAAGAAAAAGGAGAAAGGAGAGGAAAAAGGAAAAAAAAAAGAAAATGGGAAAAAGGAAAAATAGGTAGGTTGGGATTAATTAAAATATTTTAGGTATTTGGGATATTTACAAATAATAATATTTTAATAAAAAAATATTTAATTCCTTTTTTAGGCTAATTTGAGATTTTTGAAAGATTTTTCCTAAATTCCATTTTAATTAGCAAAACACCCTAATTTTTCCTAATTAAATTATTTATTAATTTCCTATTGATTTTTTCCTAATTAATTCCCTTTTATTTGAATAAAATAACTTATTTATTTAATTTTCCTAATAAATTCTTAATTAGCTAAAATTCTTAAAATTAGGGTTGTGGGCTATTTCAATAACATTGTAACCAGTTATAAGATGAACTTGTTCAAACTTTTCTTCCTAATATATTTTAGGCTCAAAGGTTAGAGTTGTTACTTTGAGGGTTTATGCTAATCTAGTGGTGTTCAAGATTTCTTGTGCCACCCATCAAATGTGTTCTATAATAATGTGCAAATAAGTATTTTAAAAATAAGCATTTAACCTATCTAGTCTAGGGGCCTTTCCATTCCCCATTTCAAACACTACTTATTTGGATACATTCTCTCTACTAATAAGAGTGAATAAATACTTTTTTTGCTCTATAGTGAGTATATGACCTTTGGATTACACTTATGGACTTAACAAAACTTCAGTGATACTAGAAGATCCCATAAGAATTTCATAATTCTAAAAATAGTTGTTCGATATGTGTTAAGTTTGTTGTCATGTGCCCTTAATCATCCCACAATATATGAATGTGATTTCTTTGTCATCTACTTCTTGAGGTTTTTATGGAAGAATTTTGTGTTCTTATCCCCCAAATGAAAGCATTATACCTTAACATTTTGTTTATAAATGCTTTATTCACATCTTGAGTAATAATGTAATTATTGCATAGTATGTATTCCCTCCTTAAGCAATGATCATAAAATGGACCTTGAGTGAGAGCATGTTGATTGTGCTTTAAAATTTTCTAGTTGTAATCAAATTCTCTTTAATGGATCCAAACTTAAGCTCATTAATCTGTTTGAGTTTGAACTTTAGCAGTTTTAGCCTATTTTAAAAATAAGTTAAGGCATTTTTAGTGATAGGAGGAGCATATTACCTTAATAAGAGGCTCAAATTCAATATCAACAATCCACATGCCATACAGTTGAAAATGTATTTTAACTAATCTTTGGGCCTGTCCAAAATTAAGGGACATAAGTGAATGATTAGATACCATCAGAAGATAACAATAAGAAAAAGCTTGAGAGAATTAGTTCAGCAAATGAAAATTCTCCAACTTATAATCTAATTTAGAACAAATTATGTGATGAGCTTATTGTTCATCAAACAAAGTAAACTGCCATAATGGGTACCTAATATCAAATAGAATAAAAGTTTATAGGAAAATATAAAATCATTCATATCACTATGGTTAGAAGAATAACCTTGCAATTTCCCGTGATGTTGTAAATTAACAATAAATTTATCCATTAATACCTAAGGAGAGTTCTTTGGTTGGGTTGTAGTAAGCCATTGTCATAGCCATGATTCATAATAATAACCTATAATAATAGGGTATCCTACTGAGCGCTCTCTCCTCTCCCATGGCTCGTACTAGGAGAAGAGTAGTATCTACGAAGAAGAGGGCTTCAGGCTCAAACAAATCTCTCGTTTCATCACCATCGTGATCTCCCCGCCCTCATCCCCGGGATGTATAGTGTTCTGCGCTGAAAGATTTGTCTGCGATTAAAGATTTGACTATGATTGTTAAGGAAATAGAAAAACCCTAATGTCCCGACAACAATTCAAGATTCATCTCAGAGAATAGATAATTCACATCAGCAACAGAGTATTCTCATGCAACCTAAAGAGGCCATCACTAATCCGATCAAGGAAGCATAAGCAATTGGGCCAATTCCAGATTGTGATTTACAAGATATCCCAAAGTCTCAAAATGGAATTCAAGATCACAAATTTTTGGATCAATTAAATCACAACTGGAGAGACAAATTTAGTGGTAACAGACTATGTCATGCAGGAGCCTCGTTATCATATTTCCCCCTGCTGCAGTAGGCTCTTCATACCAAATACAATTACAAAGGGATGAAATCCAATGGTCTACAATTGATTGGGAATTTGCAATTGTTGGTTATATTATTAGATTTCGTCCTACCTTGGACTAGATGCACCATTTTACATCATCTCAATGGCCAAACATCACCCCACCAAAGATCCTTTTGCATGATGATGGTTATATCATCTTCAAATTTTTTTTTTCTGCTAAGGATCGGGATTGGATACTTTCCACTCCTTATTGGACATATGCAAACAAACCTTTCATCCTCAAAGCATGGCATAGGAAATTCCATTTTGTGAAATAAAATTTTCAATTTTTACCCTTATGGATTAAACTACTGAATCTGCCACTAGATTATTGAGACCCCAACTCCTTGAGTCACATTGCCAGTGTGGTTGGTCAACCACTTCATATGGACACATTCACCCTGAATAGAGAACGTGTGTCATATTCTCGCCTTCTTGTAGAAGTGGATGTTACAAAAAAATGCCTGGAATGTGTTGAAATCTTGGATCCTGATGGTGATATCATACGCCAACCTATTGTCTATGAATGGAGGCCTGCATATTGCACATACTGTGATTGTGTAGGGCACAACAGCAACTCATGTCCTAAGAACAGACCCAAGCAAGAACCCTCTACGGATTATCATCCCATTAACCTGCCAAATGGAAGACCTAAACTTGATATCCCTGCTCAGGATAAGAAACCAACAACCTGGAGGAAAGTGGAGAAGAAAACTAAACCTGTCAAAACTAACTCAGCAATATTCCAGGATCCTATTGGCACCGTACCTTTGAACAATCAATTTGATCTCATTTCTGATCCTGAGGAAATACTAAATATGCAGATCCAGGAAATAGGGGGGACACCACTTTCCCACTCTGCTCAATGATATCTCACTTGAATGTTAGAGGTTTGAACAAACCTCACAAGCAAAAAGAGGTTGTTAAATGGTATAAAGTTAACCGATCTTCTTTCTTTGGTCTTATTGAAACTCGTATTAAACCAAATAAGGCTAATAACATTATAGCCAAATTATTCCCTGGTTTTTGTTTTCTGGAAAATTATGCCCATCATAGTAATGGACGCATTTGGTGTCTTTGGGATCCCTACAAATGGCAGGTTTCTTTAATTTCTTCATGTGATCAAGGTTTATTAGTTAAAGCTTTACATACTGATGGAATCCACCTTTATGTAGCCTTTATATATGCTTTTAATTTTGGGAACAATCATAAACCCCTATGGCAATGGCTGCATGACCAGGAAATAACCTCTTATCCATGGCTCATCTTGGGGGATTTCAATGTCATCCTCCATCCAGAGGAAAATTTCCAAGGTGACACACCTCATCACCAAGATATCACTGATTTCAGAGAAAGTATCCATCACCTCATCCTCCATGAACTCCCCTTTTCTAGACCAACATTCACTTGGTACAACAGAAGAATAGGCATTGATCGAATCCTCTACAAGCGTGATAGAGTTCTGGTCAATATACACTGGCTCCATACTTTCCCCTAGACCACAATATCTTTTACTAAGGAACCATTCTCAGATCACTGTGTTACTCATAATAGCCTTAAATAGCTTCCTCCTAATGGTAAGAAACTATTTAAAATTTTCAACATGTGGTGCAATGACCCAGACTTCCTCAATATTGTTAAACAAGTCTGGTCCAACACTCAGGGACGTAAAGTCAGCACAAGTCTAAAGAACAAGTTGTTTATGCTCAAGCCTCATCTAAGATAGCTGAATAAGGATAAATATAGCAATGTTTCAGACAAGGTTGCTTCTTAGAAACAAATCCTTAGTACCATCCAGACTGCTCTCAGGATAGACCCCTCAAACATTGAGCTACAATAGAAGGAAAAATAAGCACTGCAACTACACACTCACCTAGCTAGATGTGAGGAAAGTTTCCTCAAGCAAAAAGCTACCATCCATTGGATCAATGAGGGAGATGCTAATACAAAGTTCTTTTTTTCCACTATTAAAGCAAAGTAAAGAAAAAGTTTGATCACCAAGATCAAAGATACAGATGGGAGCTGGATCTCAGACCATCACAATATCCTAAAAGCTTTTAGAGATTACTATGTTCATCTTTTTGATCAACCATAGTCTCAACCTATGGCATTATCATAACAAGTTCTGCGACAAGGGCCCCTTCTCTCTTTAGACTAGCATCATACTTTGCTTAACCCTTTCACAAAGACAGAGGTTAAAGATGCTATTTTCCCCATTGGTGATTCAAAAGCCCCTAGTCTAGATGGTTTTACATCCTATTTTTAGATTAAAAAAAACCTGGGATATTATTGGAGAAGATATCTGGCAGGCCTTGAATGAAGCTTTCCTCACAGCAAGCCTCCCAAAATTCATCACCTCCACATTTCTAGTTCTTATACCCAAAAAATATAATGATGAAAATCTTGGGGACTATAGACCTATAGCATGTTGCAATGTGTTTTACAAAGCCTTCACAAAAATGTTGACTGCCAGACTACAACTCATCCTTCACAATCTGCTTTCTTTAAGGGCAGATCTATTGGTGAAAATATCTTACTTGCCCATGAGCTCCTCAGATTCTATGGAAGAAAACATATTTCCCCAAGATGCATGCTAAAAATTGACCTATGCAAAGCCTATGACTCTATAAGATGGGACTTCCTGGAAAAGGTTCTCCTAGATTTTCATTTTCCTCCCCATCTTGTAAAGGTCATTATGGTCTATGTCTCTAGTGTCAAATATTCCATTGCCATCAATGGCACCCTACTGGAACCTTTTGAAGGGAAGAGAGGGCTAAGACAAGGAGATCCCCTCTCCCCTATCTGTTTGTTATCTTCATAGAATATTTCAGCCGCGTGATGAAAACCTTATGGCAGGAACCAAGCTTTAAAGGACACCCTCAATGCAAGAAATTGAAAATTTTCAACCTATCATTTGTAGATGATATGGTTCTTTTCAGCCATGGGGACATACAATCTATCCAACTCCTTATACAGAAATTCCACCTCTTTACAATCCTGTCTGGATTAACTATTAGCCTACATAAGAGCTCTATTCTTTTTGGAGGTGTATCACAACAAACCAAAGAGCATATCCTACAATTTCTGGCAATTCCATAAGGCTCTTTACCTTTTAAATATCTAGGGGTACCTATTGGAGATATCCAGCTTAATGCACATCATATGAACTCTCTTATGGATAAAGTTATGCATAGGATGAATCATTGGGCAACTAAACTGCTATCATAAGTTGGAAGAATCCACTTGATAAAAACAATCATCTTTGGTATTCAAATGTATTGGAGCCAAGTCTTACTTCTACCAAAAAAGGTTCTCAATTGTCTTATCTTTACTTGTAGAGCTTTCCTATGGACTGGCAACACCCTTAAAACTCATAAGGCCCCTGTGGCCTAGAATTCTTGTTGTCTCCTCAAGAATGAAGGTGGCCTGGGTCTAATAAATATCAGCACCTGGAACATTGGTGCCCTTGGCAAGCACTTATGGCATCTCACTCAAAAGAAAGACACATTATGAATGAAATGGATACATGGAAGATTCATCAAACAAGGTTCTGTTTGGGACATTGACTTACCAGCTGCTGCATCTTGACCATTGAGGAGCATATTGAGTTTAAGGAACACTCTCCACCCTATCTTTGCTAACATCCCTCACCATACACCTTATAACATTCAAAAGGTATACTCAGAACCAAGGCATAAAGGCCCTCACTGCACATGGTGGAAAACAATTTGGCAAAACCTTGCAGCCCCTAGTCACCAATTTATATCATGGTTAGCAGCAACAGGACATTTTTCCACAAAAGATTGTCTCAGTAGATTCACTCCTATGGCTGACCAAAAATGTGCTTTTTGTGATGACTAGGAATCCATTCCCCATCTTTTTGTACACTGTTTAGTAATGGGGGAATTATTCACACCTTATGACATCTCAAGAGGCTTAAATACACATACATTAGGTGGTGCAGACTACTCAAAGATTTCAGCTTCAATCATGGAAGATCAAAAGCTGAAATGATCCTTCTACGAAGCTTACTTGTCACAACTATCTACGAGATATGGAAGGCTAGGAATAAATTTTTTTTTAACAATATTCCTTGTAACCAGAATACTCTTATCAAGTCTATAGCCATAGGAGTATCTAGGTTTTTATATGGCCATAGGAATTCTAAGTACAATCGTATAATTCATATACTTGATGACTTTTGGGCCCTAGCATGTAACACATCACTTTCGTCTCAGTAATGAAATTTTATTTTTGAGTAAAAAAAATAGGGTATCCTATAGATTTCCCTATAAGAGATATATGAATTTATGAGAGGGACACTACGCCTTATAAATTAATGGATGGTGTACCCTAGGGAAGGGATAATATGTCCTAAGAGTGGGCACTACACCATAGGTTTGGCTCTTATCAAGAAAGATTTAGTTAGTTAGTTACTAATTCCTTAGTTATAAGTTAATTTATCTTATGGTGTGAATTATCATATCATAGGTTGGTAGTTGAGATAAGAAAAAGTATGGTAGGATTTTATTTAGTCATTATTCATGAGTTATTATTCATGTGAATAATATGTGAGTAGTACTTGGTTATTAGGGGTTAATTAGATGTTATTTAATTGTTTACTTAATAGTTAAAAAGATTTTTAGGATATTGGTTGATATTAAATAGAGTTTGATATTTTAAGAGTATTATTTTATCTTATGTATGCTAGAAGATTCAGTTTAAGGAGGTGTAATATAACTATATAAATCATATATAATCAATGCTGCTAATGTTAGTTGATCAATTGAATAGCTAAAGTGAGTTTTCTTAGATTGAAATCGTATCAATTTTTATTACTCTACGTTTACATTATTTATGTGAGTTGTAAATTAGATATCTCTCTAAATTATATTATTAGTATGAGTGACACTTTAAAAACTTGTTGATTATTTTTTTGTGAGTGCCATTGATAGTAGTTTGTGAGTGTTCATCATTCATATTCATATCAACAACCCACACTAATTTCTTTAATTCATTCATAAACAAGTCATTTACTAAACCACCACACATCAAATTTTGTATCAGAGCTTAGCTTTGAAGATCTTTCAAAAAAATTCTATAATCCAATAAGAAAATTGATTGAAGACTCAATCTTGATGCATCATTCAAGCAAGGTATAAACTTTATTTAAGAAATAATTCAAGGATTTTTCCTTCCAACTATGGTGATGAAAAATGCAAAAAAGGAATTTAATAATTTATTTCACATTACAATTTTACTTGAACATTAAAGGATGTTCAATCCCAAACAAGCAAATTTGAGGAAAAAAATCTTCTCAACAATAAAATAGCAATGTATGAGCATAATTTGTAGTTGAAGGGTATCCTATAGAAGGTCTTATGGAGTGCTCTATAGAAGGTATGGATGACCCTATGAGATGAACATTGTTCCCTATAAGTGAAGGGACAATATACCCTACGGAAAGGGTGATATGCTTTATGGGAGGCTAATACACGTTTGAGTTGGGTCTCATTAAGGGATATTTAGCTTATTGTTAGTTATTTTCATTATTATTAAATTAATATATCATAAGGTGTGAGTTGTATTATCATAGGCTCTTAGTTGAGATGAGATAAAGTTTGGTAGAATTTTATTTGGTCATTATTCACAAGTTACCATTCATGTGAACATTGTCATAAGTTGTAATTGGTTATTAGTGATTGATTAGTTGTTATTTAATTTTTTTAATTAATAGTTAAGAAGATTTTAAGAATCTTAGTCTAGATTAGATATAGCTTGATCTTTTAAGAATATGATATATCTTACGTATGAGGGAAGATGTAGTTTGAGGAGGTGAAATAAAACTATATAAATTATATGTAATTAACATTGCTAATCATAGCATAGTTAAATTATTGAATCAAAATTTCTCTCGTTGAAACCCTATATGAGTTTCATTATTCTGTGTTTACATTATCTATTTGAGTCATAAACTAGACATCTCTCTAAATTAACTATGTGAGTGATAATTTAGAAACCACTTGATTATTATTTGTTTGAGTTTAATTGAGACTAGTTTGTGAGTGTCTGTTATTCACATTCATATCCATATCCATAACCCACACCAAATTTATTTAATTCATCCATAAATGAGTTAATCACCAAACAAATGATTCCACCATGCATCAAATTTGGTATTAGATTTTAGTTTAGAAAATATTCTAAGAAATTTAATGATCCAACAAAAAAGCTGATTCAAGAATCAATCTTGATGCATGGTTCAATCAAGTCCAAAAATTTTATTCAAGAAACTATTCTAAAAGGAGTTTTTCTTCTAGATATGGCTATGGTCAATGTAATTAAGGAACTGAAGAATATCTTTCACATTAAAAATGTTATTGAAGGTTAAAGGATATTCATGTATAAGATATAAAAATTGAGAGAAAATTATTCTCAACAAGGGAGGAATAATTTAAGAGTATGACCAACACTTAGAGAGTACAATATGAAATGTTTTATTGAGTGCCTTATAGGAGTTATAGGCAACCCTATGAAAGGGACACTATGCCTATAAGTGAAGGGGTAGTATATCTTTAGGATGGGGTGGTTTGTCATATTTGAGGACACTAAACCTTAGGGTTGAGCCTTTGCAAGAAATAGTTAGTTAAGTAATATTTTCTTGGTTATTAGTTTAATTTATCTTGTGTTGTGATTTATCTTATCATATGTTGTTGGTTAAAATAATATTTTATTTGGTCATTATTAATGAGTTACTATTCTTATAAATAGTACCATTAATAGTACTTGGTTATTGGGGGTTAATTACTCATTATTTTATTTTTTACTTAATATTTAAGAAGATTATTATGATATTAGTTGAAATTAGATAGAGTTTGATCTTTTAAGAGTATGATTTTATCTTATGTGTGCCAGAAGATTCTATTCAAATATGTGTGATATAGCTATATAAACCTTGTGCAATCAATGTTCCTAGTCATAGTTAAGTTAAATTATTGAATCAAATTTTTTCTTGTCAAAAACTTATGTGAAATTCATTATTTTAAGTTTATGTTATATGTGTGAGTTATACTCTAAATTTTCTTATCTTTGTGATTCACAATTTATAAACTTCTTGATTATTTTTTGTCTGAGACTGATCAATAGTAGTTTTTGATAATTCATCATTTACATTCATATCCATAAGCCATATCAATTTTATTTAATTGATCCATAAAAAAACCATTCATGTAACATTCTAAAATTTTATAAACTTTTTTTGGGTGTTTAGCCTTTTATTTGAAACCTAACCCTTAAACCTTGGCTTAATTTTTTTTATTATTAACCTTTTACCCATAAACCGTAAAAAATCTCAAATAATTTCCCTAGTTATTGCTATTATTTTTCTTTTTATTAATCTTATCCTAAACTATTTCATTTTTTTTCTAGTTTATTTTCTTCATCGGGTACCTTAACCTAAAAAAACTAAATCTAAAATAAAAATAAAATAATAATATCCTACTCCTATCCTACATTTCCCCACCATCTCCCTCTCTCACACAACCCTTCCTTTATTGTGCCATTTTTCCTACCCCTAAACATGCCCCTATCTCCTCCACTTCTCACACACTACCTCACCTCCCCTCTTATCTAACCATCACACAACCCCAACCTACTAAATAATACTCGTACTCCCTCTCCATTGATTTATGTGATTTTCACCAACAAAACCCCCAACTTTCTTTTCTTCTTCCTCCTCCTTTTTAATTCTTTTTGTGCGCCCTAGGCTAGTTATTGTCCATCTCCACCATCAACTGTCACCATTTTCAAACTAGATCGACCTCCATCACCTTTCCTTCTCCTTCTTTTTCCTCCCAGCCTTATTTTATTTATTTGTGTTACACAACCATGCACCAATACATGCACAACCTTATGAGACTCATACATCTCATGTTTTCTTTGTGCTCTCTCTCTTCCTAATCGTCCCTATTTTCCTACTCAATAATTCCTAAGTTGTGCCCCAATCATGACCCATTCCTTTACATCACAACCTCAAGCCCAACCACCATTACAACTCCTCCATCTCGCAACACCACCCCTTAGCCACCACTTCCAGTAGCCAATGCCACCATCCTCTTCACCTTACTTATTGCACAACTTCAACCGCTCCCAATGTTGCAACCTCACGTTGCATGACCCATGCAACATCACCAATCCTTACAACCATCTGAGCTAACAACCACTACCTCACCATTCCTCTTTGCCTTGCAACACCATCTAACACCCCCAGCTAACAACCACTACCTCACCGTTCCTCTTTGCCTTGCAACACCATCCAACACCCCCAACAAACCTCTATCTAGCCCAGCACTAACTACCACCACCCCATCTCCCTTCCTATCTTGTGTGAAACCATCACCTTTCCCTTCCCCCTACTTATTCTATGTAGGCCCTATGTTGGTGCCCCTTCATTGCATCTCCAACTCATGCAAACCTAGCATTTGCTATGTGAGTTGCTCATGTTGGTAGCCTTTGGTTGTGTGAGCCCTCTGTCCTCTTGGCTTGATTTATTTTTTTGCTTAAAATGTTGTGTTTTAGGTGTTGTGATTAATTTGTTCTTTGTTTTTATTTTAGATAAAAGTGGTTGATTAGAGGATCCTAATAATATTTGTAGGTTGCCTATAATTTGCACTTTTGCTAAAAATTGGGTAATTCTTATATTCAACTAAAATGTCATACATCGCATGATAGCACATTAGGGTTTTGATGTATAAATCATGTTAAGTATGTTTATTTCATTGTAATTATTTGCTTAATAATATTAGCATGACATTCACTAAAATGGAGTGTGTCAACTTATATAAAATATTATGTGCAAAAAATTATGCTAAAATGGGTTTACTGCCAGAAATAAATTATGTATATCCTTTATATTTAATATGATAGGATGGGCATGTGTAGACTTATTTTTAGTATGATTATTATTATTGCGTACCCTAGGGGCTATATGGTATTTTTAAGCATATTATGATATGAACTCTAATTATTATTATTATGTACCCTAGGGGCTATATGGTCTTTTTAAGTGTAATATGATATGAGCTCTGATAAGCATGCCTAATATGTATGAATTAATGTTGAGCATGGATAATTATGTTCCTTGATGTTTAGAAATGCATATAAGGATTTTATGTGCTAAATCATGTGTAAGGGAAAAATGGTTATTTGACATGTTTGATAATTTATTTTTATTTAAAAGTATTTTAATTATGGCATTTTAGCCTTATCATGAAAAATTATATATTATAATGAAATTAATATTTAAAATGGAAGATAATGTGGAAATTATAACCTTAGGGGCATTTTGGTCAATATAGGATAACTATGGAATTGTTGGTATTTTAATGTGTTAATTGGTTCAAAATATGCTAGATATATTATGCAAAATATGGGGAGTGATTATAAATGGCCTAGGTCCAATAAAATAACAAAATGACTTAAATTAGGAATAATAACCCTATAGGCAGACTCATTATAGCATGTGTAAAATGTTGGAGTTAGACCATGATTTTTATATATGTTTTTGATATTGGTAGTTTAGGAATGTGTAATAAATTTAATGGTTAAGTAAGTCATATGGAAGAAATTATGTTCACCTAGTGAAACTAAGGGTTTTTCTTAAGTAAGGTATTGTCTTTTTTTCTAGGGATGTCTTGATCTTTGTGTGCTTGTGTTCAAATTGTTTTGAGCAATTATATTAAGTCAGATTATGTGTCTACCATATATACATGTGTTCATTCATGATAATATTGAGATAAATACCAACAAATAAGATATTAATAATTTAAAATGAAAAATCACCCGAGTCATGGCTGATTGTACCTATCTGTTATGCCTGATGAGAATAGTAGCCAATAGAATTTTGCCTTGGGGTTGTATATTATTGTTACCATTGCATTGGTTGAGAATAGCGGGGTCCCTAAAATCAGCATGAAATAAATACATGAAATGAGTATAATCATTAATAAGATATTAATATTTAAAGTGATACACCATGTGACTCAGAACTAGTTATACATATCCGTTCCACCAAACAAGAAACGTGGCTGGGAGTATTTTTTCCTTAGAGTTGCATATTGTTGTTATCGTTCCACCAGTTGAGAATAGTAGGGTCCCAAACTCAATGTGAAATGAATAAATGGAATGATCGTAATCTTTCATAAGATATTAGTATTTAAAGTGAGATACCACGTGAGCCAAAATCAATTTTACCGGTCCATTCCATCAAATTAGAAAAGTGGTTTGACACATTTTTCCTTGAGGTAGTATATTATTGATATTTTTCCATTGATTTAAAATAGTGGCCATGAGCTTAATGTCCTAGGGTTAAATATTTATTATACTATTCCACTGGTTAACAATAGTGGGGGTCCTTAAATTCAATGTGAATAAACAATTAGACTGATTGTAGTTACTTATTGGTTTTGTTTACGATTAAGAATAATGCTATGGATGCCGAGTCATCATATATATTGTGAATGATATGGTTATTGGGTTGAGATTGGTTTTAATTATTACTTTAGCAAGTATCCATTAGATGTTTGATTAGTAAGTTTTAATATGCTCTAAATGAATGGGTGTGAACAGTACATGTCTTTGGAGATAATTGTTTATCCAATATGATTACTATATTTTGATCATCGCATGTATATTTCATCATGCTTCACTTTTGCATAATCATGCTAGAAACTTGCTAGAATAATCAACATGCTCAAACATAACTTATATCATAAAGCTCTAGAGATAAATCATGCATAATATATTTTATTTACATGCTCAATTACTTATAGTTGCACACTTTCACCCATATATGTCAAATATCACATTTCTTCACCAATAATCATGCCAGCACATAAGTTATACTAGATCACACACTTCTTTAGCTCATTTACTACACACATAGCAATAATGATTTACATCTAATCTTTAGCAAACCACACAAAAGAAGAAAAGAAGGGATTTCCTTTAACTAGGTGGTCCAAACTATCCAACCACTTAAATACCTTGATAAAAAGAAATGCAACTCAATAGAACTTCTCAAAAACTTAAAAAAAAAAACAAAAAAAGTCTTAAGAATCATAGAAATATAATGAAAACACAACATCCCACCAAAATTAGAAAAACCAAGGAAACCTCAAACGCTGAACCTTTTGTAAATCTAAACCTTTTTTTTAAGGGAAAATAAGTAAGATATAGAGAAGGGATTGGTGAGGGAGAGAAGAATATAAGATAAGGGGCATAAAAGGATAATGAATCGATAATGTAGAGAAGGTGAGTTATGAAAAAGTTTCAATACTTAGAGAAGAAAAGGGAATAAGAGAGGAAATGAGCCTAATATTTTTTAGAGAATGGGTAGCTTAAAAGATTAAAAACCATAAAATGCCTGACCAAAACACTATACCGATTGGTATAGGCATAAACAGAGGGGAAATTTGAGATGATACTAAGTTGACCTAGAAGTGATGCATACAATACATGACTTAATGCCCAAGGTCAATTTTTGTTATTGAATGAAAAAAAGAGAAAAAAAAATGATGATGATACTTTATTATAATCTTAGCTGATGAATATATGAGCGAATTGTAAGGATGGTCATATGTTTGTAGAGGATAAGTAAGATAAAAAAAAAGATAAACAGGGAATGAGGACAATCGACTTTTTTAGTGATTATATCCCCCAAAGATGATATAGTTCAAATAATGTTGGAATCAAGGGTTGTTAAACCCTAAAAATGGATTTTCAAACACTTTAAAGCATAGCTATCAAATTACAAATCATTGGGAAGAGATTTAAACCAAACTATGTGCAAAAACATTTAGGTTCAATTATATGGAAGTTATTGATGATTATTTTCAAAATTGAAGGATCTTTGGAATTGGATTGAAAATTCAACAAAGTTAAATTGAACAAAAGGACTTGAAGTAAGCGATTGTAGTGGTTGGTTTGAAGGGTTGTATTTGATCTAATCCAATATCAAATACAATTCTAAAGAGTAATCTCTAATTTCTCTAGAGAATTATTTCTAAAATCCACTCATCACTTGAGATAAAGATAGGAAGAAGAAAGCCAAGATGTCAACTCTTGCTCCTTGATGAAATAAGAGCTCGATTTCAATTCTTCAATTTTATGATCAATCAAATGTACAAGGCACACACACAAGGTAATGAGGCCAAGCTCAACTCTCCTTAATTAGGCCCAAATCAACTAGCTTAATTATAATGATAAGATATTACAAAGCTTACATAAAATATTAAAGCTACATAAAACCTAACTATTATAATACATGAAAAAATCAATAATCAAGCTTCATGTCTTGTAGCTTTGTCTCCCATGCAACTTTGTAACTCTTTTATTGTCTTTGTCTTGCACGTTAGATATAATTAGTGAAGTCCTCTTCTTAAAAACATATGTACTACTTGCAAGAATCATTTAATTAAATATTATTAGCATGATTATGAAGGTATTCAAGGTTTTCCAAAACAATCGGTACTAAATCCAAATATGCTAACACTTAACCTTCAACTTGAGAAGAATGTGATGGAGATGCTCTTACATCATTAATTGAACCAGTTTATTAGTTTGACATAACCATTTAGTTTGTTCTCTCAAACCAAAAACCCTAAGAGTAGCTGAACTAGTGGACTTGTATGGTTTAAACTCGTCAAATAATTCTAAAGAAACTAGTCCTCTTTAAAGAATTAGCCTCCTTTCCAAACCCATTTAAAATTGAACCAAAACATAATTCCAAATCACAAGTAAACACAAATAAATTAGGAACAACCAAACAATTTAATACACCTTAAAGGGTTTATAAAGTGGGATATTATAGGATCTTTTTATGTATCTTATTGATACTTATGTGAAGGGATAGATTTAATCTTGTTACACACCATAACTGCCCTTAGATTTGGAGGTCTAGATTAAGAGAGTCAAACATCAGTATGAACTGATGTTTTAGGGTTAGGAGGATTTTGATATTCAAGAGTGATGGTTGAAGGATATGGAATAAACCTTCACTACTTGTGGTTTATCAATAGATAGAAGGGTAATTGTTGTAGTATAATCTATGAAGGATTGAATTGAAACATGGTGGAGGAATTTCCATTGTAGAGATGGAGGACCTAAGCTCTGGGTATTTTTTTAGAAGATCTTAAGATCTCACTTATATCCCACCCATATTCATATAACAAAGCATGATGATTTTATGACACTTTGTTAGGGTGGCATGGCAATACAAAAGTATCAGATGCAAGTTTTAAACTTAGTTTAGTTTTCCCTAGAGGTAGGGGCTACAAGGTGATGTAGATTAATCATTTAAAGCTTGGATTTGGGATCATGAATTTCTATTTGGAGCTCCCCTAATTATTTTATTTGGCACGAATGAGTAGGATTTGGAGGCTTATCATATTATTTATTCTTGAGATGCTTTATTTGAGGGTAAAAGGAAGTTTAAGGGCAATTAGTGCCCTAGAGTAGGGATAAATGCTCATTATAAGTGCATTGAACCATCGATACATGATATATCTATGTGTTTATTACCTTGAATAGGAGGATTTTAAAGAGGCATATTAGTATTATGTCACCCTATGAGGCATTATCACTACAAACATTGTAGGCTAAATCATATAGGAGTAAACTATATAAGCGATAAAGTGAATTTTCATTGGTGTGGTAAGAAAGAGCACAAGGCCATTGGGTGTTTTCTTTAGGTGATAATGTTCATATAAGTTTAGCCTTGGCTTAGATTATCAGGTTTGTACAACAGCAGCAACAAGAAGAATCACCCTGAGTTCCTTCTTCACATCTAGTGCAGCTAGTTTTGCTAGTTAATTAAGGTCTCATAAGACTTGTACCTTCTTATGCCTAGCTAGAGATGAGGAATTATTGATGGAGTTTCTTTAGGTGGTAACCTAATAATTATTAGCTAGTATGAGGCTATAATTAGGCGAATATGGTGGCCAGTATGATCATTGTTTCATCTTTGCCAGCTTATGTGCTTTTTGTTATTCTAGCGAATATCTCTCTTTTGTTTTATTACATTTGTTGCTAGAGCTACCCTGTCTCCATATAATAGTATCTCAACATCTATTATATTACCTTTGAGGGATAGGATTACTTACTCTAGGCTCTATAGAGGTTTAACCTTAGTTGTAAGTAGTGATGAGTGCCAATCAGGTCTAATATACCTAGAGTTGACTAACTTTGATGTGATTATTGGCATGGATAATTTGGGGAGGCACATAGTTCATTGAGAATATAAGGGTATTAGGGTCTCTTACCAAAGACACAAACCTAGACCCTCAGTGAAGGTTGTGTCCACTATTTCTCTTGGTAATCTAGTTAGGAAAGGGTATCACCCAATTTGTGTAGTGTTTGTGGTGTTCAGGTTAATAAGGCATTTTTGGAGTATATTATAATGATTCGTAAATTCCTTGATATGTTCCCTATGGAAATTTTGTGTATGTCATCAATTCATGAGGTCGATTTCACCATTAACTTGTTGCTAAGGATTGATGTCCAAGGCACCATACCATATGGCTCTAGTGGATATAAAGGAGCTCAAAGTTTAGTTGGAAGAGTTACCAGGGAAGGGTGACATTTGATTTAGTGTATCACCATAGGGAGTACTAGTCTTCTTTATTAGGAAGAATGATGGAAGTTTAAGGTTATGCATTGATTACTAATGTTTAAATCAGGTCACGGTGAAGAACTATTACCCTTTGCCTTGTGTTAATGATCTTTTCTACTAGCTCATAAAGGTCATTTTGTTTTTTTAAGATTAATCTTCATTCAAGCTATCACTAGTTGAGGATCACTAAGCATGATATTCTTTAGAAAAAATTTTAGACTAGATACGACAATTATTATTTCATAATCATGTCTTTTGGATTTACCAATGCACCAACATCGTTCATAGCTATTATAGATAATATCTTTAGTATCTTCTTGAATCATATCAATGTAGTGTTCATCAAAAAAATTCTCATTTACTCTAGTAGTTGGGAGGATAACAAGCAACACTAAAGGTATACTTTAGCATTGCTGATAGCCCATAAATTATACACCAAGATCTTGAAGTCCGAGTTTTGGTAAGATCAATTCACTTTTCTTAGAAATTTGATTTTGAGGGATTGTTTTTTCATACATACTTCAAAGATTAGAGCAGTATCTAACTAGCTAGAAATGACATCTGTCAAAGAAGTGTGTAATTTTTTTGGTTTAATTGGCTACTATTGTAAATTCGTCCAATACTTCTCTAAGATTTCTTATCCTTTGACAAATTTGTTGAATAGAATCCATGTTTCCAATGGCATAAACTATTTAGTGAGGCTTTCAAGGAGTTAAAGAGGTGTTTGACTTCATCTTAAGTGCTTACATTACTGAGTGATTTAGATGGGTATAAGGTGTATAACGATGCTTCTATGCATGGTCAAGGATGTTTTCTAATGCAAAATGGGAGGGTAGTGGATTATGCTTCTCGAGAATTGAATTCACTCCATTTTCATTCATGGTTTTTTCAAAATTATAGCGATCTTAATATACTATATACGTGTTCACTCCATCATCTTATATCAAATACACGTAATTAACAACTAGTTTGCCAATTAGTAGTCCATGTATGTGCTTTTCTTTAGAAGGTGCTATATGTCATCCTCCATTCCACCAGATACTAATAGTGCTCCCTAAGTGGATTATGTATTGGAAGGTGGTTTATGTCACCTTAGTCTTTTGATTATTTAATATAATTAAGCTTAGAATGTTGTGACAAGTAAGTAAAGGTAATAATATGGTTTGTACTCTAAGTTCTTTCTTATTTTATGAATTTGATCATATCTTGTGTTATGTTATGATTTACCTGAAGTGTACTATGAGCCATAAGTAGCAAGCTATGTTTCTAATATAGTCATGTTATCTAGAATCTCATGTTGTCATTGTTATCCTACGTGTATTCTTATATGGTCACCATGTTGTATGTGTCTTGAGTGCATCATGTTATGTCTTTTGAATTAATTGTTTTACTCCTTATGTAGGTAATGATGTATTCATTTTTATGGGCAGCTGTTCATTCCTATGAGTAGATGCCACTTTATTTTGTTAGCCTTTTTGATATCAATGCTTTAATGAGATGCATGAAGTAGAGAGATATTTTGGTTTTGTGGGCATATTGATGTGTGCGTCTAGAGTCTTCTCTTATTTCATATATTATACATGAATTATCCTATTTCTTTTCTATTTATCTCATTTATTTTAAAATTTTGTAGCTTAAGATCAAGTGCTTCCCATACCTAGTCTCTAGTTTTGATTTATATGGTTAGCATTGCACCTAACATCAATTAGGTATAGAGAATACCCTTTTTATGTTAGATACAAGAGTAATACTCACTAAATTAATATCAAATCTTTTTGGTTATTGAAAATTGTGTTTGAGTTAGACACTTGATTTTAATGATCCTAAATGCTTTAAAAGATTCCACTATCTTTTAAAATACATAGTTTTTTTTGTGTGAAGAATAGAGGAATGGGTAACCAAGGTGGTTTTGATATATGTTGATGTGGTCTTATATGCTTAGTAAATTAGGATTTCCCCAACATAATTTCTATGTTGTAATTTTTAAAGACTTAAATGGAAGCACTTGTCACCTCAAGAGTTTTGGTAAGTTGGTACCCCTACCAACATATTCTCAACTTAGGATTTAGATTCCTTCGTATCTCTAGGAGAACCTACAGGTACTTTCCCTCCTAGATATAGAAGAACAAACCTCAATGGCAATTTGGATTATTAAAGTTAGTGGCTAACGATCATTTAAAGATTCCTTTTGCACTCCAAAAGCATCATCAATGCATTATGATGAATTCTAGTAGGTCATTTGAAGTCAAACCCACAAAGAGAGGAGTCCGTCTTTTAGTGGTAGGAAGATAATGAGCTTCGGAATGTTTTCTTCTATGATTCTCTAATTTAGGCACAAAAAACCCTCTAATTAACCAAGAGGCTAAGGAGTCAAAATAAAATTCATGGAGTTCAACCATGCACATAGACGTCTCAAGAAGGACACGGTCATCAAGGAGCTAAAGCTACCCATAGGAATTCATTGGATTATGGTGCATTGAGTTGACCATACTTCAAATTTTCATTCCTCCTCTTTCTTTTACATTGCTCATTGATGCTTCACTTATCTTCATTTCCAAGCCTTGGTCTATTTTCATGTTTGGACAAAGGTTCCTTATCTTAGGCCCTAGTTATACTCATTTCCTTCCTTTAGATTTTGACCTTGTTAAGATCTCTTTTAAGGAGGTAGCCCCAATTTCTCAACCTTGATCACTTGTTGGCCTTATTATTTTATTAACCTTAGCAATCACCTTTTTTAATATTTCTTCTAATTCACCTTTGCTTTGTTTTTTTATCCTTTTTTTATTGAGATTTGAACCTTATGACTTCTCTTAGTTTAACTCTTAACTCTAAGGGCATCCTTCCTTTGATACCTTTCCATGTTGCTTTCCTTTATCAAAAACCTTTTGTTCATTAACTTGTCTTTCTTGATCCTTTATTATATGGAATCCACTTGCTTCGATCCTTACATCCATTGAATTCATTCTTTCTTTCTCTACCCCTTTTAATTTACGACCCCTGCCTCTTTAAATCAAGGAGAAATATCCTTGAGGCTGGTCATTGTATTCCTTATTCCATATACATTAATGGGGGTAAGTTATACACAGACCTAAAGTAGGTGTATTAGTGGCCCTTTATGAAGTATGAGGTTGTAAAGTTTGTTTCTATATGCTTAATTTTTCAAAAGTTCAAGATCGAGCATAAAAGACCAACAAGGTTACTTTAGTTAGTTGAGGTCCTAAAGTGGAAGTGGGACAATATCTCCATAGATTTTGTGGTTGATTTTTCAAGGAATCATACTAGTTTTGATTCCATCTAGATCATCATTGACCGTTTGAATAAGCTAGTAGTGTTCATTTTTATGAAGTTGACTTGGAGTATGTAGCAAGTGACTAATACTTATAAGAAGCATGTGGTGAGATGACATGGGGTACCTAGAAACATTTTTTAGATAGGGCACTTCTGGTAGAATTTGTAGGCCACATTCAAGACATAATAGAATATGAATAATTCTTTTCATACGACTATGAATGGTTAGATGGAGAAGACCAAATAGACCTTGGAGGACATGCTTTGGCCATGTGTGATGGATTTTGATAGTTATTGAGAGGATTATCTGGTTTTGATCAAGTTCTCCAATAATTGTCACCATGCAATCATAGGGATGGCGCCATTTGAGGACTTAAGGAAATATTATAGTCCCCCTTATGCTAGAGTGATATTAGTGGGAGGGTTGTGTCAGGATAAGACATGATCAGGGAGACCACAATATAGATCAAATTCATCTACGATCCTATAAAGGATGGTCAAGATTGGTAGAAGAACTGTGTGAATTTGAGGATAAGGACCCATGGTTATGAGGTGGGTGATAGAGTCCTTTTAAGAGTCTGCTCACCATGGGAGTGTGAGATTAGGTTGGTAGGGCATGCTAAATATTAGATGTAATGGTCCTTATAAGATCTTGGAGTAAGTCGATGAGGTTGTTTATCAACTAATGTTACCTATGGAGTTATCACTTATGTACAACATCTTCAATATCTCATTGCTTATAAATTACATTATAGATACTTCTCACATCATCTAACAAGATAAAATTGAGCTTGATGATTCTTTCAATTATGAGGAGAGTTTAGTGAGTATCGTGGATACAATGACCCAATAAACACGTACGAAGATTGTTTTGTGGGTTAAGGTTCTTTGGGAATGGAGCTTAAATTACCCATAGAGGGAGGCCTAGGGAAAATAGAAAATAATTGGTGAATAAAAATTTTGACATGTAAATTATATTGGTTTAAGATAACCAAATGTGATTTCTCTACCTCCAATACCAAAAGTCTCTCCTTTTTAAAATTTTAAAATATTGTGATGAGTTTTATTGATGATCACCCTTATAGGTTTATGGAATGAAAATTTAAATGAAATATTTAAGAGATAATTTACAACGTCACATATGTATCTCCTCTAGATTATAACTTCAAAATATATCAACAGTGATAAACACTCTCACAACCCCTGAATATTGAATTTTGAAGAAGGATGTTGCAATTACAAGAATCCTCACAAAAAAATATAGAGATGAAAGTGTAAGAAAAATTTCTGGGATTTAATATAGCTATAGAGGCTCGTCTATTCTCTAAAGGTGGAGAAGAATCTCGGTAAGTAGAAGGATAAATGGGCTCATCTGTCCTAAATGATGTCCTAGAAAGATGACTGGGCATAATATAATCCTTTTTGGAAGATCCTTGATCAAAGACCTTTCCCTTGCTAGTGTGAGAAATAGTAGATTTTTGTTTATTCACGGTGAAAAGAATAGAAAATAAAAAAATGGAAATGGGCTAAAACATAAAAGGAATTAGCTATAGAAGAGTTAAATCAGGGGAAAAAGGAATGTAAATGAAATAAAATAATTAGTGTTCCCTTGGAGTAATATGAAGTAGAACAAAAAATATAAATCTTCAAACAACCTAATAATAATAATAATCAAAAGCACATAGTTAACCCAAAAATGACTAAGTAGTTTTAAAACCTTACCCTCTGAGTTAGTGATTTGTGGTGAAATGTAACTTCAATTTGTGTTTGGACCTTGTTTGGTTCTTCTTAGAAAAACCAATGAGCCTTTGATTACCTAATTTTGTAACAAAATAAAGAAATTTGAAGAGAAATTTGGGGGGATCAAAGGCAAGAATGGTTAAATGGTTTTGTAAAATGAGGATGAGAGCTTATAAAAGGTGGAAAAGACGATATATACTCTAAATGAGCTGATCAATTGGTCTGAAAAACACATTGATATTTCTTCAAACCAGTTGATCAATTTATAAAACCCATCAAGTGTCTTTGCCTTATTTTAGAAAACTAAAGCATAAAACCCATCGACTTGTTCTAAGGGACATGTCAATTGGTCCCTTTGACACATTGACCAACCAATCTCTGTTGATTTCAAAACACATTATAAAATAAATTTAAGCATCTTAATCACAAATCATGTAAGCTAATTAATAATCAAATGATCACTAATCCAAGCCATCAAAACAAGAATTTGTTCACCTAATTTTCATACATCAAACACATAATTTATACACCAAATTATCATGGATTCACACAAATGAGAGAAATAACTTAAACAACACAAACATAATCCCAAGGTCTCTCATAATTGTGATGAGTATTTCCTCATTGAGTGGTTTGGTGAATATGTATCCCCATTGATAAAATGTGTACACAAACACTCCCTTTCTCAACATGATCTCTTATGACATGATGCATTATCTCAATATGCTTATACTTAGAATGTTGAATGGGATTCTTAGTGAGCTAAATTGCACTTGTGTCATCACACTTAATGGGAGTTTTATCAAATTTAAGCCCAAAATCACTCACTAGGTGTTCCATCCAAATTAGTTGGGCATAACAAGCTCTAATGGCTATATATTTTATGTTTTCCATTGACATGATACCAATATATTATTTCTTACTATGACAACTAACTAGGAATTCTCTTGGAAATCGATAAGTACCCGAATTGCTCTTCCTATCAATCATATGCCCAACAAAATTAAAATCAGAATATCTAATGGAGTCTAAAATGGTATCATTGTGTTAAAAATCATAGGTTACAAGTGTCTAATAAATACCTAAGTATTTTGTTTTACAACTATTGAATAAGATTCTTTTGGGTTACAATAAAAGTGAGCACATAAGCATACATTGAAAATGATATCCGACCTAGATGTCATAAGATAAAAAAGTGATTTAATCATACATCTATAACATTTTTTTATCAACTTGCTTACCTATTTCATCCATGTCCAACTTTGTGGTAATAGTTATTTGAGTATTGTATGGATAGGTCTAGTTCATCTTAAACTTCTTGAGAAACTCCTTGGTGTGATTTCCTTGATCAAAAAAATATCTTTTCCTTGGTTTATTTAACGCAATGAAACCAACAACAAACCATGATATCTGTGGTTTTTGAATATGAATCATAGTTTTTTAATGATTGAATTAATGAGGATTCTTGATTATTTATGCATAATTTAGTTTATTAGTTAGTGTTTACTACATTTTATCTTTATGGTGCAAATAGTTAGAGAAAAAACAAAAGATAAAGATTAGATCATGATAAATGGAGAAAAATGAAGGCAATAGATTGAAGCAAGAAGATATTTAGAGCTAAAACACAACTTCTACACAAAATGAAAGAACTAATGTGTATTCATTGTGTATGAGTGTGAAAGAAGTGGAATCTCAACTAGTTTTCAATCTAAATTTGTTGAACTATTTGATAAAGTTGTAGAACTTTTTTTTCTTTCTAACGCATCTAAAATTAACTCAATTGAAAGTCTAGAAAATAGGTTATGATTGAAATGCAAAAAAATTTAAAAGCTATAATAAAGTTACCAATCTAAGGCTTGACAAGACTCCACCTTGGTGACCAACACAATCTTTTTGGTCTACAATGGTGAAGCAAAAATGCATGTGGTTTTTCCTTCTTGAGAGGGAAACCTAAGGTTGTAGGGAGGAACCATTCAATTACAAAAAAATTCCACACTCAATAACCAACATTCCCTCTTCCCTCTCTCTTGTATCATCCACCCCATTTCTCCATTTCTACATTGGTCGTGTAATTTAAAGATCTAGAACTTCGAATGGAGTTTTTTCAGAATTGATATTTCAAAGGAGTAATCAATTATTCATTATAAATCTTTTAAACATGATTTCCTTTTAGTCTATTGTGTTCTTCTTCTTTTTTATTATGTGCTAGTTTTTTATGCTTAGGTGAAGGGAGATTTCCCCTAGCTAAATTGTGTTGAATATTTTTACCTTTTTAATTTGATTTTATAATCTATGTGTTGTATTATTGTTGATTGATTGTATAATGGGATTCCAGCCAAATTCTAACATTTAATTTGGTAAATACTGGTGTGATTAAGAGATAATTTGATATTAGTTCCAATAACACAATTAGGAGTCAAATTGTAGGTCGTGAGACAATCAATTAGATCTCTACATCAATAAAAGAGGATGTTTGTGAGTGTTAATGCTTTATGTGCTATTAAACCCTAAGCTAGATATAGTTAGGGCCATATATGTACAATAGGGAATTTGTGGCTTGGAAAAGTGCAATGCTTTTCATGTTTTTTGACATGATTGATTGTGAATATCAAATTAAGGTTGGGTAGAGTGTTCAATTGCAATATAGATTAGGGTAATTGTATAGAACCTTGGTATATTATATTATTTTATGCAAGTTTTGTCTGATTGTGGTAGCTTCTCTCTTTATTAGTTATTTTATTTTTGTTACTTTTATTATATATCTTATCTTCTTAGTCATAGCAATAGTATAAACATAGAAGGGTATCATCACCATTCTCATACTCGCTCTCCATTCCTTATAGGGTGGCACATTAACCAATACTCCAATTTTGTGCATTTGTAGATAGAGTACATCAAAATTCCTTATTAATTAAAAATTTACTAAGATGATCATGCCAAACCATGGGGCTTATTTTAGGCCATAGAGTGCATTTTTTTGGCTTAAACACGTGATTGGAGTTAAAGTTGTCATCTTGTTCTTTTTTAGTCTCCTTTGAGTTTATCTCTTTTCCCAACAAGCTCACAATTTGGATTGAAGGCTCTACTTAATATTCTTTGGAATCCTACACACTCGAACAAGATTAATCAAAAGGAACATGTATGGATTCTTCAACTAACATAGAATGTGTGTTGAAGATCCAGTAAGCCTTACTATGTAATGAATAGCTAATGAAGATGTCTTCATTTGCTTTTGAGTCAAACATGTCCAAAATCTTTTTCCTATTATTTAGGACAAAGAATTTGCAACCAGATGTGCAAAAGTATCCCACATTTTTTTTATTACATTAGAGCTAGTTAGGTATCATCCTAAGAACTACTTGGATAAAGACATCGTTTATGACATAGTTTGTAGTGGACTTACCTTCAGCCCAGAAATACTTGGGTAAATTGGAGTCACAAAGTATCATCTTGAAACCTCCTCTAAGTTTATGTTCTTGCCACATAATTTTTTATAGAGTCCTTAGGGGCAAAAAGTTGTGAGTAATTCCATTTTAATCATAGAAATCCATGAACATGAAATTCTATACCTCCTTGCCATGGTCACTCCTTATAGCATTGATCATAGAATCCTTTTTTACTTGAATTCTCTTATCAAGGATAATAAAGGCATTAAAAGTATCATATTTAGTGGAAATGAAAAGAGTGCACGAATAATGGGAGTAGTCATATGCTATGACAAGTGTATATCTATAACCATTCATGTTACGGATCCTAGTAGGCCCAAATAGATCTATATTCAATAATTCAAGTGGTTTAAATATGGTTACAACATTTTTGGGTTTGAAAAGAGCTCTATGTTATTTTCCTTATTGAAATAAATCACATAATAGATCTTTCGCAAATTTCAACATAGAAAGACCACACACTACCCTTTTTCTAGAAAGTTTACTAAATAAGTCCATGTTACTATGTGCATTTCTCTTATTCCATAATCATGCATCATAACCTTGAGAATTTAAGTGTACATTTTGTAGTTTTAATGATTTATCTTCTAGCATGTAAAAATATTTTATACAAAGGCATACAAATAAAATAGATTTGTCAGCCCCATTAGATATCATGAACGTGAATTTGAAAATTTTACTGCTTAACCCTTCTCAAAAAATTGACTAATACTAATCTAATTAAAATTAAGGTCATTGATAGGATACACATTATCAGTTTGGGATTTAGAATTACCAAGACTTATGATCCCTACACTGATGATCTTTCATTTAGAATTATCTCCAAAGGTGAAATTGTCTCTATCATATGGTGTAATACCTCCAAAATTTACAGTTGAAAATTTTAGTTTATTAAGGAAAATCATGCACTAAAATAGGGGGTGTTACTGCCATGATTAGTACAAGATTGACCCCTAGCCAGTCTTATACTAACCACAAGGCTAAAAGGGTATGAATATCATTAACAAGTATGATTAAAAAGAACATATTTAGTTCAACATTAAATACCGAAACTAGAGTGGGAAAATGTTAATGTTAATACATAAGTGAAATGTAATACAAAATAATGCCTGGCTATGGGGGAATAAAAACATTAGAAACATTAGAAAATAAAAAGTCCAAAGAACACCCTCTATGGCCCCGTTCCAAGAACATCAAATCGTCATTCTACTCTAACGAATTCATCATAAGCATCAAAGTCCCAAGAGCCTCATCACGTACCTGCACAGACTCGAGAATGGCCATTCCTCATGGGAATGAGCAGCATCCATGATAGGGGTGATCATTACACTACGTACTGAGTAAAGTAACCATATAGCTAAGATAGGGCATATCTCATAAAATATAAGTAATGCAAGTAGTAAGTTAATTAGATTAATCACCACTATCAGAATTTAAGCTATTAGTACCATCTTTACACATCTCTTGAATTATATTCACGTGAGTATGGGAACCCCACTATTATGGTCAGTGGATTTAAAATACTACTACAAGGTAAAACACACCTGACCACTATTATTTTCTACTGGAATGGTCTTCAGGGCAAAAATGCTCCTGGCCAATATTATTACCGGTGGAACGGTTTGGCCCCAACCCACGTGATGTTCCACTATAAGTGATTAGTGTCTTTTTCTTTATTTATTATCATCCAGGGTTTTACTTATTGAGCTCGGAACCCCCACTATTATAGTTGGTGGAACAAAAATACTACTCCAAGTCATAACGCACCTGGCCACTATTATTACCGGTGGAATGGTATGGGTCAGGCTCAATAATCTTCCACTTTAAATTATTAGTATTTTATTCACATCTTATTCAACAAGTAACTCCTTATCTGGACATGCACACCCTAATAGGCTTCCCAGACTCATTATCACTCTTCCACCCCAAACTTCCTGAATAACCCTATCCCTTAATTTGGGGCCTCTACACTCCACAAGACTCCAGGATCCTTTTTCACCTTCCACCATACTCACCATGAATTCAATATCCCCCACACATGTGGGTCAAGGCTAACTTCCCCATTTCTCCACCTAAGCTCACCATCGCCTACTAGGGTTTCTCCTTAAAACCCTAATTTAGCCTATGTGGTCCTAGCCTCTCCTTTTCTTATACAACCCACATTCTCCCTTGATTCCAACACCATCACTCTACTCAACCCACTCCAAACCACACAACCCAACTCCTCAACTCCCACATGTGCTAATAATACCCTAGTTGGTCACCCCCAAAAATCCTAATACACCCATTTCTTCCACACCCTCTTCTCCTACACAACTCTACCCTCCATTTAACTTGACTTACACCCTTCATGTGACATACTCCTAATTGCAACCCAAAGCCCAACCAACCTCCTTAACATCTCCCACAATACCCCTATACTTAGGGGTTTTTTCCCAAAAACCTTAGTTATACTCCAATACATACTTCCATCAACCCATGTACTAACTCTTCCCCAAGTAGACCAATCACCCAAAATACACTTTCCTCCCCATGGTCAACCCTCAAACTGAATTTCCCCATGTAAGCTTTTCCCTCATGCAAAACCCATGTATCCCATGCAAAACTCACACTTCTCATGCAAGATGTATCCTTAAACCTTCATTTTATTATTTTCTCCCTTTATTTCCTCAACCATATGTCATAATACACTTAAAGCTTTTCCCCACTTCTCCTTACTCACCCACCCTCTTTATTTCTTTTAGTTCCCCACAACCACTCATCCCAACTAAGTCCTTGAAGCATACAAGTCATAACATCCCAACCTTATATAAGAACATGTCATCTATACAAGTATATCACACATATTACATATAATGCCAATCATGCTCAACATACCTTAGCTCCTTGCAAGCCAAGCTGCACCACACACACTTAGTACATAATCACATACATTCATGCAAGGCATATTAATACATCCATACATACAAGATTTATACAAACCCAAGCCTTAACCATATCCTTTCCTAATATGACTCAAGGCTTGAAGCACACTCCTACGCCTCTTCACAAGGAAAGGTTTGCTTATAACCTATAAAAGGAGTATACTAGTCATTTCACCTTCTTCCTACTCCTTTTTTTATTTTTTCTTATTTCCTTAATCTATATTAGTGATAATAATGATAATGATAATAATATTAATAAAAATATTAATAATGTTAATAATAATAAAATATTAAAATAAAATATACCAAGTAGGTAGGAAGGAGAAGGGTATAACTAAAAGGGACAGTAGGTGAGGGGGCAACGACAACAGCGTTGTAGTGGTGGTGGCGCATAGTGGTGGTGGTGGATGGTGTAAAAAGGAGTTTGGGGTTGTAAAAATAGGAGGGGTGTTAGGGTTTCCTAAATGGTAGTGCCTCCTAGGTTTGGGGGTGGTGGTGGTGGTGGTGGCCTCACAACGGCGGCGCACGGTGGTGGCAGTGGCGGCGGCCAAGAGGGGAAGAAGAGAAAATAGGAGGGAGGAGGGGAAAGAAAAGGGAAATGGTAGAGTGGTAAGGTAGGGAGAGTTTTCTGGACAGGAAGGGAGGTAGGGAGGGTAGTGGTTACTGTAGTGGTGGCAGTGTAGGACGGAACAAGTGGCGTTGGGAGAATCAAAAGGGTAGCTCAAGCTACCTATTTTGCACAAGTGGGGAGAGGAGAGGAAGGGGAAGGAGGGGTAGGGGAGTGGTTCGTTGGGTGGAGGGTGATGTAGAGAAGAGGAAGGGAGAGTGTGGCGACAGCGATAGTGGTAGCTGATTGGGCGCTGCTAGTAAGGCTAGGAAGGGTGAACGACAAAGAAAAAGAGAGAAAATGAGGGAGTAGGGAGGGATATTTATATGCAAAATAGGTGGGAAAAGTGGACAAGAGAGGGAAGAAGACAAGGGGAGGAGGTAGTTGGCTTCCGGTTGGCATAGCAATGCGATAGGGGAGACAGGGGCAGTGTTTGGAAGGGGGCAAAGGGTCGGTGAGGGGATATGGGCTTGTAGGATGGAGGGAGGCCATGTAGGGTTGTGCTTACTACACGCTCTGTAGTTCCAAATGAGCAAAGGAGGAGGGGAGAGAGAGAGAGAGGAGCAAAGCTGCGAAGCAGCCATGAGCGGTAGCTCGGATCAGAGGGGAGAAGAAAGGAGATAGGGGCAAAAGGGAAAAGAAGAGAAAAAGAAAGGGAGAAAAAGGGAAAAGAGGGGGAGGAGTAGTGTGCCTAGGCTAGGTTGTTCGGGTCGAGAAAAGGAAAAAAAAGGAAACTAGGCCACGGGGAGGGAAAGGAAAGAAAAGGAGGGGGAAGGGAGATTAGGTTGCCACTAGGCATAGCCCAACCGGCCAAAGAAGGGGGGAAAGGGAGGAAAAAAAGGAAGAAAATGAGAAAGAAAGGAAGAAAAAGGAGAAGAAAAAAAGGAAAAAATGGAGTGGTAGGGTGGTTTGGGATTTTTTTTTTGAGTTTTAGGAATAATAAAATTAGTAGTAATAATAATAATAATATAATTTTTAATAATTTATAAATCAATACTATGATTTACATATAATTTATCTTAGGTTAGAAAATAAATTTAGCCTCAAATAATTAGACCCCTACATCATTTTTCTTCTTTTATGGCCATAATTATTATTATTATATTATTATTATTATTTTATTTAGAAATGACATATATAATTAATCCTTATCCAATAATTCCTTATTTTATTTTTAAATCCTAACATAAAGTTTTGGGGTATTACATATGGTGTCAAATTAGCGAACATGGTTTGATCACCCATTATGTGCTTTGAACACCTACTGTATAGAAACCATTTGTTAATTATTATTTTCATCCTAAAGCATACCTACAAACACACATGTCCTAGTTTAGGTACCCATTTAATGGGTCATTGAGGAATCAATTGCCAATCCTTGAAGGATGATTCCCTTAAGCACCCACACCTTCTTGGATTTTACCAAATTTTCAAGAAGATGATACATGACCATCTTTTCCACACACATCACATGTAATAGAAGAAGGAGACAAATAAGATAAATGTTTCTCAGAGGCTTTCACAAAGAAGTTTTTAAGGGTTTGACATTTCATGACTTTTTTTATCACCATAGGCTAAACCTTCACGATCCTTACAATACTATTGATCACCCAACAAGTTTAAGAATTCTTTACCCTGAGTAAAGATATAGGCTATCTTCTTCTAAATAAACTATTTATATAAAAAAATTAATAAGTAAGAAGAAGATTTTAAACCATTTTCTTTGAATGGGCGACCTTGGAGAAATGACGAATGGTTTTTTCTTTCACCAACCTTCACCAAGATTTGATCCACCTTTGCTTACAAGCAATAACAAGTGAGTTCAGCCAAATGATTTAAAAGTAGATAATAAGAAGAGTGTTAGAAGAATGAGAGCACAAGGGCTCGTCAAATGCATGAGGGGGGAGGAGAAGAGAGTGCTTCACAAATTAAGGTTTTTTTATTTTTATTTTTACTTATAGAAAATGAGGCGTATGAAGTATTTTATGATAAACTATCAAGAAACCAAAGGTGTGAGTCTTATGGTTGGTTTTAACACACTAGAGGGGAAGGATAGAGTGTCTAATGTTTGTCATAGGCTTGGATTTAGGTGCTAGATAGAATAAGACTTGGGGTGATTAGTTTAGCATTGAGACGAAGAGGTGTTGTCAACATCTTCTTAGTTGGTCACAAAGGTGTTGAAGGCTAATCAAGTAGTCACGTGGAAACCAAGCCAAACGAAGCCTTATAGATTGATTTTATTTTTACTCGATTTAATGAAGGAAAATTCCAATAACAATAATAGTAACTCTAAAAATCATGAAATTTAGGGAAAAATCTAAAATATTATTTCCATCTTAAATATATAAACATATTTAAATTTCATGATCATTTAAGGAATTATAAAAAAAATTAAAATTGGAGCGGATAAAAAAATTGATCTTTAGTTATCCATCAGATAACCAAAAATAACTCCTTTAAAATAATAAGTTTAACACTATTTAAAGTAAAGTATTTATCCTATTTAAATCACATAAACTAATACTTATAATAATATTCTTATTCTTTAATAACTCTTTAATTAGGGTTTAGAAAACGGGTGTTACAAAATGTCTTGAACGTCAGGCGCAAAATTCCGTCTCAAGGAGCAAGTTGAAGATATCTAATAATGTTCATTAAGTACCAGTGCTGCAGTACATTGCTTTGAATGTCGAGTATGCTAGTCTGAGATGAAAGTACATAGATCTTTGAGTGCTTCCAACTGGTTGGGCTGCTACCTCCCTCCTTTTGCAGTCTTTTTGTTCACCACAGTTTTGTCATTAATTTTTGTGATGGGTTTGCCTCTTTGTTCCTTTCCATTTTCCACTTTTATATCAGCTTCTATTATTATTATTTTTTTTTTTTTGCCCCTCTTAACGGGGAGATGCATGTAACTTTGCTTTTGTTTTTTCTTCAATCAACGGAAAGATGTGGAAGTATTTTGGACCCTTAGTTTTTTCTTCCTCGTTTTCTTCAATTAAGGGAAAATTATATTTTGTAGATCTTAAAATTGAATATAAAAAACAATATTTTATTGCAGGGCTACAATACACACACACTCACACACTCGTAGTCGACGCTTCTAACACTTTCTTTCGAGAAGATAGTTTTATTGCAGGGCTATTATCTTCAACTTCATGACCTTTATGAGTTAACAGTTTCTCAAACTCTATGAACATCAAACAAAATGACAAATTCGAATAATTTACACATAATACATTGATGAATTTATTCATCAAGAACATAATAAATAAGACTTTGATGGATTGACTATTTATTAGCTAACTCATAAATTAATAATGATCAATTACTCTTTGTCATGCAAATATAATCATGTTTTCCTTTTTTTTCATTCATCACACATTATAATGCAATAGTCTTGTTCAAGATAAATATATTATATTATTTTCCTAAGTTTAGATTGAGTTAGACTCCAAATCCCCACCACTACATTTGCAATTTATTAAGGGTATAATAGAAAAGTAACTCTAAATTTTCATGTTCAATAGTATTACTCCTTTCGTTTATGTAAAAAAAGTCATTCTAGGTTGTAGTTTTTTATTCAGGAAAGAAAATTTTTTAATAAAAAAAACTAGAGCCTAATTACCACTTTTATCCAAACTTTGTATCTTATATATGTATGTATGTATGTATGTATGTATGCATTGTCATATTGTTTTTAATGATGAGTATAATTAGAATATTAAGGATAAATTACGTGACTTTACAAAAAAATATGCAAATTTTTGAAGGCACATAGTTTTAGAAATGGAGAGAGGAATTCTCATTTTTCAAATAGTCTAAGAAAATACTTCAAGGCTATCTTGTTAAATTAGAGATAGGATAGTCTTGAATATTAAAGATTTTTCTCCGGTGAGCATTTTTTTAAAAGAAAAAAAAAACTTACTTTTAGAAACTTAATTATGAAGTAATAGGGTAATCTCAATATTAGTTCTCGGAGTTTTAAATGTATAAGGTATATATGCTAGTAGAATTTATTTACGGATATTTATAACTTACCATAGTGGTCAAATATATACTTAACTACAAAAATAATAGTACTATTAGATGCTAATTTATTTTTGGCCTTTGACTTCATATCCTTGAATGAAAATTCAATTATTCGGAATCTTTCAAATTCCAAACTAATTTTTACTTAATCTATTTTAATTCTTTGACTAACAACATTACGTGGATTTTCTTTTCATATATCTATGATTTATTAATTCTGTAGGCATATTAATTCAAATAATAGACAAACATACCTAAAAATCTTGTTCTAACAATTGACCCCTAACTAATTTATCCATAGTATCAGGGTTAGAATATAAATAGAAATAAAAAAATAAAAGGGTTCACTGAATCTAATAAATCTAGTACCACGTCGGTTGCTGCCTTTAAAAATAAGAACAAGACGTAAGAGTTGCACATGAGCCCATTAAATGTTCCCAACAATCTAACTAGTACAGTAAGTGAAAAGCCAGGTTTAAGCGCAAATGGCGCTTACATTGCTCAGTAAATGCAAACGTGCCCGTAGTAAATACCCCGGTTAAATGCACAAAAACTTCCTCTCGGACTGCTAATATTTTACATTTTCTTGTTTGTGGAGATGGAAGTGACATGCAGGTAATAGTTTATTAGTATTACAAACTGAATTTGTGTTCGAGTTTTGAGGTCTGATCTGTAAATTTTTAATATTTTCTTTGGCACAAGATTTTCTAACGAGGGAAAGACAGACTGTCGTATGCATCTCAGTAGAATGTTTAATGTGAAGGTACTTTCAGCACAAAATTAGGGACTTCTAGCCTACAATCGACAGCTATCGCCATCTGTTTAATTAATTCCCAGGTGAACGACATCTATGAATTCCATGTAACATTTTGATTAGTGAATCACACTAGATTTTCAATCTATGCATGATACACCTATATGCATATAATAAGATGTATATGAATTTTTCCTATCTTATATATAATTATAGTCAAATATATGCTACATACATTTATTTATACGAATACACATATAATAAGGAAAAAAATACTATATCAATTTATTTATAATCTAATTTATAAATGTGTATTAATATTTTCCACATATTTAAAAAGTATATTCTTGTTATAAAATATATGGAAGATGAATATTTATGTATATTTTATACCATGTGTTTATATATATATATATATATATATATATATATATATATTCTATAAGATGTACATTTATATATATTTCATAAGATGTGTATTTTTATTTTATCAGATGTATATTTATATTTAAGAAGATGTGCATTTATATACATTATATAGCATGTGTACTTATATTATGCTAATAAATGTATTTCACTACCATAGAAATGGGCAAATATGACGGCTAAAATTAGGCTTTGATAACAGTTTTGCACCATCATTGAAGCATTGGTCATTGTATCTTTTATAATAGCTCAAAATTTGTCATTAAAATCCACCACAATATACTTTGTCAAAAAAAATTTGAGCCACTTTAGATGAAGGTTTTAATCCAAAACCGTTATGAAAAGTAGGATTTAATTATAGTTTTAGCTTAAAATTGTCATCTAAAGTTGCATAATAATAGTAAAATTTCCAAACCTAGAACAAATTTGATAGAATTGAAGGAGGGTGAGATATTTGAACCCTCAATTGTTCTTTAAGGAAATCTATACTAATTCACTTCATGGTTACATATAATACTAATAAAATGGAACTAAATTCAACCTAAAGAATGAAAGTATTTGAACCTCTGCACTTATATCAAGACCAAAAGAATTGATCGAGTAAGTCAAACAACTCAAAAGAACTTAAAGAAATTCCAAAATAACTCGAAAGAACTTAAAAAGAATTCTAGAATAACAAGAGAAATTAAAGAAATTATAGAATGAAATGAATGACCTTCAAATAAACAAATAATCTAATTTCAATGTCTCAACCGAGTCTTGATCTTACAACCAAATACTTCATACGAAAGTAGATTTAGAATGAAACAACTATTATCAAAATATCACTTTAACGACCATGAATAGATCAAAAGTTAAATAATCACCAAGGTGGGACGTTAAGCGAAATACTAAAAAATAAAAAAATAAAAAATAAAACACAAGCAGCCAAATTGAAACTATAAGGCTCAAATATTAAGTTATCTCCAACAAACTTGAAAAGCTTCAAACTAACAAAGAGAAACACTAAACCCTAGATTGAAGTGTGAACCTTAGAACTTTCTTATGGATTTGAGAGTGGATTGCTATCAAGAGACATTTTGGTTGAATCATTACTTGTAAAATCTAGATCCCTAATACCCTAAATTCTTTCTAGTCACCACATTCATTGAGAGATAGTGTGTGTGTGTGTTATGGAGAGAGAGGGAGGGGGGAGGGAGGGAGAGAGAACATATGAGAAAGAGAATAGAGATGGAGAGGTTTGGAAATGAAATGGAACAAAAAAAAGGCTTGAGAGAGAGAGAGAGAGAGAGAGAGAGAAGGCATTATCTCAAGCACATCGAGAGTTCTTTCACTAATGGAAGTAATTAAGTGAAGGGATATACATGAGTTTTAGACTACGATGTTTAGGAAAACCATTATGGATTTTTACATATATGCACTTAGTCTATTATTTATACTCTTTCTTCTACTAGTTTGTATTGTTTATAGCCTTTATAAGTTTTTTGCTAATTTTAAATTTTATTTAACCTATTTTCTTTATTTTTTACTATTTCACTAATTCTATTAGGAATGGATTAGTGTCGAGTACTCATCATCATATTAGACATGGCTTCCAACATCACTTATGGGGCAGAATGAGAGTTAGTAAGAGATGCATTAATATCATGAGATTGGATGGATGAGTTCTTATTTGGAGGTCAAATATGTAAATTAATTTATTTCTATTTTTCCTAACATCATAACAATTAATTGACTTTGTTATAATTTGGGGGGGTATGATGGCTTTGAGAGCTAAAAATTCATTGTCTGATAAAGGAATCATAGGTGAAAAAATCTTAGTTGTCATTCTAATTATTTGAAATGATGGGTTGAGTTTACTCGATTGCCCATGACATTTGAAGTGCCTTCCACAAACCGACCAGCTTATGATGAGCTATTTCAAAATCTACAATACACTTGTTTGACTCTACATTCTATTCTAGACAAGCTAGAGAAATGCGGTCGAATTTGTTGGCAAAATAATCTTCTACCGACATCAATGTATGAGATGTCACAAGTTAACCTAGAGCTTTCATCAACATCATTATTGTTTGCAACTCAAAATTTTATTTTAAATATTAGAGCTTTCTTATGTTTTATCCAAATGTAATGGATATGTAGTTTATTATGAAGTTGGCAATTTAAATTTATTAATATTAATGCTAATTTTATTTTTACAAATTATTTTTTTATTATTGATCTTAAAAAAATAAATTACATTGATTGCCTACATATTTAGAAATTTTCTCCATAAATCTAAAGTTTTTACTATAGATTGTTGATTAGATTTAACTAAATAAAAAATTTATTCAAAAATGCCATGTTGCAAATTTAACTAACATGTGTTGAGTGCTTATTGGGTTATGTGGCAATTGATGAGTGAGCCAAATGGTTAATTTTTAAGCTCCCATATGGTATGCCATGTCAGTAACACCTAAGCATCATATTCAACAACCATATCACTAATTTAACCATGATATCATCCAGTTTAGCATCCTCATAGTCCATGTCACCATCCATGTTAATAAATTGTAACACCCCTATTTTTATAACTAGAAATTTTTTATTTTACACAACATTTTGCGGAAGCTAAATAGGAAATACGAGGTGCTACTAGGCAATCCAACATATGAGAGGTGCAACTAATACTTAAGATATGTCAGGTGAAAGGATTAAAAGTAAACTCAGATCTCAAAAGTCATATGTAGATGTTACCTAACCCGAGGTTGATACAAGAGTTACAAAACTTATAAAATAAATAAATAAAAGATTAATATATTATAGAGCTCTACAAGTGCAAAATAAAATAGAATACTAGGTCCCAAGGATCCAAACCAAAATTCTTAACGAGCTAACCAACGACTCAATACTCTCAATCTCACATAAGCGAAACACAAGAAACCTACACAAGACAGAAATAGTGTGGTAGCAGTACGACAAGTGTAATGAGTAAGACTTAATTATCACACATAAGCATGCTTTATGCAAAACTCATTATCACATTACAATATGTCATGCTGACATTTTTATTTGATTATAAGAAAATAGAATAAAACCCTAAGGTAACTCTAGGAAATCAATTCCAATTAATATTAAATCATGCGGAAAAGGAAGCATAGATGATATATGTGGATAATTAACCACATGGGGTAGCTTGAAGGTAGCAACCTAGGGTAGAAAATAATTCACATTCACCTATACCCTAAGGGTATACTAGGTAAGAAGAAGGAAACACAGAAGATTAACCAAGCATAGAGGAATCAAGCAAGGCATATGATATCTCTAGCATCCATTTCAATAAGTGCCATATAAAGACATATAACCCAAAGGCACAATGAAGGTAAATCACATAGGTTATAAGCATATAAATCTTAACTCCAACACACAAGTAATACATATCCTGCCACTAATGGATAAAATCCAAGGGGCACAAACAATAGCAATGAGGCATACAAGGACAACTATCCTACCATAATGAACAAATTAAAGGGTACGAAACTAGGCATACTAACATTATAGAGTTTGTTCAAGGACTCCAATGTCTACCTAACACAGAACCATAAATACCGCTAGGTTGAACATCCCATCTACTATCAATGGACTCCGACTAAGGTATTCTTTCTAAAGGTCTTAAGTACACATACATCCTATCGAGTTGGAAGGATCATATAGAGTGGAAAAGACACCAAGGTACTATATGACTAACAATCCCTAACATTTTATAAAAATATAAAATGATGGCCCAAATGATCATGTTTTTATAACTTCAACACAAAGCACATTCCACAAAGGAAAAACTCATAGAGAACATATATCATATAACACATAGGTGGTTAAGGTTAAGGAAAAGCCCTAGAGAAAATCATAGATTATTCAAACAATGAAAATTTATGATCTAGAAGATCATCACACATTAGAATATTCCTCAATTTATTTTAGAAAACCTCAAAATCAAATGACATAAGCTAATTGAAATTAGAGTCCGAAAACCTTGAGAAAATGTTTCAGCAAGTAAAGCAAATATGCCTCTTACTTAGTAAGAGTTCTAGAAAACTAACTTGAAGTCAAAACTTAAATAAAAAAGGCCCTATAGTCTAACATATTTCATTATTCATATATTTAGTCAATTAATGACCAAAATATGTTTAAAAACCTTAAACCCAATCCACAAGTTCAGATACCTCAACACTAGTGTAAAAACATAAATAAATAAAAATCACTCTTTGCTGTAAGGACTAAAATTAGGGAAAATGTGGGAATGCATTGCTTAATCACATCAAAAAAAGGCCCATTTTAAATTTGAAAAAATTAATCTACACAAAAGATTACTATTCATCATTTACCAAAAAAATATGATTTTCTATCAAGAAGCTTAAAAACAAAGATTGAAAAAACTTTTATTTTTGTGAATTATATTCACCAAAACTCACTATTGATCCTCAATAACTATTCATAAGGATCAAGGGTGAATAGTCCAAGGTCATGGTCAACCTTTGACACTAAATCATACTAAAAGCCTTTTAAGGGTATATATTTTATTTTATGATTCATTATCTCAAAATATGATTAACTTTGAATTTAACACATCTTATAGTAATTAACATATCATTAACTAAGAACGCTTTGCATATTATCAAGGATATGAAGAACACCAAAAGCTTTGAAAATTTAAAGTATAAGTTAGAGCATCAAAATGAGCATAGATCATCGCATATTATATATCAAAAACCATCTACAAATTATGACCTATAACATGTTAAGATCAATTTAGAAAAACCACCAAAATCATCTAGAGCACTCTAAGAACATAAACTTGCAAGTATTTCAATCATAAATTAAGTTATCAAAACATGCTTGAATTAATACATATTAAACATCAAAGTTCATCTATAATTCAAATTTTATAACATGTTATCATCAATTTTATCAGAACAACAAGATACTTCAAAACCCCAAATCGGTGAAAATTACAATCAACCAAACATAACATAAATCCATCAACAAACACATTTAAGCATGCTTATATGCAATATGAAGAATTTATCTAAAATCATAAGCTATTAATTATAAAAAAAATAAATAATTAAATATCAACCATACTCTTCCATAAAGCATCTTGAAACATATAAAAATCAAGGAAAAGATTTGGGAAAAAATCATATAAAAATTAAATCGAATGAGGTAGAATCAAAGAGAAAAGGAGAAAGAACTCTTATATTGAATTTAGAATAAAAATAAGGTTTAATAAAGGTGTAAATAGAGAATAAGGGATTCAAAATGGAGCGAGAGGAAGAGGGAGAGGTGGCAAACCAAAGGAGAAAAAGAAGAGTGGAAAAGCAATAAAAATAGAGGATGAAAATAATGAAGTTTGTGGTGGTTAATGGTGGCTCAATGATGGTGGCCATGGAGGTGCTGATATGTCAACCAAGGGAGAAAAATAGAGATTTTGGTGGTTCAAGAAAATGAGGTGGAAGGATATGATCAACTAGAGATAAGGTTGGAAGATATTTTAGTTACTTAACTTAATATATAAAGGTAGAATGGTAATTACACAAGTTAGGATACTTTTTTGTGAAAATATGAATAAAAGAGGGAAGGAAGTGTCATATAAAGAGGAGGAGAAATAAGAGAAGAAAACGTGGGAGAAGAAGGAGTAAACATAAAGGAAATAAAGAAATATATTAAGTGTAAATGGTAGAAGGGTATTAGGTAATTTAGGTGGTATCTTAATCATTTAGGTTTTAGAAGATATTTTCATTAAAATATAAATTTAAGGAATGGAGGAGGTGGTGCAAAATGGGAGGAATAATGAGTGGCCACAAATCATCAACCATAACTCAGAAATGAGAGGTGGGGAATATTTTCTAACTTAAAGGTAAAATGGTAACTTTACTAAGGAAATCAAACTCAATTGGGTTACTTCATGGAGGGGTATCGAATAAATGGTTAAGGATAAATAATGAGTGGTTATTATCCACAATAATCAACAATGAAAGGTTGAAATTGATCCTCACAAAATTAGATGAAGAAATGTTGTATTTGATGACTTATTATGTCCAAAACTATTTGAATATATCTAAAACTTATAAAAATAATTTCATAGAAATTTTAAATCATTTTGAGATCAATAAAACTAAAATATATTGATCCTTGAAGTTTCCTAAATTTTGGATAGCTAAAAGGGTCATTCAGAGCTTAAAACACTAAAAAAAAGGTTAACTAAGACATAAATAATATTTTTTCTTAGAGACATTCAATTAGAATTTTGAAATAGCCTAAAAAATGATAAAAACCAATTATTCAAAAAATTAAATAATTATAATTACTTGGAAGAAGTCTAATAGCCTAAAATGACTCAGAAGATCTTATAGAAATAAACTTGTAAGAAAGGATTATGAAATAGAGACAAAATGTTTATTAAGATGAGACATGAGTTTCTAATTTGATAAAGGAATTTATAAAATATTCAAAATAATATTATTTTGTTCTTTAGAAGATCATAAAAAGTCAGGAGTTTTAAAACCAAAAGTATTATATAAACCATATATCCATCTAATTAAAAATGATAACACGTTAACAACTTTTACTTACACATTAGATAATGTGTGGGCAAAATAATTCTCTACTTTCTATTATCTACACATTTTGAAACTTTAGAAATGAGTAGGTAAAGACAATTTCTTACATATTTTCTACTTTTACATACACATATAATACATATGTAGAATCATAATTATTATTTTTTTGCACTGAATGTGTAAAAATGAGTTAATCAGGGCTTTATTGGAAAAATATCAAATAATCCGAAAAATTGTGAAAATTTAAGGGAAGGTGTGAAATAATTTTAGAAACCCAAATATAAAAAAATATATTAGGTACTGGAGTTTATTCGAATTTTGAAATGAGTGACAATGGCAAAATTAGCTAATCCATAACACTTTTCTCTACAAACTTGCAAAATGAATAATGAAGGATTCAATTAGATATGGATATATACGAATAAAATCAAATTGGTAAAAAAAATTATTTTGGGATTAATTTGGAGCTTAAATGAATAAAATCACCTAAAATCATCTAATTATGTAAACAAACTATTTTGCAATTTTAATGACTAAGAAGAAACAGGTGACCAAAAATGGAATGGAAAGAGTTGGCAAACATAGAAATAATTTTAGCATGAGTTAGGAATTTTGGACAAGTTAAATATATGTGAAAAAGACTAAATTAGAAAAATCATGGAAAATGAGACTTTCCACAAATGAATAAGAAGAACTGCAAAAGGATCAAATTTAATATTATTGACAACAAAATCAAAATTTATAAATTTATAAATAGATTAGGAACCTAATTACATGATAATTAGGATTAGGAAAAAATGGGATGCTACATAGTCGGTGAACGAAGCTATTATAAGAAATTTATAAAACTATAGTATTTGAGTGTTAAAAAAAACGGTGACATTTTTATTAATATTGTGTAGCTATATTTTAGTTTAGGAAACCATTCCAGTACGTTGGATAAACTATTCTCAATGGGTCGATAAAACCATTATATGTAGTTGAGGAAACTATAGTATTTTAGTATTAGAAAAAAATAGCGCTATTTTTTTAACTATTATATATTTATATTTCATGTTAGAAAACTACCCACTGTGGATAGAAGAAATTTTCTATTTAGCTCAAAAAACTAGAGTGATTCTCAATTCTCATCATGATGATTGCTTCTTAGTATATGCATATGTATACAATTAATTTGTCTTTCATTCGATTTTCATGCATCTAAACACTCATGTAAAAGTTAAATGACACATGTAAAGTTAGATTATAAACATACATAACATGCAAGAATAAATAAATTCTTCACAAGTTGCACATACACACGTTTATTTTTTCTCTAATCTACTCGGCACACATGCTACACCTTATCATCTTCAACTTGATTCTTTAAATGTCGACTATCAAGATTCACTTCAAGATCAATCTACTTCCTGTTCTAATCATGCATTCAACCACTCAAAAATTATACCATGCATGTAAGAATTCAAGATACAAAGAATCAAATCAAGAAGTATCAAGATCCGTTTTTTCTTGTCAAAGGAAGTGTGTTTGCTTGATTCATCTCCAAGTCATCTTCTTCTTCACTTGTGTCGATCCAAACTTGTGCTCTAATACCAAAATTTGATGTGTAAGATATTGATAAATATCTTCACAACTACAAGACCTTTGAATTTTGACTGAACTTGAATAAAATTGACTTAAGTAAAGAATATTTGAAGTTGGATGGTTGCTAGTTGAACTCGAATAGATGTGTTCTGATCTACTCCAAGATCAAATTCAATTCTAAAGAGAAATCCCTAATTTCTCTAGAGAATTATACCTAATATTCACTCCTCACTTGAGAGAAATATAGGAAGAAAGAAAGAAAATTTTCAACTCTTTCTCCTTGGTTTAGCTATTGCTCAATTTCATTCTTCAATCTTCTTGAATCAACTACACAATCATTTATATACACATATGGTCATAAGCCGAGCTTAACTCTTCTTAATTAAGCCTAAATAAATAGGTCTAATTACACAAGATTTAAATGAACACATGTCTATATGGTATACATAATGAATTACAATTACAATGATAAGATATTAGGAAGTTTACATAAAATATCAAAGCAATATAAAAACTAATCATGATAATACATGAAATAATGAATAATCAATCTTCATGTCTTGTAGCTTTATCTCCAATGAAACTTTTTGACTCTCATATTGTCATTATCTTGCGCCTTAGATATCATTTGTGAAGTCATCTTCTTGCAAACATATATATTACCTATAAGAATCACTTAATGAAATATTATTAGCATGATTATGAATGTGCTTAAGATTTTTCAAAACAATTGGTACTACCTCCAAATATGCTAAGGCTAACCTTCAACTTGATAAGAATGAGATGGAGATGCTCATGCATAATTCTCCCATTGTAAAGAAGAATGTGTCCTCAAATTAGCATTACAATAATAAGGAAATAAATCACCAACTTTGAAAATCTTAGAAACTCTTCCATAGGATTCTGGTAATTTTAATTCATAAGCGTTATTTCCAAATTTTCTTAATATTTTGTAAGGTCCGTCTGCACTTGGCATTATTTTATTCTTTGTTAATTTTAGAAATCTTTCTGTTCTTAAATGCAACCATACCAAGTCTCCCGGTGAAAATATTTGTATATTTCTATTTTTGTTAGCTTGGTTTTGGTATTTAGAATTTGATTTCTCAATATTATTCCTTACTTGTTCATGAAGTTTTATAAAGAATTCAACTCTTTCTTTAGCATCATAATTTTGATTATCACCTTTTTTCAATGACAATATATCAATAGGTAAATAAGGATTAACTCCATAGACAACCTCAAATGAACTCAAGTGATTTGTACTAGAAGGACTCTTATTGTATGCAAATTCAACATGTAAGAGTTTTATATCCCAATCCTTAGTAATTTTATTAAATATCCCTCTTAGTAAAGTTATCAAGATTATATTAGTCACTTCAGTTTGACCATTCATTTGTGGATGATAAAATTTACTAAACAATAATTTAGTACCTAACATATGCTAAAGTGTTTTCCAAAAGTAGCTCAAAAATCTCACATCTCTATCCAACACTATACTTTTGGGGATACCATGTAAACTTACTATCTCCTTGAAACATAAATCTGCCACATGAATTGCATCATCTATTTTATTGCAAGGTATCAAATGCACCATTTTAGAAAATCTACCTACTACTACCATAATAGAATCATTTCCCCTTTGTGTCCTTGGTGAACCAAAGATAAAGTCCATACCAACACTCTCCTATGGCTGACTAAGTACTGTTAAAGATGGAAGAAGATCTTACTTTTTTGACAAGTCACGCATCTTCCAATAATAGATTATACTAATTTTATCATTCGTGGCCAGTAAATATTTTGTTGTAATATTTCCATGGTTTTATGAACTCCAAAATGACCAACTATACCCCCTCATGTACTTCCTTAACAAGTAAACCACGTACACTAGAATGAGATATATACAACTTATTAAGTTTGAAAAGAAAGTCATCTTGTAGCATATAATTACCACAGCTATGATTTTTCTTACATTCATTATAAACTTCAAAGAAATCTTCATCTTTTGCCTATAATTCTTCAACATTTCAAATCCTAATAATTTAGTATTCAATATAACAAGTATCATAAATCTCCAAGATAATGCATATGCTATGACATTTCCTTTACCATCAAAATGTTTGATAGAAAACACAAAGGATTATAAGAAACTAACCCATTTTGCATGCCTAGGACTTATTTTCTTTTACCCATACAAATATTTTAGACTCTCATGATCTGAATTCAAAACAAATGGTTTAGGTCTCAAATAATGATATCATGTTTCCAAGATTCTTATGTTGACATAGAATTCCTTGTCATATGTTGAATAATTCATCTTATTACCATTAAAATTTTCACTAAAAAGGCAATGACTTTTTTTTTCTTGTGAGAGTACATCTCCTATCCTACCCCCACTAGAATGACATGTAACTTCAAATAATTTATCAAAGTTAGGTAAGGATAATACCGGTGCATTACATAGCTTGTCCTTTAAAATCTCGAAAGCTCTAGTGACATCTTCTCCCACTTGAATTCACCTTTTCTCATAAGATGTGTAATCAGCACAAAAATAGTTGAGATTTCTTTAATGACCTACGTATCTTTAGGTTTCTATAGATTTCGCTAATCCATGAAAACTCCTTACCTCATGAATATCTTTAGGTATTATCTAATCTTGAATAACTTGAATCTTTATAGGATTCACTTTTATACCCTCACTACTCATAATATATCCAATGAAAACAAAGCATAAAATCAAACTTTTTTTTTATTTTTCATAGAGGTTAACTTCCCTTAGCTTATCAAATAATTTCCTTAAATGACTAAGATGATTATGCTGACTTTTACTATACACAAGTATATCATCTAAGTATAACACATTTTTCAAGAAATTGTCAAATAACTACATTCATTAGTTTCATAAACTAATTAGGTGCATTACACAATCCAAATGGCATAACATTCCATTTGTAAATACCATATTTTATTTTAAAGCAATTTTGCATTCATCCCCTTCATGTATTCTCATTTGATGATATCCACTTCTTAGATCAATTTTACAAAATACTTGTGCTTCACATAATTCATTTAACATGTCATCTAATCTAGAAATAGGAAATCTATATTTGATAATTATATTGTCCACGACTCTTGAATCAATACACATGCGCCACATACCATCTTTTTTAGGAACAAGTAATGCAGGTACACAACATAGACTTATGCTTTCTCTCATATATCCTATTTCTATGAGCTATTGTATTTGTCTATCTAATTCCATACCTTCCTTCGGATTACATTTATACGTAGATCAATTAGGTAAAAACATACCAGGCATTAAGTCTATAGCATGTTCTATCCCTCATTTAAGTGGTAATTCTGGTGGTAATTCATTAACAAACACATCCTTATATTTATCAATAAGATCATTTACTCTAGGATTATTTTTATTTTTCTCTCCTTATAGGTATTCTTTGATAATCATAGCATAACAACTACCTTATTCTTTAATACATTCTATCATATCATTTTAATGGAAAAATAATCTCTTTTTATTTTCAACTATGTCATTACTATCTATAACACCCTAATTTTTAGGACCAAAAAATGTTGTTTTATAGTGGAAGCATATGAGCAAAATATTGGGTGTTATCATTGTAATTGACATAATTCTAGTTTGCCCAACCAACCTTACATCAATCACAAGGCTGAAATCATTTATTGTAAAATAAGAAAATTAAAAATGGAAGAACTTTTACAAATACAATACAAGTTTCGAGGTTAACTCCAAATTACAATAACAAAATACAAACTAAGGAATACCATAGATCAAAGAGTCTAAAAAGGTATCTAGATAGATACATCAACTGAATAACATGACTCTAAGCCCATAAACTTGATACCAAAGTCACTCCTCCACATATAACTCATCAAAAGCTGTGAACTCATCCAATGGGTTAGCCTCGACTTGCATAAATACATCTGATTCATCTACTCGTGGTAATGAGTAGCACCCATGAAACAGATAATTAGTATGCTATGTACTGAGTAAGGTAACAATACAATCGAAGTAGGATTACACATAATACATGAATTCAAATATGAGAATAAGCGCAAGTAAGATAATATAAAACCATTCCAGATAAATAATGATTTTAAGTCTCACTATATAATTATATCATATCCCAATCTTTTATTTACGTTGAGTTCATGGACCCTCACTATTCTTGAACTGGTAGAACGGTCTGAAACATCTCTTAGGGACAAAATACCTGAGCCACTATTATTATCTGGTGGAACGGAATTAACACCTCTCATAGCAAAAATGCTTATGAGCCACTATTCTTAAACCGATCGAACAGTCTAAAGTACGTCTTAGGGCAAGACACCTAAGCTACTATTATTTATCTGGTATAATGGACTCAACACCTCGGTCCTGACTCAGGTAATCTTTTACTTTAAATGATTAGTGTCTTTCCATTTATACTTTATATCTTAATCGTATATTTATTCACGTTGAGTATGAAGCCCCACTATTCTTAATCCGGTGGAAATTACTAATGCACCTCTTAGGGACAAGTCACCTAAGCCACTATTATTTATCTAATGGAACAGACCTATACAACCACCTCAGCCTTACTCACGTGATCTTTCACTTTAAATGATTAATATTTTATTAGAGTTGATTACAGATTCAAGATTTATAACACCCTTATAATTTACAATTGAAATTTTTTATTTGTTAAGGAAAATCATGCACTGAAAATGGGGGGGTGATACTGCCGTGATCAATACAAGATTGACCACTGGCTAATCTCATACTAACAACAAGGCTAAAGGTACAAAAATTATTAACACGAATGATGAAAGACTATAACAAATCAACATTGATTAATAAAACCAAAGTACGCAAATGTCACGGTTAATATAGAGTTGAAATAAGGTACAAAACAATGCCTGCTATAAGGAAATAAAAATGATAAAAATAACAGAAAACAACCAAGCCAAAGAATACCCTCTCGAACCCCACACTAGGTACATGGGATCATCACTCTACCCCACCCAAGGCATCATACACACCAAAATCAGTAAGGACATCGTCTCCTACCTACACAAACTCATAAGGGGCCACTGCTCGTGGGAATGAGCAGCACCCATGATAGGGGTAATCAATACACTACGTACTGAGTAAGATAACCATATAAGTAAGACAGGGCATATCGTATAAAAGGCAGACAATGCAAGTAGTAAGTCCATCAGATTAATCACTATTATTAGAATTTAATCCATTAGCTCCATATTTACACATCTCTCGAATTATATCCACGTGAGTACGGGAACCCCACTATTATAGCTGGTGGATCAGAAATACAACTCTAGGGTAGAACACATTTTGCCACTATTATTTGTCGGTGGATTGGTCTCCAAGGCAAAATGCTCCTAGCCACTATTCTTGCCGGTGGATCAGTCTAGCGCTGACTCACATCATGTTCCACTATAAGTGATTACTGTCTTTCCCATGATTTGTTATCATCTGAGGTTTGGTTTATTGAGCTCAAGATCCCCCACTATTATAGCTGGTGGATCGGAATACATCTCCAGGAAGAAGGCACCTAGCCACTATTATTTGCCGGTGGATCGGTCTCCAAGGTAAGAATGCTTTTGGCCACTATTCTCATCGATAGATCATTCTGGGCTTGACTCAATAATCTTCTACTTTAAATTATGAGTATTTTATTCATGTCTTATTCAATTAGTAACTCCTTCAACCAGACATGCATACCCCCAGTGGACTTTCTGACTCATTATCACTCTTCCACCCCAAGCTTCCTAAATAACCATATCCCATAACTTGAGACCTCTATACTCCCCAAGACTCCATGACCCCTTTTTACCTTCCACCATACTCATCTTGAAGTCTAAAACCCCCAAACATGTGTGCAAGATCCAATTTCCCATTTTTCCACCTAGGCTCACCATCACCCACTAGGGTTTTCCATTAAACCACCAATCTAGCCTATGTGGCCCTAACCTCTCCTTTTATTATACAACCCATACTCCTCCTTGATTCCAACATCGTCACTCCAATCAACCCACTCCAAACATCACAACCCGACTCCCTAACTTCCCCATATGATAAGGAACCCTTACCGGTCACCCCAAAACCCTAATATACCTCTCTTCTTTTACACCTTCCCTTTATACACAAACTCCACCCTATTTTTCACTTGACTGACACCCTTCATGTGACACCATCCTACTCACCCCAAAATCCAACCAACCTCTTCAAACCCTCTCATAATACCCTTATACTCTAGGTTCTCCCTAAAAACCCTACTTAAGCTCCCATGCATGCCTCCACTAACCTACATACACTCTCTTCCCCAAACACTCTAATTACCCAAAATACTCCTTCCTCCCTATATTTAACCTTTAAGTTAACCTTTCCCACTTAAGATTTTCCCCTATGCAAAGACTACACACCTCATGCAAGACTCACTCTTCCCATGCAAAATTTCACCCTAACTCTTCATTTTATTACTTTCTTCCTTTATTTTCTCACCCATATTTCATAGTTCTCTTAAGTCTTTCTCCACTTCTCTTTACTCGCTCCACTCTCTTTATTTCATTTAGTTTCCCCAAAACCACTCAACTCACTTAAGGCCTCTAAGAATGTATGTCATACCATAACAACCATTCATAAGAGGATGTCTTACATAACAAGTCATATTACCCATATTACACATAATATAAATTATACACAACATACCTTAACTCCTTTTAAGCCAAGCCGCACTACACACATATTTAGTTCAGATTCACATATAAGTACATAACACATACCTTCACACCGATAAGCACATAGTTCATAACAAACCTAAAGCCTTAACTATATCCTTACCTAATAAGACACCAGGCTTGGAGCACAAATCCTATGCCTCCTCACGGGAAGGGTTTCGCTCACAACCTATAAAAATGGCATACTATTCATTTAACCTTCTTCCTACTTCTTTTTCCTTTCTTTATTTCCCTAATTAAATAATAATAATAATAATAATAATAATAATAATGTTAATAATAACAAAATATTTAAAATAAAGTATACTAAGCAAGTAAAAGGGATAAGGGCACAACAAGAAGGGACAGTAGGTAAGGGGTGGTGGCAATTGCGGTGTACTGTGGTGGTGGTGGTGGTGGTGGTCATTAAAAAGGAAAGGTTTTGGGATAAGGAAAGAGGATAGGAGATAGGGTTTTTTAGGTAGTAGGGTTTCTTGTTGCGGCGTAGGTGGTGGTGGTCGAAAGGAAAGAAGAGAAAAGGAGGAGGAAGGAGGGGAAAAGAAGAGGAAATGGTGCTGTGGAAGGATAGGGTAGAGCTTTCTAGACAAGAAGGGAGGCAGTGAGGGTGGTGGTTGCTACGGTGGTGGCGACGTAGGGCCAAGCTCAAGAAATTCATAGGGTTGATGTAAGAAAAATTTTTGGTTTGAGAGTGCTACGCAAGCTTCACAGAGTCTCTGAAGTTCGTCCCCAGTATAGTTGCTAGCAAGGCTTCAATGGTCTTTCCGATTGAGTAAGGACTCCATTTCGACGTTCAAAGTATGATGGGTGAGACCATTTCCCGCAACTTGACTACGTCATATGAGTGGGCATGTGTCGCTGATACCTTGGTCTAGGAGCATGCCTCCATCCGAGGAAAGAGGAAGAACAAAGAGACAGAGTTTAGAGAAAAGATTCAATGTCCTAGTAGAAAGGTTTTTTGGGTTCAACTTCAACCTCAAGCTAGAGTTCAACATCAGAAGGGTCAAACTACTTCCTGCGGCAAGGCTAGCAAGAGACCCACTCGATGCTACCATTACCGTCATTGTAGAAAAGATCATCCAGACCAGGATTGCATGGGAAAGCCGGTTCAGTGCCACGACTGTGGGCAGCTTAGGCATAGGAGCTTTGAGTGCTACGACGCACTCTGTGAATAAATTTTGAGGTCCCAACAACCATCAGATGCTCGAAGTGACCCATTCAGCCTCTTCAGCTGTAGCAGACAAGCAAGTAATTGATCACGATACGACCTCTTTAGGCTTACCGTTGAGTCCCTCGTAATTGTTTGCCTTATTAATTTTGTGCGCAGTTGTTTCCTTAGTCCTCTCTCGGTCAAATAGGTTTTTCTTAAGGGGGTAGTTACCCCAAGTACCTTAGGATCCTTCTTTTGTATCCCTAGTAGTAAGGCGTAAACTTCTGCGATGAAGTTTTTCTTTAAGGGGGTAGTGATGTAATACCTTAAAATTTTAAAACCTATAATTTAATAAATAACCCTTATTTGGGAAAAATTAACTTTTAAATTAATTTAATTTAATTAGTTTGTAGATTTTTGAATGTATAAGAATGGATATGACTATTTAATAATTTTCTAAACCAATATTTTACTAAAATTACCTTTTTTAAACCAATATATTAAATTGTAATAAATTAAATTATTAAATTAATTTATCTATAAAAAATATTAAATATCATTATTCCAAAAATTATTTTTATTTTGTTTTGCCCCTTTTTCCTTTCTTTCCTTTTCCTTTTCTTTTCATTCTTTTCCCTTTTCTTCTTTTTCCTCTTTGGGTCGCCCGACCTGCTTTATTTCCTTTCCCCTTTGTGCTGGGGCCAACCTACTCCCTTTTGTCTCCCTTCTCCCCTCATCGTCGCCAGCCCATCTCCTCCCTTTATTTTTCTTTTCCTTTCTTCCCCGTGTTGTCACCCCAACCTAGTTTCCCTCCTTCCTTGCACACAGGTCGACCCATCCTTTTCTTTCTCCCTCACCCGGCCTGGCTCTTCTTTTTTTCTTTCTTCTTCTTCCCTCCTTCTTCTTCGACCACCATACGCCTACTTGCAAATCCGTCATGCCTCTTACAGCTATCTACCATCACCTGCCTCCCCCTTACAGCCTGCTCTCTCTCTCTCTCTCCCTCTCTCTCCCCACATCCCTTTCCTTCCATTTTTGGGCCATACAAGCCCTTGCACTACATCCCTCGTATGCCTTTCCTTCCCTCTTCTTCCCTTCCTTCTCCCTGCAACCCGCTACCCTACCGCATGCAACCACAACCACTTAGTCGGCACACTACCTCCCCTCCTCTCCCTCTCATTTTCTTCTTCTCTACTACTTCATTTCTACCCTGCTCGAGCCCTCCCTCTCCCTTTCTCCTCTTCTCCTCTTCCTTTATTTTTTCTTCGCTACCTCCAACCATCGTTGCTACCGCCCAAACAACCACCTACACCACCCCGTCACCCCACACACCCCTGCAACCTCCTTTCCTCCCTCCCTTTTCTTTCATCTCCTTCTTGGCCTCCACCCTGTACTACCATTGTCCACCCCCGTTCCGCCTCTTTCGCCGCCTCCAAAGCTACCAATCTACTCCCCAACACCTCCTCTACTACCCACATCCTCCCTTTGGCCAAAAATCCCCCAACATCCCCCGTTTCACTTCTTCCTTTCACTTCCTTCTTCTCGTCTACCACCCTTACACCCACTTCTCCCAGCCTGCAGCTGTCACCTCCACTGCCATGAGCTACAGACCTTCGACCCCCTCCTTCTTTGTTATTTTTCATGTAGCTTACCCTGCATGAGCAACGTGAACCTTTCCTTTCATTTTAAGTATTTTGGATTAATTTTGAGGTATAATAATGGTTAACATTAGTATATATCTAATTAAGTTTTTGATAAAGGTTTATTCTTTCAATTTTTCTACTTCTAATATGATAAATATTGATATTATTTTTGCGTATTGATTTTACTAATCAAAGCTCAAACCTTTAGCCAAGATACCGGTAAGGTTTGATTACTATAGGAAATAAGGTAACTAATAAGCCCTACTAAAATGTATGGATATACATATGCTAGAATATTAGGATTTTTAATATGTTTATATACATTATATATGTTGTTAAATATAATATATTTAGTGGCATATGCTGGTTGATGGAAAGAAAAGCATGATAATTTATGTGTCATATGTAGAAATAATGCTTAAAGGAATAAGCCTTGTTATCAATAATAATGTTAAATACATATGTATGATATGATATGCTAATGTGGTCATTTGTTGCATAAATAATGTTAATATAAGCCCTAAGGGAATTTTAGTAACATTTCTTGTGTAAATGTGTGGCCTAAATAAGTCTAGGTGCTAATTTATATTAATGATAATTAATAATAGTTGGTGGTCTCCGATGATATGTATGGAGCATGTATATTAATATTTTATATAGTGAGGGTATTTTAGTAAAATTTATATAATAAGGGCAATATGGTAATTTATAAGAGTAAATGGGGTAAAATGGTAACTAGATAAGTAAGGAGGGTATTTTAGTAATTTTACATAGAAAAGGGGATAACTTGGTAATTCTTGTGAGTAAGAAGGTATTTTGGTAATTTTGTAAAAGTAAAGAGGTAAAATGGTGATTAAATAAAGAAGAAGGGTATTTTAGTAATTTACATAATGGAAGGGTATTTTGGTAATTTTGTAAAGTAAAGGGGTAAAATGGTAATTTAACAAAGGAGAAGGGTATTTTGGTAATTTGGTTTAAAGAAAAGGGTATTATGGTAATTTTGTAAATGTTAAGGGGTAAAACGGTAATTTAATAAAGGAGAAGGGTATTTTGGTATTTTGGTGTAAAGGAAAGGGTATTTTGGTAATTTTATAAGTAAAAGGGGCAAAATGGTAATTATAACAATTAAGAAGGGTAATTTGGTAATTTAACCCACCAAAAGGGTAATTTGGTAATTTTAATAAGTAAGAAGGGTAATTTGGTAAAGTAACTAACCAAAAGAGTAAAATTATAATTTTAAAAAAATAAGAAGGGCAATTTAGTAATTTAACAACCCCAAAGGGGTAATTTGGTAATTAAATAAGTAAGAAGGGCAATTTGGTAATTTGATCAACTTAAAGGATAACTTGGTAAACTTAATAAATATGGAGGGCAATGTGGTAGTTTAACTAACCAAATGGGCAATCTGGTAAATGTAATAAGTATAAAGGGTGATTTGGTAGTTTAATAAGCCTAAGGGGCAATTTTGTAATTTAAACAAGTATAAAGGGTAAAGTTGGTAACTTAATGAGTATGGAGGATAATTTGGTAGTTTAAAAAATGCAAGGGATATTCTGGTAATTACGCAAACATGAAGGGTAATGTGGTAATTTGGCAAATAAAAAAGGGTGACTTGGTAATTTTACAAACAATGGGCATTTTGGTAATTTTATAAGGATGATAGGGGTAAATTAGTAACTTGCATATAACATGTCGATGAGTTAAATGATTCTCCTTAATAAGACATAAGTAGTATTGAATAATAAAATAAGGGTATTTGATAAGTCAGTGGGTATCACAAGTGAGTATCCCAAGAACATGGCATAACCTAGGGTTGGATGGACAATTAAGGGTGTGATATGATGTTTATCTCATAATCATGCAAGAGGTGCCTGGTCTGTAAGTATGCATGGAAACGTGTTTTAGATATGTTTGAAGTAAGTGTTAGGGTGTTATGTATGCCATGATCTTTGATATAGAATGCTTGATTCTATGGCCAATATATCTTCATGTCTCTATATTCATAACCTTTTCCCTTCCCTCGAATTGAATAATGGACATATTGAATAAGAAACAAATAAAGTACTAATTACTTAAAGTGAACAATTATCAAGCCGGACCTAGTGAGGATAATTTCCGATCCACCAACTATAATAGTGGTGAGGTGCGTGCTGCCCTGTGGAGTGATATCTGGTCAACCGGCTATAATAGTAGTCAAGTGTGTTTTGCCCTGTGGAGTATTTTCGGTCCATCGATTATAATAGTGAGAAATTCCGAGCTTGATAAACCACACTTTGCATGGTAATAAATCATGGGAAGATACTAATTACTTATAATGGAACACCACGTGAGTCGGAACCAGTGAGGATAATTTTTGGTCCACCGGCTATAATAGTAGTTAGGTAAATTTTGCCCTTTGGAGTATTTCTAGTCCACTGGCTATAATAGTGGGTTCCCCGCACTCACGTGGATATAATTTAAGAGATAATGATTGAATAATGATTAATTAATGGTTTAAGACCAAAAGTATTGATTTCACCTTTATGATCCATTAATATATTATACGTCTGGCTTTGGTGCTTATCCCTACTTGGGTATGTGATGAAATTGCTAAGTACATGGATTTTGTGTTATGTATTTCTTATCGTATGTGGTGTAGCCTTGTCCACTAGTTCTAATGTCCATCATTTTTCCTAAGCCCGTGTATGTTATCGTTTTCTATCGTTTATATAGTATGTGTTGTATACGGGCCTTACCTTTCAGTTTGGTATAAAGGGTTACTCAATACCATAATACTGAAGGGTTCCATTTGTGGGCCCCTACTTATTCAATGGGCAATGTCCCTTGCAGAGCTATTGCAAGTGTTATTCAAGTGGGCATCGGGTAAGAGCGTAAGGGTTGGCCGGAAATGATTTAGGATTCTCTTTTACCATTTTTATTTCCTTGTTAAAATGATTTCTATTATTGTAATCACTAATAGTGAGTTTTATTCTCGTAAAGAGTTTATTGCGCTACTCTGATTTAAATAAAGTCTGATTTTGAGGAAATTATATTTTGATCTTTTAGCATTAGCACTTGGTACTGGAATGGTAGGAAGAAACTGGTCAAGTACTAAGTGTGGCAGTAAAACAAAAATTTACGATTTTTGCTTTTTGGTTCTGCTAATTTTTAAATAAAACAAAATTTTTCAGTAGTAAATTTTGGGAGTGTTACAATAATACACGGTTAGGCTCAAAGATTATAATCAAGGGAAAAGTTAAGGTAAAGGAGAGTAAAAAATTGAAATAATTAAAGTCAAAGGGAAGTTTGAGTTGCGTGGAAATGTGGTGAAATGTATGGTGGTGCTATAGTAACATTTTAGTGGTGTTTAGATAAGGTTTGGAGGTGAAAAAGAGGGTGCATGGTCAAAATGGGGTGGCTGCATAGGCGTATGGCAGACATTGCACATCCAGACCATGAGGTGAGATCATGCATAGACAGATTGTGTAAAGAGGCATGGTTGTGCTCAATAATGGATTACATAGGATAATAATGAATAGGTGCACACGGGCGTGCAATAGGCAGTACACAGGCCGTGCGAGGGTACATGGGCAAAACATGCTGGTTTGCATGGGTATGCGATAAGGAAAAGCAATAGTGTATGGTTGTGCATAAGGTTGTACATCAGTCGTGCGTCTTTAAAAAAATGTGATGAACATGAGGAAAAAAGAGGGAAAATAGCAGTGGTTGACAACAACGGCCGACGACGATGAGGGCAGGTGATGGGGTGGCCTTCATGGTTGGTCTACCAGGCTTTGGGAGGCATTTGGTGTGATGAAAGAGAGGCTCAAGCAGTAGTTTTTGACACAGACGCACACACACACACACACACATGCATGGAGGCATGCGACGGGGAGGATGTTGGGAGATGATGTAGAGGGTGATGGTAGCAATAGCACATAGGCATAAGGGGGTGGAGTGTTGGGTGAAAAATGGTAGGGTAGTAGCTTGAGGATGATGACGATTGTTGTAAGGGCTTGTGATGGTTGTGTGTGTGTGTGTTGGGTGAAAATGAAAATGGTAGGGGAAAGGGTGTGTAGTAGAAGTAGCACGAGATGGTGAGGGTGATGGATGATGGTAATGATGATGACTGTAGTAGAGGTTGAGGGTGATGGTTGTAAGCTGTAAGAAGTATAAGTCAAGTATTACGGCGGAAGGAGGTGGTTGAAGGAGAAAAGGAAAAAAGGAAAAAGGAGAAAAAAAGGAAAAAAAATTAAGGTTAGTTTTAGAAAACAAAATGTATTGGTTAATATAGGTAGGATTAGTGATAAAATTTATCAAAATTAAGATTGGGTTACTTAAATTAATTTATTTAGGTCAAAGATTCGGATTAGGTCCAGATTTTGGGATTAAAAAATTTAATTAAGGCTAAAATAAGATTTTTTTTAGATTAGAATTGGATTAAGGTATTAATGATATGAGATTAGGTTTAGCAAAATTTCGGAGTATTACACTATCACACTTAGAAGGTTTAATTTTATATTTATTCTTATCCTTTTCAACAAGATATTCATTAGTAATTCTATTATAAATAGCACATCGATCATATTTCTATAGTCTACCTAATAAGATTCTACATTAATTCATAGGCAAAACATCACATAGCATATCACTATGATAATTAAGAATTCTAAATGAGATTAGGATTTATTTTGTTACCTTGACTCCTTTATCCTTATTAAGCCATTGAAGATAATAAAGCTTTGGATTTGGTGTTGTCTCTAACCCAATTCCTTCACCATCCTCTCATTATCCACATTTATACACAATCCATTATCAATGATAACATGAAAAACTATATCTCCCACTCTTCCTTCAGTCTTGAATATATTTTCTCATTGATTAGGTTGTTTATTAGCTTGCACTTGAAGTACTCTTTGTAGCATATAGCAAGCATTGTCTTCATCCTCTAATTCACTTTAAAAAAATTCCTTTAACTCGATCTCAAGATCTTCATCACAATTCTCCATAGCTTCAATTTCTTGTATAGATAATAGTCTTCCGTTGGGACATTCTATATCGAAGTATCCAAATCCCTAGTACTTAAAACATAGTTTTGTAGAGGTTTCATTGACCTTGATCTTTCTATTTTCCTCTCGGTTAATCTATTGTTTCTTCTCAGCATTTGTAGAGCTTGAAGTACTTGTTTTGTACTTAGTAGCTTGAGTATTTGAGTAGTACTTTATATAAGAATTATGTTGCTAGGCATGAGGCTTAGTAGATTTGATTTGATCTTCAAATTTCAAAGAAAGCATAATCATATCATCAAGAGAATCATATAGCAAGGTCACCTAAAAATCTAATACATGTTTGTTCCTTCCTCTCATGGATGCCATATAACCTCTTGTATTTCCTAATATATTCTTCAACACTTAAAAGTCCTTATCTAAGAGTAGTCAATTTAATTTAAGTATCTTGCTCATACTCTTTAGGTATAAATTTTCTTCTCAAATGTTTCTTAAGCTTATCTCAAGGTTTAATTTTAGATTTACCTTCTCTTTTCCTAGTTCTCTTCAAGTTATCATACTATATCCTAGAAAACTTCTTAAACTTAAGAGTAGCTAATTTATATTGTCGTTCATCATGATAATCCTTGAATTCAAAAATAGTCTCTACCTCATGTAACCATTAAAGAAATAATTCAACATCAAGTTTACCATAAAAATCATGAAGATCAAGTTTGATACATTCATCTTCATTATGATGATTCCTTCATTGATGATCATTGTTCCTTCTACCACTTCCACTACCTTATGCCTCTTCTTCATATTCTATATATGAGTGAAAATGTATTCCTCTTACCGTCTTGATAAGCTTTGCATCACTTCCCATTCGATATTTAAAAAAAATCATTTTGTTCTTACAAATTTTGCACCAAATCTTGCTCAGCAAAGTAAAACTCCATCCTATGCAATTAAGTTTACAGTGTAGGAAGTTGTTGAAGTTGTGCATTGGTTTCTTTTGAATTGGTCAAGAGCTTTTTAATTTCCTCAAAAATGGCTTGAACATTTAGTTCGTCCTCCATATGAATCAACTTTTCTAGCACACTTAACAAATGGTTAATAATTCTCTAAGGTTCGATTATAACCCGAGTATCTCAAGACTATTCCTTCAGTTTCCAGGTTAGTTCTTGCAGAAACTATTGATTCAAATGAATCACAAACACAATAAACAATCAATATTATCACACACACAACCAAATCAAAACACCTTACACATTTCTTATCAAATTCTTGAAATAGAGTTCAACAAAATTTAACACCAACATTCGACACTTTCTATAAAAGTTTGTGCATGTATTTTACATTCTAACATGAAATATGCTTAATGAATATTTGAAACACAATACTAAATTTATGAGATACAAAAATTCCAACAAAATCCGGTCTAAATGATGGAATAAACTTCAATTATTTTAGCATATACACAAGCTGTAATACCCCAAATTGAGCGGAGTGTTATAAGAATTGATTTGGCCTCGGAAAGTGCGTGAGTGAGGACAAAGCGCACTGAAAGGACTCGTGTTGATCTGTGGGGCTAGCCAATCAATCCGAAAGCACTCCAAGGTAGCCCTCGTGTGGTCGTGTCGACTCGGGGTGTTACACAAGCACATATTCGATTACTAATGATATCATACATATTGGTTAGGGTTTTTGTATTTCTTGCAATTTTCATACATCTAAACACTCATGTAAAAGTTAAATGACACATGTAAAGTCAGATTATACACGTACATAACATGAAGGAATAAATAAATTCTGCACAAGTTGCACATACACGTTTTTTTTTCTCTAATCTACTTGACACACATGCTACACATTATCATCTTCAACTTGATTCTTTAAATGTCAACTATCAAGATTCACTTCAAGATTAATCTACTTCCTAATCTATTATTGCAATCGACCACTCAATAATAATACCATGCATGCAAGAATTCAAGAAAGATGATAAAGATATAAAGAATCAAATCAAGAACTATCAAGAACCTCTTTTTCTTGTTGAAGGAAGTGTGTTTGCTTGATTCTTCTCCAAGTCGTCTCCTTCTTTACTTGTGTCGATCCAAACTTTTGCTTTAATACAAATATTTGGTGAGTAAGATATTGATGAATATCTTTACAATTGCAAGACCATTCAATTTCAATTGAACTTCAACAAAGTCAACAAACTTGTGTCATATGGTAGGGAGCCTTAGATATCAGCTCTATTCCTGGCAACACGTCTATGGTGAACTCAACCTCTCAAACTGGCAGTATACCCGAATCTCCTTGCAAAACACATAAGGAAATTCACGAAGTACCACCATTTGCTCCAATGGCATCTCACTCGCTTCTGTGTCTCTAACACTACATAGGTAGAGAGGATAGCTCTTGCGTATGAGGTTACTCAATGCGATCACCTACATGATCTTTATAGAAGGATTAGTTTCACACTTTTGGTATGAAACCTTAATACCCTTTGGTCCTTGCAGGACCACACGTTCTTGCGTACAATCGATTCATCAAAATCTCGCAGCTCTAGCTCAATGAGGTTTAATGTAAACTCTACTCCTACCACTACCATCACAATCCCTTGGTACAATCTAGAGTAAGCAATCCTATCATCCAAAGGCAAAATGACAAAATTAGAAATGCTACTTGAAGGTGATAAGGCATCTCTCATTACAAAAATAGATGCTACAAAGGAATGCGAAGCATCAGAATCAAACAATACGAAAGCATAATGAATAGAGACAGTGAGCATACCGATCACCACACTAGCCTGGCATTCTACCTTTGTTTGAATCATCATGTTCAAAATCCCTACTGATAAAAATTTTGGTGAAATTGCTAATCCTTTCCCTTGCTAAAAAGGGTGAGGCCTTAAACCTCTAGATTGACTAGCTCGCCTAGCAGCACTAGTTGGCAATGGAGAAACTCTTTGTATCTTAGGCGATGGCTACTGGATAGATCCCATGCTCTAAGCTCTCATCTAGATCCTTTGTATGCTGCACTGCCAACCCGGTATTTGTATGCCCTATGTCCCCCCACATCACATCCAAGACACGTCACCTTGTTGCCTCTGCAATAGACCTCTAGGTGATCCGACCTATATCTCTTGTAGTGGTAGGGATTTTCCTCCGCAAAACCCCCAAAAAATCCTCTAGATCGGGGTACTGACCCCATGCTTTGACCAAATCTTGGTCGTAAGCTACCTCTAGAGAAAGCCTTATTCCTGTCACGGGAATACTGGCGGCCTTCAAACTTCCTCTTGCTCCCTAATTGAACACTCTAAGCCTAAATAACTTGGGACGCCTCCAAAGCTTGCTTGTACATCCCGACAATATCACGTGGAGTGACTCCCACCAACAACTCCTGGTATTGGATCCTCAGCCCCATCCTTAAGCGATGAACTTGCATCAACTCATTGGCCTCTACTTCTAGGGCAAACTTGATCAAGTTCATGAAGCAAGTGCAATACTCCTTGATGGACATACCCTCATGCCAAAGAGCCATAAACTCATCATACTTCTTCATGCGCATATGAATCAGGTAGAATTAGGCCCGCAAAGCTTCTAAGAATGTCCGCTAGATGCTCCGCCACCATGCATTTTCCCTTCCTCTTAGGTAGTAGACTACGACATCTATCCTCCAGCCTCCAAAGCATTTGCAGGTGGTAAAGGTATGCTCCATATCTTAGACCCATTATTCCATGATTTCGGGGTCTTCCTAGCCCTCAAAGATTTGTAGGTGATGGTGCCCTGCCCTCCTTAACCAATCCTCCAAAGCTGGTGCAGCTACTCACACTACTGGAGGTTGAGGTCCTTGGATATAGCCCTTCATGTATGCTCAGAAAATCTCCATGAATGCCTTAATTCACTAGTACCAGTGGTTAGCAACCATCACGTCATAAAGACTAGAAGAAGTTAGGGATTAAATTCAAGCCACTGAGTACTAAGACTTGTATAATAATAAACACAAACTATCTATAACACATTCCCAACCCAACTCTCCCTCACGGACATCTGGGTTTGAAATAATTAATCTTGGTAAAAAATTGAGAAAAAAAATTCAAATCAAGACCGATACCCTCTTTCATATCAACTTAAAATTATTTGTGAGAGTAAGACATTTTTAGTAAAATGCTTTGATATAAACCTATAACACCCCCATTTTTCACTACCAAAAAGTTTTTGTTAAAACAAATGCGGAATCAGAAAACACCTAGAAAAAAATAGGGTGTTACCACCATATCTAACACAGGATAGATGTCTATCGCCTACCTTGTATCAAATATAATGCTAAACCAATCAAAAACTTAAAACAATAGAGTGTGAAAAATAATAATTTAATTAAATAACTTTGAAGAGTGTTTACATTGGAGGACCCTAATGGGTTCCAATCAAATCATTACGAAATACATGAGAATAAAGTACGGGGCTACAAAAACATCATTTAGGGTATGATACCCAAAATAAAACCATGGTCTGCCATGGACCCCACAAAAACCTTTCGGATGAGCTTCCTCTTAAGCCCTAATCCAACTGAAGTAAGCCCTCTATTAGCCATCCCTACAAACCTACACATGGTCCTCTGTTTATGGGAATGAGAAGGTAATCAAACAAATGGTACATCAGTACGCTACATACTGAGTAATCAAAGTTGCTCCCTCAATGTACAAACGTATGCCAATTTATCATATACACGAATATAAATTATAGCATGCATCATGATAAGACTATATATAAAGGTAAAAGTGCATAAATCCATGTTATCATATACAATTCCAGCACAATAGAATACGCCATGCTTATATTCACAATGTTTTCATATAGACACTTACATAAGTAGTAACAAGATCATCTAAGAAGCCTCTAGGGTTAATTTTCACTTATCCAATTCCTTAGGTTATACCAATTACTTATCAAAATATAATATTGGTCAATCAATCTAGCAATATTTCATTCCATAACCAACTAGTCATTTCGACCATTAGCCAAGTATATAAACCAGCTTTGTTCATTTTGGTCAATCATATCATTTCTTCCATTTTTTAACCAATCATTAGTCATTCACTTGGTCATTATGCATAAGTTTCAACCAATATTTACCATCCATATTTTATTATCATTGAATAATGGACTATGCACAACCTCATGGTCTCACATACCATGGAAGCCTATCCAAAAAAGGGACATAAAGTCTAAGTCAAAGCCAATCACCAAGTGGACATAATTTTAGGTCGAAGCCAACCAATAGAGACATAAGTCCAGGATTAAGCCAACCACCTAGGTAAGCAAATCCTTTAGCATCAATAACTCCTATTGTATCATCAATGTCTATAGTAGGTAAGGCACCAAGAACTCTCAGGATCCTACCCAAAGGTAAATCCCAAAGGCATACTAACCCCCGGTTGCTAATCGAGGATCGGGTAACCCAGACCCATACTCAACTCGACTTTCTTTCACTTTACATGATTAATATCTTATTCATAAGGATGGGTGATCATATAAGGCCCATACAAAAGAAAGCAAGTCAACTTACCATGTTAATCCATATTAACCCTTTTTCTTTCCATTTTTACCCACCCTGTGGGTTTTCTATTTGTCCTTGGCCAATGTTATTCATAACCACCATATTATTTAATTTAGGCCCATACTGATTCTCATTATTTCCTTCTCAATTTTTCCACTTGTCATAAGTGAAGTACTTAAATAGCCTTTACAATTCTCATAATGTATACTATAAGTTATGATTCTTTTTTACCATAGATTATTAGGCCAATAATCTATGGTAAAATCTATATTTTATCCCATTAATAACCATGGTATAGTCCCAAACATAACCTCAACACATAACCGAACCAAAAAGAAGCAAATCAAGTAAACCAATTAAACTAATCAATCGGTTTAGGTCAACCAGTCGATCGGTTTGATTGGACCAAACCATGCTTTTCTCAAACCAATCGATAGGGTTGGGCAAACAAGTCTAACAGTCAATCGGACTAGCCCAACTAGTTGATCGGTTTGGGTAGACCAGTCAATCGATTTGATTCGACTGGACTATGCTTTCTTCAAACCGATCAATTGGTTTAGGAAAAACCAGTTGATTGTTCTTAAACTAGTCAACTGGTTTTACCAAACTAGTCAATGGATTTAAGTAGAGAGGAAGACCAATGTCTCTGTAGGCCTATCAGTCGATGGGTTAGGTTAACCAACCCACTGTTCTAGGAACTTTTTCATCGGTTTGACTTAACCAGTTGATCGGCTTACCCTAAAACAACACCAAATCATAAATTTCATAGAGATTTTTACATATAAATCATTTTAACTATATTAAAACATGCATCAACCCAACACACATCAACCTAATCTAGCATGTTTCCAACCAAATTAAAATGCATTTCTCAACATGGGGTCATCATAGCCTATTTTTATCCATTTTTATTCTTTTTACTCAAACCATGTCATCTAATCATCCAAATCACATATACAACTATATTTCTTCATGCCTACATGCAGAATCAACTAAAGATAATACCTAACATGTAGGAACACTTACTAAATATTTTAAAAGAAAGAATCACTTATTTGATACAAGAAAAAATCCCCTTAAAAATAGAAATTCCAATTATGGGAAATCTCAGCTTTGAAAACCTTAAACCAACATCTTATCAAATTTTGAACTTAAAAATAGAAGGGAATAAGGGCATACCTACTTGAGGCTAAAACAAGAAAGAGATAAAATAAACCTCTCAACCTTTTCCCAGAATCTAACACTGCCTTGGTTAAAAATCGAAACAAGAGAGAACTAGAGACATAATCAGAAGAGTGTGCAAAAATAAATTGGTAAGGCTCGAAGTATGGAAGGGAGGGAGGGAATGCAAGACTTATAAAATTTTGGTGGTTGAAAGAAAGGTACATTACAAGGATGATTGGGGCTATTTATACCCAACAAATCGAAGGGAATTACTAAAGGTTCAGAAATCGACTCGACACACTACTATTAACCGTTTGAATTTGATCTAAACAAATGAATTTTGTCCAAATTTTGTTGACCTCTTCTCTAGAGCTCAAAGGTGTCTCTGAAGAATCCAGGTCAATTAAACCAGAATAAGCATTCATGAATGGAGTAATAGAAGGTTAGCATGAAATGAATCTTCCAGCTAGTTAGAAGCATACCTAAGATCGAAGCATTCAATCTCATAATTGTGAAGAGGAGAGAGGAGGAAGAAGACAATGTTGAGGTCATATCTTCGACTTAATTGTCCCAATCGACCTTCAAATCAATTTGAGGCAATACTTTGGGTTAAATGCATCATAAAAATGGTTAGAAATCTCTTAAGGGCAAATTCACATGGGTTAGTAAGGTTCCATTTTAGTGTAAGAGATTTTCCAAAAAAAATCAAGCTTAAAAATGTGGATAGTTTGACAAACCAGTCGATGGGTTTGGGTTAGCCAATTGATTGTTCTACCACCAATCGATTGGTTTCCCATAACCAGTCGATTGGTTTACTTGAGAAACCTAAATTGGATGAATCGACAAATCAATCTATCAATTCATGGAACCGATTGATCGATTTGTCTGTAAAACTCAACAGACTTCATTTTTCAACATGATTTCAAATCAAACTTTATCCTAAACCAAATCATAAAATTAAATCAAAATCAAAAACCCAAAATTTGGCATATTTCACATTCACCATCATACAAAAATATGGAGCATTACACCTACATAATGACAACTAAAATTGATGACGAGGTACTACATCAGTTAGTGAGATCATTACTCATATAAGGCCATAATTGAGTGCTTCATAGACTCACGAGGATTGAAACCAAAATTGAACAATAAGGTTAGCATGGGGTGAAGTAGTAGCAGTTAACATTGGTTGCTAACACCGTAAGACAACAATAAGAAGATCATTGTTCTCAAAAGAAGATGGTGGGACGAAGAACGTCACATGCAGTATAATGTAAGGGTTGTTGTTCACTATTTGAGTAGTGAAGAGCTCTTAAAGAGAGTCTAAGGGGTAAAGGGACACTAGAAAGGCAGAGAATAATTTCCCAACATGTTCTATGCCATTCCATTTCCACACTACGGGAATAAGGGAAAATAGCAATGATACAAATCATAGGTAATAAGGAGACGTTCATCGATAATAAGTATTATTGATGATGTTTCATCAGTATTAAATCATTATTACTAGTTGGTCAGTAATAAGTGTAACACACTAAAATTTACTGCTAAAAAAAATTCATTAACACGAGAAATGCTATTCAAACATGAATGGATGTTACCATCATAATTGATATAAGTCTGGCAACGAACCATCCTTATACTAATTACAAGGCAAAAGAAAATCAAGATAGGAGTCATGATAATTACAGAATGAGGGTACTCCATAACATAAGTAAGATTTTAGAGTTTAGTTTGAAAATGGAAGCGAAATACATAAAGAAAATATTTCAGGTGAAAATGACCAAGAAGGAAAATTGGTTTAAAACAATAATAGGATAGTATAGCTCTCTGACTCCCAATCCTGGCATAAAATCAAATCACTCTAGCCCAATCAGAGCATCGTAAGTAGTATAGTTACCTAGTGGGTCCTCATTTACCTACACAAGCTCATAAGGGGTCTCTGGTCATGGAAATGAGCAGCACCCATAATAAGGATGATCAATACACTACATACTGAATAAGGTAACAATAAAATCAAGAAGGGTCATATAAGTTTATAAGACCACAATAAGAGATGACATGCACATAGGATAATCTTACTGATTTATTTGTTACTCTCCAAACCATACAATAATAGCGTAAAAATAATTATTCAAGATTTTATTTACGTTGGCCTTAGGGATCTAACTATTCTCAACCGATAGAACGATAATCATAGTAAAACCCTAAGACAGACGCTCCTAGCCACTATTTTTCACTGGTGGAATGGTAATCAAAGTATAACTCCAAGGCAGGATGCTCCTGGCCACTATTCTCCGCTGGTGGAATGGTAATCAAAGTACAATTGGTCTTGACCCATATGGTGTTCCACTATAAATAGTTAGTATCTTATCAAGAGTTATGATCATTCAATGGTTTATTTAACTTAATTTCGGGACCCCACTATTCTCGAATGATGGAATGGTAATAAACTACAACCCCATAGCAAGACACTCCAAGCCACTATTCTCCTCTGGTGGAACAGACAGGTACAACTAGCCTCGACTCAAGCAATCTTCCACTTTAAGTGGTTAGTGTATTATTTGTACTTTATTTACTTCAATATCATCACGTATTCAAGTACACATACTCATACAAGATACCATCCCAACACATACCCTAAAACAAATCATATTTCCCTTAGAAACCCTAATCTTACAACCTTAGCATATTTTCTCCTCCAGTACCCCTTTTGTCCCCCATTTTCATAACCAATATTAGGATATTGTTATGAACCACATACTCAAGAGTCATGGTCTAATACCCTCGTCTTACACATAACCTACCCCTACAGTTACTATTAAGGCCTCCTCCAAAACTCGAATTTCTCATACCTAACGTAGTCCCTTCTCTCATGTTTGTTTAGTCCCCAACTTTCATTCTAATGCATATAATGTCTTTGCTTACCATTAAATCAAAAATCGTAGTCTAACTCTCACATCTTACACATGCGATAACAACCTACCCTTAGAATTACTATGCAGGCCTCCTCCTAAACCCTAATTTCCCCATTTGATCATAACTATTTCCTTAGACTTTGTATGGCTACTAAATATAGTATGCATTCCCAAAATGTAATTTTTAACATCATATCCCAAGGTTGTGGTCTAAATTTCCCATCTTGTACATGCGATAATAACCTACCCCTAGGGTTACTACTCGGACCTCCCTAAAACCTTAATTTCACATTTTGGGTCATAGCACATTCCTTAGAGCTCAAATAACTTCCCAAATTTGTATGCCTCCCCAAGATGCCACCATTAACCTCGTATTTAATCCCTAGTGTCAATCTCCCACTTTTCACACATGTGATCATAACTCCACCCCTAGGTTTTATTAAACATACTTATGACATTTCCCCTCCTTTATTTTCCATAATCCCTTCATATTCAATCCAATTATTCCATATAGTACCCTTAACTTATTATGAGTCAGCTAACACCCTAAGGTATTGACATGCCACTTTTTAACTACATTAACCAAAATTCCCCTAGCTCACTAAAACACCTATTTTCCCCTTTCCCTGAATCATAGGACTCCCAACATGAAAGATTGTTCAACTTCCCAAACATAATATCATAGAAAGCATGGCCATGATTATACATAGATACTTTACATTCAACAAAGTCATATCTACACAGCTTTCTTACCTTCCTCTACCATCATGCCAAATTGCATATTATATATAACACAAAAGTCATGTAACATTTCATAATATGCCATCACACATCATATATTATAACACAACAAAGCCCTATCTATGATGATATCCTTAACAAGTGGCCTCAGTCACTAAGCATGAAAGACCTACACTTCCTCCTCTACTATCACCGGAATATCACCTATAAATAAGGTCATGCATAGTTTAGAAATTTTTGCATACTTTGACCTAAAATGAAGACTAAAATAGGGGAAAGGAAATAGAGATAATCGAAGTAGAAAAGACTGGGCAGGGTGGCGCATGAAAACGATCACAAAAATTGTGGCGGCGTTGTTTAGAGGATGGATGAAGGTTGGCGGCTAGGGTTGAGGTGGTGGTGGTGGGACTGATGAGAGTCGGTGGTGGAGTTGGCAATCAGCGGTGGTTCAGGGAGGAGAGTGGTCGAGAGAGAGAAATAAGGAGGGGAAAAAGGAGGGCTTGGTGTGGTGGTGATGCTGGTTGGGGTGCCTGCGTGGAGTGTTCCCGGTATGGTGATGGCAAGGAGGGAGAGAAGAGGGGGGATGGTGGTGGTGGTGTAGCTAGCCGCAACTACAGGCATAGGAGAGGAAAATAAAATGAGGGTGGCATGGTAGGGGGTGCTGGCATGGAGCAGGCAAGGAGGGAAAGTGGTAGGGAGGTCAGAGAGGGAACGAGAAGCAACGAGGGGATCTAGCAGACAAAGTGGGCGGCAGTGCTGGAGGATAAGGTAGAGAAGAAGAAAGGAGGAAAAATATGGGTACGAGGATCGGTTTGGCCAACTCAGCAATGAATGGAAAGGAAGAGAGGAGGTGGTCGGGGGTATATATATATACATAGGTAAGGATTAAGGGAGGGGAAGACGATGAGAGGGGAGGTGTAAGGCTTCGGCATGCATGACTATAGGGGAGGAAGGACAGGGGTGCAAGGCGTAGGTGCAAGGGAAGGGTGCAGGGTGCAGGTGTTGGAGGTTGTAAGGTGGCATGGCAGGGTGATGATAGGAGCATGCATGGCAGTGAATGGACAAGAGGGGTAAGGGAAGGGGGTACGTGTAGGGCTTAAGTAAAATATGTAAAATATGATAAATCTGCATATTAGGAATTTGGTTAGGTTAACATGTCAAATAAATCAAAATTAAATTTTTTTTATAAGATTTTGGGATTTTACAATAAGCTTGTTAACGATAATTTAAGCAACGTTGGTACTAAGGTGTAACATTGATGATATATTCGTCAAAGTTCAGATTATTGCCAGCAATGCAAAATGATAGGGTTTTAAAAAAATTAACTACCCTTAATACCAATGATTTATCGTGGGTATTAAGAAATACCAATGATTTATCATGGGTATTAAGAAATACCAACGATTACAATTTTTAATATGAAAAATAGTTTGAATTCAAAAAACTTTATTACCGGCTATATTTCTTTTTATCGACAATATGTATGCCTTAATACAAACAATAATCAACTTTTAATTTGAGCAATTTTGCATTAAAAATCTTATTACTGATGATTTGTCCTTTGTAGTGCCCTTTTTAAACTATTAAATAAAAGCAAAAATAAGGTTTTTGAAATATTTCCTAAATAACATTTTAAAGACGAATGTTGTTATAAAAATGTAATTTACCAAAAAAAAAACATATTGTTATTAGAATTCATTTTTCATTACTATCATAAAACCTAAAAATCATTTTCATCATCTTTATTTTGATATTGATCTTGATTAGATGGCGGAGAGAAAGAAACTTGAGCCCATGTAGCCATAAAAGCTCTTATTTTTATTAATTATTCATATTACTTATTGTTGGGCTATAATCTTGCTCATTTGTTTTTAGTTTTTCTCTACTTAAGAGTTCCATATTGTTCTTATAGTAGATTAGTGCACATCCAACTCGTGCGAGAAGCAGCACAACTTGATCCCTCCCCTACAAGCCTTCATTCCACATCTTTTCCATGGCTTGGACGACCACTTAAGATATCCTTAAGTATTGGTTATTTATCAATTTTTTAAGGTGTAGGATCATCAGAACTACAAGAAGTCATTTGTGACAAGATCTCCTCTCGTTTTCTTAACATTTTGTTCTGTACATATAAGTAAAGGTAAGACATATTATAATAAATTTTAATGATATATATTATAATTAATAACATATAATTAACTTAAAGAATTCTCCTCAACTTGGGGAGTGAACCATTTGTTATTCTTAAAATACATTTCTCTATAGTTCTCATCAACATATAAAATTTTGCTTGTCTCGAGATTGGCCTATATGTAAGAGAAACTTTAATACATTACATGATAAATAAAAAAGAATCAAAATGTGAAAATATTCTTGTAGTGATGTTGTGATAAGGAATGTGTACCATGATAAGAGGGAATGGTTCGATTTTCCCTTTTGGCAGCTTTGTCAAAGCCTACACCAATAAAATAGTAATTTTTTCATGTTATTTATATGTAATTTAATACAATTTATATTCCAAAATTTAATATTACTTTTACATCATCTAAATTTCATAGATCGATACATCTTTAACACACATCTGACTCAAAAAAAAAAGCCTATAATTATTGTCATCTTATTAATCATTTTTATGATCACATTTTTTATCTTTGTATCAATCAACCATCATTTGATCAAGACCTAATTCAATCCTAGGTCATGAAGAATTTTCCCTCCATGGAGATAAATCAAAATATTTCTACATATATACACAATCATAACTTATAAATTATATAGTTTTCATTTGGTTACTTAATTAAAAAAGATAATAAATAAACTTTACTTTAATTTTAGGGAGGATCTTCCCTTTATCTTTAGGAGGGACATATGACCACATCTTATAATATGGTGGTATCTTTATCCAAATATTATTTCCAACACATCTGGTAAACCATTTACCTTATAAACCTATAGCATTTCAAGTGTTTTCTTGACAATCAAAGGGCACCTCAAACTTTTTTCTACCTCTTCTTACAAACTCCTCCAACATCATCCTATCTCTATTTCTTTTTCTTACCTCATTCCTAGGACATGAAGCATGAATATAAAAATTTTATCATTAAAATAATAAAAGTATAAAAGTAGCAGTGATGAAATAAACGAAATAGGCTAAATTTTATACTTTCTAAATTCTAATAGCCAGAAATAATAGTGATGAAATAAACGTAGTATATGAGAACCCAATAGATCATATCCATCGTCATCGCCACCACGACCTCTAGTGTAACACCCCGGTTATTATGAATAAAAAAAATTGTTTTTTAGATTTAAGCGTGGAAGTAAAAATAATAAAATGATGGGTGTTACCGCCGCATTTGGTACAAGTTCGTTTACCCTTACCATTCTCGTACAAAGTGCTAAGGCTAAAATCATTACTCTACTTAAATTAATAACATAATTACAAGAATTAGAGTAGAGAGAAAATCAAAAAATATGGTGCTAAGAAAAAGCAACATCAACAGTTTACAAAACTCAAAGAGAATGAAATACAATAGGACACAAGGATCCAAATACAACTAGAATTAAAATAACAAAAGAAGCACCAGATAGTCCTACGCTCTTAAATCGAACCACCAACTTTCGACTTAACTCGAACGTTGACCTACAAAGACCACTGCTCATTGAAAAGGCATGGGGCTACAAAAAATGAATCCTTTAGTACAATGGTACTAAGAAGCCCTTTATACTAAACAAGAATATAAAACCAACATAGAACACATGTAAGGCAACAAAATATACATAGTATAAAACACCGATTGTATAAGCGTCAATTAACCATTTATATAATCATACACCACTAATACCTCATATCAACCAAACTCATTCATCTAGAATGAACTAAATCTTATTGATGGAACATCCAAGTGATGCTCTTTATAGTATGATTAGAAACATATACATCTCAAATACTAGATAATAACCACATGTCATATACCTCATCATCAATCCTAACAAATCTCATAGCACTAGTAGGCTCACAAGCACAGATCAATAAAATCCAAAAACTCAAAGGAAGACACAAAGGCTGCTAGCGAACCACAGGTAGGTACAAAGACTGCTACCGAACCATAGGTAGGCACAAAGGACACTACCGAACCACAGGTAAACACTAAGGTTTCTACCAAAACTACACGCAAACACAAAAGTTGCTACCGAACCACAGGAAGGTACAAATGCCACTACCAAAATCATAGGTATGCAAAAACCCTACTATCAAACCATAGGTAGGTACCCCATATTATTGTAAATGGTAGAATGAGAGTGTTTGCCAAATTTTGGACTTTTTTATTTGGTTTAGAACAAAATTTGATTTGAAATAATGTCAAAAAATGAAATTTATTAAGTTTTGCAAGAAAACCGATCAACTAGTTCCATGAACCTTTCGATTAGTTTATCGTTTCAGCAAATTTGGCTTTCTCGACTAAACCAATTGACTTATTGGGAAAAACTGATCGACTGGTAGTAGAAGAATCAACTGGTAAACCCAAACCCATTGGCTGATTTGTCGATTTGGTCATAATTTTTTAGCTTGATTTTTATGAAAAAAATCGCTTACTCTAAAATGGAATCTTACTTACCCATGCAAATTTGTCCCTAAGAGATTCCTAACCATTATCATGATATATTTAACCCAAAATATTACATTGACTTGATATAGAAGTCGATTGGAACAATTGGGGGGGGGGAAGATGGCCTTAGCATTGTCTTCTTCCTCATGTCTCCTCTGCACGATTTTGATCAATTGGAAGATTCCTTCCACGCTGACCTTCCATTACTCCAATTGTAAATACTAATTCTACTATAATTGACCTGCATTCTCCAGAGACACTATTTGAGCTCTAGAGAATAGGTCAGAAAATCCTGGACAAAATCAATCTGCTATGCTCAAATTTAAATGGTCAATTCTAGGGTTTTGAGTCGATTCCCGAACCCTTAGTGTTTTCCTTTGGTTGGTTAGCTATAAATATCCCCAATCATCCCAGCTATACACCTTTCATTCATCAACCGAATTTTCTAAGTCTTGTATTCACCTTCCTTCTCTCCATACTTTGAGCCTTACTAATCTATTTTCGCATACTCTTCTAATCTTGTTTCTAACTCTCTCTTATTTCAATTGTTAAGCAAAGAAGAATTAGATTCTAGAAAAAAGGTGGATTGGTCCATTTTAGCTCTTCCCCTATTTTTTCCTTAAGTGGTATGTTCTTACTTCTTTCTATTTTTAAGTTCAAAAATTTTAAAATGTTTTGGTGTAATATCTGAATTTAATAAGGTTTTAAGGTTTTGGTATGTTCTTACCAAGTGAATGGCTAATGATTGGTTAATAAATGGAATGAATGGCATGATTTACCAAAATGAATAAAAGCTAATTTGTAGACTTGGCTAACGGTCGAAATGACTAATTTGTTATGGAATGGAATATTGATTGAATGATTGGCATATCTCATATATAGATAAGTAAATGGTATAACCTAAGAAATTGGATAATTGGAAATAAACCCTAGAAGTTGCTTGGATGCTCTTTGCTATTACATGTGTAAGTGCTTATGTGAGAATTTTGTAAATCTAAGCATGATATAGTCTACTTTGTTGGAATCGTACATGATAGCATATCTATATGCACTTCTACCTTTATATATAACCTTATCAGGATGCATGTCGTATTTTATGTTCATGTATAATAAATTGGTATACTTGTGTTACATTGAAGGAGTAATTTAAATTACTCAGTACGTATCATAATAATGTATTATTTTGCTCGGTCACCTGCTCATTCCCACGAGTAAAGGACCATGTGCAAGTTTTTGGAGATGGCTAGTAAAAAGCCTATATCTGTTGGGTCGGGACTTGAGAGCAAGGATATCCAGAAGGTTTTGGTGGAATCCGTGGTAGACCAAGGTTTTAAATTGGGTGTCATACCCTAATTTATTTTATTGTAGTCCCGTACTTTATCTATATATATTTGTATTGATTTGGTCAGAGCCTGTTAGGGTCCTCTAATGTAAACACTCTTAAAGTTGTTTAATTAAAATTTTATTTTGGACATTCTATTTTTATAAGTGTTTTGGTGATTTTAGCCTTGTATCTGATATGGGGTAGGCAACGGATGTCTATCTTGTGTCAGGTACAGCAGTAATACCCCATTTTTTTAGATGCTTTATACTTCCACAAATGTTTTAACAAAAATTTTTGGTAGTGAAAAAATAGGGGTGTTACACAAAGATTTCTACCAACCAATTTGATAATCTAATAATTTGTTAATTATTTCCATTTTATTTGCTTGAGGGAGATCACATCAAACCTAGAAACACTAAGGTACTCCAGTCATACTGGTACTCCAGTCATACTAGCACACTAGGCATCATAGTATCCTACTGACTATCAACCCAAGGATACAAAGGTACCCTATTCACACTGATATACAAAGGTAATATAGTACTTTACTGACAAAGATACTTGATCCATAAGTATGCATACCCCTATCAGCCCTTAGAACAAATAGAATAAGATGTAGGACCTGGTTGGGTACTAAGGCACACTAGTAGAAATCCATAATCAGCCATGAGCTAAACCATATCTTTAGAGTAGTGACCCTTAAACATCCGCCATTCTCGATCTTGAGGTCTTTCACTTTACGTATTAGTATTTTATTAAGCTAACCACGAAATCGCATACAACGTAGATAAATCTAATTTCCATATTTTAACCATCCTACTCACTTCCAATTATTTTGAGATGACCATAATCAAGATTATTACCAAAGTCAATCATAAAAATATACTAAGGCCCTACTAGGCTCAATTATTCACTTTTGGACGCATTAAGCCAAAATGACCAAAATGCTCCTAAAGTCAAAATTACTATATTAACATCGTCTTTAATTACTAAATTTATTTTATTTATTAAGTTGTCATAAAAAGGCTAAAGAATAATAATCAAACTAGTTTATCATGTAGATAAATTATCAGATAGGCTAAATGACCAATTTATCCTTATTTAAGGTTTTACATATAAAACCCTAGTATGTGTATCTAATACATCTAAGGTCACATAATCTCATGTTTAGCAACATATAACAAAATTAAGTATACTTGTTAGGGTAAGAATTATATACACATAAATTGATCAAATTGCCCCTAGAGCTCACTTCCATGATTAATATTTCATAAGTAGGTTTAAGCATACTCATCATATCATTTTCCCACATACATATCATACATAATTATAAAATCATTTTAGTCATACTTTTATACTCGCAATATTTTACATTAGACAACATGCACATTTTACCCATTTTTGCAATAACAATAAATAACACATAATTATAACATAACAAATCACTCTTAACATATTTTATACACCAAAAACCCTAATGTGCTATCATGTAACATTTATCATTTTAGTTGACTATAACGGTTATAATATATTAGCATACTTAACACAATTCATACATCAAAACCTTAATATGCTATCATGCAATGTTTATTATTTTAGTAGAATATAACGATTACCTGAATTCCAGCAAAAACTAAAAAATAGCGGTATCCTACTAAATACTACAAGATCCAGCTAATCAACTTTCGTACCTAAAAATTATAACACAACACTAAATTAATATTTTAACACACAAAATAATACTTATAATAATAAAATATTTATTTTTATAAAATTACCAAAATACCCATACTTATTAATAATAGGTACCAAATTTTATAGCAACAAAACAAACACAATTCATGGTGAACATGCAATGCGAGCCATGTGCATATGATGAGGGGAAAGCTCTCGTGGGATGGTGGGGCGAGTAAACAAAAATATATATAGTACATTATTAGTACCTTTTCTATCTTTTATTTTTTACTAATTTGAATAAAAAATTAAATAAAATAATTATTAGTTTGTGTCCTAAATTAAATGGGTATACAAATTATGGAATAGTCAATAATATACATCTATATGCATATATAATACCTAATATAAGTAAAGTATAATTGAGATAGATCAAATGGTTTGATACAACTATTTATACAAACAAAGTACACATTCATTAAAGAAAAGTCAATTGTTAAAAAACCTTACAGTTAAACGTGATTTATTTGAAGTAGTTTAAGGATGACTGACCTTAGAAAAAGTTTTTTAAAAAGCATACTATAATCACTTATGATTGGTATTGAGATGAGGTATGCCCATGAGATTAGAATGAGGTGGTTAATAATAATAATTAGCATCGATACATGTGCCAAGTAACTATTCATACCTATCAATATGTACCCCCATGGAACTTGTGGTTATTGTCACGTGCACCACGAGACTACTCTTGACTATCGATATATATGTCATGAAACTACTCATAATTATCATAACATGCGCCATGAGACTATTTGTAACTGTCGACACATGTGCTACGAGACTTTTTGTGATTATCGAGATATGGATCACCCATTACTTATGGTTAATTTTATCAATTGCAACCACCACATTATTTTTTCCACAGCTAACATTTTCATTAGAGAATTATAGGTTATGGAAGATGACGCTTAAAATTTTCGTGACAAAATATTTTAGCCACGAAATATTCTAGTGACCTATGTGAAGACTTATTGTAGTGTGGTAACTTGCCAAGGTAATTACAACATAGTAAATAGTACACTCTTCCTAGACACGTACTATGACAACACATGGGGGGGGAATATTTTCAGGGATAATTCCATTATGCCTAAATTACTTACTATGAACAGAAATAGTACCAGGATATTCTCCTTCTAGAAGGTAGGCCAGTTGGAATTTATTCAACATCAGCTTGGGTTCTACTTAAAGGGAAGTTGAGCAATCTAGCCCATTACATAATCTTCCTTTCTTTTGGGCTGTGTAACATGATGCCAGGGCCTAGATTGCATGGGTGCATCAATACCTCCTTCGAAAAGAAGCTTGTCCTCAAGGTAGAATTTTGGAAAGCTTTGCTTCATTTGTTGTTTATGCTCCCAAGTAGCTTCTTTCAGGCCTATGTTTTCCCATTGGATAAGTAGTTCAGTAACCCATTTATGGTTGTGCTTACGCCTTCTAGTGTCCAAGTGTCTAAGCGGGTTGTAGGTGAGTAGCTCGCCAGTGTGAGGTGGTATGGGATTGCTGGTGGTTGTAGCTAGATCAGGGCATAACTTATGCATAAATATATAGAAGACGGAGTGGATGCGAACACCTTGGGGTAAGTTGAGGCGATATGCTACTGATAAGATGCGCTCCGAAATCTGATATGGTCCATAATATTTCATAACCAACTAGTTGGAAGTGCGAATTGCAGCGGTAACTTAACGATAAGGTTATAATTTAACAAAGACCCGGTCTCCCACAATGAATTCTTTATCATGTCGATGCCCATCCGCTTGATTTTTCATACGTACCTAAGTTCGAAGGAGATTACGCTTACGCTGCTTAATCAAGGCTTCCCTTTCATTGAGTGTAATGTCCACTGAGTCGATTGGAGTAAATCGTCAGTATAATTAATAAGAGTGGGCGGTGGTCTGCCGTATACTTCTTGGAAGGGTGACATACGAATGGATCTATTGTGATTGGTATTATACCATAGTTTTGCCCATGGTAAGAATTGGACCAATTAGCAAGGATTGTCGGTTGTAACTGAACAAAGATACGTCTCCAGGCACCTATTTACCACCTCGGTCTGCCCATCGATCTGAGGGTGGTAAGCACTGCTGTATTGCAATTTAGTTCCCTACATGCGAAACAAGTTTGCCTAGAAATGGCTATGAAATAGAGGGTCCCGATCGGAAACAATAGTTCTGGCAAAACCATGTAATCTGATTATCTCTTTCACAAAATAGCCAACAAGTTTAGCATTAGTGATATTAGATGGTAAAGTACAAAAGTGGGCACATTTGGACAATCTGACTACAACCACCAAAATTATATCTTTCCCAAAAGATGGTGGCATACCTGTGATGAAATCCATAGATCTTCCCAAACGCGATTTGGCATTGGCAGAGGCTGTAAGGTTCCCTTTGTTGCCAATTTCAGGTTTAGATTGTAAGCAAGAGGAGAATTGGTTGACAAAATCTCGTACATCCCTGGCCATTCCCAGACAGTAGAAACAAGAAGCCAAACGGGTCATAGTGTTGGTGACACTAGAATGTCCGCCTATCACTAAGTTGTAGGGCTCGTCAAGAAGGCGTTGTCGCAAGTCTTTGCTGCTCGTCCTTTGTGAAGCAACAGTCCATTCCTTGTTGACTTGTTGTATACCCCAGCTGTGCTTCGCCTTCCTCTACCATTTTCTTAATCCTTCGAGTCCCGAGGTGCAGCACCCTGTAATTCTTCAATTATCGTTGGGGATGAAAAATTAAATTACAGAGAACTCACCGGTGGCTTCCCTAGACCAGCGAAAGATGTCATCGACGACTTGGTTAGCGGACCTCGATTTAAGCACAAATTCAAGCCCCAGCAACTTCGTCAACCAGCGTTGCTGCTCTGGAGTTTGAATCACCTGATTAGCCAACTGCCGGAGACTTTGATGGTCAGTAATGATCTGGAATCGGCGACCTAGTGGCTATTGGAGCCACATGCAAACAACACTGGTGATTGCGAACGTCTCCTGACTGTCCGTAGAGGCATCTTGCATTCGGGGGCTGAGGCGCTTAATGTGTTAAGCAATGGGTTGGCTCTATTGGGAGAGGATTGCACCGATTGCCACCATGGATGCATCTGTATCCACGCAAACGCGAAGAAGAAAATTGGTTAAGGAAAGGATAGATACCATGGTCATTGGTTTTTTGAGCTGGTCGAATGCTTTTTGGGCCGCTTCATTCTAGCAGAAATGGCCTTTTTTTTATATAGCAAATATGTAATAGGGCTTGCTAATGTGACATAGACCTTAACGAACCTTTGGTAGTATCCCGTGAGGCTCAAAAAGCCTTGTACTGAAATATCTTTGGGTGTCCGCCACGAGAGCATGGTGTCAACTTTAGCTGGATCAACCTGGACGCCCCGGGCTGACACTATATGGCCCAGTTAGTCCACTTTATCCTGCCCAGTAAAAAAATTTAGCAAAAAAAATTAGCAAAAAATTAGTGTTCTTTCAAAACTTTTAAGACACTAGCGAGATGTTGCATGTGGTGGGTGGCTTTTTCAGGCTATAAATGAGGATGTCATCAAATAAAAAATTCTAGGATACGGTTGGAAAACTTGGTTCATAGTAAATTGAAAAGTGAATGGAGCATTTGATAACCCAAAAAACATTACAAGGAACTCAAAACGACCTTCATGAATTCTAAATGGTGTTTTGGGTATGTTTGGTGGGTTGACCCTAATTTAAAAATAGCCACTCCTAAGGTCCAAATTTGAAAAAATGGATGCTCCATGCAACATATCTATAGTTGGGGTGGGGAATCAATCCTTAATGGCCATCATATTTAGGGTGGATAACGGTACAGTCTCGCGTGAATGGATTGGGCTCCCTTTTGTAAATTAATATGATGGTCCATGAACCGTTGGGGAGGTATTTTGTTGGGTCCATTGAAGATGGCTTTGCATTGGGTTACGATGTTCGTAACTGGGGTAGAGATTTTGGTGGCTGGGTCGAGAGGTCGAGCCTCAGTGGATCTGTATGTGGAAATAGATGGCTTGTGGGGAGGTGTGATGTAGGTGTTTTAATTGTTTAATGTAGATTGGGATGGGCTTGCCTTGATAACGAAATTTCATTATAATCTGTTTGTGATCCATTATAACTAGGCCGAGTGTTGGGAGTCATTCGACGCCCAGGATCGCTCTGCCTGGGCTATACATACTTGGGCGTGAAAATCGACAAAGATGCCTGTTTCTTCACTCCAAATGCGATCGATCGACATAACCCCTCTGTGCGAATGCTTTGGCCATTTTCCAATGGTGACCGACAAAATAAGAGATTTATTCTTGGGTAGGTTTAGGTAGGTGACAACTCTCGGGTAGATGTAATTTTGGGTGTTACTAGTGTCGACAGGCATTGCCACTGGATAGTCGTTGATCATGGCGATCAGATGGAAGGTGCGAGGGTGATTGGAATCGGTTAGGACATGAAGAGAAATGTCGGAATCTCGTAAGCCTCCTTTGCATGAGTATTTTGGGTTGAATTTGTATTTCTTCAGTCGATGGTTCAGTTGATTCCTCTTCTTTCAAGAGGAACATATATGGTTGAGTTCCGCATCGATGGCCAAGCCTAAAACGTTCGTCCCAACGATAGCAAATGGCTTATTCTTTCCTAGCTTTCAGCTCAGTCAGGGTGAAGCCCCGAATTGGGTAACCATTAGGCCTTGTTGGTGGGCTTGACTTTTATGGTGGAGAAATGGGTTATGGGGCTAAGAGGGGGTGGTTTGGCCTGCTGGGGAGTTGGTTTAGGCTTCAATTTAACCGGGTGAGTGAAGGGAGCTCGGTAAATAGCCAGTTCCTCTTTGACAAGTTCAGCTATATTTATGTCGTGGGTTATGGTGGCCAGTTTGAAATAGGCTGTCTTACATTTGATTTGAGGCTTCAGCTCTGACACAAAACAATTTAGGATTGATTTCGGAGAGGTATCGAATACTCCGTTACAGATGACTTCAAAAGTGGTTTGATAGTCGGTCACATTTCCTTCTTGTGTGAGTTTAAAGAGAGTGGTTTGGTGGTTTTGGTAGGTGGAGGGCCCAAAGCGAGTCTCAATAGCCTAGATTAATGCGGACCTCGACGAGAGTTGACGGTTCTCGTGCATCCATTGAAACTAGCTCAAAGTAGGGCCTGTCATGCAGAAGCCTAGACGTCATGAAGGATACTGTAGCATGAGAAGCCTCTCTCGGCTTGAAAAATCCGATTCAGCAGCTTGGATTTCTTACAACCCAATTTTTAACTATAAAAAATAAGCTTTTAAATATTTCTGAAAGTAAAAATATAAAATACTCATAAAAAAATTGGAAAGTTACCATTACACCTAATATTGGATAGATATTTTGTTGTTCATTTTATATTAGATACAAAACTAAATATTCCACCAAACAAACATAAAAGTAGAATGCATAAAATAGATAATATAAAAGATAGTATGAGTTAGGGTTACAAAACTTAGACCACGTCAAGTCCAAGCAAACTAAAATTCATCAAAATTCATGTCGACAAAGATAGAAAAAAAAACAAAAAGTTTGGGTTTCTCAAGGACCAAAAAAGGCATCAACCGGAATGTCCACACTCCCTTACCCCAAGCCTAACACATAAATTGGTCAGCTACTGCACACCCCCGACTACCTGCACACATTCCTCTACTTTGGGGATTGAGCATATGGTTGAGTAAACGAACATATCAATATGTTACGTACTGAGTAAGTTAAGTTACCTAATTATTGGAGTCATGATGCACGTAAGGTCACACTAGATATACAAGTCATAATAGCTCACATTCTCAAGATGATACAGTAGCATGCTAACTTACGTGCTTTCTAACATAATATCATCAACATGGCATCATATGCATCCATATAGAAGTACATGTCCTCATGCTTAAAGATAGACATGTAATTATGGAAATATCATGTTTTACAGCAAGTGTAAGAAATTCAAGGCTCATCAAGCTATCACAAAATTAAGGTAAACTCCAAGGTCCATTTCCTTTAATTAACCATTCTTGACACTTTGATCACAATGTTATATAGCCATTTATTCATATTTATATATTTTTCTTTGAGCAATGGGTTAGATCATCCCTCATGGTCTCTCAATACCCATAGAAGTTAAACAATAACTAAAGGATAAAATTTCGACCGAAGCCAAATAAACCACTAATGGACATAAAGTCTGATCAAAGCCAAATAAATCATCTAGGTGACCAGACCCTTCAGTATCGATATCCCATATTACATCATCAATGTCTAGAGTTGGAAAGGCTCCAAGATTAACTACGATCCTGTCCGAAGGTAAATATTATAAACATTAGAAGGTAGACTAACCCCTAGTAGCTAATCAATGATCGAATAATCTAGTCCCATATAATGATCATTGATCTTTTGCTTTAAATGATTAGTATTTTGTTTACCAAACCATATGTCCAACAAGGCCCATATAGCATACCAAGCCAACCATGACCACATACTTATTCCAAGTTATCTATCATTACCCATCAAGGTTACTTATTGGTGATATCATCAATACTTAACTAATTCAATCCATTAATTAAGTTAATTAATTCATGTCAAATAGTGGATTTCAATCATCCAAGAATTATTTCATGACATAATATTGATTCCCAAGCCCTCACAAGGTCAAAAAATAACAAACAAAACATTCTAGCTAAAATTGGACGATCGATTTTATAAACCAATCAATCGATTTGGCACTGGCAAGCACTACCACGGAAACAGCTTTTAATAACGGTTATTTTCGAGTTTTAATAACGGTTTTCAACCGTTATTGAATCGCCCGTTATTATATCTTTAATAACGGTTCATAACCGTCATTAAAAATACACAAAAACCCGCGAATATGTGCGTAAACTTCATATTTAATAATGGTTTTTACTTAAAAACCGTTGTTAAAAATGAGCTTTTAATAACGGTTCTATGGGAAACCGTTGTTAAAAATAAGGTTTTCATAACGGTTCATCAGAAAAAACCGTTGTTGAAAACCATGTTTTAATAACGGTTCGTAAACAAAACCGTTATTAAAAACCGACGCTTTAATAATGGTTCGTAAACAAAACCGTTATTAAAAACCGAGGTTTTAATAACGGTTTCCCATAGAACCGTTATTAAAGCATCGGTTTTTAATAACGGTTTTGTTTACGAACCGTTATTAAAACATGGTTTTAATAACGGTTTCCCATAGAACCGTTATTAAAAGTGCATGTTTTTTTTTTTTGCATTTTTCTGTTTTGCTCCTACCCACATACACAGTTGTATGTTCAAACAATTACCAAATCTGCAATGTAAAACAACATCAATTCATACCAACAGGGTATCACACCATAATTTCAATCAATCTATAATTAGTATGCATGTCTCAATACACCAACTATACTTAGGAATAAAAATTAGTGGGCATACCACAACTTGGTAGCTCTACACCCCAAAGTAAAGAGTTCACAAATCTAGGCTGGAAGACCGAAAGATGTAGACAAAATACAAACCTGAAAATGCATGTAGAATATATAGATCGCTAGCTACCTAATATCGAATGAATGAGTGCACGTGCTTGGCCCATTGGTCTCTAACTTCATCAATTTCATCAATATTATATTGCTGGCCTCGTGCATAGTCATCGGTGAAAAACTACAACACACATGTTTCAATTAATATACAGTTAGACATTAGGTCAAAAATATATATGTCATGATTCATTAATAGAAAAATATGGAAAAGCAAACATACATGGCTTGGATCTATGTTGACCGATCTATTTTGGACTATAAGATCCATTGTTCTACATACATAGTATCCACAATCATCGCCATTTTGCTGTTGTGGACACTGTCAAATGAATTCAATTAGCTCTCTAACTATTATATATTAATTTGAATTAAAACAAAATACAAAATAGTTGTCTTCCTACTTACCATGATAGGCTCATATTGAAGATTCTTTGGGTCTGGGACACCATTCTCACCTCTCCTTTGATATGCCGTCCGTAGTGCCCTAATAAATAGAGTTGGATACATAATATTGTAAGTATATATACCTCAAATAATGAAAATAGAATATATATATATATATATATATATATATATATATATATATATATATGTATAAATAAGCTAATGAAGTAAGAAGTGAAAAATATACTAACATGTCTATAAATTCCTTCCCACCACGACGAGCGACCTCAAAAGGCACGTCATAGGTTCGAAGGGAATCAAACACATAAACTTTATTAAGATCAGGTCGGACGGCGTACAAAACCCAATGTTCAGTTGCGAGGTGAGGAATGAGATAGAGCTTGTTGTGTCCCTCAATCAAAATGCGATCCGCTAAATAGTTTATGTGCCTACCCTCTGTTATTGTACTACTGTCAGCTATGTAGTATGGGCACACAAAAACAATAGAGGAAAGCATTCCCTCCAACGCAGCGCGACTAGCTACCAACCTATATATGGACGACAATAATAATGGATATTTGTTAATAACTAATAACTCATATAAGCTTAAGAGGTCGTAAAAATTCTATGTCTCCAAGAGTACTAAAATCTGAAATATGAAATAATGCTTACGTGACATAAATGGCGACACTTGTGGTTGACATCCATTCCTGATTATAAATGTCGCTTATGTCAACTGTCGATACCATGTAAGTAGCATCGTCCCTTCCAACATACTCAGGACGACAATCAATGGAAATATAATTATTCCCGAGGTAGTTTTGGGCATAGAAATACAATAAAGCTAATGCTGGTGGAGGTTGGCGTATTTCCGAAGAACGAATCTTTTGTGGGGCAACTGATTTTTCAGATTTAGCTCTCTTTTTTTTGGTAGCGCCCTCTTTTGTGTTGCTCGTTCTACTAGTACCTCTCTTAGTTTTACTAGCAGGAGCAGTCTTCTTCTTTGATTCCTTAAATAATAATAATAAACAAAATATGTATTGAGCATATATATATGAAAAAGGTATAAACAATGTAACTACTAAACTAGGTCTAATGAAGATATTGAATGTCAATATATACCTCTTCAGTAGTGAGACGTATCTGATCCACAGGCCAAGGCACGAAGCTTCCATGAGCTTCTAGCACTGTGGCTGCCTCATCGCCCTCTTTATAACAAGGCAAGGGCGCACTACCAATGATTGGAGTGTCAATACTCACCGGCCTTGTAAGTAGGGCTAAGTTATACCCGTGGACAGTTTGCGTTTGGGTACTGTGACTGATGCGGACCCTTCCTTTCGTCAAAAGAGTTGAAAGATCATTCGCTAACAAGTCACATTTATGCAAACCCTAAACGAAAATATTACACATTATTAACTATTTATGACACCGAATACATTTAATAACAATTCAAAGTTATGTAATGCTTACCTCGGAAAGAGAAGAAAGACGTGTATCAGCTTCACAACTGTCTCTGACACTATTTACATTAGGTATGTGAAGCTGATCATGGTCGACTAAATCGGATGGCTTATACCCTTGAGATTTAATAAATGACAACTCTTGCTCCATTGTTGCCATCCGTTCAAATGCCACGTTCAATTTCTGTGTAAGGATGGCGACTTGCTCATCAGTGTTACGAGAACCACGAGATCGACCACGTACGCTCGTTTTCGTAACACCTAATCCAAGACCCCTGTGTCTTCCAGGGTGTTCTACAATTCCTATAGCCTGTGATACAATGTTATATTGGTCTACCCCCTCCTCACCATCTGACGCTTGAAGTTTGTCCTGTAATGTATATAATATATGTAAAATTAGCTTGCATGAATAAGCATAATATAATAGTTTTCTAAAAGAAAAGTAAGCAGGGTTCTAAATATCTAGAAACTTACAATTTTTTTCGCTGCAACATCTACATATTTATTAATATATCCATCTTTTGTTGCTCTAGCCTTCTTCCATAATGTACCAATATTAATGGACGAGGTACATGGGTCTAAGTCTTGGGCTATGAGCTATAAATCAAAAAATATTCTTATAATGTACCAATATTATAAAATTCGTCAGTACGCTGTAAATAGATAAATCACAAAATACATACCAACTCCTCTTCAAGGCCTGCATAACCTTTGCGAGCCATATTATGCCGGTATTTATTCTGCTTCGCAATCTCTTTATTTTTGGCACTTTTTTCCTATGTCACCAGCCAAAACATAGTGACATAGTTATTTCAATATTATGCACAATACTAGGATCGATAATAAAAATTTAATTGTTATCTAACAAATACCTTAAAATCACCCGTAAGACGATATGCAATAAATTGGTTCCAACTTTCTTGATCGATGAAACCGTATCGTTTGGGTGGATTCTGCCGTAGAGAACCATCACTCTTTCTGTACATTTTCCTACGAGCTAAAAATGACCTAAATGTTCTTAGACGCTCCCCACAATGTCTAAGAAGCCATTTCTTCCTACTCTCTGGCACATTAAATACTCTCTGCATTGTAAGACATACAAATGTATACCGATATTAATGTATTAAAATTAATAAAATTTTACATACATAAATGATTACATAAAATTGTATATTTACCGTGATTTCCTGCCAAATATGCTCCTTATGACCCGTTGGAACCTGCTTCCAATTATTATAGGAGATAGGAACACGGTTACGTGTCACAAGTGAAATGTAAGTCAAAAACATGTCTGCATAAGGGCCAATGGGAAGATTGTAAGTATTCCATCCCAACTTGACTATTTCTCCTTTATTCCTCATATCTGTGATGATTCTCATAATTGTCGGCCCTCTTTTCCCTTCTTCATCACTGCTGTCCCTATCAATATTCTTATTGACCATATCTCTAAAAGAAATCAATAAATAAATTATGTTAGAATGTTATGTATTGAGCATAATTGAGTTGAAAAAAACCAACATAGATATTATATGTTACAATATTATTACCCTCATTGCCTTCTTTTCCTTCTTTTTCTCCCCCTTGTTTTTGGATTAGATTTAGGATCTGATACATATATTACTTCACGATGATCATCCCTGACATATATTTCCTCCTCATTAATTGTATTGTTATCATCGTTCAATAATTGAGTTGCTTGCACAGCTGAGACACACTCGTTATTCCAATTGGCATCATTTTCATCATCGCATTCATTGGCATTTCTTTTTTTTCGTAGATAGTACTACAGACCATCCATTATCAGTAGGGTCAGTGACATAGAATACTTGTGTCGCTTGTGATGCTAAGATGAATGGGTCTTGTTTATGCCCTGCCCTATTAAGATCTACTAATGTGAATCCATCTTCATATCTAACCCCACTGCTGTTATCAACCCATCTGCAGCCGAATATAGGGATTTTAAATACAGTGTAATCTAACTCCCATATATGTTCAATCACACCATAATAATTCATATCTGCATAAGTTGGATTCTTGTCTTTCGTACTAGCAACATGCATTGCCTCAGCCACTAAAGTCACCCCACTGTTCTGCATTGTACTCTTCCCATCTTGTTCTTTTGTATAAAAAGTGCAACCGTTGATCACATAACTGGTATATTGAAAAACTTCATAACGAGGTTTCTGAGACAACCAGTGCAGGGTTTCGGAAATTAAAGTTGGGGAATGACCGATGAGTGGAATGATGCGATCTCTTATCCAATCAATAAAGGAAAGATTATGTTTATCGATAATCCATTTCTCAGTCTTGGATGGATTTTCAATCCGTAAAGAAGTCATATGCTCTTCAACGTACGGCTGAACATCATCACTATTGTGTAATACATATAGATGTGCTGCACGGAACATGTTAGGGTCTACACGCCCAAGCTGTCCGCCTCTAATACCCTGTCGTTCAAATTTGCCCGCATGTCGAGACTTAGGAATACCAAGAGCTTCAGCATTTGACAAGTACTTCGTGCAAAACTCAATTGCCTCTTCCACCAGGTAACTCTCAACAATACATCCTTCTGGCCGATATTGATTCTTCACATAACCTTTTATCAACTTCATAAACCGTTCAAAGGGGTACATCCAATGCCCATGAACAGGTCCTAGCATCTTTATCTCATAAACTAAATGAACAGTTAGATGTACCATAATGTCAAAGAATGACGGTGGAAAATACATTTCAAGTTGGCACAAAATAATCACAATCCCTTTTTGCAAGGCGTCCAAACTATCAGGATGTATAACTTTAGAGCAGACGGCTTTAAAAAACCAACAAAGCCTCGTGATAGTAATTCGAACACGTTTTGGCAAAATTCCACGTATAGCTATCGGCAACAAGTGCTGCATCAAGATATGACAATCATGAGACTTCATGTTAATTAATTTCAACTCTTTCATCGACACGAGCCTTCTGACATTTGAAGAATACCCTTCCGGAACCTTGAAACCGTGCAAGAATTCACAAAATGAAATTTTCTCTTTTCTGGAAAGAGTATGACACGCCGGCGGTAAATATGTTCTTCTTCCGTTGTCTCGCGGTTTCAGTTCTTGTCTAATACCCATTTCTTCCATATCCATTCGAGCATTTATCCCATCTTTAGTCTTGCGTGGAACATTAAGTAATGTGCCAACAAGACTATCACATATATTTTTCTCAATATGCATCACATCAAGGGTATGTCTCACGTAGAAAGATTCCCAATAAGGAAGGTTGAAGAATATTGACATCTTCTTCCACCCAACTGATGGAGGCTTATCTTTATTCTTCTTCCCAAACTTGACACTCAAATGTTTCATCTTCAGCCACACTTGTCGACCCGTCAACCGGATTGGTGCATGCCCTTCTTCTCGGCATCCATTGAACGCTTTTCTTTGCCTACGATAATGATGATTCTTCGGTAAAAACCTACGATGCCCAAGGAACACAGTCTTTCGGCCATGTCTTAGCTGAACAAATGAAGTATTCTCCTCACATATCGGACATGCATAATGGCCTTTCACACTATAACCTGACAAGTTGCCATATGCCGGAAAATCATTTATAGTACAGAATAACAATGCTCTCAAAGTGAAATTTTCTTGACCATATGCATCAAATACTTCAACGCCCATGTCCCATAAGAACTTCAAATCATCAATCAAAGGTGCCAAATAAACATCAATATCATTCCCAGGTTGGTTTGGCCCGGAAATGAGTAAAGACAACATCATATACTTGCGTTTCATATAGAGCCACGGAGGTAAATTGTATATAACCAAAATCACTGGCCATAAACTGTAGCTGCCTTGATTGTGCGGATTCATTCCATCTGCAGAAAGTGCAAGGCGCACATTTCTTGCTTCTTTACCAAATTCAGGAAACAACCCATCAATCGTCATCCATTGTGGAGAGTCGGATGGATGTCTAAGAAGCCCGTCATCTATCTTGTCATCAGCATGCCATCTTAGGTTCTTGGCATCTTCAATATCATTAAACATCCGCCTTAATCTTGGTATTATAGGAAAATACCATAACACCTTAGCGGGCACCTTATTCTTCTTGTATCGTGGTGCTTTGCATTCAGGATTAGGACAACTATCCAAAGATGCATTGTCATTGCGATATAAAATACAATCATTAGGGCATGCATGTATCTTCTCATAACTCATGCCCATAGAGGATAGAATCTTATTCGCTTCATACGTACGATCGGGTAGAACGTTATCATCAGGAAGCATATCCTTCACAAGTGACAATAATTCTGTAAAACTCTTATCACTCCATCTGTTACATGCCTTTAAGTTGTACAACCTTAAAGTAGCGGATAATCACATAAACGTCTTACAATCACCGTACAAAGGTTTCTCCGAGTCATTCAATAACTTCTCAAACATTTTTGGACAATCCCGAACACTTTCCTCAACCTTTTGAGTCATCTCCTCTAACGAATGTCCCTCATAGTTATCAAATGATGATCCACTACTATCCCTCCCAGCATCGTCATTTTCATATTTAGACTCTGTTTCCCCATGTCATATCCAACAAGTGTAGCTTGTATCAATTCCATACACAAATAAATGATCTCTCAAATCATTAGCGTTGACACGCTGAATATAAGCACACTTCAAACAAGGACAGACTATTCTACTATTGTCCCGAGCATGTTCAACTGCAAACTTGATGAAAAACTCCACTCCTTCGTTATATTCTCTAGACAGACGATTTGCACACAACCATTTCCGATCCATATTATTTGAATCTAGATATATCCCACATGAAAGTAATTATATATTAAAAATCAATTGAATTATAAGTATAATAATTTTCAAATCACTCTTGCTTAGAAAGAATTAATCTCTCTCTCTCTCTCTCTCTCTCTCTCTATATATATACGAATCATGCTAACAAGTTTCCAAAATTATATTAATGCTGATCAATGAAACTCCTCATACTTACAAAGAGTTCATTATATATATATATATGCATACATACAAACGTAGCAAAATATTATACAATTAATAGTTAAATTTACAAAAGATATGCATACTACAGGATTTAAGCAATAGCAGCACTATATACATCAAAATGTTGCTACAACTCAAATACCTAAAAAACGAAAAATTCATATCTAAAACTAAATCCCCCGATAGCCTCATCGAGCCCAACTAAAAACTATAACTCTAAAAGTCCACTCATCACGATATATCATTTGATCCCTGACATCATCAAATGAGAGTCTACTCACGGATACTCTAGGGTAACTAAGGTGGATACTCCGAGGCAAGCTATGACGATACCTCCACTCGTCATCGATGACCATCAGTTCTCTCGATATCCTATCATACTCTCTAGCAAACAGCTCACCCTCAATAAATCTCGGGTGTGGTGCATCACTGTGGTAGACAAACCACTGCAAAAAAGTAGACGTAGCCGATGCCCATGGCTCTATCTGAGGCAGGGTCAACAGATGGTGATAAGATCTAAAATGGAAGGGGTGATAGGATGAGCCACTCGCGTACAAATGACATAGCTCATTATATAACCATATCACATGAGTCCGTACATCTCTATGTGGCGCCATATGAAAATACAGTTGAGGGTATGTCATCTGATCACTACCTACAAATGAGAACCACTAAATCTTATCATCAAGGTTGTTCTCGAAATTAAAAGGATCTAAATTACAGAATATATAAAGTGATCTTCAACTAGCTAGACAAATCATAAATATATTCTACCAGATCATAACCAACTATGTAAACCTAACAACATCAAACTATTTAAAATAAGGACATAATCTTTAGTTATATATTTAACAAACTGGCTAAACATCAAACTATCATCAAATCATTCAAGCTACGCATAGTAAAATCAAGTAGATATTAATAAGATAATATATATATATATAGTACAATCTAATAAATCTTATATGATGATGATGATGATGATGATGATGATTATTATTATTATTATTATTATTATTATTATTATTATTATTATTATTATTATTATTATTATTATTATTATTATACACAATTATTCATCTCTATTTAATTTTTATCGATCACAACACCGATGCCCAACCAACCTCCTCAACTTTTCCCCAGGCACAATACCCTTATCCTTAGAATTTTTCCTTATAGCCCTAGTTTATATTTAATATAATAAACGATAAACCCTAACCCTCCCCCTCCCACTAACCCTAACAATAATTAACCCTAATAAATTATAATAAAAAATAACACTAAACCTCATAAGATAATGATCCTAAACCTATAGCTAACCCTAACCCTAACCACAATTATTTAAGATTATATATACACATCTTATATATGAATATATTATAAATATATATATATATAATAGAACACATATAAACACACATTTTACGGAAAAACAAACATACACGTCTTACAAAATATATATTAAAAAAAGCATATAAATACACATGATCATCTGCATATATAATAATGTGAGTGCTAAAAAAATATATACACCTTAATTTTATACTTAGAACGTACATATCTTATGATAATAATATATATTTTAGGCTTGTAGATTCTCTTAAAATAATAATACATATTTTTATAAAATAGATTATAAACACATTTATATATATATATATATACATATATATTAAGGTCTCGGCCGGCCACAATCAAAAAGGCCACAGCAAATTTTTTCACCAACACATTGAACGACAGATTTTCGAACAACACATCAAACACAACATCTTCGGTGCAAGATGCATGCATTTATATATATATATACATATCAGTAGATACAAATTAAGCAATATTGAAGGAAGAACAACACATACATAAAGGGAGCGACGGCGTACAATTAAGTTGAGAACGGCAACGACGAAGGTACAAATGCTGGCTACGTTCGCAAGAATGGCAGAGGGGTGGTGGAGAGATGGCAGTGCGACGGTTTCCCTTAATTCAGAGGAGCCGGAGCGGTGGTGCAAGGGTTCGCAATAGAAAGAGAGTACGAGAGGGAAGCGGCAGAGTGTGAAATTTTTGGCACGAAACAAAAGAGAACAAAATAAAAGGAGATATTAATAACGGTTCCTGTAAGAACCGTTATTAAAACATGATTTAATAACGGTTCTTACAAGAACCGTTATTAAAACATTGGAAATTTTAACAACGGTTCTTGTTTGAACCTTTATTAAATCAATTTTTAATAACGGTTTTACGTCAACCGTTATTAAAATTCCCGTGCAAAATTTTACCTTGCACTTTTAATAACGGTTATTACGTAAAACCGTTATTAAAAATTCCCGCGCATTAATTTTCATGGATTTGACGACGGTTTTAGAACCACCGTTATTAATGTGCCGTTATTAATTCCTGTTTCCGTAGTAGTGAAGTCCTAAAATCCCTACCAAAACCAATCGATTGGTTTAACCAAACCAATCAATGGGTTCAGGCTAAAACTAAACCAAATAATGTCAGAGGGAAACCAATTGATGGGATTTCCTAACTATTCAATTGTTCTAGTGACCAACCTCTTGGTTAGACTAAACCAATCAATTAGTTTGTGCAAAATAGTCTGTGCATGTATTTACATACTCAAATATAGGCCTCAAAAACCAACCATAACACATCCATATCATTGGATACTCACAAAATAAGGATTAATCATGCTCAACCACTCAATCATGATGCATTTCCAATTAATCATCAAGATACATGCATAAAACTCATATTTTCCCAAAATAATAAAACTCAAAGTATGGTTCATCACAAGCACTACTAATATCATACAAGCATTTGGGAATAAACATTCCAAATGCACACAAACCCACATGCCCATGCACTCTACACCAAAAGACAAGAATGATTTACTTAGTAAAGCTTAGCAAAAATCACACTAAGTAGGAAAAACCCTTAGGTGAAAATGTCCAAATCCAAAATACCTTAAAAGGAGAAGAGTAAAACTCAGAAAAAATCCTTAAAAATTTTTTAAATTGAAACCCAACAAGAGTTTAGGAACAAATATCATAAAATACAACATCGCTAAAGAGAACACCAAAGGAAGAATTCAAATCCTCAACCTTTTCCTAAATCTAACCATATATTGCTTAAGAGTAAAACGAAAAAGAGTTAGAGAAAGGATTATAAAAGGTAAAGAAGATAAAAATAAGAACATGAGTGAAGGCACAAGAGAGGGGAAAATAGAGGTACCTTGGTGGTTGAGAAAAAAAGTGAGGAAAATAGAAGTTAGAGTTGTTAATATACCCATGATCTGATGGAAAATAAAAGGGGGATATAGAACATTGAAACCCCAATTCTCCCACTCAAATTTGGGTAGTTTTAGACAAATTTCTGAAGGAAAAAGTATGACTTTCTCCATGACTAATATGGTGATATATGAAATGTTTCAGGGCAATATGCCTTATAAAATCCAAAACACCATAAAGGAAAATGGATAAAATGATAGGGAAGCACATTTAGAAAATCTTTTGAGGTTGTAGGGGAAGAATCCTCTGCTTTATTTATTCTCATAAGAGAGATAAAATTGAAGGAGAAGAAGATAATGGTGGTGAGGTCATCAACTACTTTTAATCAATTTAGGTCCCCAAAATCCATTCAAGTTAGGGGAAAAGCTTTGATTAACAATCATAATTTTTCAAAGATGATTTATTAATAATTCAGAGGTTTATTACCAAGATTCAAGATTGTTGGATAATTTTTTGTCATTTGAAATTGAATTCAAAAATATCCCAAGTCTAGGAAGTTGGCCAATCGATCTAGTATACCCATCAATTTGTTTCACCGTTCGATCAGTTTCCTAGAGCTAGTCAACTGGTTACCTTAAGCCAAAAACCAAATTAAAGATGACAGACTAGTTAATCAGTTTATAAAATCAGTCGTCTAGTGTGTCAAAAATCCAATTTCTTGCCTTGTTTCCAAACTTTTTCTAAATCCTTTACAAATTAAATACAAAATACATTTCCAAATCATGATTAAACACCATCAAAACATTGTAATGCATATCAATTTTCACACATTATAAGCCTAATTTATGGGCTATTACAGGATAGATCAAAGAAGTTGATGTATGGTTGTATAGCCTTGTCGTTATTATTTTTAGTTTGTGTTTCTAGTGTAAAGATAATTATTGGTGTGTTGTTTGTTGTGGTTGTGGTGTCAAAAGGGATAGGTTGTGAGGTTCATGTAAAGGCAGGAGGAATGTTTGAGGTATTGAGTAAAAGCTATGAAACTTTGGTTAAGATTTTATTATGTGTCTAATAATGTGTGTTTAGTGTTTGGTTTATTTCATTGATGGCTTCGTGGTGTGCTCCTTAGGTATCCCGCAAATATTGTAGAGGTTGAGGAGGGTTCTCAACAAAGGCACCAAATGGTACATGGGTGGTCGTTCACTATTTAAATAGTCAAGAGCTCTCAAAGAGAGGCTAAGCGGGGGAGTGCTTCCAAAAAGATAGAGAGGAGAAACAATGTCCCAAAATTCTCTATGACCTTCCATTTCCAAAAGTGAACACATATATAACCACTACTTGGTATCTTGCAGTGGTAATTACATTATAGTAAATAGTACACTCTCATTGGACATGTACTATGACAACCCATGGGGGAGGGAAAAAATTTGAGATAAGATTATAATATTTTTTGAGAGAGGAGATTATAATGAGACTGATAAAATATGTCCAAGGAAAACTGATGTCTAACAATGAGTCCTAAATCTTCATTTTCTATGCTGGAGACTTCACCTATTGGAGACATCATTATTTCATCTTTTGAACTTCGCAGTGGAATCATATATAAGGGAATCCACCGAAAGGTAATTTGTGTGAAGGAATCAAATAGTAGTTTGTCTTTTGTCAAAATATGCTTTTTCCTTTTTCCTTTTACTTTTGGTTGCTATAGTAACCATTGCTATAGTTACTACTTCATGATTTTTTTTTACTACTTCAATGATTGCTATAGTGTCCATTACTACAATTAATCCGTTTTGCTTTATTGAGTGGTGTGTTATATGGGAATACCTTTTTTTTGATATTTTGTTGTTTTTGCATAACCTTTTTGTGATCAGGGGAGAATCCCATAACAGTCATTTTCATTATCATCACCATAGTCGATGAGAGGCACAAATGATGAAGAGGATGATGAGGATTTTTTTAGAAAGAATTTGCATAAGAATGAAAATATATTCCTCCTAAGTTTTTGCAGTAGCAAGTCTTGTAGCTGCATGAAATTTGTGTACAAGATATTTGGTTTAAGAGGAATCAAGAGGCACCTAGGAGATTAGTTTGACCAATTTCTATGTTTTGGCCCAGATTTGGATGGATTGTTTTGAGATTTTATCAACCATCTAAGAGAAAACCCAAGGATAGACAAACCTAGAACAAAAATGGAATACATGTGGTAATTGTTTTTCTTTGGGACTGAGATAGAAAAGGGTTTTGAAAGAATCAAGGACTTCAAATACATGTGGAGGTGTAGTTTCAGGTAAGCAACAAAAATTTTTCCACCATTTAATAAACCAGATTGGAAGATTAGCTGATGTAAAGTTTTGGAAAAAGAATAGCCAAGAATGAATTTTTCTACTATTTTGTGAGAAGAAGGTATTATATCATGCTTGTTGGTAGTCTTAATAATAAAAGGTGAGGGAGAAGATTTGTGAGATTTAGTATGATTCTGGAAGCCATTTTGGGATTTCAAGGGATCTACCCCAATTAGAGGGTAGAGGAACCTTTTGAATTTTGTAGGTGGAATATGCCAATTCATTCGGAGAGTCATGGTGGGAAAAAATGTTTGAAAGAGGCAGAGCTAGTGTATTCTAGGATTGCCATATAATATGACTGTATTTTGTGTAAATCCCATGGTTTAAAATACCATTCACATAAAAGTTTTTGAAAGGAAAGAAATGGGTCAAGATAGCAGAAACCATCATTATAATTTTTAATTATTTGAAAATATTTTTTTTAAATAATTAGAAGTTTTTTGAAAACTTTCCTTCTTTTGAATAATTTATTTTGAATATGGATTTGGTAAAATTACCAAATTTATAAAAGAGGATTTTGAAATTAATTTTGGAGTAGGGGTTTTTTTGGAAGAAGAACCATCCTCAATTTGCAAAATAGAGGAAGAAATTATACATGCAAAAGGAGACGAGATGCTTCTCAATATTTGTTATATTGGTGAGAATGCCTCAGGTGATTTCTTAAGGGTTTCTACCTAATTTTGTACATCTTGTTGTGCGGCGGGAGGGGGAATTTGTGAGGAAGAGTGTAATACCCCAAACCTTTTTTTAGAACTAAAGGATAAAATAATGAGTTGTTAAATAAAACTAAAATATATGTACCCTTTATAATAAAAATAATTATTATTATTATGACAATAAAAATGACACAAAAAAGTATTATTTGGAAGTTGTTTTAATTAACTAACCTAAAATAAATTATAGATAAATTATGGTAATTTTTAAATTAATGAAAATTATTTTAATTATTATTATTATTATTTATTACCTATAAATCCCAAAAAAAAACTCTACCATTCCTCTTTTCTTTTTTTTTCCTTTCCTATTTCAACCATACAAGGTGTCAACTAGCACACCCCCGGCATGGTCCTCCCCTTGCACGCCCTCTCCCCCTACCCTACACCCTGCCACCTACAATTCCCCCCTGCACAAGCCTGTACCGTCCTACCACCGCCGACTGACAGCCACATGCCCCTTCCCTCCTTGTCCTCTTCCTTCATTTGTCTTCACCCTACCTCCCTGTGCCTATAAAATCCCTCCCACACCCACATTTCTTATTTCTTTTCTACCCAACCTACCCTACATCTCTTTCTCCCTTTGAAATTTCAAATGTCATCTATGCCAAGACTAGGCTGCGTTGCCGCCGCAGCTCCCTCCTATTCTCTTCCTTGTACCTCCCTGTACACACCGAGACTCTCCCTTTCCCTTCCTTTCCCTTCATTTTCTATCCCCAACCTTGCTAAGTGGGTAGCTCGAGTTTCCCTTTTGCACCACCAGCGTCACCCCACCTCACCACCATGGCTGACCATACCTTCCTCCCAGCCTCCTTTCCTATACAATAGGATCTCCCCTACCACAATACCTCCTCCACCACCCCTTCCTCTCCTCCCTTTTCTTCCCCTCTTCATCCTTTCCTCTCAGCTGCCGCCGCGAGACCACCACCTCCACCACTAGCCATATATGCCAACATCTCCACCACCCTAAGAAACCCTACCCCAATACTTCTTCCAACCCCAAAATCTCCCTCCTTGCATCACTATAGCCATTGCCACTGTCGTGCCGCCACTCACCATCCCTGGTTTATTTTGTTCACATCTTCCCCCTCCTTATTTATTTTGAACATTTTATTTTAATATCTATTATTATTATTATTATTATTATTATTATTATTATTATTATTATGGTTAAGAAAATAGGGGAAAAAAGGAAAATGGTAGAAAAGAAATAAAATAGTTAAGTGAGTATTCTCATTTTAGGTACCGAACTGGTAACTCCCCTTGAAGAGGCGTAGGATCTCTTTGCTTTAAGATCGGAGCCAACTAGGTAAGGATACGGTTATGTTAGGGTTATGCTTATGTGTCTTAGTTGTGGAATAAATTTACTTGTATGGAAAGTGTATATATGTATATGTGACCCAAGTGTGTGTTGTGCAGCTTGGCTTGCAAGGATCTAAGGTAATGATATGTGTGACTCTTATTGTTGTTTTGTATGTGGTTGCTAAGTCTTATCACGGGTTGATGTAAGTCATGTGTATTATGGAAAAATAATATATTTATGCCAAGGTGTCTTAGGTGGGGCTTGGGTGGCCAAGGCAAATGGAATATAATAATGAGGGATAGAGTAAGTAGAATATGAAGTGGGGAGTGTGAAATGCCCCGAAAATTCCTAATTTTAAATAATATATTTAAATTAAGTTTTATTATAATAATTAATTAAGTATATTATTTTAGTTAAAATAAAAGAAAAATAATTAGGGCAAATCAAGAATAAATTTATAAGTATTTTTAATTAGGAGGAATTTGGGTATTTTAACTAATTAAAGATTTTAATTTGGGAATTTGTTTAAATAAATTATTTTATTAAAATAAGAAGGAGAAAATAGTTTGAAATTAATAATAATTTTATAAATAATTTAATTGAAGAAAATCAGGGCGTTTTACTAATTAAAATGGAAATTATGGAAAATCTTTTAAAAATCCTAATTTAGCTTAAAAAGGGATTTAAAGATTATTTTATTTTAATATTATTATTTTTAAATATCCTAAATATTCAGATTAATTTAATTGGCCCTAACCTGATTATTTTTTTTTCTCTTTTCCTTTTTCCCCTTTTTCCTTTTTCTTTATTCTTTATTCTTTTTCTTTCCTTCCTCCCCTCCCCCGATTTGGGCCTAATGCGGCCCAATCACCTTCTTTCTTTTTCTTTCCCTCCCGCGGCCCACTTCTGTGTTTCTTTTGTTTTTCCTTCGGCAGCCAGAGCGCTGCGTTTCGTCCCATTTCGCCCTGAAAATGCGTCGTTTCATTTAATCCCTATCTCCCTCGCGCCGACCGCCCGATTCTCCCCCTTTTCTTTTATTTCCCCGGCCAACTGGTCCATCTCCTCTTCTTCTTCCTTCTTCCTCCTTTCTCCTCCGTCGACGCGGCTGCAGCTCCCGACCCACCAATGGCGTCTCCGGCTACAGAGACTTTGACCGGTCGTTTCTCATCTCTTTGTATTCCCCTTGACTCGAGGAATAAATTGGCGTAACTCTCGTCCGTTATCTCTCGCCCGTTTCTTCTCCTCAGCCTCGCGAAACTTCGATGCAACCCAAATGGTGGCCGACCAATTTGCCACCGGCCACCCAAATTCTCGTACCTAATACCTCCCTACCGACCTCCAAAACCCTATTATCCCATCTACCATCTATAAATAGTCTAATTGTAGGAGTTTTGGAATTTTTTTCTCACCCGAAACCCTAAGTGAAGGCTGCCATCACCGTGACTTCAGACGCAGCTTTCGCCGCCGATATCCAACCTCTGCGCTACCGCAGCATTCCAATTTCTTCCCTGAAATTTTCTCTAATTAACTAAACCATTTTTAACCTTCGATTCTTCTTACACGGGCCTCCATAGTCGTGCCAAGTTTGCTGCTCATCTCGCCTTAATTTTCACCCCGAAACCCTTAAGCTGTCGTCCGTCGCCGTTTCCGCCACTTCTACTGTCCTCTGAACCACCCAAAAACTCCCTCTAATCCTCCTCCACCGAACCATAACCTTATTTTACTTTTTCCCCTGCTCCTTCTCTCTTTTACTTCATCTTTTTACCTCTTAGATCATTTTTCCGGCCACCGCCGTGAACCACCGTCGGTGCCGCCCATTCCTACTGACTCAAGGTGAAACCCTAATCCTCCTTAGTCATTATTTACTATTTATTATAAATTATTCTATTTTTATTTTATTTATTAGTAACTATTCGAATATAATAATTATTTCCTTGCTATTAATATTATTATTATTTGATATAAAATTTATGCTGAATTTTACTTGTAGGGTAGAGAGTGGTAATAAAATAACTTTATTGTTATTTTTGAATTTTAAGTTATTAATTGAATTATTATATGATTATTATCATTCTTCTTATTATTATTAATATTATAATTATTAGAATAATTATTATTATCATTTTATTTATCATTCTGGAAAATCTTAGGCCCTAATTTTGTATTAACATTCGCACTTATGTATTTTAGTATTATTATTTATATTGTTTTTATAACCATTAATACTAATATTATTATTATCTTTATTATGTTAATATTATTATATATGTTATTAATTTTATTATTAATATTTATAAATAGTAGGTCATTAGTTATAAGTAGGGTCGAAACCCCACTTTAAATTTAAAGCTTATATATATTATTATTAGTAGTAGTATTATTATTTTTAACATTATCTCTATTTATAATATTTAGTTGTTATTATTATTATTATTATTATTATTATTATTATTATTATTATTTTATCTTTACTAATATTATTTTGGTGAAGGGTAGAAACCCTTATATCACCTTTTTATTTTGAAATGCATTAGTTTTATTATTAATATTCTACTAGTATTTTGTAGAGTCAATTCTAGTATAATAATTTTTAATTAAAAATAAGGTCTTGGGATAAGTTAGAAATAATAGCATTCTTAAGAGAAAACCTAATCCTAGTATTTTTCCTATATTAGGTGAGCCCAACCAAAACCCTCAAGTGGTATAGGAGCGTGCTCCAAGACCGGTGACATTTTTAGGTAAGGGGTGCTAAGGTCATTTGTATCATATATGATTTATATGCCATGCATGCCATATGATATGATTTGTCATGTATCTTATGTATTTATTGTATGACTGTTATGAATGCAACACGGTATGGAAGTTGAGGTGTGTTTCGTTAAATGATTGTGGCATTGATATGTGTAAATGTGTTTCAATACGATATGATGTGGCCCTGATTCATACATGATGGAATTGTAAAATAAGGATGGGAAGTTTCATGGGAGTTGGGTTTTGCATGGAATTAATGTATTGCATGGTGTTAGGGTTCGCATGGAGTTTCATGAGGGATGGGCTTTGCATGGAGTTCATGTCTACATGGTATTATGTTTCGTATGGATTGTATGGTGTTAGGGTTTCGTATGGATGGTATGGTGTTAGGGTTTTGTATGGGATGTATGGCGTTAGGGTTTTGCATGGAGTTTCATGCTGCTAGGGTTTTGCATAAAATAATATGGTGTTAGGATTTTGCATGAAATAGTAGGGTGATAGGGTTTTACAAGAAAGGGCATGGTTTTAGGGTTTTGTGTGGAATGGTACGGTGTTAGAGGCTTGCATGAAATGGTATGATGTTAGGGTTTGCATGGAAGCATGGTCTACGTGGAGTTAGGGTTTTGCATGGAAGTTAGGGTTTTGCATGGGTGCTAGAGTATGTCATAACTAACTATGGTGGTGATGATTAACTAAGGTTGGAGGGGTCAACCTAAGATGAGGAGTAAGCATGGTGGGTGGCTGACGTGCAAGTCTTGATGATTTCTAAATAAGACACTTAACATATGAATTACGTAAAGTGGAAGATGTTGAGCCGGGCCCAGACCGATCCACCGGCATAATAGTGGCAGGGAATGTTTTCCCTCGCGACCGATCCACCGGCTAAAATAGTGGCAGGGCATGCACCCTCGCGACCGATCCACCGGCTAAAATAGTGGGGGATCCCGAGCTCAACAAACCAAACGATATATGTTGATAAGATGTGGGAAGATACTAATGATTTACAGTGGAACATCGTACGAGAAGGGGCCAGACCGATCCACCGACATACAATAGTGGCAGGGTATGTTACCCTAACGACCGATCCACCGGAATATAATAGTGGCAAGGCATGTACCCTCGTGACCGATCCACCGGCTAAAATAGTGGGGTTCCCGTAGTCGTATGGACTTGATAAAGAGTATGGTGTGAAAATATTTTGATAAAGGATTAATGAGTTAATTAATTTAAACTATATTGGATCTTGGCATTTCCACCTGATCGTTCATTTGCCTTTATGTTATTGTTGGTGATTATGCCCTATTATTATTTGCATGATTTTATATGCTATCTGTTGGCCTTAGTGCTTAGTCACCTTACTCAGTACGTAGCGTACTGATCACCCTTTTCATGGGTGCTGCTCATTCCAACGAGTAGAAGGCCCATCTGATTTCCTGTAGGTAGGAGATGTGTATTATGATGCTATTGATGTCTATGGGACATCAGGTGGGGACGAGTGATGATCAGGCTGGATCGATTATTAGAGTGGCGTGGCCGGCTTTCCATTGAATTTATCACTACTATCTTATCTATTTATGAATAGCACTTTCAAAACAACTTCATTATTGTAGTTATTTATTTTCCCTGAAAAACTACCCTCGTATTTGGAACTGAATAAAGACTTGTGTGTACCTGATTTCCGTATCTTTGAATTCGGACTATCTATTAATGTTTATTGAGTTGTTTTCTTTAGCCTTAGCACTTAGTACTGGAATGGTAGGAGTGAACCAGTCTGGTACTAAGTGTGGCGGTAGCATCCCCAGAATTCACAGGTTCTAATCTAAATGTTTCTATTATAATTGCTTCCGTTTTTTTTATAAAAAAAAGGGTGAATTTTGGGGTGTTACAGAGTGTCCTAACTTTCCCTTGGAATAATATGGAGAAATAAAAAAAAGGGGATATTGATGATAAGAGGGTTTAGGATAATAACTTTGCATGGGGGAATGTGAGCTTTGCATGAGGGCAAGATCGACTTGGTGAGACCTTTTCTAGAGGTTGAACATGGGGAAGAAAGCATATTAAGGGTATTTAGTGGACTTTGGGGGATTTTTGGTATGTGGGAAGATGGGAGAGTGCATGGGGCATAAATTAGGGTTTTGGGGGGTCAACCTTAAGGATAGGGTGTATCGTAGGGAGAAGTTGAGGGATTTTGGTTGTACACCGAGGTTTTGATGAGAGGTATACCACATGGAGGACGTGGGTCTAGTCAAATGGAGTGTAGAATTGTGTAAGAAAGGGAGTAAGAAAATAAATGGGTTATTAGGGTTTTCAGGGGTGTCCATTTGGGAGGTCATTATCACATGTGGGAGTTAAGGGAGTTGGGATATAAGAATTCGGAGTAGGGGTGAGTATGGTGACATGTAATTGAATCATGGAAGCTTAGAGCTAAGTAAAAAAGAGGAGGAGAGGCTAGGGCCATGTAGGCCAGATTAGGGTTTTGAGGGGGAAACCCTAGTGGACGACGGTGATTATAAATGTGTGAAAGAGGAGAGCGGACCATGACCCACGAGTAATGAGGTTTCTAAGGACACATTTAGGTTAGGGAATAATGTTGGAGGTTCTAGGTATCATTGAAGAGTGTGGATATCCCGAGTTGAGGGATTGGGGTTTCCATGAGGCCAAGTTTGGTCGGCGTGGTAGTAGGTCGAGAGTTTCACCTGGGTTGTGCATGGATGGGTGTGTGATATATGACAAATAAGACACGATTAAGACACTAATCACTTAAAGTGTAAGATCATTGAGTCAAGCCTTGATGTATGATATTTATCTGTCCACTAGTTATAATAGTGGTCAGGTACGTTTTGCCCTAGAGTGTAGTACATTACCGGTTCACTAGTCATAATAGTGGTTAGGTGAGTTCTACCCTAAAGTTTCTAGTACCATCCATCGGTTATAATAGTGAGGGTCTCAAGCTCAATAAATGAAACCCTTGGATGGTGTTAATCTATGGAAAAGACACTAATCACTTATAGTGGAACACCACATGGACCGGAACCGTGTGTAGTATAATCACCGGTCCATCAGTTATAATAGTAGTCAGGTGTGTTCTACCCTGGGGTGTAGTATATTTACCAGTCCACTGATTATAATAGTGGACAAGTGAGTTTTGCCCTGGATTGTATTAGATTTATCAGTCCACTGGTCATAATAGTAGTCAAGAATGTTCTACCCTAGATGATATAGTTACTGATCCACCGATCATAATAGTAAGGTCCCCAAACCCACATGGATATAATTCGAGAGATGTTTAAATACTCGACTTATGGCTTTAAACTCCAATAGGGGTAAATAATCTTATATAATATGTTGTGTGCATTATATCTTTATCCTGTATTGCTATGCTCTAATTTAAATATATTATTACCTTACTCAGTACATAGCGTACTGATCACTCCTATTATGGGTGCTAATCATAACCACGAGCAGTGGCCCCTCCTGAGTCTATGCAGGTAGGTGATAAGGCTTTAGAAGACTTTGCTGCGTATGATGACCTAGTCGGGGTAGAGTGATGTCATGGTATTTCGGGTTGGGGCCGAAGAGAGTGTATCTTAAACTATTTCTCTCTAAGACTTGATGTTTTTCCCTAGTAGTGGGACCCTATTATGTATTTCCATTTCTCTTTTATATTGACACTTGACTTTCTCATGTCCTAGTATTTTCTATATATTAATGTTTAACTCTTTCACGTTTTAATTTATTTCTATTATAGTATTATATTCGTGTTATTCTTTTAGCCTTATGGTTAGTATAAGGCTAGCCAGGGGCCAAACTTATACTGATTATGGAAGCAACACCCCCTTGTGATGTGTGATTTTAGAAACAAACGAAAACTTTCAATTGTGATTTTTGGGGGTGTTACAAAGAGGCATCTTCATCTTCTTCAATTGTGGCCTCATACCAAGATTTGATGGAATTTTTTAATAAGGCTTTAGAGATGGTTTTTTTTATATCTTTTTTTTGGGAGCCATGTCAAGGTTGTGCCTAAAGAAATTATCTGGTCTAAAAATCAAGGATGGAGTTTGAATCTCCTCTGATAAATTCTATGCCATAATCAAAGATTGAGAGAATGGCTTGCCATCGAGCAAATATTTGGTTTCAAGCAATGTTTTGGATGTCTTCTTGTAGGACTTCTTTTGCAGATTTATAATCTATTCTAAGGAGGAAGTGTTGGTTAAGAAGGCATGACTAAAATATTTGAATGTAAAGGATAATGGAAAGGATTTACATTTTTATGGTGGAGTAATTTTTATGGGTATCATTTCAGTGAACAGAAGTGAATTAAACAATCTATTTTTGTTGGTTTTACAATTGTTTGAGGATACAACCATAGTCGATGTTAAAAGCATCGGTCTCGACAATTTTTGGAAGTTTTGGATCAACAATATGGAGGCACAACATATTTTGGACATGGGTTTTTATGTGCTTGAAAATTTCGGTATGATCTTGGGTCCATGGGATTAGTTTTTTCTTAAGGCAGTTATGGAGAGTTTTTACTAATCTATTAACATATGGAAAGAAATCTAATATATAATTTATAATTCCTAGAAACCTTTGTAATTATTTTTTGTCTAACATTTTATCACGAAACTTTGAAGCAAAATCAAGAGATGTTTCAATTGGAGCTTAGTACCCTACGAGAGGTAATGACCTAAGAACCTAATACGAGTTTGGAAGAGCAATATTTTGGATTTTGAAACAACAAGACCATTTATTTTGATGATAGAAATTTATTTCTTAATATGCTTGAAGATTTGATGTAGGGAATGGGAAAATATAAGGGCATCAGCAATGTAAACAATACAAAAATTTAAGTAAGGGTTAAATATGTCATTCATGACTCTTTGGAACTCAGAAGGTGCATTCTTAAGCCCAAAGGGCATGACATTCCACTGATACTAACCAAAAGGAATAGTAAAAATTATTTTTTATCGATCGTTAGGAGAGACATAGATTTGCCGAAAATAAATGGATTTGGCTTTTAGAAGATTTATATTTCTAGTTTTAGGAATTTCAAGGAATGAGAGATAATTTTTTATTCCTTTTATTTGCAGGTTATGCCAATATGGTTTACTTGGTATGGGGTGAATAAATTTATGAAAGATGTTCCAAAAATTATACTGCACTTGATATTAGGGGTTATGATATAGGTAAATTTGATTTTTATATTATTACATAAAACATAAGCTTCACATTTATATTTGATTTTAATCCTAAAACTATGTATTGTAAAAAAAATGGTAGTAGGTTGAATGAATCGTTTTGGAATAATTTCGTCTTTGATACCACTTAAATTAGCACCTGTATCAAATATTTCTATGGTATTTATTTGAAAGTAATCAAAGATTTTGAGCTTGATATTTATAATATATTTTTGATAGGTGATTTCTTTTAAAACATTCAAGAAATCGATAGGAGTAGGTAAATTTGGGAAGAATGTTCATCAAAATCATTGTCTTTTCACTAGGAACGGGGAAAGTTTCTTATATGTTTTTTGAAAGAAGAATCTGAATGATCTTGCTATCATTGTCTTGTTTTTGTTGAAGTTGTCTTAATTCTTTCTTAACTTCTTTGATTTCTTATTGAAGTTTAGAAGTTGTTGGAAAAGATTGTTTGGATTTTTGGTATTTTTTGAGAATGGAGGTTAGATAGTACGTGTTTTGGATTTAGATAGAAGTTTTGATAAGGTGAGGAGTTCCTCGTTCAATCTCAGACTATTCATTAACATAGAACACTGTACAAGACCAGGGAGATCAATATTTTTGAGATTAGATGTTTTCCTTCAAGATTTGTGATTTTAGTCCGATTATGATTTTCTAGAACCTTGTGGATTTTGCATGTGGAATATGCCAATTCATTTAGAGAGTCATGGTAGGAAAAATGCTTGAAAGAGGCGGAGCCAGCGTATTATAGAATTGCCATATAATATGGTTATGGTTTGTGTAAATCAGATGGTTTAAAACACCATCCAGAGAAAATTTTTTGAAAGGAAAGAAAGGAGTTAGGATACTAGAAATCATCCTCCCAATTTGTAATTATTTAAAAATGTGTTTTTTGAAAATAATTAAAAATTTTTTGAAAACTTTTTTATCTTCGAACAATTTGTTTTGAAAACAGATTTGGTACAATTTATATATTTTCAGAGGAGGATTTTGAAATCAAATTTGGAGAAGGGATTTTTTTAGAAGAAGAACCCTCCTCAATTTGCAAAAAAGGGGAAGAAATTGTACCTGTAGAAGGAGACGGGATGCTTTGTAATATTTGTTGTATTACTGAAAATGCCTCATGTGATTTTTTAAGGTTTCTACCAAATTTTGTAAATCTTGTGGTATGTTAGGAGGGGCATTTGTGAGGAAGAGGCCTCTTCATCTTCTTTAGCTACGGCCTTATACCAAGATTTGACGGGATTTTGTGATAGGATATTGGAGATTGGTTGTTTACCTTTCTTCTTGGGATCCTGTTAAGGTTGTTCCCAATGAAAATCTCTGATCAGAAAATCAGGGATAGAGTTTGAATTTCCTTTGATAAATTCTATGTCATAATCAAAGACTGAGAGAATGACTTGCCGTCTCAAAAATATTTTTTTTGAAGCAATGCTTTGGACTCCTTTATGTAGGAATTATTTTGAAGTTTTGTAATATATTCTAAGAAGGAATTTTTTGTTAAGAAGATGTGACAGAAATTTTTGAATGTAAAGGACAATGGAATGGATTTCCTTTTTTATGGTGGAGCATTTTTTTCTGGGTATCATTCTAGTGAGCAGAAATGAATTAAACAGTCTATTCTTGCTGGTTTTGCACTTGTTTGAGGATACCACCATAACCGATATCAGAAGCATTGGTCTCGACAATTTTTGGAAGTTTTGGATCAACAAGATGGAGACATGGAATATTTTATACCTAGGTTTTGATGTGTTTGACAACTTCGGTATGCTCTTGGGTTCATGGGAATGAGTTTTTCTTAAGGATATTTGTGGAGAGGTTTTGCTAATCTATTAACAGTTGGACAGAAATTTAATACATAATTTAGGCTTCCTAGGAATCTTTGTAATTATTATTATTATTATTATTATTATTATTATTATTATTATTATTATTTTGTTTAGGATTTTATCAGGAAACTTTGAAGCAAAATCAAGAGATGTTTCAATTGGAGTAATAGTACCCTGTGAGAGGTAATGACCTAAGAACCTAATGCAGGTTTGGAAGATTGAGATAGATTTTGAAATAATGAGACCATTTCTTTTGATGACAGACATGAATGTCTTAAGATATTTGAAGTGTTGATCTAAGGAATGGAAAAATATAAGGGCATCATCAATGTAAACATTACAGAAAATTAAGTAAGGGTTAAATATATCATTAATGATTCTTTGAAACTCAAAAGGTGTTTTTTTAAGCCCAAAAGACATGACATTCCACTGATACTAACCAAAAGGAACAGTAAAAGCAATTTTGTATCGATCCTTAGGAGAGACATAGATTTTCCAAAACCGCAATTTTAAATTAAATTTGGAAAAGATAAGAGCATAATGGAGTTTTAAAGAAAATATATTTTATTAGGAATATGGTATCTAATTCATTTGAGAGGAGTGTTTAAGGGATTGTAATTTATGACGAGTCAAGGAGTTCCTCGTTCAATCTTGGATTGTTTAATAAAATAGAATGCCCCACAAGACCAAGGATATTGAGATTTTGAGATTAGGTGTTTTCTTTCAAGATCTATGTTTTCATTCCAGTAGTGATTTTCTACATCCACATTCATTTTATTAGCTTTAGCTTTTGTAGGGATATTTTTCTCAATGAAATAATCTTTATAGGGCAAATCAGCGCAAAAGGCATTAGGAAGATCAACACAAATTTCTTGTTCAATTTGCATTTGGAGGTTGACGATCCTAGTTTTTGTGTTGTTATTTCCTAATTGATTTTGAATTTTTTTGAGAAATTCCTTGTTTGACAATCATAGTATTTTTCTAATATTGTCATCACATTTCAGGTACCTTCAGTATGCACTCACTTATAATGAACTTCCATCCCTTTGTGGTGTGGGTTGATTGTCAATTAAGGACAATGTCCATGATAAGTGTGGGAGAGTTTTGCTTTATTTTTGTGCTTCATTGACTTGATATGTGCATGATTTGTGTTTAGTTGAGTATTTTTTTTATTGAGTCTTAGGAGCCCTTAAATAGGTATTTTCTTGCCCAGAAGATATTAGGAAGATCAACACATGTTTCTTTTTCAATTTACTTTTGTACACTGACAATCCTAGTTTTTTGTGTTGTTATTCCCTAATTGATTTTAAATTTTTGTTATAGAAATTCCTTGTTTGAGAAAATTTTGTAAGAAAGAGGCCTCTTCATCTTCTTCGATTGTGGACTCATACTAGGATTTGACAGGATTTTGTGATAGGGTTTTAGATATGGGCTATTTACCTTTCTTTTTAGGAGCTATGTTAAGGTTGTGCTTAGAAAAATTATTTGGTCAAAAAATCAGGGATGGAGTTTGAATCTCCTATGATAAATTCTATGTCATAATCAAAAACTGAGAGAATGACTTACGATTTGGCAAATATTTGTTTTGAATCAATGTTTTGGACATCTTTTTATAGGACTTCTTTTGTAAATCTGTAACCTATTCTAAGTAGAAATTTTTGGTTAAGAAAGTCTGATTGAAATTTTTGAATGCAAATGATAATGAAAAGGATTTCCTTTTTTATGCTAGAGTAATTTTTTTGGGTATCATTCCAATGAATATAAGTGAATTGAACAATCTGTTCTCGTTGGTTTTGCACTTATTTGAGAATACCATCATAGCCAATGTGAGAAGCATCTCTTATCTTCTACTCTTTGATATTATACATTTAAGTATCTTTTACTACTATTAAACTAATTTTTTATTGTCATAAAACTAATAATTTATCAATATTGTACTGATTTTGATTTGGGAAGTAGTAAATAGAATAAGAAACTTTCTACTTATTTACTTTGTCTTGTTTTTTACATAGTTATTTCCATGAACATGCCATTTCTTTTTATTTGTCATATATAATATAAAATAAAATAAAAGTAGTTGGAAACATATGAATAAAACCATCATAAAATAAATTAAAAATCTAGTAATTAATTTTAGAAAATTATAAAGAGCAAGATTAAATTCATTTTGGTTAAAAAATCAAGTCGTATGTAGCTATCATCTAAGTTATGTATAAATTATAGAAACTTATATTTATTTCCATCAATTTTAAGATTTCTATGTTTGACATGTCAAATCAAACAACAAATATAACGTTATTTTGTAAAATTTTAGTCGATACAAAATTCAAATTGAATATCAAATTGGCTCTTTATATAACTCATTTTATTATTATCTACGTTTTATTGTAATTCTTTACCATATTTCACACTCTACGCCTATTCATCCTCTCATCCACACCACCACCGCAATTATAAAACCCTGATCTTATATTTCAGGTTTTTTTAATTTTTTTTTTTAATTTTTCCTTCAAGGTTGATCATGCAACTCCCGCGGATGGACAAAAGGAGCACAACCTCCTTTCCACTTGCACACACAAGTAGAGGTTCATCCTTTTACATGCAGTACCCATAACCTATAATATACTGCACTTATTTTACCGTAGAAACCGCTAACATTATTTATAAAAAAATTTAAATTAAATTATTTTTATTAGGATTATTATAAAATAATTATATCATAAAATTTATAAAAATTTTGCCTTATAAGTTGATATTCATATTAATATACTTTTGAATTAAAATATAATTTATATACATTTTCACTGCATGTACGTGTGTGTATATATATTTCATTATACATTTAAATATATTTTATTATTATTAAATTAATTTTTTATTCTCTTAAAACTATTCTTTTATCAATAATGTATTGAGTTTGGTTTGGATAGTGATGAGTGGAATAAAAAACTTTCCATTTATTTACCTTATCTTATTTTTCAAATTGCTATTTAAACAATCTTGTCATTTCTTCTTATTTGTCACATATGATATAAAATGTAAGAAAAGTAGTTGGATACATATGAATAAAACCATCACAAAATAAAGTAAAAATCAATCAAATACTTTTCAAAAATTATGAAAAGTAAAGGTACATTTTATTTAGAAAAAAAAGTCAAATAATATCTAACTACCATCTAGATTTTTTTACAAATTATGGAAATAGATTTTTATTTCCATCAATTTTAGGATTTTTACGTTTTAGATGTCAAATCAAACAACAAATATAACTCTATTTTATAAAATTTTAGTTTGATTATATCAACATTGCTGTTGTAACCATTTACCTTATTTTACACTCTATCCACCTATGCATCCTCTCATCCACCTGAGCCACCACTATGAAACTCCTGCCTTCTATTTCAACTATTTTTTTTTATATTTTTTTTACTCTTCACCGTTGATAGCACAATTCCTTCTGATAGACGAAATGAGCACCACCTCCTTCCCACCTGCATATACAAGTAAGAGTTCAACCTTTTACATGCAATACCCATAACTTATAAAGTATGCACCTAATATGACTGTAGAGACCTCTAACATTATTTTTTTTCAATCTTTTAAATTAAAATATTTTTATTAGGATTATTAATAAAAAAATATCATAATATTTTTGAAATTTATCTTGGTAAATTTGTACCCATATTGATATACTTTTGCTTTAAATATATAATTTTTATACATTTTCACCATATATATATATCATCATATATTTAAGTATCTTTCACTACTATTAAACAATTTTTTTATTATTACAAAGCTATTTTTACCAATAATGTAATGATTTTAGTTTGGGTAGTGATAAATAGAATAAATAACTTTTCACTTATTTACCTTGTCTTGTTTCTCAAATTGTTATTTCCACAATCTTATCATTTCTTTTAATTTGTCACAATAATACAAAATATAAGAAAAGTAATTTGATATAGATGAATAAAACCATCATAAAATAACATAAAACTTAATCAAATACTTTTTGAAAATTATAAATAATAAGGGTACATTTTTTTCTTAATAAGTCAAATAGTATCCGACTATCATTTAGATTATGTATAAATTATAGAAATAAATTTTTATTTCCATCAATTTTAGGATTTTCATGTTTGACATATCAAATCAAATAATAAATATAACTTTGTTTTATAACATTTAGGAGATAAAAATTTTGGATTTTATACCAAACATACTCTATGTATAATACATCTTTTAATTATCAACATTTCTATTGGAACCCTTTACCTTATTTCACACTCTCTTGGCCCACTCATCCTCTCATCCACCACTATGAAACCCTTGCCTTTCTATTTCAGCTATTTGTTTTTATTGTTCACGGTTGATAATGCAACTCTTCGTATGGACAAAATGAGAACAACCTCCTTCCCACTTGCAAGCACAAGTAGGAGTTCATCCTTTTACATGCAATATTCATAACCTATAAAGAACCTCACCTAGTGTTGTTGTTGAAACCCCGTCGTCATTTAAAAAAAAATTTAAATTAAAATATTTTTTATTAGGATTATTATAAAAAAATTATATCATAAAATTTCTAAATTTATCTCCCTATAAGTTAATACCCATATTGATATACTTTTGAATTAAAATATAATTCATATACATTTTCACCATACATACATATATTTTGTCATACATTTAAATATTTATCAACACAATTAAACTAATTTTTCATCATCACAAAATTAATAGTTTATTAATAATATACTAATTTTTCATCAACAAGTTGATCTTTTACCATCATTCTACTTAAAAATAATGTTTTACCACTAATATACTAACTTTTTACCTCTAATATACTAACCTTTTATATACTTATATTTTACCACCAATGTACTGATTTTTCAACTACAAATTGAGATTCCATTATTGATATACTGATATTTCGCCACTAATGTATTGATCTTTTACTAACAAATTGATATTTCATTATTAATGTACTGATTTTTTTTACAATAAATTGATCTTTCACAGTTACTATTCTTCTTAAAAATTGATCTTTCAACACTAACATAATGATATTTCATTAATAATATATTAATATTTTATCACTAATATGCTGATTTGTTTACCAGTGAGTTGACATTTCATCATTATTCTACTTAAATTTGATTATTAACCGGTAATGTATGAATGTTTTACCACTAAGGTATTGATATTTTACCACTAATGAACCGATCTTTCATAACTAATGTCATTATTTTTTACTCACAACATGATCTTTTACCATCGGTTTATTTAAAATTGATATTTCGCCGCCAATAAATTGTTTTTTTTTATCATTGAGTTGATATTTTTTTTCCTACTTATTAGTGATCTTTCATCATTATATTTCACTAGTGAGATACTCTTTTTTTTTCTTTTTTTTTTTACTATTATTCTAACTAATAACTAATCTTTCACAACTAATGTACTAATTTTTACTATTTTTTTAATTAAAAATATATTAATATAGATCATTATTTATAAATAACTTTTTTAGAAATATTATGGTAATTTTTTAATAAACTAAAATTAAACTACATTAATTAAAAAGAAAATTAAGGGGAAAAAATATCGTAGCACCGGTTATACAATGTTAGACCATGCAAGAGGTTGTAAAGTATAAATGCCTTTTACATGGATTACATAATGTGTAGAGGATAAATTTTAAATTAATTTGATGCTACTATGCATAATCAACTTTCTTCTATTATCCCATATTCAAGGACAACAAATTAATTAGAACTAGAAAAATAATAACTTGATCAAAAAATTTTCTATTAAAATTCAACTGTGCGGTGATATTCAAATATTTGTATTAAAATACAATTGATTTAATAAAATAAATTTTTTGTTTAGTCAATAGAGGGAGTAATTACCTTTATTGGGAGAAGACATGATAATTAGTGCGGTTGTTAGCAACTTGTTACACGATCAACAAATCCAACCATCACGTTGTCGAAAAGTCTACACTCGAGACTCGACCACAAAGCAGCCACAAGCCTGTTTCTGATACCAGATCATCATCGCTATTCTGCTGAAAATTCAAACCACGTGAAGGCCGGATGAGTGGACGTGGAAAAATCCTTTTCACAGATCCATTGTTTCCATCACATCTTTCGCTTTCCCGTACAAATCCAATCAGAAAGCTAGCACGCTGCCGGTGAAAAGTCAATAAGGAGAGAGAATATTAGATAAATTAACACGATAGAGGCATGGGTCAGTGGTCACCTGTGATGCACGGCTGCCGTCCCCAATCCCACGGACGTTCCAGGGACGTTTTTCCGTCGGAAAACGTTGCCCCTCTTCTGAATTTTTTTTAATATCAAAATTTATATTAAAATTATTTCATTAATTTTTTATTAAAAATTTTTTATTTAAAAATTTTTTTGTTAAAAAATTATTAATAATTAAAATTAACTAATATAGATAATACTTTTAGAAATTTTTTATTTTTTTCTTAATTTTAATATATTTGATATATTTTTAAAAATATATATACAAATATGTATATATATATATATATATAATATTTTTTTACCGTCTTTATTTTTAAAATTTTAAAAAATGTAGTTTCGTATTTTTTTTATCTCCGTTTTTGTCCCTTTGTAACACTGGTGGTCACTCGCGCAAGACATTACGTCGGGCGTGAGCTCATTCAATTGAACAAATTTATTGCTCGGCTGAAAACCATATGGTATGGGGCTTACTTCATCGTATCGGTCGTTATCTGCAATTATCGTCACGAGTCTTGTGACATAAGTTGAAGCAAACTTTTTTCATTTTTTTTTTAAAAAAAGGCATTGATCAGGGGAATACGGTTTCCCGTATCATAGGCTCAACATTCAAGATCCCTTTCGGGTAAATATACGCTGCACGTATTTGTTAATATTGACTATTGAATTAATATATCTATTGTACAAACCTCGACGATCATCTATAATTAAAAAAAAAAATTAAAAATGGCTCCTCCTCTTTCTTTTATTTTTTGAATGGCACACGCGATACAAGATTTTTGAGAATGAGATTGGGGGGGGGGGGACACTTTTTGCTGTACAATTATCTAAATAACTATTGTAATTTGTATGTAGTATGTACGCTCGATTGCATGTATCGTTCATTCGTGAATTATAAACGGAATTCATATTGGATGCAAAAGTAAATTACTATTGTATGCATGCTAAATTGCATGTATCTAAATTTTCATCGATTAATTTTTATAGTAAAATAACCATAATTAACCTTAAATTTATCTCTCTTTATTTTATCATCTTGTTGTGCATATTTGTTCCATTAGAGGTGGCAAACAAGTTATGTTAATCGGGCCATTTTGGATAAGGTTAAAATCATATTTTCTTTTCAATTAGTTCATATTCAGATAAGATTGGATTCATTTTTAGCTTATGGTCTGATTCAGATTATAACAATTCAAGCAGCGTTCGTGTGAGGTTAGGTCAAATGACAAGTCGAGTGAAGGTAGAGTAGGATTTAATTCAAATCTATAATACGTCAAATTAAGTTTGAGTTGGGTTAAGTCAGTTTAAAATCTATATTGACATTACTTGTTTATAATTAATTATAACAAATAAGTTGAATTTTATAATTTCTTTTTAATCGTTTGGTTGTGATAATAATTACTATTATAGGATACATATTACTTAGGCACCCTGACATGTGACTTAATATTTAATAGATACCCTGTATTTTGAAAATCTCACTTAGGTAACTCAACATTTTAAATTATTGTCAATCAAGTACCTTTTATGATAATAAAGTTAGATTATGTTAAACTTAGTACAATTAAGGTAATTTTATATAATACACACACACACACATGTATTTAAAAACTTATTGAAATAAAAATTTAGACTTTTGAAAAATAGATATATATTTTTTATATTTTTAGTATTTATATAATTTTTGTAGGATTTCTTATTATTTATTATATATGATGATTATAATAATAATTTTTTTACCATAACATATATATATAATAATAATAATAATAATAATTATTATTATTATTATTATTATTATTATTATTATTACTATTATTATAATAACTATAGTTATAAATATTATAATTATAATTCTTGTTATGGTTGATATAATAATTATAATAGCTATTATTATTATTATTATTATTATTATTATTATCTTTAGAAGTATAATAATAATAATAATAGCAATTAGAAATTATTGTAATTAATTGTATAAATTGTATGCATAATTATAATTTTTATGCTTATTATAATAATAATATTAATTAATTAATTACTATGATCTAATTAGATTTGATTGATGTTAATTTAATCAAAAAATAAAGTGAAAAGAATAAAGGCTTACTATTATAAATTTATTTTTGTTGCTTGAGTTGAGTATTATATTCTTTTACATATAATTTTGTTAAAAATATAGTTGATTGATGTTTATATAATAATTTGTATAGAGTAAAATTTCTTCTTTAGTGGATGACATTTGACTTTAGCTTGTGTTAAACTTGGGTCGAATTATTTTAGGCTGAGCCACCTCGAATACGTTATAAGTGCTATTTTTAAATCTATACTTTGGTATGAGTTGATTTAGAGTTTAGTTATTTTCGAATTGAATTATTTATGATAGATCCGTTTGAATATGAGTTATTATCAAATTAGCCAACTTTGTATCGGTTTTTAATTTGGTTTTGGTTGTTTTAGATTTCAATTTGAGATCAAATTTAAACTTCTGAATTTAAATCAAATTTTGTCCGAATTATTTAGAAAGAATTGTTCATATTAGATTAACTTTGTTCCGTCTATGCGCAAGGCTTCGTTGAAAGTATACGAAACTTCATGATCACGACGAAAAGGTGATGTAATACAATTGTGGTAAGTGCATAGTGATTCACACGCACTTGCGCCCGCGCGCCCACACACACATATATATATATATATATATATATATATATATAATTATTAATATCTTTTAATATATATTAATAAAAATTATAAAAAAGATATAGTAGAAGTAATTTTTTAATAAAAATATAACAATTATATTTTTAAAAAATTAATAGACAAAGATTTTATTCAAAATTCGTAATCTAGTTTCAGATAATGAGCATGAAATTTAAAACGGAAAAAATGATTGAAAATTTGAGAAGGAAAATATGAAGCGCATATTATCGCCACAATAGTGGTCAATGTCTACTTTTCCCTCTCTACCTCGGAATTCCACGTATCTTCCCATAAAATCTCCTTGAACATAATTATAATTCATAGGACCACCGAAAACCCGATCCACCCAAGCCACAGCCGTCCCTCTCTTCTCATCCCTCCTATCCCCCACCCCCACCCCCAAGCACACAAGGGAAAAGAGGGAGAGAGAGCACAAGCACCATTCGAAGAAGAATACAAGCCATGGCACCGATTTCACAGACAGAGCTACCCTTAAACGAAAACGATTCACAAGATATGGTCATATACCACGTCCTAAACGAGGCCACTAGACCCATCACCGTACCCAATAATAATATCAGAACGTCCAATTCCCAACACCCCCTTCCTCCTCCTCGAATCCAAGGCTCAAACAACGTACTGGCACCGATCGGCAGTTCAATGATGGAAAAGAAGAAGCATTATAGGGGTGTCAGGCGACGGCCGTGGGGGAAATACGCGGCGGAGATCCGAGATTCCGCGAGGAATGGAGCCCGTCTGTGGCTTGGGACGTTTCAGACAGCAGAGGAGGCAGCTTTAGCTTACGATAGAGCTGCGTTTGAGATGCGCGGTGCCAAGGCTTTGCTCAATTTCCCGTCCCAGATTTCAAGGAATATCGTATTCAAGAAGCCAACAAGGAGAGAGTTGGAGCTTCTTCATAATAATCCCATAAGTTTGGATTCCGATGGCTCTAGCTCGCGGGTAAGTTCATCGCCCGGACTGTGCCCCTAAAGTGTATATCGATTGAAAAATCGAGGGCCGGCCTAGAGGTTTTTGAGGCCCTGCGCGCCGCAGCACAAACTCTGGCACATAGATAAATGGGCGTGTTTTGGTCACAATATTAACCCCGGTTTTCTATTTTTCGATAAATTTCCGTCTTTTGTTCTTAGGATATTATGTATAATGACTCTTACGGCGTGGCATATCCGAGGAATGCTTTTGTAAACGCTTAACGTATACATATAAACTCTTACCCCCCCAAAAGGAAAGGTACATGAGTTATTTGTCTATTATCTATATCCTATCTCTTCACATATATTAGAATTTAGAATTCCTATTTTAAGATCACTAATTTAAGGAAACATCAGACGCAAAACTACTTTTGTCATACTTAAGGTCGGCACAAACCGAATCGCATCATTCAATTCCTTTAAGTCGAGCGTGTGAGCCATTATTTTTTCCCAAATTAAAAGCCCTAAGTGAGTTTAATATAGAAATTTAGCGTGCAACGTCTCCCATTGTTAATTGGATTTTGGAGAGAATCTACTTTGGGTCTATCTCTTGAATTTGGGCTTCTCCTTAGTTATCTTCCTTAATGAGTAGTACCAGATCCAATTTTATTTATTTATTTATTATTATTGGATCATTTCCGCATCGTTTGTAACAAACAATTTATTGAACTAACGTTGCCGGTCTAATCACTTATTAGGCTATTCATCCCGTTCCTAATTGATTTTGAGACTCAAGGTTGAATCTTGGGCTTGTCTCCTTCTTTGATTTTCTCCTTTCATAGACCCATTAGATTGTTTCTTAATTAAAGTCCTGCAGATAAAATAAGATTCTTCCCGTGAGTTGAGAGTAGATAAATCTTTCTTTTTGGTTCTTTCCTTCCCCCCTAAAAAAAGTTTTGATATAGATACTTGGACGAATGTTCACTTCAATAAGTATTATACGTATTAGATAATTTTTTGAGATGCATCAAATAATCCGTATAAATAGCTAGCAGATAAATGTAAGTTTTAACTTAAAATAAAAATAAAAATTACTACTGTATTTAGTTATTCAAGAGTTAACAAAAGTATTACAAAATTATATATTTATTATCACATTATCAGTACGAAGGATTTATATATATATATATATATATACCGAGTCTTTGGCCTAAGAGAAGTAAACCCCCTGTCGTCAATTGAGAATAAAAGGTTCAATATCATTGGCCTATCAAGTCAAAGCAATCTAGAATATAAACGCCTTCATCATACCGTTGCAGTAAATAATAATGCAACAGAGGAAGAAAAGACATAGTGAACAATATGTATTCGTCACCATCTACAAAAACTATGGGATAGTTCACTAGAGAGGTATGAACATCAAAATATAGTTCTCCTCCCAAAAGCTCAATATGAATGGATCTATTTAAGATTTTAGGATTATATTAGTATAAGTAACTATAACTCAGGTATGCATCCAATAACATCCCGACTTAAAATATGTGGGCGAGTATTCACTAATGAGTAAATGCTAGAAAATATACTATTCACTTTCAACACATTAAATGTCATATTGCTAGAGCATATACCATGTCTTCTATCAACATGTCATTTTATAATTTAAGTAATCCTTGTGTTTTGTTATCTTGTAACTTCTACTCTTAATGAATACGATGTTTGTTTTTAATAATACCCTAACAATTAATCTTTATTCTTAAAATTGAAGATATGGACAAATCTAATGGTAAGGAAAAATATCTCATATACTGTGCAACTACACATATCATTCTAAGAAATAAAAAATATTTTTCTTAGCTGCAATATATTAATGGTATTGTAAACATCATATATGGAGCTAACAAGCTCATAGAAGACTCCAAAAAAGCATGTGTGTTGCTCCATAAAGGGATAAAATTAGTAATTAATGATGCACTATATTCAAGAAAATCTCAAAGAAATTTATTGAGTTTTAAAGACATGAGTGAAAATAGTTACCATACGGAAACCATGAATGAAAATGGCAAAAAATGCTCGTATATTACAATGCATGAATTTGGTAAAAAAAAATGTACTCTTGATAAAATGCCATTATATTCCTTAAGAATATATTATATCAATATAAGTTCAATTGAAATAAATATGGTCTATAAAAAAAAAGTTAGAAGACAAGAAAACATTCACTTTGTGACATGACTATTTTGGTCACCCAAGCATAGGAATAATATATATAATTATTGAAAATTCAATTGGACATAAGGAACATTAAAGTTTTATAGTCTTATGATTTATATTGTTCTTATTGTTTGCTCGTCAAGTTGACTATAAGGCTCTCCATAAATAAGATTGTCACTAAGTCTCTAAAGTTTTTAGGAAGAATATAAGAAGATATCTATGGACCGATTGTCCCTCCATGTGGGTCATTTTGATATTTCATGGTACTAATTGATGCATTAACACATTGGTCATATGTAAGTATATTTTTCAGTAGAAATATGTCATTTTCTAAACTTCTAGCTAAAATCATTCGATAAAGAGCTTAGTTCCCAAATTATATGATAAAGAAGATAATAATTGATAATGCCAATGAATTTACATACCAAGTATTTAATGACTATTATATGTTAATTGATATTGATATGGAGCACCCAATGGCTTATGTTCATGCACAAAATGATTTTGTAGAATATTTAATTTAGCAATTACAATTGATTGCTGGATCATTGTTGATGGGTTCCAAATTACTGCCCTCAACTTAGAGGCATGTAATATTATATGCAACAACTCTAATTCTATTAAGACCAACTACTTATCATAAATATCACTTATTACAATTAATTTCTGGTAAAGAACCAAATGTATCACACCTAAGAATATATGGTTGAGTTGTGTATATTCCTATTGCTCCACCACAAATAAGAAAAATGGGTTCACAAAGAAGGCTGGATATTTATATTAGATTTGAATCCCCATCAATTATTAAGTATCTCAAACCGATGACTGGTTATATATTCATAGCATTGTTCGCTGATTTTCATGGCAATAAAACAATATTCCCAAACTTAGGGGAAGATAAGAGAAAAGTGGACCCATATACATGGAATGCAACAATCTTATCTTATCTTGATCCATGATCAAACTTGTATGAACAAGAAGTGCAAAAGATTATACATTTACAAATTATAGCTAATCAATTGCCTGATGCATTCACTAACATCAACGAAGTGACAAAGCCACATGTTCTAGCAATGAATGCTCCTACAAAAAGTGTACTTCCTTCTAAAATTTTAGATAGGACTCTTACAAATAAAACTACAGTATATTGAAAGTTTGGTAAACCATTTTGTTTAAAAGAATTGAGTCCAAGAAGAATGAAAAAGCAACATAATATGCCAAATGATATCAAAGTTGTTCCTTACATTGAAGAAAAAAAAATTCATACCTCAAAGCTTGAGGATAACACCTTAGAAGAGGTACATAATGATAGATATACCAATAATCATGAGATATCAATAGATTATGTTTCTATAGGAGAACAATTTGATAGAAAAGACACCGTAGTGGATGAAGTATTTGCATATTCAATTGCATGTGACATGATGTCAAATGAAAATGATATTGAGCCAAGGACGATAAATGAATGTTGAGAAATATAAGATTGACTAAAACAGAAATAGGTAATCTAATTACCAAGAGAAACAAAGTCAATAGGCTAAAAATGGGTTTTTGTATGCAAACGAGAGAAAAATAAAATTATACAGTACAAGGCAATACTTGTAGCCCAAAGATTTTCTTAGATACTTGGAAAAATTATTAGAAGACATACTCCCTAATTATTGATGCAACAACTTTGAGATTCATATTTAGTTTAGCTATATTTCAAAGACTAGAGACACGTCTTATGGATGTTGTGACTACAAATATGTACAGATCACTTGATAGAAACATCTATATGAAAGTTTCCAAGGGACTTAAAATATCTGAATTTTATAAATTAAAGCCTTGAGACATGTTTTCTATAACATTAAGAAAAAACTTTATATGGATTAAAATAATCAACATGTATATGGTAAAATCATCTAAGTAAATATCTTCTTAAAAGAGCATTTAAAAATGATTCAATTAACCCACATGTTCTCATCAAGCGATCTCATTATTGATTTATCATTATTATAGTTTATGTTGATGACCATAATATTATTGGAACACATGATGAACTCAAAGGTACTATAAGATATTTGATGAAAGAATTTGAGTTGAAAGATCTCAAAAAAAAAAGTTTTATCTTAGTTTATAGATTGAGTATATACATGATGGTTTATTTATTCATCAATCACCAAACACTAAGAATATTCTAAATAAGTTTCACATGAATAAAACACACTTGCTCAATCTCTAATAGTATTTCGCTTGCTAAATATAAATGATCATAAATTCCACCCTCATGAGGACAATGAAGAAATACTTGGCCTCGAAGTTCCATATTTGAGTTCAATTAGGGAATTAATGTATTTGGATAACAATAACTGCCTCAACATGTCCTTTTTTATTAACTTATTGTCAAGACATAGTTCAGAACAAATAAGAAAGAATTATAAATAATTTAAACATTTATTTTGATACCTCATAGGTACCGATGATCTTGAGTTATTCTACTAAAGGCATACAAATGCCACTCTCATCACATATGCTGATATAGGGTACTTATTAAATCCATGCAAGCGAAAATCTCAATATGGTTATGTGTTTACATTTGGAAATACTACAATATTATAAAGATCAAAAAAGAAAACTGTGACTGCCACATTATAAAATCATGTGGAGTTAATTTGACATAAGTCTTCAAAGGATGTTGAAGAATCATGTGACTGTAGAAGAATTAGGATCCGTGGCTGTCTAAAGGAGAAGAAGTAATGAATATATTCAAGCAAGAAATGATAAAGAACTCAACTTTGAATGTCATCTATCTAATATTACTTCAAGTATTCTTAAGTAGGATTATTCAATCACAAGGAGATAATTAACTAAGTGATTTACTTATAATTAGATTTCAATATACTCAACCATCAACATGTTACAATTTTGTCTACATCATGCCTTATATAGGGACCTTACATTACTAACTGGCACACTAATTTAGCCATATAATACATAAATTTCTAACTAGCATATAAACTATTATTAACAATGTATTTATATCCTATATGATACATGACTCAACGAAGACTATTACAAACAAAGTAAGCTAATTAGTACATGAAAACGACTAATAAGAATCCTAATGAAAACAACGATATTGACTTGAAATATTAACTAGGCATCTTGACTTGTATTTTTGACTTTCATGCACAATAGCTTCCTTTGTAATAGCTTGTAACACATGAAAATCTTATACATCTTGACTTCTTAAATGGTTTGATCTTCTTCCTCTAGATATGTTACATACCTGCAAGAATGACTTAAAGTAACATCATCAAGGTTAGTCATATTATTATCATCAAAGACATATAATGTGATTGTTTCCATAATCATGTATGTCAAATCACTATCATCTTGAGGATCATATATGGATGCCCTTTATTATAATTGCCCTTTGTGAAGTTGGATGAAAATGCGTATGGTTAAGATCAATGATTCAATACATATAAAGTAAATGTGGTATGAAAGAAATCATGAATTATTCTACTTTAATATATGAGGATAATACAACTTGTATCACTTAAGTAAAGGAATGATATATCAAAGGAGATAGAACAAAGCATATAGAACAAAAGTTTTTCTCCACTTATGATCTAGAGATGGAAGGAATGGTCAATGTTCAACAAATTCAATCATCTAAGAATCTAACTGAATTATTTACAAAAATCTTGCCTCTTAGAAGATTTAAAGAATTGGTACATAAGTTGGGAATGAGTCATTTTTAAGATGGATGTTAAATTAAGGGGGAGTGATGTACACACTGAACTATTTATTCCTTTATGTAATTTTTTTCCCCATTAGAGTTTTCCTAACATGGTTTTTAATGAGTTAGTATATCTAAAGTGTACACTAAAATATGATAGGTAAAAATTCAAGAGGGAGTGTTATGGGTACTTGGGTGAATGTTTACCTCAATAAGTAATATATGCATTTAATGCATATATATAGATACCAACTATTTTTCCTAGATTTTATGGTCTGTATAATTTGTCTTATATATCATATACTGTGTATAAATAGCTAGTTGATAAATATAAGTTTGAACAAAAAAAAGAATTACTACTATATTTACTAATTCAAGAGTTCACACAAATATCATAAAATTACATATTTTTTTTTTATCAAGTTTCAGTTTCTCCAACAATAATAGTGGATACTTTATGCTTTTTGGATGTAAAAACAATTAGAAAGAAAAGAAAGAGGATGTTACTGAATACAACAATCGACCTCTCCTATGGATAAAGTAAATTTTAGAGTCAAGTATGTTATAAATTTAAAAATACACTTAATACAAACTATTAAACATGTATGCTTGTAGAAATAGTTATAAGCCATAGGATCATATAAATGCATGGTTGATATTTGATTTTGATACATATATATATATAAAGATGGTGGTGGCAACATTGTAATTTTTTGTAACCTCCAATGCTTTCATTGTCTGTATACTCTTTTACTAGAATCATGTTTAAAGTAAAGTAGCGATAGGCTAGCATTTAACAACCATGTTCGTATACATTTGATTTAGGTTTTTATAACACTACTGAATTTATAGCTATATTTTTTTCCCGCAAAATCTAATATATGAAATGATAGGGTGTTACTGTCATACTTAATACAAGTCTAGTTATTACACCATTCTTATGTTAAATATAAGGCTAAAATGTTTAGCAATTGAACATAGTAAAATAAAGAATGAGAGAAATTATATAAATCAAATGCAAGAGCTAGGCAATTAACTACGAGTACAAGAGTTCAAAAGGATATATGAGACAAAACTATTTCAATTAGATAACTATGACTCTATGCACATAACCCATAATATAATGAAATTACTCCCTCATAAGCATAAAATCAAAGTTATCAATGTAGTCATCATAAACTTATAATTAAACAAAAGGTGTTGTTTACTATTAGGAATGATCATTGACCCTAAGATTACTTGATACAAAATATATTATGTAACAAAAACACTTCAAAAGATAAGACATGCATCACACATAAGATCATGCATATAACATAATATGCCATGCGGTAATAGGAAAAGCTACACATGTGAATGCTGCTCATTGTAAGAATTAGTCTAGTAGATTTAATGATAAAAATTCTCAAGAAGATGGGGTTCCATTAAGTATTTACAAATTCAAATATTCAAAAAAAATGAAGATAAAAATTAACACTCCCTATTGAGAGTGAGTAAACTTAATTAGCAGGGTCTTTTGGATTGGTTAAATAACAATTTGTACGTGGAAGTATCCTATTTTAAATCTGAATGCTAATATTCCTTGTATTGTTCCCTATATGGTTTCTTAGAGGAAAATGCAGTAAAGATATCAACATAAGATATTATGTAGTCTCTTTATTTAAAAGATACTTCTCTGTTAAATAACATAAATTTGTGGTTCCAGTTCCATCCCTTTTGTTTATTAAAATTACTGAAATAGAAATAGTACACTTTCTCTGAACTCTAAAACACACACAATCCTACTCAAGATTGTCAAACACACACCTAACTCTTAAGCGCCAAAATCCACCTTAACTATAAGATGATCTCTACCATGTGATTAATAAAGGATTATAGCCCATGTAAAGATTTGCAAGAAGAAACTTATGAAGAAATTCAACTACTTTCTATTGTTGATATAAAATTAGTCTCCTATTAAAGAAATTTCCTTATGAAAGCATACTCGTGAAAACAAATTCTTTCATCAACACAACTCTGATAATTTAACGATTATCATCGATAATCCAAAATAGTGTTTTAGATCATTGTTAATTAGGAAAAATATCTCTCAATTATCATATTGACAAACATTCAATGCATGAAAATATTCCACTAAAACCACATGAATCAACTAAGAATTTATGTCGAAAAATAACTAAGTAAATAACATATTTACATAGTAAAACAAACTAGTGAATCTAGACGTAAAATGGTAAAGATTAAATATAAGAAAATATAAAATATAGGCTCCTTAAAATTAGTAAAAAAAAACTTAGAATATTATCTTTTTCTTGTGGAATATTATGTCTTATATAATCTGCATATTTTCATCAAAATCTATTGATTAATTTTTGTATAATAAATATAAAAACGAGAAAATTTATTTTCTCATAATATTCTCAAGAAATATTAGAAAAATGATTTAAAAAAATTTGAGATAACATTTTTAAATTTTTTGCGGACATCTATTTCTTTAAAAAAAACTCACCACAAACTTTAGCTGATTTTGTTTTGAATAACCAAATACAAAAAATTCTTAGAAATATATTTGAATTATGATGCTTAAGTAACTTCCATTTGAATCATACTATCATACATAAAAAATGCACAACCTAGATACTCTAAGATTTAATATTTTCATGCATTCCACTGTTCCTTCGTTTATTCCTTCTTGAGTTCTTCTAAATTTTATCTTCAAACATCTTTATACCTATAACAAGTCAACATATGGAATAAAAAGGAAATGATTTTTTTATTATTATGAAAAATAGGAACTCAAAAAATTCTCCCTTTTTGATATGACAAACAATGATGTTGTTAGCTTTAAAATATGCATAAAAAACTAAATTGTTTCTTCCAATACACATTATTAAATTCTATAATGAAACTAGTAGCAAAAGTTAATCAGCAAAACCATGCATAAATTGATAATGGGAACACACCTTACGGTGCTATAATAGAGTGTGGATTTAAAACTTTACACAAACAATTGCTACACCTAATACTAGTTAATTAACAAGGTACGTGTATCATTTAGTACCAAATATATCTTTGAGTCTTATTGGACCATACAAACATAGTTAAAGTTTTCAAAGTATTGACAAAATTGTAAATTACTAAGATTACTTAATATTTCGTTTTTTTTTTCAAAGTTCTTCTACAAGCGTAATTAGAATACAACCTTTCTTTCAAGATTCAAAAATCATCCTTGTCTTCAAAGTTCACTTTCACGATTAATGTTTTCCCTCTTTTAATCAACACAACAATTCCATTTATTTGCCTTGGACGGGAGATCAAGAACTCGGAACACAAAGGTAAACCGATCGTACTGGTGCATATAAGCTACTCAGTACCCTTCAACCATCAACCCAAGGACGCAAAGGTACCCTGGTCGTACTGGTGCATAAAGCTACTCAGTACCCTACCGACAAGGATACCTAATCCATAAGTATGCACGACAATTAGATACTTATTTAAGTATTAGTGTCTTAATTAAGGTGATCACAAAAGCACGACAATCAGATACTTATTCACTTTCAATCGTTCTAATATCATTAGATATTTCTTATTCAAACGATTATCCAAGGTAACACGGAGGAATTATTAAGGCCATCATAATCTCATCTAATTCCAAATTAGGATTTAGACTTGTGATACTTACTATTTATCAAGTACTCTTACCTTGCTATTCATTGTTATTTAAGTCATATCACAAAATTCCACAATCACAATGACATGTTAGATACAAATTACCCATTTACCCTTTACTTATATAATTGCCAAGTCATCCCTTCCTTACTTGACAAATTATCATATTACCCTTCAGGTTACATAATTACTAAATTACCCCTTACTCGGTTTAGGTTACCAAGTTATCTCCTACGCTTTTTAGATCACCATTCACCCCTCATAATTGCTACACTTATCATATTTTCCATTTGGTTGGTTAGATTACCGAATTGCCCTTCTCCTTTGTTATAATTACTTAATTGCCCTTAAGTTGGATAAATTATCAAATTACCCTTCTTCATTATCATGATTATCAATTTTCCCCTTAGGTTGGTTAAATAATTACCAATTTACCCTTTAGTCGGTTAAATTACCAAATTACCCTTTTCCTTTATCATAATTACCGAATTGCCCCTTTAGTTGGATAAATTACCAAATTGCCCTTATCCATTATCAAAATTACCAAATTACCCTCCTGTTGGTTAAATTACCAAATCACCCTTCTGCATTATCATAATTACCATTTTACCCTTCTCAATTGTTATACTTATCATTTTACCCTTCTCCATTATTATAAATACCAAATTACCAACTTACCCTTCTCCATTATTACAATTACCCATTTACCCTTCTCCATAATTATAATTACCAATTTACCCCTCTACATATTCATAATTATTAATTTACCCTTTTGCTTGCAAATTACCATAATATCCTTTTACATCCAAAATTACCATTCTTACCCTTCTCTTTCAAAATTACCATTTTACCTCTTACTTCTAAAATTACCATTCTTACCCCCTTTACTCCCAAAATTACCACTTTACCCTTTACTCCCAAAATTACGATAATACCCCTTTACTTATAAAATTACCATTTTTCCATTTAATCATAAAATTACCATATTTCCCTTTTGCCTCCAAAATTACCACTTTACCCCCTTTATTACACCACTTTTATTAAATTAACATTACCACATAGAATAATAATATTAATACTCCATTAACAATATCCAACTCCACCAACTATTATATTTTAATATAATACTTATTAGTACCCACACATATTAGGCCACATTCTTGCACAATAAATATTACTAAAATGCCCTTAAGGCTTATTCATTTGTAAATGGTCACAATAACATAATATGACATGGATAAACTAGCATAATTTCCTTTTTATTAATCAATACAAACAAATATATATATATATTATATTAAACCACAAATATCAAGCATAATAACATATTAAAAATCCTAATGTGCTAACATACGTTTATCCATGCGTTTAAGTGGGGTTTAACGATTACTTTAATTCCCGCAAAATTGAATCTTACAGGTATTCCGGTTAAAGATTCAAGCTTTGATTAGCAAAATCAATACCTATTTATTATATTAGAAATAAGAAAGACCAAAGCATAAGACTTTATAAAATTTACTAAATGAAATAATTAACTTAAATATTATTATACCTTAAAATTATTAACAAAAATGGGATAATAAATGCAACAACTCATGCTACTTATGCAGCATGAGTTGCATGCAAAAATAAGGGTGGAAGGGTCAAAGGTTCCATGAAGAAGAGGGTGGAAGGGGTGTTTTTTGGGTTGGGGTCTTCAGGCTAGAAAATAAGGTAGATGGGGGAGGATTTAGGGTAAGGGAAGGGTGTAGGAGTGAAGAGGGGATGTAGGTGGTGGATAAGGGTAGGTTTACGGCGGACAAGGGTGGCGGCGGCGGCGGCAACGAGGCCGAGAAGGTGGCTGCCGAGGTGGGTCAAGATGGAGGGGGCTGAGGAGGAAGGAAAAGGGAGGAGGAAAATGAAGGGGTTTTGGTGCTGGTTTCGGCCAAAGTAGGTGTGGAGGTGGTAGAGGAGGTTGTAGGGAGTGGATTGGTGGTTTAGATGGCAGCAGAGGTGGCCGAACGGTGGGGTTGCAGGGGGCTGTCGAGAAAGGAGAAAAATGGGGAGAAAAAGAAGAGGGAAGGAAGAAGGAGCTGTAGGGTGGCTTGGACGGTGTTGTGGTGGTGCAGGGTGGGAGTAGAAGGGTGCAGAAAGTGGTGCAGGTGGTTGGTGAGGCGGTTGAAGCGGCGGAGGGTGGCGGAGTAGCCAAAATAGGGAGGAAAAAGGAAGGAGAAGAAAGGGAGAAGTGGGAGGTCGGGTAAGGTTTGGAGCTCAAAAAATAGGGCAGAAAAAGGGCTAAAGGGGAGAAGAAAAAGAAGAGGGAGGATAAGGGGATAGGTGGCTGGTTAGTGGCAATGTTTAGGGTGGTAGGGTGGCAGGGAGAGGGAGGGGAAGAAGGGAAAGGGAGAGCCATGCGGGTGGGGAGTGCATGGTTGGTTGGCCTAAAATGGTGAAAAAAAAGGACGGTGGAAGAGAGAGAGAGAGAGAGAGTTGTAGTGGTGGCAGTAGGGCGGTGGCTGGCGTGCTCGAGGTGGCAGACATGGCGACAGAGACAGCTCAACCACCTTGGGTTGATCAATGAAGAAGAAGAAGAAAGAAGGAAGGGGGGAGCACCAGGCCGGTCGGGGGGAGAAAAAAAAGAACTAGGCCAGCCTAGGTAGGGGGAGAAAAGAAAAAAAAAAGGGAAGAGGGCTGGTCTAGGCCGACGCACGCGGGGTAGGGAGAGGAAGGAGAGGGGGAGAAACGAGCCTATGACCCATCACGCAGAGAGGGGGAATACATGCCTGGCAGCCCGAAGCTAGGAAAATAAAAAAACAAAAAAAAAGAAGGGAGGAAAAAGGAGAAAATGGAGAAGGAAAAGAAAAAAGAAAAGGAAAATGAGAAAATGGGAGGATTTAAAATAATTGAATTTATAAAATAATAGGATCTAATATTTTTGATAATAAATTTATTTAATAATTTAATTTAATATATGGGCTTAAAAAGGATAATTTTAGTAAAATATTGGTTTGATAAAAATTATTTATATAAAAAGAGTATGATAAAATAAAAAAATATTTATTTTAATTTATTAAATATTCCTATCCACTTTTATATACTCAAAAATATATAAAATAATTAAATTAAATAATTTTAAAAGCTAATTTATTTCAAATAAAAGTTATTTATTAAATTATAGGTTTTCTAAAATTTTGGAGGATTACATTAAATGTTTTCATCAATTATGTTAATAAAATCATTAACATTAAGGAAAATTAAATTTAAAAAATATAGGGTATTATAGTACTATATGAAAGATATTTCAAGGAAATATTCTAAAATCCATAGTATGAGAAGATAGTCGAATAGTTTAGAAGAGAAATATACAGACTTATCTTGTATTATGGAAAAATTATAAGACTTTCTCTTCTATAGAAAATACTAATGGGAGATCAACTATAAATGGAGGTGCACCCCATTAACTCCCACCATCTAAGAGCCCCAAGTGGGGTTGTTAAGCTTAAATGAGTCGAGTCTAACTCATGAGAACCCATAAAATGAGCCGATCCTTTTTTTTAGCTCAGGCTTGACTCTTTTAATAAGTGAGCTTAAAAGTGAGGCTTAGGGCTTGGTTCATTTAACTAAATGACCAACCTAAAACAGGCCAAATATCAAGCCAGATTAGCTCATTTATAGCCCTAATCCTAAGTGTTGTAATCTTTCTACCTTTCTAGACATTTTCTTATAATACAAAGCTTCCTTCTTTACATTTATCTTGTGTTCCATATTATTCATATTGTTATCGTACCTTCGTTTAGATTAGGCCAACTTGACTTAGCCTCATATAAGGTTTGTGACTAAGAAAGTGCTGCATAGAAATATATGGGAAGAGTTATCGCTTGAAAGTTAGTATAATAGTTAATTCAAGGAGAACCATACATCATACAAGTTCATTACAGGGGATGATGTTTTAAAAGGAGTAATATGGCAGGCAAACACACCAATATTAGTGATGTGGTGGATGCGTGAGCAAAGAATGTATGTCATGGGAAGTCTAAGGATGTCTCAAAGGGTTCGAGGATGGTTGGGAAAAGTAGATGAGTGCATAGGAGACATCAACGATGTAAGAGAAGTCCTTGATGAAGTGATGAATACTATGATTAAGCTAAATGGAGACTTTGAGGTAACCTAGGGCACCATGGTGACCATGATGGATTATAAAACCAAGGTAATGAATGAAGACATTATCCTTTTTAAGGATGTCATGAAGGAAACTATAGGGAAGCTAGAAGCTATAGTGAAGGAGCTATATAACAAAGTTGCTACTATATGGGAGGACATGATCTAATATAGGAGAAGTGTGGCACACAATAACATCATAGAGGCTCTTAAAATAGTGGATAAACTAAGGCCTACACCTTGTCTAGGTTTATGGGATGGTGCTTAACAACGTCCTTTGTCATATGGATATTTCCTTGAGAACACGGGGATCATTAATGAAAGGAAAAATGTATATACCACCTCTATTTTCCTTTTTGATACTTTTATGGTATAGTGGAGGAACAAGTTTAATAGTATGGAGTTAGGACGAGCTATCATCAACACTTGGATTGAGTTTAAGCATAAAATGAAGAAAAAAGTTTACCCAAGGAGTGTTAAGTTCCCGGCTTGGGTAAATATGGGCAAACTCAAGCAAACTGGTTTAGTGGGGGACTATGTTAATGAGTTTATAGCACTAAATTTATAGGTATAAAACATGAATGATGAGGAGTTTCACTTAAACTTTATGACATGCTACAACCTAAGATTTGAGTTGAAGTTGAGAGGCACAGTTTTACTAGCATTGATGATGCTATAGTCGTAGTAGAATCATTTGTTGACCTTACCCTTACCTAGGATGCTCTATGAGTAGAAAAGAAAACAGTTGGGGGAAACAAATTTAGGGAACAATGTGGAAAAATCTCATCAAAGAGTCCTCATGATTCTTATCAAGATAAAAGTTTGGGTGGTGACCATGGCTAGCATCATTGGAAAGATAAGGGAAAATGGGTTATTGGTGAAAAAAGTAGTGCAAAGAACTCGAGTTATTTTCTATGGGAAAAGGAACATTGGGCTAAGGATTAGCCTCAAAGAGGAAAACTTACTACTTTAGTATGTGAGAGGATTGAGGAATGGGATGAGTCTAAAGATGAAAAGCCACATCACATGAGAGTCATGCAACACTTTTCCATTGCTCAGTCTATTTTTGAAGGAAAATAACGTGAAGGCTAGACTATGCGAATATGGTAATTGATGGCAAACCAACTATATCACTAGTAGATATAAGGGCAACCGATAACATCAAGTCTTTAGGGTTAGGGTAGAAGCACCATTTAAGAATTTAAGGGAAAATGTCCAACATCAAGGCAGTGAACTCTAGCATGCAACTAATATATAGAATCGCCTTGGATGTGACCATCAAGATTGGAGGTGCTTTGAAGAAGAAGACGGACTTTGTAATGATAGATATGGATGACTATGCTATGATATTGGGCCAATACTTCTTCAACATTGCCAAAGCATGTATGATGCCTAGGGATTGAACCCTATGCAATTTTGATGGAGAGGACTCATGCATGATGGAGCTCATTCAAGACTCAAACATGAAAGGAAGAAAGTCTCTATTGAAGTTTAATACCTTCCAACATATAGGATGTAACTCAAGGGGAGTGCATCGAATCAGGATAAACCTAGGAATGTGGAAGCAATAACCTCTACCCCGAGGAGATGACAAGAAGAAAAGGTAAGGGATACTGAGACTAAGAGGTAAATATCTGCAATAAGGGCATTGCGACTTTAGGTGGGGAGAGTGTCTCAGAATGGATCATGGCCGAACAAGATGCGTTTGAGATGGTCAATTTGGTAGAAAAGTACTAAAAAGATGTAGTAAACCCTAGAATTTTCTAATGCATCCTAGAAAATTCTAGAAGCTCTAGATGTGTATGGAATAATATAGGATATTATGGAATATTATAGGAGAAAGAGGAAGGAAGTGGAAAGATCTAAGTACTCTTGTACATAGAAGATATTTCAAGAGAAGGTCCTAAAATCCTAAGTGTAGGAAGATAGTAGAATAATTTAGAATAGAAATATCTAGATTTATCTTTATATTGTATGAAAACTCTAGAACCTTCTATTCCACAGAAGAAACTAAGGAGAGCTCAACTATAATTAAAGGTGCACCCCATTATCTCCCATCATCCAAGAGTCCTGAGTGTTCTAAGCTCTTTACCTTTGTACACATTTTCTTATAATGCAAAGTTTCTTACTTTACAATTCTCTTGTGTTCCATATAACTCACATTCTTATCTTGCCATTAATCCGAGTTATGCTAATTTAACTTAACCTTACACAAGGGTTGTGACTAAGTAAGTGCTACGAAACTTTATGGGAAGAGTTATATGCCATGGCATTTTTCTCTTAGTAGTTCAAATAACTTTTCTCTTCCTATAAAAATAGGCATGTTAAGTATAGATTTTTTAAAACTAGTCTCATTTGATAAAATCTATAAAGCATTACTTTATTTTATAATCTAGTATGACCTATTATTATTATTATTATTATTATTATTATTATTATTATTATTATTATTACATAACACTTAAAATTATGAATCAATTATGGATTAGGTTCGTTTGTACATTTATTTTTCCAATTAGATTTATCCTATATATATTATTTAAGTTAATTTTTAAATTTAACTTATCTATTATACTTTTTTAGCGGAACTAATTTAATCTACGGTCTAATTTTGAGAAAATTTAGTAATTCTAATTTTAAGTAAAATCATATAAAAATTAAGTACAATTGAAATTTAAAATTTAAAAATTGACCTATTTGATACAAAAAATATACATAACTAACCAAAGAAAAAAAATAAAAGTCTAATTCAATCTAATATGTGAGTGAAATAAAATTACATATCAAAAACTGTAAAAGAATCGGTATTTTACATAATTCTAGCTACAAATGAATATGGACCCCTCTTCCTAGCTCCCTCCAAAAAAAAAAAAAAAAAATCCTATCTCCAATAAGAGAGAGGCACGCATAGTAACACTATTACATGATATTTCTACTTGTTACGGTCAAATCACCGACTGATGTAGACCGTACATGTCTGCCGTGGAAAAACCATGTTATATGTAGTAAGTTAAGACTCGCCTAATAATTCCTGCTGCTACCGTTATATACATGGTTATGAAAGAATGAAACATATGGGTAAGGAGCATCGGTCGGCTTGAAGCCTAATTTGAGAGTAGCTTGATTGATTATCATGGAGAGGAAAGCAGGCTTTCCAAGTAATCATTCCCTAGATCTTCAAACACAAACACATCAAATTGATCATAGCTATTACCAGACGGTCTGTTTTCTTTACCTGTCCGATTCTTCTTCAATTCCGGCTCTTCAGGATTACCCAACCCAGAAACCTCTTCCAACTCCCTTTTCCTACCCGCACTCAACGTATTTCCTTGACACGGAAAAGATATCATACAATCTCCCCTAGATGCCCACATATCCATCGGTAGACTAGTACTCGGAACTACGACGCCGCCGCCGCCGCCGAGACGAGGTATTACGGAATCCTTGAAGACAACCGGCTGATGATCGGGCGGTGGTCGCGGGAAGTTGAGATTGGCTTTAGGCCCTCGAATTCTTAACGCGGCGCTGTCATAAGCTAAGGCAGCTTCTTCGGCTGTATCAAAAGTCCCAAGCCAAACCCGAGCGCCTTTCTTTGTCGAATCTCTTATTTCAGCTGCGTATTTACCCCATGGACGCCGCCTTACTCCTCTATAATGCTTCATAATCGGCTTTTTCGTCGCCTTCTTCACCCCCTGGTTTTCGGCGCCCGTGCTAAGGTTTGGTGAATCTGTATTGCTTTCCCGGATGATGGTGGTCCGTCCTGCATCTCGATCGTGAGCAGTAGTTGTGGGGATCGGCGTTAGTAATCCATCAAGAAGTTCCTCCCATGCCTCGGCTCCCATGGATACCCATCTTCCTAAACTAGGGAGCCTATCAAGAAAATTGCGATCTTGTGCTCCTGTGTGTTCTGTTTCCCGGTCCAGAGAAGGCATATCTTCCCATGATCTCGTCGTCGACCATTGATGCGTAGCCCTCCTTCGTCCTTGTTCCGCACTACTATTACTACTGCTACGAGTACTTGATCCTCCTATGAAATTAGCCCATGCGTTCTCTAGGATCTCTTCAGGTTGTGCCTGCAGCTGATTATGACGGTGATGACCTTTTCCTCTGTCTCCAAGAGCCATGGCTAATTAAGTAACTAGAGGAATAAAGATGAACGGCAGGGAATGTATTTATTAAGCCAAAAGCTAGCTACTCAATAATTATAATAAGGCGAGGCTTTATTCTTTGAATGATTTTATTCATCATATATGACAGCTAAGGTATTAGCTAGGTATCGGTAGCTAACGAGTTGTTGCTTCATCGTACCTTTAAATTTTTTTTTAATCTAGCTAGCAAGCTATTATGATTGCGAGCCAAGTAAGATACTTGAACAGCAAACTACTGACTGCCGGATTATTTCGTTGACATGTGAAGTTTAGTTTTAGGGATAATAATAATAATAATAATAATAATAAATAATAATAATAATAATAAATAATAATAATAATAATGAAGATGAAGACAACTGTACTGTTTGACCTTTGTGGTGGTTGAATCCTAATCATTCGAAGGCCGTATGTTCATTGATTGAACCCGCAGTTATAAATATGCATGCATGTATGCAAGGTTTCTGCTGTTATACAACGGAACGGAAACCTGTCAATTGCCAGCCATCCATATTTATTAATTAATTTTTAATTAAACATCAGACCGTAGTACTATTTTGTTTTAGAAAATTACATATCAATTCACTTAAGGTCTAACTAATTTTTATTTTTATTTTCGAATTACGATAACTCGACGTTTCTTTAGAAATCGTTCGTTTATATTCATGTTGACTTTATAATGTTTTGTGATAATATATTCTTTTTCCTAGTTAAAGTTTAGAAGTAGCGCGTTGTACAATTAGCCACCCCTCCTTTTAAGGTGGTCATATATTTCCTTCCTCTTAAGTGTTAGATGTGCCACAACATTTGCTTATACATATGCATGGAACACTCGATGTTCAAGTCTTATGATGTTCAAGAGGCACTCAAATCTTACAGTTTATAACATAAAATCTATGTCACATGTTTCATAGTTTATAAGGAGTAACAACTTGATAGAAGAATGCTAGAGCTTCATTAGAATTTTATGGTTGCATCAGGTTTTGGATATAAGATCTATTTTTAGGGATAAGGTTGGGTTTTAAAAACCTAGGGATAAGGATTTGCAGTGTGAATGGAGGCAAGATGGAATACCCTACAAGGCTTATGCATTGATCTTTCATAATATTTTTTCTTAATGTGGAATATTCGTATGGGTGCTCCCAACATTAGGACTCTACAAATAATTTGGGATCTAAAAATTCAATCTAATATTTAAAAAATTCAATTCCACATTTAGGATATCCTATTTTTATTGAATTATCCGATTTGTAAAAATATCTAATATTTTATTGATTATTTTAATAATACATTATAATATTGTATTTGTTTAGTTTTATGTTTTTAAATTTTATTAGTTTTTATATTTTAAACTTTTATAATATTATTTTAATATATTTTTAGATAAAATGATATACTTATATGATTATAAATATTATTATTAACTGATATATAGTCTAGTATTTTCATACGCATATGGAATATAACCTAATCCAATCTATACTTTTTTAAATATCCGACCGAATATTATGTCTAAAAGATATGAAATAAATATCTTTAAAAAAATATCCAAACATATATAAATATTCAATTTTACACACTCTAGCTATCAGAAGCTACCTTCACATATGGATCCATCAACTTTTTACACATTGGAGAAGTTAAATTATCTTCATCAATCACATCTGACTAAGATTTAAAATGACTCATCACACTAGCTAGACTATTGAATGGGCAAACAATTTCGTTGAATCCGTCTCAGTGCATGGTAACAAATCGTTTTCCTTATTTGCGTTGCATGGTACAGGGTAGTCTTGGTCAGGTAATTATTTTATATTTAAGGTTCAAAGTCGTCTTCTAAAATAATACTAGAAGGGAGTCCTGAAATGCCCATGGAGGTGACCAGAGAAAATTTGTGCAATTACATTTTACAATAATGTTATTTTATCATACATTTAATTGATATATAATAATTGGAGTAAGTTATAGAAGTACATGCCTGCAACTCCATTAAAAAAAAAATGAACCCCAATCGATCTAAAAGAAAAACTCCACCATGTATCCGACTCACTGAAGTTTCATTCAAAAACCACTTAATAATCGGATTTTTTTCCTTCCTAATATTAATGGACCTACATGATAGTTAAATTTTCACAATAATAATATGATGTATGTGATTTGAAAAAAGTTTTGGGATGACTTTAAATATTTAGGAATTTAATTAAATACATTTCATAGATAATAATATATTTTAAACATGAAAGGCCAGCATTACTCTACATGGGTAGGTTCTTTCTTGGATTTATAGTTTGTATAAATAATTCTACAAATGCGATTGAAGCGCAATATCATTCTCGGGTCCGATGCACTCCATGTACTGCCGCGCAGCAATCAGCGTTGCCGTTACTTGAGGCTAAATCAAGACCAGCTTGATTGACTAAAACAAATAATTTATAATTTATATATATTGTGTAAAGCTGCACATACATATAAAAAAATACACGGCCCACGATTAGCTAAGAGCTATGAAGATAAGAAAAAATAAAAATAAAAATAGAAAAATAAAGATTGACAAGCCACACGCTCTAGCAAAAAACAATGATATCAATGTGAGATGCCTCTACTCGTAAACATACTTACTGTTGAAGAAACAGCTGCTGCAGCTATTTGGATTCAGTTAATCTTCAAGGTCACACCATCGCAACTTTGCAGAGCTGTAACTGCACCTCACTTGAATTATTTTCGAAGATGAAGGTTTTTTTTCTTTTTTTTTATTTCTGGTAAAGTGCGGCTATAAGGCATTTATAATAAAATTTAATGATCTTAAAAGAAACTTAAATTTAAAATAACAAAGCAAATTGATTAACGTATGGGCCTTTGTATATTATCGAGTTTTTTATGTTTCGTTATTTGGCGTCTCAATTGCCAATTGTCTAGGGTTATTTAAAAATCAAAATAAGAATCATTATTATTTTCCAAAAAGTAGAATGATAATTGTAGGGTGATCAATGCAATATGTTCTCTAAAAACCTATATCTATCTTAAAAGTTAATACGTTTGCTTTAGACACCGCCGCCAATCTTATCCTACATCACTACGATGGAGGTAAACATATCATTTGCATCATGAGTGCAACAAATATGTATTTGCGATAACGGGTGTCTACAAAAAGCTGACCTCCAACTAGTAACAAAGGAATTAATCGAATTCTCATACTATGACTGTCGGGACAACTATAGTCATTTCATCTCAAGAGATCCACGTGTCATTTCACACCTAAGATATGCATTAGGGATGGTGTGATTCAAACTCAAGACCTCATGTAAAGGAGCCGAAACCCTTTTCTCTAGATCAAGGAAGAAACCAAATAAAAAAATTCTTATATTCATGACTCAATGATGTAGGAGCATGTCCTTTGAGTTGTCATACACTAAAGGAAAAGTTAATGAAATCTTTGGACCCATTAGAAGAGGCTTGGTTGAAAATTTTGATTAAAATGGTGCATGTGAGCTTAATTAGATCATAATAGGGCATGGATGTCACGTGCCATGCACATGATGGGCACATTTTAAACACCACAAGGATTGTTTTAATATGTCCTAATTAGAACAACTTAAAAAAATTAATTACCTAAAATAACTACTCATTTTAGAAATTATTCGGTCTAAAAAGTTTACAAAATAAATAATTATCTTAGATAATTAATTTTGATAAGTAGATTCAAATAATCCCTTAATTAGTTTACTTAAGGATTAAGAAGATTGTTAGAAGAGTAGTTAATATTATATATGATTCTATCTTTTAGGAGTGTGGTTTAACTTCTAGTTTAGCATGAGTATGATGTTGTTTCTATTAGATTTTGTGTTCCTTTTCTTTATTTTTCATCTTATATTTGGTGTGGAAGATTGAGCATAAATCAAGTATTAATACCTTTATGTAATCACATTGGTTTGATACGAGTCGAATGAGAATTAAGACTTGAATTTTTAATTGAATTATGTGTGAATTCTTTGCTACTTTTTTGTCATTTCTATGTTGGTGACAAATCTAGATAGCCTTTGTATTTTTCCTTTACGGGCTTATCAAATCCACCATAAACCATTGCATACATTTAGTGATATGCACATTCATCGAAAACCACCAACATTCATCACATAAAATAACAACTTTTATATCTTCTTCTACCTTTGAAACCCTAGTTATTGCAACGTCCATTAACCCCTTTGCTAAGCCAAGTTTTTCTTCATTAATTAAGACATTAAATAATGTCATTAAACCCCTAATTAACCCTATCCATATCACCTTAAGCATCTGCACTAAAACTGAACCCCAAAACCCTAACCTTAAGTGGCATTTCCTTCATTTTTTTCCTTTTTTTATTTGATTTTGTCAACGATTGTTCAAAATAGTTCTACTTTGGTTTTTTGTGCTTCATCTATGTATCACTCATATAAAATAATCACTTTATTTGTTGTAATGAACAAAGGATACCATAACTAATACCATCACTTACCCTATTTATTAATAAGAAAAGACTAATAATGCTTCCAATTATCCCCCTTCTATTCATCATTTGGCTCCAGTATTGCCAATTTTGCCGATTTGTTAGATAATTTTTGCTTCCCTTCCTTTTCAAAATTGATTTCCATGTTTTCATGGTTGATACATTCAAGCTTCACCTTTTAAAATATCCCAAATTATTGATTCAAATTAAAAGATTATTATTAGAGTAGGGGGGTTTATGGAATTGTATCAATATATTATCATGTCATTTCTTGTTGTGATCTAATCCCTATGTATCAAAAATGAAATAATTCTTTCATTAAATGTTTGTATAAAAATAAAGTCATTTTGGAAAAGATAAAGCTTACTTTACAATTTTACCCTCACTTTTTAATTATATATGGATTAATGTTTTGTTATTTTTTAATGAAGAGTGAAGTGTAATTTTAAGACAAATTTTGTTATTTCCATAAAAAGTATGCAAATTGATATAATGACTTATGTTTTGATATGGAAGGAGTAATATTTTGGAGTGTACATCGTAAACATTATAATATGTAATATATATATATATATATTGGGATGAGACAATAAATTGAATACACTCATATGAAAGTTAAATATCATTTTAGTCTCTTATGAATAAGTTTTTCAAAAAATAATCCATATAGATTCTTCCTTCCAAATTTGTCATTCTATATGAACCCTTTTCAAGAATAGTCTCTATCTAACAAGTCAATCAAGTTAAATTCATCCATTTTTTTCTTCTAACTTTTACCTCCTTATAATCTCAATTGTCTTTTTTTTTTTCCACTATTACTTTATTTCTATTTGTAACTACCTATTGGGGTTCCTCAACATAAAAAGTGTCTTAGGGACCAATATTAAGACATAAATAGATTGTACCCACCAGTTATCTATAATACATCTGTGACACTCCTATTATTCACTACTGAAAAATAAAAATATTTATAGAAGCAAAATACGAAAGCAACCTAAGAAAAATGGAGTAGCACAATTATATCTAACATAAAATAGATGTCCTCCCATCTACCTAATGCTGGACAAAAGGTTGGGTATCTAAACCAATGAAATAATATAAAACTAGCGGCAAAAGGTAAAAGGGATAAGAGATAGAATAATTTATGGTATACAAACCTATACTATATAAAGACCAAAATAGTGTATAATAATACATAAAGAAAAGAACCAATATCTAAAGAAATATAGAACTATAAAAAAAAAGTCTTCGTCACCAAATGACCATCAAAAGAGAGAAACATTAGAATATCTAACTTTATAGACCCAAAATTCCCAAAGAAAAGGCTCTATGCTTTCTTGTTATATCTACCTACACAAGGTCCTCTACTCGTCAGGTTGAACAGATGACTGAATAAATAGGTGCATTAGTACACTACTTACCAAGTAAGCCAAGTTACCCCATCATGAAGGGTATATGTTGCACATAAGGCTATGATGAGTATACAAAGATCACACAAGACTTACATACAACACGCTTATGTATTAACAAACCAAGATCACATACTATACTCAGATGCACATAATATGGCACACTCATGCATACGTATGAATATTGAGAGTAACATGTTTGATGGTATACATGGAATTGTGGATGGTCATGCATATCACATAGAGTCATGGACTTCGTCATAGTTTTGGTTGATAACATAAGGCATGTTAAACAACACGTATGAGAATGAAGTACCATTCTACACATTAATAGGGTTTATTTCAATTATTATAGTCATGGACTTCATCATAGTTTTGGTTGATAATATAAGGCATGTTAAACAACATATATGAGAATGAAGTACCATTCTACACATTAATAGGGTTCATTTCAATTATTATCTTAATGAGGTGGTGAACACATAATTTATAACCATAGAGAATTTTGAGTGAGCACTTACATTTTACATTATGGATCCCAGCTATGATAGCATGCAAATACCAGTAGTTATCATAGTAACCATGTGAAATAAAACATAATCATTCACTACTCTTGGTCATGATCTAAGGTAGCAACCACCATATCTCATCACTAGGTATCCTAACCCTTAATTGTTGACGCTGCCTAAGTATACATATGATGTAAGTAAAGTAGGAGAGGTAGTGGAACCAATGTGGGTTCCCTTACATTAAGGCAAACCATAATACTAGCTACCCCTGATTAGCTACTCTTTGAGTTAGAGATACATAGGCTTGATAGAACTCTATCCATTTAAGTGATCAATGCCTTATTATATCAATATTATAAGTTACACCAAAGTCCACGTGCCATGTTATCTAACTACAACCACATGAATGCACATCCATCATTTCACATTAGGGGTACTTAAGATGGAAAACTATGTTACACAACCATTTTATGTCAAGAAAGGACAATCCATATTAATACCAACCATATAGACACTTAATTTCATTTATTCTCATATTTTAATCATAATTAAAAGTTTAGTAAAAAATTAAGGATAAGGTCAAAAACATAGCCGACTTACAAGAATAATCCTAAAAAATATCACAAAATATCATTGGGATACCAGTTTAATAGTCCATATAACTAGTAGACTAGTTTGGGTTGCATCATGGAAAGCACAACATTCAAAATAACACAACCAATTTAATGGTTTAGGCTAATCAATTGAATAGTCTCATCTAACCAATAGAGTGGTGGACTATAGGAGCAATAATTTGAAGAAAATTCAGAGGGATGCAACCTTACCTTATAACAGGTCAACAAGTGAGATAAACCAACACTACAAAATAATTGATTTGTGCCAATAGAGACTTATCTATTAGTAAAAGCTATTTGTTTATTGACAAAAGCGTTTACCAATATATTTTTTTTGTGTGATAAAACTGTGGGTAAAAACTCTATACTTAAAAGTTTTACCCACATATGTGTATGATCTATTGGGAGTAATTGATAATGCCTACAGATATTTATCTGTTTGTAAAACTTATGCCCACAATTATTTCTATAAGTAAAAGTATTAACAACAAAATAATATCTATATGTAAAAGTATTAAGCAAAAAATAATATTTGTGACTAAAAGTATTACCCACAAAACAATATATGTGACTAAAAGCATTATTCACAAAGTTATATCTGTGATAAAAGGAATTAACCACATAATCATATCTGTGACTTAAAGTATTAAACACAATATTATATCTAGTACTAAAAATTATTGCCAACATATATATTGTTGGTTATACATATTTTAACCCTGTATATATATACATTTATATCTCTTGGTAAAACCTTTACCGAAACATATAAGATTTATTGATAATGCCTATTACCACAATTTCCACCTGCAACAACAATTTATCCTGATATAAAATTAATTACATCATATATAATTATCATTGTGTAGTACAAAATAGTTAGTTATTTAGCTTCCAAACCCATATCAGTCCTGTGAGTATAATACTATATATATATATAACTTGTAACATAAGTTATTATACAAAAACATATTCATACACTAACATATAAAAGCATCAAGCATCTTTGTAAGCTGACAAGCAAAAGCATCGAGCACCTTCGTAAGCTGACATATATACAAAAGCATCAAGCATCTTCATAAATTGATATACAAAAATGACGATCATATTCGTAAACTAACTAACAAAAGTATGGAGCATCTTTTTAAGCTGACTCACAAAAGCATTTTTATAAATGCTTCAAACATCATCTTCTTCATTCTCATCTTCATTATCCACTTGATATTAATCATCAACATGTTTTCCCTAAAAATTTAACTTAATCAAATGAATCTAAATTCATATAAAAAAAGCTATATAATGAAGGTATTTTAAAGCTTTCTAAAAATAAGATATTACCTTAAAAAATATATTTTATATAGTTGGAGATAGAGAAGGTGAAACCAGTAATTTAGATAGCCACATAATATATTCATAAGTGAAAGCATCTATAATATGTATGAACGCTTGATAGAAATGCAACATATTATAACTAGTCAAGTCTTGATACCTATACCAGTAGTATGAAAAGTTTGATTATATCATACACTCTATTCTTAGTTATTATGTTAATAATATATATATCTTCTTAACTATAATTATAGAAAATTCATAAATAATAGATGAGAAATTTAAGGCCAATATTTCAACTCAATTGTTAGTGTAGCAGTGAATAATACTAATAGAGGTAACAACATAAATAATTGTTGACAAATTAGGATGATTAGAAAAACTCGGTGAAAAAAAAGATTGGCCGGCTACAACTAAGAGGAGTGGAATGGGCAGAAAGGATGAGATACATATATTGCTTCTAGCATGACAATATTCATTGTAGTTAATAGAAAAGGTCATCTATACACTTGTTGGAAATAATAACATTTGAGAACTAATCAATTTAGAACAACTTTGATACTCATACCGAATAAACTAATTATCTATTCACATAGAAATATAGAGTTGAAAAAATGTGGAAAATAGAAAAAAACAAGTCAGCATAGGGAATGGAGTAAATTAGATAATCATTGTTTAAATAAATATTTAATACACAAACCTATGATATGAAAGTCCTCAAATAGATTTTGAGAGTATAACATGAGTTAACTAATTAAACATGCATTCCTATAGCTACTATTCCTTTTATTTTATTAAATTTCTCACGTTTTTTAATCTTTATCTTTTGATATTACTTAAGTTACTATTCTTTTGATATGGGGTGCAAATCAAGTGCAGAGATAGGGAATTGTGTTGTGGTTGGCTATTAGGAGGAGATTAAATACAAAGGACATATTGTGATACCTAGACATAATCTTCGAGTGTTCATTATGAGGTTACCAACTTGATTTGGGGAAAAAAATCAGATATTGGTTGGGCATAAGATTTTCATTAAATAGGAATTTAGTTCACAAAGATGTGGCCACGTGATTTGAGAAAAGGTAACGTTGATTCTAAATTTTATATTACACATGCTGTCTTCCACTCATCATCATTCAATAGCATTTTTCATGCATGTCCACCAAATTGATTCATCTTTGTTGACCGTCATAAAATAAGATTGAGTTATACTGGTGGTCAAACTTTATCCTTCTTATTTAATGATGTAAAAGAATAACAAGAATATTGTTCATCATCATTAATCAAACTACTACTAATAACCTAGGATTATGAATCATACCAGCTCAGTTCTCTTCCTTTCAGGGGTTGGGTGTTAATCCTTATGAGAATATCCCTGCCTCGTAGGAAAAGGCTTAGTTGGGTTTATTATAACAAATGAATGTAGACAATTGAACATCAACAAGCCTCAGCAAGATAAAATTACAAAAGAATAACATAAAGGGGATCAGTTTTTTGGTGATATATCTTATGGATACAGATGATCAATATAAACATTTGATTAGTGATGAGCTCAAAGCAAGTTAGGGTACGAGATAAGTGGGTGATCAACAACAGTAACCTATAAGTAATAGAATATACATGCATCACAACAAGAATCCATTCACTAGATTATCTATTCAAGACGTCCTTTTAATGAGTCGAGTTCTTTATCTTTTTTTTTACTCAAACTAGGAAAGCAAAACTAGGAACAAGGGTAAGGACACAGAACGCCAACACGTACCTATGGGATCACAATAGCAAGATTCAATACACCCATCGACAAGCCTTTAAAGAAAGGAAGCAATATAAGTAGTCTCATATATTTGCCAAGATGAATGACACATAGACCTACAAAAACACACCTTGGCCAAGCCCTAACAATTTAATTTTTACTGAAATCATTGCAAAGTGATCTGTAATAAAAATTCATGTTAATAACTTGACATGAGGCTTTTCATTTGAAAAGACAAAACCTTGAGCATATCATTTTGCCTCTAAAACTACAACAAGGATACTGTTTTCATTAAATCTTAAACTTACAATCAAGAAGCAGCAAAATTTCTCAAATTTTATGTTTTCTTTTTCTTTTGGTGTGGGAAAGGGGTAACAAAACTACAAAAAATCATAATACTACTAGAAAAATCTCATCTATACTAGCATGATATTCCCACAGCTTCTTCAATGTTGAGCACCGCCCAGTTAATTACCAACAGTCTATATGATGAGAACAATAGATAAACACTCTTTACAAATCGTCAACACAAATCTAAATCATCTTCACAAGGATCTCCAATAATCTAAGTTCATTATAAGAATCAATGTCAACAAGAGAATTAAAATTTCCAAGGTAACTACATTCTTTATGATTTTTCTTCAGGTACAGATAAGAAAATATCAGGTTTAGGAATGAAAAATGCAACTTATTGCTAACGGAATGCCCAGGATGGTAAAAATTAGCAGTCCAACAATGAAAGCACCAATTGGAGGTTGATTGTAGGAACCTGTTCTGCTCACCACAAAGCCTATTATAAGCATTGGTACAAAGCATATAGACAAAAAGGATGTTTGAAATACCCTATACAAATCTAGCACCCCATTTCCTACTTAGCTTCTCCATCAATAATGATGTTACTCTAAGAAAAACTAAATTTAACATCAGCACAAGTGTTATCATTGCTTACACTAGTCAATTGGTTTGTGGAACCATTCTGTTATTTTAATGCTTTTCAATTTGGTCCTTTGAACATATAAGAATAGTTGAATGATTTAGCAAGCCAGTAAATGTGTTCAAGTTAAACCTAGAGTTTGCTAAAATCTTCACACCGGAATATAAGGGTTACCCTACATCTTCAATCAACTTACAAAAAGATTGTGTCTTAAAAGCCCAAATGATGTTCAACATAGAACTTGAATAAATAATTCGGATAATACTCAAACTCCAATTAGATGAGGGTATAAACATATATATATATATAAAGATAAAAGAGTACCATTATACACATATGACATTCAATCATAAAAGAAGAATCAATTATAAATAATAATAATAATTATGTTGCATATTATAAACCAATCAAAAAAGATAATATAGTTACATTAACATAAAATCTTAGAGATAGATATTGTTTTAGATTCAAATATAATCAACACAAAAGCAAATGAAATCTTTTATTCAAATAATTATTCTAGTAAGAAATATTCCATCGATTCACTAATGTTTAACAACCATTATGTACAACCATGCTCTTTAAGAAACAACAAGCAATAATTTCCTATCACATTACAACAAAGCAACAACCATTTCTAATAAGAAAATGATGTATAACCACTAATATTCAACAACCACTTAAGTGTTAGCCTCCTTAGCTTTACCAACAAGCAAGAATAGCTTAAAAGGAAGATAACTCCTAGTGAAAGAGGAATCAACAATTTACAACAAATAAAAGAAATATCCATTTTAGCACAATTAGGGTTTTTGAGCCCGGAATGCAAGTGCTGTCAATTCTTGCTAAAATAGATAAATTGATGGTTCGGAATTACAATTAAATGTATTCTAAAATAAATTATATAATCAATTGAATAAAATAACTCGATTACACTATTTAATTTTGATATGCAAGAGGTTTGACCTAATAATTCAATTCCGATCTATTTTACACAATTTTCTCAAATTAACACTTCCAATATAAAATTAAATACATTTAAAAGGATATTGCAAAATCAATTGAGTGAAAAAACTCAATTATGCAATCTAATTTCATCACACACAGATTTTAACCTAGAAATTTAGTTTCGATTAATTCCACATATGTTTCTCAAATTGACGATTTCGATATGAAATTAGATATATTTTATAGCATATTGTATAATTAATTTATCAAAAATTACTTAATTGGACTAATTTGCAAAATCCAAACATAATCGGGTCGAAATTCTAATATTCACAAATCAACCAAATACACTACAATTAACCACTTTAAATCAATCATACAACACATATATACATAATTAAACAACCAATTTAGCTTTTCATAAGCTACTTCATACCAAATTAATCAAAAAAAGATTAGGGTTTCTAAAACTTTATACTAAATAAAGAGTTGCAAATTGGGGAGAGTGAAGACCGCAGAAGCTTTGTTGGAGGCTGACCATTGCTCGCGGGTAGCCAGCTGAGCTTATCGAGGCCGGATGTGGCGGTGTGATCTACGACTGCCTGTCATTGCTGCTTGCCCAACGCTACTCCATTGTATGCTGCTCTCACCTAGCTACTGCTGCTCATTGGTGGAGGATGGTGGCGTAGTGTAGATGAAGTGGTGTCGATGGTGGTGGTCGACAGTGTTGTAGAGTAGTGAAGGGGAGACGAGACAGGGGAGAAGGAGCAAGGGTTAGGGCTCACGCAGAAGGGAATGGGAATGAAGAGAGGGAAAAGAAAAGAGAGAGAGAGAGAGAAGAAGAGAGAAAAGGAAAAAAAGTTGGGGCCTGTTAGGTGAGGTTTTTTTTGGCAAATACAAATACACAATTGAACCTAAAAATATTAATAGATAATTTTATCTAAAATTTATTTTAATGAAAATCATTTTGTAATGATTCGAAGGTTTAAAATCGATATAAAAGCTTTATAAAAAATTTGGGTAAAGTTTTCGGAAGAAATTATCAACGAACACAAATATCTATATTATTTACAAAAATATAATAGAAGACCTAAAAAATATTCAAAACCTTATAAGAAAATATTTAAATCAAATTATAAGAGACCATGACTAATTTAAATAATTTTCGAAAATGGTCTCCGCAAACCAAAAAGGGTAAAACGGAAGAAAGTAAATTTCAAAAGGAAATCCATAAATAAGTTACGATTTTTTTTAATTTAATTTTTTTTGAAGATTTTAAAGACCTCAGAAGCATGGATAAATTCAGAGTTGGAAATATTTTCTACAAATAAAATTATCAAAATAATTTATTTCATTAACAAAATATAACTCCAAAACAAAGTTGTTATCACATGACGATGTTATAATAAAAAACAAGTATAGAATATTAAAAATCAATATATGAGAAAGAATGAAAATATATATTTTTCACCGAAAATAGAAATCATGTGAATAAAATAAAATCATAGTTGTGAATGAATTTATTTAGAATGACTCGCAACGACAATGAATAATTTAAATTCAAATATGAAGTGTAAATTAACGATAAATCCATAAAATGAAACGAATTTAAAATAATCTAAATTTTTACATCAAATTAAGCTAATTAAATAATTAAGGTTAACAAAATTTAATTTTAAAGATACGAGGTATTACACGATAAATTAAAAGCTCAATTTATTTGATTTTAGATCAAAGCTAGTTGATTTTAACTTAATTGAATTTACTTCAAAAACTATTCTAAAAAATTAGGGTTCTAAAGCCCAAATTATTCGGAAAATTAAAGCCAATTATTTCAAATTGAACGTGTTAAAATATAATTAAGGTCATTTCAAATCATTCTATAAAATAAATTTATGAAGAAACAACTATACAAATGATGATTTCCATAATTTCATTTGGAAGTTGGGGTTTTAGGCCTAAAAATGCAATTCAGTCAAGTTTTATTAATTTATTTAAATTGAATATTTAGATATGCATATAGGCCTATATAGTCAATTGATTAAAAACAATAAAGAAAATACCTAATTTAACATAATTAGGGTTTTTAAGTTCGGACTGCAAATCTAGTCAAATCTTGCAAAAATATTTAAGTTAACAGTTTAAAAATGAAATTAAATATATTCTATTACAAATTGTATAATCAATTTAATAAAATAACTCAATTATACAATCCAATTTAAATCCACAAGAATTTTGACCTAAAAATCAAATTCTAATTAATTTTGTAAAAATTTATCAAATTGAAAATTCCAATATGAAACTAAGTACATTTCAAAGTATAATGTATAATCAAATTATCTAAAATAGCTTAATCGAATGAATCCAAAATATCCGGACATAAATGGGTTTAAAATCCCAAACTCCAGAAATCAATATATACCACACAATTAGCCCATCCAATTCAATCATATATTACATATGTACTCAATTAAACAACTATTTTAGCTTAATTGAAGCTAATTCTTTCAAAATTAATCAAAACAAAAGTTAGGGTTCGGAAAAAAATATATAAAACAAATTCAGCCAAAACAGAGCGAGTAAAGGGTGGTAGATCATTGTCGGTGGGAGAGGACCACTTACCGGTGGTAGAGTGACGTTGGAGGTGGCTGGACGGTGGTGCGCCACTGTTGTCTTCATGAGTTGCTGGCTACACCACCGATGCTACTCTGTTGATGCTAGCATGCTGCCGTCAATGACGATGAGCAGATGAGATGTAGGCTATTGTGGCATGGTTGTGCGACAGCGAGGTGGTGTGGTGGTGGTGTTGTGGTCAACGAACCAGAGGAGGAAGGGAGAAGGGGAACTCAGGGCTTCGGGTTTCCTAGATAGAAAAATAAGAACGAGAATAAGAGAGAGAGAAAGGAAAGAAAATAACGAAGGGGTGGGGGCAGTCGGTACATACATAATTGATAATTGTTTTAAAATATCAAAATATCTAAAAGGGGTTATATCAAAGATATGATTTCAACTAGATTAAATTTAACCGAAAAATTTTGTAAACAACTTTTCAAGAACAAACAAAAGACTTATCTAATAAAAGCTTTTATTTAAAATAAATTTGAACACTTATTAAAATATAAATATGATTTAAATCAAATAACCCAATTAAAATAAAATTAAATGTTAAAACTCATAAATCAACATTAATATTGATAAAAATTAGGTTTTTAAGAAGCAGGGTATTACACTACATACGCTACCCCCGGATCCCCAGCTCGTTGACCGGTTAGTGAGACCCCCGTCATAGGTTATTCAAAACGTGACTTAACTAATTATTATTTTTATTATGATATTTATTAAAATAAATCTTACAATAATAATAGTTATTTATTATGTTTAAGGAAATTAAATTTTAAAAGTACAAGATTTTAAAATAATGATATAAATAACTATAATAATATTAGGCCCAAAAAGATCTAGCAAGAAGGAGTACACCCCCTAGACCCCCATCGCATCGATTTAGCAGTGATACCCCATCATATAGGTCATTCGAAGCGTGATTTGATTGATTATTATTTTTATTATAATTTTTATTATTTTAAGAATAATTTTATTATTTTAATTATCACAGTTATGTTATAATAATATTAACAATGACTATAATATTAATTATAAATCTAGTTATATATAATATTATTATTATTTCATATAAAAGTTGGCAATTATGATAATAAGAGAAGTATCTCATGTATAAAAGGAATGAATGTGTTGCGCTATAGAATATAACAATAGCTGAAACATTTATCTTCCTTATATACTAATACTAATAGATATATGAGTGGTTGTTGTTATAATACTACTAATACATGTATAATACTACTAATACTCGCATATATAAAAGTAGGCAAAAGATCTGTTGGCATAACATACTATTACTAACACATAAAAAATTTATGTAGGGAAAACTTTCTCTATTGCCCACCAAAATATATCTGTTGGTATTAGCAACTTTTTACAATAGAAAAAAAAATATGTGACTCTGTTGGCACAAGTCATATATTTTGTGTTAATTAACTAGTATTGGCAGAAGACTGGTTTACTTAAGGACTCAACCTCATATTCTATTTGAGATTAAGACATGCTTTCTTACTTCAACATAAAACGTGCTTCATACACTTTTTCTAACACTTAGAAATCATGTATTAAAAAATTTATACTTAATTTGTGCATAAAGCTTTATAAATGCACTAATACTTAAGCATGTCATTCCATAATACATCATAGTTTAAAAACCCTACAAATATACTTCAACAATTAGCATATCTATTTCATGTTTCATACTAGACATGCTCACATGCTGAACTCTTACCATATTTGAGATATATAATAGATATGCACAAATCATTAAGATGCAACACTTGGAATCATGCTCAAACCCCTATTTTCATGTTTTCTACTCTAGATTACATTTATCCCACCAAAATAAGACCATGTCCACAAACCATTAATATATGTCCTAATGCCTACACAACACCCACATGCTCATGCACTTCACATACACGAGGTAAGAATGATTTACCTCTAGCTAAGTTAGTAAAATCATAAGACAAGAGAAAATACATCTAGCTTGAGACTTCAAGATCTTGAGCACATTGAAAAATCATATTAAAACTAAGTAAAAAATTTCTTAAAGATTTGTGAAACTGAGATAGAATTAGAAAATTAGAAAGGAAAGGAACACACAACCTCCTTCCAACTAGTAAAAAAAATAAAAATTGGAAACTCAAACCCTTAGTCTTTCCTAATTTTAACCCACTTTTATTTATGAGTAAAATAATAGAGAATTAAAGGAAGGATAAGAGGAGGAAGGGAAGAACAAGAATGAAGAGTAAGGAGGAAAGGGTTAAAAAATGCAAGAATTGTGGAAAAACATGGGAACTCAGTGGTTGAGGAATAATAGAGAAAAGAGAGGTTATATCTAAGTCTTTAGGCATAATTTTTATTAGGAATGAATAGTATGGGTTTATAAAATTTGAAACCATAATCCCTAGCTTAAAATTAGACTACTATGGGAAGGTTTTAGACGTAGCAGAATTAACTTTGCTTCTAGAGCTAAAATTGTGATGGATGATGAGTTTTTTGCGTAGTGCAAACATAAAAGATTGAAAAACAAGAATGGAAAGGGATAAAAAGGTGTGGCAGATAGAGGTTTTAATTGGTTAGGATCTTCTTGGACAAAAATTATATGTATAAGTGTGTATAGTAGAAAAAAGAAAGAAAGAAGAGATGAAGACAAGGATGATAAAGTCACAAAATACCTTTTAGAGATGTTACCCCATATATCCATTCGGGGCTACAAAAATGTTTGAATTATTATTCACAATGCTCTTAAAAATAATTGTGAAACATTGTAAAGTTTAATCGTCATATTTCAAAGTCAATGTAAAAATATATGAATTAAATCAATCATGAAAACATTTAGGTCCTATGAACTAGTTGACTAGTCTATTAGAACTAATTAGTTGGTTCTTCTAAAACCAAAGCAGCACAAGATAACTCAACAATTCAAGTAGAATGGCCAAACTAGTTGTTTTTTTGAATAAACTAAATTTTTGTCAAAAATCAAACCTTTTCCAAACCAATTTGAAATCAAAGCTAACACATAGCCCCAAAACACAATTACACACACTTAGATCATGATGAAATACAAGTATTAACACACATTAAAGAAACAAATTTATGGTTTGTTAAATCACTACTCACTTAAAAGACGCGTCATCCCCAAATCTAATCAATAAACACAAAACCTATTAGAACAAAATAGGATACTTCACGCGAATGGTCTCTTCAACCTCGAATGTGGCCTCATTAGCTCTGTGTTGTGACCAAATAACCTTAACCAATGGAAAAATCTCTGTACACATCTCCCAAGCATTAGTTTCAAGATTTCTCACTTGGTTCTTCATACGTCAAAGACTTATTGAGCTTAATCATCTCTATTTGGATGATGTGAGAAGGATCTACAACACATATTTCCTTACTCGAGAGATGTGGAATATGTTGTGCACATGTGACAACATTATAAGCTACACTAGCTAATATTAATTCTCACTGACTCACTCAAATATCTCATAAGGGGTAATATACCTTAGACTAAGCTTGCTCTTCCTACTAAAGCTTATTACTTCCTTAGTGTAGGAGACCATCAAAATGACTTTATTTCCCATCTCATAACCATCAGAACTCCCCCTCCAATTCACACAACTTTTTTTTTTTATTAATCCTAAGTAGCCCTTATAGAATCCTCAATAAATCTAATTTGACTCATGGTTTTCTCAATCATCTATGATCCCAACACAATTGTCTTACTAATATCACTCCAAAACAAAGGGAATATTGAAATTCCTCCCATATAGAGCCTTAATTGCATGATGATTGATATTATATGAAAACTTTATCAAAACCACACTATCCCCTTAACTACCTCCAAAATCTAACACATATCCTCAAAACATATCCTTAAGGGTCTGAATGGTCCTCCTTGCCTAACCATCGATATTTAAATGAAAAATAATACTCATATTCAACTACGTCCTGAAGGTGGCCTATAACTTCTAGTAGGAGTAAAATAATAATATTGAATCACAATCTAACTTGATGTCACTGGGTACCCTATGTAATATCACCATGAGTTTTTTTATAAGTATTAGTTATTTGCTCCATGATCCATGTCAACTTATTAAAAAAAAAAACTATTAACTTGTTCAAATGATCAAAAATGAACCAAATAGATTCAAACCTTTTATGAGTCCTTAGAAGGCCAACCACAAAATCTATGAAGATAGTATCTTACTTTTGCTTTAGAACCCCTAACAACTATAATAATCCTACAGCTCTCTTATGATTGATGTTGACTTGTTAACAAGGGAAACATCTAGGAATGAACTTAACTACATGTTTTTAACACTCTTAATATACAACTTAAAGGTTTCATTATACAGAAGTGTTAATCTCAAAATAATTAATGTTACTACCACACTTACCATAAGTTTGATTCCTTCACCTTTCTTATGCTAATTGTTAAGGCTCAAAATAAGTTAGATCCAAAATAAAGTAGTGGAAACTAGAGACAGTAACGTAGATAAAGTAATAGCTAAATATTCTCCATACCACAACAAAAATCAAAATATAAAAAGGGACATAAGAGTCTAAAAAAACAAATACAACAAAAACCAACACTCGAAGGTGCAACACCGATTAACCCTAACTCTTAGATGCATTAGCCCATTCAAAGAATGGAACTTCTTTCCAAGGACTCTACTTATCCTTTCCACTCTTATACATTTTGTGCCACTCCATGATCATCACATAGTCATCTACAACAGTAGTATCAATACAAATTTCCTGTATAGAGTAAATTATAATACCTCACAAGAGGTATTATGCTCACATTACACATAATTACACAACAATCCAAAAATATTTGCAAGCATATAGTATATGCCATAAAATTATATGATAATCATGGGATAATATGTATACAACATTGAAGTCTCATGCTCAATAACCAATTATACTTTACCAATTCACATCATCTTAAGCATACAATAGCCATATCAAAAACTATGACTAAAACCGACTAATCAATTCAATTACAAAAAACAAGGAAGAACATTAAGGAGACTACTAAGACAGCCCATTAGGCTTAACTAGTGCACAAAGGCAATTATCAAACTACAACCACAATAATCCATTTTTAGTCTTATTCTTAGACAATAGTTATTTCCATTTTTAATTTCTCGAGAGGGATACAATAAACCTAGGGCCACCTAGGTACACCCTGTCATATTATTGCATAAAGGTAATGTAATACCCTTACTCAAAAATCCATGGACAAAGTGGTACACCTAGTTATGATGGCACACATAGGCGATACAATATACTTTGGCTACCTTATCTATAAGTATCGATACCACCTATAAGGCTTGTAGGCCTCCAATGTAATACACTAGGGTTTTATTAGGGAACGTCAACACTCAAGAGAACCAAACTCAAAAGAGGTCTATATATTGTCTCTGTGGTAGCTAATCCTAGAGATGAACTATTCCCAAACTTGAAGTGTTCCATTTTAAGTATTAATGATTTATGACCTGGCCACAAATATCCTATATTACCTAACAATTTCCATTTTCATACATACCTATTTTCCTTTATTTTTAATTATGCCAATGCCAAAGTCAACATTAAGGTCAACCTATTGCAAGTTTAAGGCTATCATATATCCAATTATTGATATTAGGTAAAAAATGATCAAAATGTCCTCAAAACCCTAATTTCACCATTATTATCCAAATTTGTACCAAATATTAGTATTATGATAATTTATAATGAAAAGTCTAACATACAATATTTTATAATATTTTAGCACATAGGTAATTTTTAAGATTTAGTGATTGACTATATTTTCCACTTAGCATGCATTTAGCCACTTATGTGGATAAATCTTAATTATATATATCTAAATTTTCATATATTCCACGCAATACATACATACATACATACATACATACATACATACATAGTTTTAGCATGATACGACATTTAAAATGACAATTATCATCTTGGTGCATATAAGGGAGTAAATCTACCCTAGAGCTTGCAAATAGTAATTATAGTGTTTTAACCCTAATCATGTATGCATGATTTCATGCTATTTACGTCAACTATATCTACACATGAAATGATAATCATAGAATTATTAACATAGCATAAACATAATATATTTATAGGGTTAAAACTATAGCAAAGCCCAATAAATGTACACATTGTCGTTTAACAAACTATACATGCATATCACTCATAATTAACAGTAAGTCAAGCATACCCACTAACTATTTAAGAGCATATTATCATATTATCATGCATACCATATTATTTTCATAATATAAAACTCTAGCATGATTCTAGATCTAAGCAATTTATCATGATCACACGTAAATTCTACCATCTTAAGAGTGACTGAAATTACCTAAATTAAAGCTACAAAAAAGCACAAAAGATCATTTTCTCTATAATACCTTAAGGATTGCCTAAGTAATCAACATTTAATAACACATATATAACCATATAATACAACAAAACAATAAGAAAATTAACCAAACCAACTTGGTAAAAGGTTAGATAACAATCAGGGAAAAGGAACTACATAATGACACAAAGTCTTGTAAACAAGGGTGGAGCAGCTTGCAAATCTCATGCAAGAAGAGGAAAGGAAATGTCATAAAATCTTACTATGGGTAACTGCAACACTTTCTGCCATATAAAAAAAATGGGGAAACAACACCTATTATTTTTGCTAAAGAGGGTGAAACGAAGGTGTTTCACGTAACTAAGGATTTTTAGGTGAAGAACTAGCATAAGATTGGCACAATTATGAGAGGATGGTGACATTCTTGCATTTAATAGATTCATAGATTGAGAGGAAAGGGCACATATAGGCTATGCATGAGGTGCATGGGTGTGTGAGGATAAAATGAGGAGAGATGTGCATGGGTTATGTGAGCATCATGTGTGTGTAGTGCAAGGGGTCCACAATCTTATGCCTCAATAAAAAATTGAAATAGAGAACAATAGGGGGAAATAAATGAAATGATTTAAGGTGGTGATGGTTGGGCAAAGGCAAGGGAAAATGATGGGAAGGTGGTTTATGGGGAAAGTGATGGTGCTTGGTGGTTATTGTTGGAGAGGTGTTGTGATGATGGTTGATGATGGTGGGTGTAATATCCCAAAAATTTAAAACCTAGAAATTTAATAAATAACCCTCAATTGGGATAATTTACTTTTCTAATTTATTTAATTTAATTATTTTGTGGATTTTTGGGTGTATAAAAATGGATATGAATATTTAATAAATTAAAATAAATATTTTGTTATTTGTTCATACTCATTTTATTTAAATACTTTTTCAAACCTATATTTTACTAAAATTACCCTCTTAAACTAATATCTTGAATTTAAATAAATTAAATTATTACATTAATTTATCTATCTAAATTATTATATACTTTTACTTCAAAAATTACTTTAATTTTATTTTTCCTCCTTTTCCTTTTTCCTTTTCTTTCTCATTTTCCTTCCTTTTTCTTTTCCTCCTTTTTCCTTTTCTTCTTTTCTTCTTCCTTCGAGCCACCAGCCTGCCTCCCTTGCATTGGGTCATTGGCCCTTTCTCTTCTTTCTCTTCCCCTCTCCCTATGCCCGTCCAGCCCAACGTTCCCCCTTTCTTTTCTTTCTTTGCTTTTTCCCTTTGGTTGGGCCTTCCTGACCTTCTTTCTTTCACCTCTCCCTCACACGCACGGGCCGACCTTATTTCTCTTTCCCAGCCTATCGGCCTGACCTTTTCTTTCTTTTCTCTTCTTCCTCTTCCCTTCTCTCTCCTTCTCCGACCATCCCCCATGGTTGCCTGTAACTCGTCACCTGCCAACCCCTCTACACCTGCCATGGCAGCCTAGAGCTCTGGTCTCCCTCTCTCTCCCTCTCTCTCTCATCCCTTTTACTTCCATTTTTTAGCCAAACACAGCCCCCTCAGATGCCATTTTCTTTCTTTTTCTTCCTTCCTTCTCCTTGTCTCCTTGCACCCGTTGACTTGTAACCTCTCCCCCTGCCACCACCTAGCCCAGCGACCCTACTTCCCCTCCTCTCCCTCTTATTTTTCTTCTTCTCTACTGCCCATTTTATTCCCCCAATTCTCTTCTTCCCCTCCCTATCAAGCCCTTGTTCTCCCTTCTTCCCCTCTTCTCCTCCTCCCCTAATTTTGCTTCGTAGCCTTGAACCACTACTGCTGCCACCCAACCAACCACCACAACCACCACAACCACCCTTGGCACCCCTGCTACCTCCCTGTACCACCAAGCTACCACCACTTGCCCCTACAGCCACCCTTCCCTTTTTCCCCCTTCTCTACCTCCGCCCTGCTACACCATCGTGTGCTACCATTCCTCCTCTTCCACTACCTCCATAGACACCACTCTACCCCCGGCACCTCCCCTACCACCACCCTTCCTCCCCTTGGCTGAAATTCCCCCTATAGCCTTCCCTTCTTCTCTTCCTTTCCTTCTTCTCCTTCATCCATCCTTACACCCATCTTTCCAGCCCTATAGCTGTCGCCTCCACCGTCCTAGGCCACCAAAATTTAACCTCTGACCACTACCTACACCCCTACTCCCTCCCTACACCTAGCCATCACCCTCACTCACTCCACAAGCCCTCAACCTACCCCCCAAAACCCTTATCGAACCAACCTCTCTCCCTTCTCCTATCCCCCCTCTTTGGCCCATTATGCTCTTCACTTCTTGTATGTTGCTCACGCTGCCATGTAGTGTAAGTCTGCTGAATATAATGGAGCCAAACTTTGGTTAATTTTGGGGTATAAAAGTAGTTGGTATTAGTGGGCATTAATTAAGCTTTAGATAAAAATTATTCTTTTGATTTTCTACTTCTATTATGCTAATTTTTAATATTATTTCTAGGTATTAATTTTTACTAATCAAAGCTCAAACCTTTAACTGGGGTACTGGTAACATTTAACTAGGGTACTGGTAAGGTTTAATTATTGCTAGAAATAATGTAACCATTATACCCTACTAAAATGTGTGAATATATGTATGCTAGCACGTTAGGGTTTTTAATATGTATATGTGCATGATGTATGATGTTAAGTATAATATAATTAGTGGCATATATTGGTTGTTGAAATGAAAAGCTTGTTAATTTATGTGTCATGTGTAGAAATATAGTTAAGGAAAGAGCCTTATGGTTAACGATAATGTTAAATGCTATATATTTTATAATAAGTTAATGTGGCCATGGATAATGTTAATATAAGCCCTAGGAGCGTTTTAGTAATTTTTCTTGTGCAAAAGGGTGTGGCCTAAGTAAGTATACTTACACGGTGGGTGTTAATGAGTATTAAAAATAAGTAATAATAGTTGGTGGTGTTAGATGAGGTATATGAACCATGAATGTTAATGTTTTATGTGGTAAGGGTATTTTAGTAAATTTAGCATAATATGGGCAAATTGGTAACTTATATGGATAAAAGGGATAATATGATAAATTAATAAGTAAGAAGGTCATTTTAGTAATTTTACATGAAAAAGGGGATAACTTGGTAATTTTTGTAAGTAAGAAGGTATTTTGGTAAATTAATTAAAAGAGAAGGGCATTTTGGTAATTTGGCATAAAGGAAGGATATTTTGGTAATTTTTGAGAAAAAGGGATAATGTAGTAATTTAATAAAGAAGAAGGGTATTTTGGTAATTTGACATAAAGGAAGGTTATTTTGGTAATTTTGTAAGTATAAGGGATAAAGTGGTAATTTAATACAGAAGAAGGGTATTTTGGTTATTTGGCATAAAGGAAGGGTATTTTGGTAATTTTGTGAGTAAAAGGGGTAAAATGGTAAAAATAAAAAGTAAGAAGGGCATTTTGGTAATTTGGCATAAAAGAAGGATAACTTGGTAATTTGGTGAGTAGAAGGGGTAAAATGGTAAAATAATAAGTAAGAAGGGTATTTTGGTAATTTGGCATAAAGAAAGGGTAACTTGGTAATTTTGTGAGTAAAAAGGGGTAAAATAGCAAAGTGATAAATAAGAAGGGTATTTTGAAAATTTGGTATAAAGGAAAGGTAACTTGGTATTTTTCATAAGTAAGAAGGGCAAATTTGTAATTTAACCAACAAAAGGGTAATTCTGTAATTCTAACCAATATGAAGGGCAATTGGTAATTTAACCAACCAGAAGGGCAATTTGATAATTTTAATAAGTATAAAGGGTAATTTGAGAATTTAACTATCCAAAAGGGTACTTTGGTAAATGTAACAAGTATGAAGGGTGATTGGATAATTTAATAAACCTGAGGGGCAATTTGATAATTTTAACAAGTATAGAGGGCATTTCAGTAATCTAACCAACTGGAAGGGTGAATTGGTAACTTAACAAGTATGAGGGGTAAAGATGGTGATTTAATAAGTATCGAAGGTAATTTGGTAATCTAGCAAATACAAAGGGTATTTTGGCAATTATACAAACATGAAGGGTAATATGCTAATTTGGCAAATAAAAAGGGATGATTTGGTAACTTTACAAACAATGGGTATTTTAGTAATTTTATAAGGATGATGGGGGTAAATTAGTAACTTACATATAACATGTCAATGGATTAAATAAGTTTCCACAATAAGACATAAGTAATATTGAATAATAAGATAAGGGTATTTGATAAATCACTAAGTATCACAAGAACATGGCATAACATAGGGTTGGATGGACAATTAAGGGTGTGATATGGTGTTTATCACATATTCATGCAAGAGGTTCCTTGATCATTAATTATGCATGGTAATATGTGTTTGATGTGATAGAATGACATGTTAGGATTAAGTGTTCCATGATCCTTCTATGTAGACTACCGGACTCTTAGATCGTATTATGATTATGATATGATAACCCTTTATGGCATATGAATAAATGGAAATGAATTCTAAAATGGAAATGGATGGCATTAGTGGTCTATTTAAGTTAACCATGGATAACCCTATGAAAAAGTATTATTTAATAGTAACATAAACAAATGGAAATGGTTAATAAGTGGTTGTTGTGTTTATCGTGGTCAACTTAATTAGGACACTAATTACTAAAGTGGAAGACCTTGAGATTAGGAATGGTAGATCTTTAGGGGTCGCTACCTAAAGACATGGTTTAGCCTATGATTATTCTGGTACTTGCTGGTGTGTCTTAGTGCCCTAGCCAGGCCCTACATCTTACTCTATATATCTCTACGAACCTATTTAGGGGGTATGCATACTTACAGATTAGGAGTCCTTTTCCATAGGGTACCATGTGTCCTCGTACACCAGTGTAATCAGGGTACCTTTGCATCCCTGGATTGATGGTTGAAGGGTACTATGTTGCTTCTATGCACTAGTATAACCGGTGTACCTTTGCATCTCCAGGTTCTTTATCTCCCCTCGAGTTAAATAAATAGACTTATTGTGCTAATTAAATGAAAAACTCTAATCATGTAAAGTGAAAGAATATTGAGCCGGCCCAGATGGATTATATTATGTGTACCGATCCATCGATTATAATAGTGGCCAAGAGCGCTTTGTCCTAGAAGATGTATATGTGTACCAGTCCACCGGTTATAATAGTGGCCAGGTGCATGTTGCGCTGGAGTGTATTCCAGTCCATTGACTATAATAGTGGGGGATCCTGAGTTCAACAAACCAAATCTTGGATGTTAATAAATCATCAAAAAATACTAATCACTTATAGTAAAAAACCATGTGAGTCGGGGTAAGACCAAACCACTAACGATAATAATGGCCAAGAGCCTTTTGCCCTAGAGACCGGTCCACGGGCAATTAATAGTGGCCTGGTGCATTCTGCCTTGAAGTATGTTCTAGTCTACTAGCAATAATAGTAGGGTTCCTACACTCACATGGATATAATTCAAGAGATGATGTTGAATGATGTTTAATTAATGGCTTAAGACCAAAAGTGGTACTTTCATCTTCATGATCTATTGATATGATATAAGTATGGCCTTGTTGCCTGTCACTCTTAGTAAGTGCTAGAGGTGTTAGGTAAATTGAATTCGTATTGTAAAATTCTTATTGGTTGATGTGTGTAATCGCTTTTACATGGCTATGGTCATTTATATGTTTGTGTATGATATTGTCTTTACTTCTGCTGAAATATGATGTGTTGCATGCGGGTCGTGCCTTTAAGTTTAGTATAAAGGGTCACTCAGTACCATAGTACTGAAGGGCTCCATTTGTGGGCCCTTGCCTATTCAATGGACAGTGTCCCTTGTAGGTTTGTTGCAGGTGTTATTCAGGCTAATATCGGTAAGAGGATAAGGATTGTCCAGGAAAGATTTCAGGGTTTCTCTTTTAACCTTTTATTTCCTTGTTTAAAATAATTTTAGTCTTATAACCACTAATAGTGGGTTTTACTATTGTAACCAATTTAATGAGCTACTCTGATTTAAATGAAGGTGGAATTTGAGTAAATTGTATTTTTTTTCTTTTTAACCGTAGCACTTAATACTAGAATCATAGGAGGAAACTAATCTAGTACTAAGTGTGGAGGTAACATTTTCGAAATTTACGATTTTTACTTCCGCTAATTCTTAAATAATATGAAATTTTTTAGTAGTGAATTTTGGGGGTGTTACAGTGGGGGTGTTGTTTCCAATGAGAACCAAAGATAAGGAGATGGGTGAAGAAGGAGGAGGAGGAGGAGGAGAGAGAAAATGGTAAATTAGTTGGTATGAATTAGTAACACACAAAACAAGAGGAAGGGGATACTTAAATGGACAATGGTGTAAATGGGGCAAGTTGAGCAAGACATGGCGAGAGGAACACGAGCACAGAAAATGTGAAGGGAAGAATGATCTGATGAGGAAAATTACGTCACGGAAGGAGGATTTGGGGTATGCAGGAAGAAAATAAGATCAAAATAGGGTAGGGTGCTATATAGATAAGCTAAATCAAGGGAAGACATTTGGTTAGTAGAATTAGGGTTCTTTGGTAAAACAAATATAGGTCAGGGTTCCAATCATGGTTAACACTAATAACCCAAATTTTAACCAATTTTTAACCTACACACACACACACACACACACACACACACACACACACACACACACACACACACACACACACACATATGCATAAAATTAATACATTTAATACAAAACATCATTTAATAATTATTTTAACTTATTACACATAATTTTTTGTTTATAGTTATGGTTTTTACAAATGGGGTATTATAATCTCGCTCTATATAGAGCCACAAATACACTTGCATTCACTTTAGAAAAAATAAATGGATATGTCTATATGGATAAATACATATCTTTATTCATATTGGAAACACAAAACACCAAAATAAAGTAATTGAAATTAGTCACACAAGAACGAAACAAATAAAATAACAAGAAATTGGTTGAACCCATAGATTATGGATAGAGTTAGTGAGTTTAGGGTTTGGAAATTTTGTGGGGGTTTAATAAGGGTTATTAATAGTGGGATTAATTAATGGTGAAATTTTAATTAATAATTTATTAATGGTGGTGATAATCATTTTTGAAAGAAAGACGGTCCGGGTTAGGGTTTTAAAATTGAAGATGACGAATTGGGTGTTGAAGAATAATGTGTTGAAGAAAGACGGTCCGGGTTAGGGTTTTAATAGAGTATGTTGATGTGTTGAATTAACACAAACTCTATATAATTAAATCACATAGAAGTTAAGTAGAAAAATATTTATTGTAAATCACAAAAAAAATCATTAAAAAGGAAGAACTCATGTAGATATTCAATTGAGGATTTAAACTCAAATTGATTATATTGCATGTTAAATGTGTCAATTTTAATGTCATATATGTATTCTTGGATCAACACCTCAAAAAGATTTAATATTTCACAAAAGATATAATAAAAATATAGAATATGTAAACATCATAAATGGATCCTATTACGCCACACAAACACAAAAAAAAGGAACACGTTAAAGATTTTAACTTAAGAAGATAAACTTCTACTAATCATATACTGACTAAAATATAACAACCTAAATATATATGGTTGGTGAATCCCCATAATTTTTGACAAATTTGGTTTCATTAAAAGTTATCATAATTAAAATGATCATGATTACCATTAAGTCCTCCTTTAATCCATGCTTAAATAAGTAAGCATCTTATTAGGTCCAATTGTACTAGTTTGACTAGTTCCTCAACTAAGGCTAAACTAATGGGCTCTAATACTAAATAAGCTAACCTAAATAGAAATTTTTTTCATCTTGGAAAATTAATTACCCCTTATGGGCCACACATGTGGTGTTATTAAAAATAAGCATAATGACCATTAAGTCCTCCGATTATACTAGTTTGACTTTGCTCCTCAACTAAAGCTAAAACTTTGGGCTTTAATATTAAATAAGCCAACCCTTAATTTTTAGGACATGATCCTACATTATTACCCCATTATTGGGATTAATTTTCCCTCAAATTTGCATCATCATATATGGAGATAGAACACACATATTGAATGTCCTTAAAACACCTCCATATGAATCTAGCAAATCAATCTCTTAGGCACTTTCCCTAAATTTTTGAAGGACTTTGAAAGGACCATGTTATCTAGGCATGAGCTTATTCTTCCTTAAGTAATAAAAGCATTCCTTCTTAATTTGAAACCACACAAGATATCTTAAAGCAAACACATGTTGACTTCTATACTTGTTGGCCTTTGCTTGATAAGTAAAAGTATTCTTCTTTATATTTGCATTAACATTCTCATATGGATAATTGAAACATTCCAATCTCTTAAAGGCTTCATATTAATTTAATTTTCCCTTATTCAAATACAACAAATCAATTGACATATATGGATTTATGCCGTAAACTACTTTAGAAGGGCTTGAACCCGTTAATTGTAAAAGACTTTTATTGTAAGAAAGCTCCACATGTGCTAAATTTATATCTCAATCCTTAGTAATCTTACTCACTAATTATATTATTAATAAACCAAGTTTCCTATTAGTCATCACCATATGGTTGTTGGTTTGTGGGTGATAAGAAGTATAAAATAAAATCTTAGTGCCTAGAAAGTGACATAAGGTTTTCCAATAATAGCTTAGGATCTTCATATCTCTATCATTCATGATGCTTCTCGATAATCCTTGCAAATTCACCACTTATCAAAAAGATAGATCCATAATATGAGTGGCATATTTATTCTATTTGAACTCTTCTTTATTCATAAATTATATGTTAGGAGCTAAACAAAATTGAGGAGTCATTAATGAATCTCCTATAAAAGTATGTCAACCTATGAAAACTTCTTAATTCATACACATTGATTGATTGTGGTCAAGTTTAAATAGATTCGACATTAAATGGATCCACTCACATCACATATCTACTAACAATATAACCAAAGAACACTATACTCTCCATCATGAAGCTACACTTGTCCAACTTCCCATATAGTTTTATTTTTCTCAACTTCTCAAACAAGCCACTTAAGTGAATTATATGATAATATTTAATCTTACTATAAACGATAATTTCATTTAAATACGCCACTAAAAAATATCCTAAGAATGGCTTAACACATCATTTATCAACCTCATTAAAGAACTAGGTACATTGTATATCCCACATGACATCACTAACCACTCATAAAAACCATACTTAGTCTTAAAAGTTATCTTTTGCTAATCCTTTTTTATAATTCTCATTCACTGGTAAACACATCTTAAATCAATTTAAAAGAAGATTATTGCTCCATAAAGGTCATCTAACATGTCATCTAATCTTGCCAGTGGAAATAATTATTTCATTGTGATGTTGTTGACTACCCTTGAATCAATACACTTGCTCTATGCTCAATCCTTCTTAGGTACTAGCAAAGCTACACACTAAATTGGCTCACAGTCTCCCTCAAATATCCTTTGTCCAATATCTCTTGAATCTATCTTTATAGCCCTTTTTCCTCTTCAAGATTGCATCAGATAGCTTTCTTGTTTAGAAGAGAAACTCCTATAACAAAATTAATGCCATGTTTTATCCCTCTCAAATGTTTAGAAGAGAAACTCCTATAATAAAATCAATGCCATGTTTTATCCCTCTCAAAGGTGATAATCAAGGTGGTATTTCTTTAGAGAACATATCATAAAACTCTTCCAAAAGCTTGGGAAGGATAGAATTGGCATTGATAAACTCCCCTTGTTAGGCTTCTTCTTTCACCACCAAATCATAACAAATCCCTTCTTTTTTCTTATGGCTAAACCATGGCCTTCTCTTAAAGTAATAGATTCTCGCACTTGGGATTATCTTGAGAATCCTTTATCTAATTTTAAGCTCAAAATAGGGTTCAACTTGAAATTATTTTTACCCTTGCACACCATGTTTTTATTGAGTACTCCATCATGAGAAACTTGTATATTATATTTCCATAGTGTTCCAAGAAATATATGGCATTCAACCATTGGCAGTATGTCACATAACACATTATCAACTTAATTACCAATTTTAAAAGTAACATGCACTTGATTAGAGACTTTTATCCCTTTGTCTTTGTTGAGCCATTGTAGAGAGTAATCCTTATTTTTTTATAGTGTTCAAGATAATATTTTCTTAATATCTATTAATTTACAACATTAGGGCATGAGCCACCATCAACAATAACTTTGCACACTTTGTCTCCTACCTTACACTTGGTCTTAAAATTTTTATCTCTTTGTATTGAAGATGATCATGGATGCAATTGTAATACTGTTTAAACAATGTAAAATTATTAGCCCTCCTTATCATAATCAATCTCTACACCATCACTTTCCTCATCCTCTAATTCAATCTCATCATCATTGCATGAATTCACACTTGAAATTTACCTTAAAGTTAAATATTTTTATTAGTACAATCCTTGAAAAAGTTTCCATAGCCTCTACACTTGAAGTATTGCTTTATAAAACTTTATCCCATCCTCTCTTTTCCTTTCTCCTTTCATTCTCCACCTCCCTTCCTATTAAAATTCAAACCTCCATGATGGATTGAATGTTAACTTATCCCTCTTTAATTTCTTTTAAAATTTTAGAGCTAATTTCACAAAATCTTCCAAAATGTCATACATGCATACTTCAACATTCTCTCTCACATTTAAAATGAGGCATCTAAGGAACCTTGCACAAGTTTTATTCTTCTCAAATTCTATATTTTATTCTTCTACACTCATAAATCATTGCTTTAATGTGGTTAACTTGATAAAGTTATCTTGCTCTAAATCCCTTAGGATAAACTTTCTTCTAAGATGCTTCTTCACTTTCTCCCATGAATTAATCTTTTTTTCCTTTTCTAATTCTATTCTTTTTAAAGCTTTTGAACTATGTCATATTAAAATTTATGAGTTATAAATCTTCTATCTTGAATCATCTCTCATCATCTAGCTCCATAAAATCAAAAATAGCCTACATGGTTTGTTGTCGCTCTAGATAGACTTCAGAATCTATGCTCCCTTTAAATTAATTAATATCAAATCTAATACCTTTATCCCCATCATAATATAGATTTATTGATGCAAAAATACATCTCTAATTATTTCCTTAAATTTGTTCTTCTTCTTCATCACCCCATTTAATGTAGCATTTATGGTGGCATTTGATGTTCTCTCTATCGTATCCTTGAATATGTGGATAAAAACATAAGCTTTGTGTATCCCCTCTTTATTTTGTAGTTATGGATACATAAAAAAGGATATGATACCACTTTGATGCAGATTGGAATTACACAAAACCAAAATAAGTTAATTGTGATCATTCACACTAGAATCAAACTAAGAAAGGAAGAAAAATTGGTTAAATTTGTGGATTAGGGTTGGGGTTTTAGGTTTTGGGGCTAGGGTTTGGAAAATTGGTTGGGCTTTAATGGGATTTATTAATGATTATTAATGGTGATATTAATTTTAGTTGAAATCATGATTAATAAGGTATTAATGGTTATGATTATCATTGATGTGAGAAATAAGTTTAGGGTTAGGGTTTTGAAATTGAAGATGATGAATTGGGGGTTGAATATGAATGTGTATATGGATCTATTTGATCGAATATTACAAAGGATAAGGATGTATTTATTTTTAAAAAAACTCTTGCTAATTAAATCAAATAAAAATAAAGTACATAAATCTTGATTATGAATAACATAAAAATATGAAAAAGGAAAACATAGAAATTAAATTGAAGATTCAATCTCAAGTTGATTGTATTGCATGTTGAATTTATCAATTTTCATGCCATATATTTATGCTTCAATGAGAACCTCCTCGTCCTTGAACCTTATGAAAAGCATATAATAAAAATTTAGAATATAATTACATAAAAAATAGTCATATCACACCACACACATAAAAAATAAGAAGATAAAGATTCTAACTTAATAAGATAAACTTCCACTAATCATTTAATAACTAATATCTCACAACCTAACTAAATATGGCTGATCTAGTTAGCATAGGATGTTCCCATAAGGTGACACATATGGTATTCCTTTAAAAATTAGCATAGTGATAATTAATTCCTCCTTTAATCCATGCTTAAATAAGTAAGTACCTTAATAAGCCTAAATATTAAAACAATAGGCTTTAATATTTAAACAATTTAACCCTTAATTTGTAGGAGATGCTTCTACATCACATCTTATAAGAATACACATATTCATACATGATGAATACATATTTTATACCTTTTTATCTTAGCTTTTAGTATTTTTTTAACAATATATGATGATAATTATAATTTTATTCTTAAGTGATCATAATCTCATATATTTAATTACTTAAGATAAAATGATATAAAATTATTGGAATTAAATTAGAGTTATTTTATTTCTTTTTTAAAAATTGATTGTATAGGTTAATTTATAAAAAAGGACAACATGTTATGCCATCCATTGAAAAATAAAAGGAGCTCAGGTCCATGAAGAAGAAAAGAAAATTGGATGCAAGAGATAAAAGAGAAAACAAAGGGATGTAGAAAAAAAAAGGAATGAAGAGAGAAAGAGGCAATGGTAGAGAAAGGAACAACAAGGCTCAAAAAAAGAGAAAAAACATGAAGTGAAGAGAAGAGAAGATAGGGACGTTGATGGCGTAGAGGTAGAGGAGAAAACATAGAGAGTGCATAAAATGGAGATAGAGAGAGAGAGAGAGAGAGAGAGAGAGAGAGAGAGAGAGAGAGAGAGAGAGAGAGAGAGAGAGAGAGAGAGAGAGAGAGAGAGAGAGAGAGAGGATAGAAGATAGAAAGATAGCCAGCCTAGGGAGACATGCGTGGTAGGATAGAGGAGAGAGATTCACAAGAATTTATTTTAGATGAAAATAAGTAAATTTTCATTCGAATAAATTGTTTAAGTTTTTATCCATTATTTATTTATTTGTTTCTTTATTTATAATATATATTTTTATCTAATTATTTTATTTATTATGGCTAACTAAATAATTTAAGCTAGCAAATAAATTAAAACCCTATACTATATTTTGAGACTTTATAATAATTTTCTTTATTTAATGAGATTATCCTTTCACTCTAATTTAATTGCTATTATTTTTATGTGAGATTCGATCAAGTATGATTTATATAGTGCATGACTCATTATTTTTTCCTTATAATGATAGTATGTAGGATTATACTCTTTCTAGATAGCTATATAAACATGCTATAATTCATAGATATACACTACAACTAGGTTAGATAACAATTTATCTAATAGTTTTGTGATCCTAATTGAAGTACTGCAATGTTTAGATACATGTGGGTTAAAGGAGGGAAATACAACTAGACATGCTTGAGGTACTAGTTTGGATTTTTAGATTACCATCTATTGACTTATGCTTAATGCTTTAAATATAGTTAAATATAGAAACCACTTGTTACAACTATATTTCTATATAATTTAATATTAGGGCTCTATCGTATTAATTATTTTAAGGAAGTAATATAAGATGTATAGACTTGCTTTTGACTCGTAACTTAGTCAGTCTATTTCTTATGAGTGAAAGATGACTTAGAAATAGTGGTGGATTTTGAATTCTATTGCAAATTTATTATATTGGTATTGACCCATTTTTTTTAGTTAATTTTATTGGGTTTTTATTATTTTCTATTTTTACCCCTATAATTGTATTTTTGTTATTACTTGTTTTGTGTGATTTAGAGTATTTTATTTTATTATTGTGAGCAAGATAAATTTAAGTAATTCATCTCAATCTATGGCCTAGAATGATACCCTTATTTACTAATGCTACAATTAATAATAAGAAAGTTTAAATTACATGCCGGTTACATCAATTTTTGGCCCCGTTTTTTAGGATTGATAACTTTGCTTTTATTTTTCTACGATTTTTTAAGTGTCTTGTGTGTGTTTTCTAGTGTCATTATTATTATTATTATTATTATTATTATTATTATTATTATTATTATTTTTATTTATTTTTCTTTTATGTTTTTCCTTCATTTCTTGTGTGGGTTACTCATTTATGGCATTTTTCCCATTCTAGGCACTCTCTGGTAAATGCATGCAAAAGGAAATATAGAATTATAGCCTTTTCCATTGAAACTTGAATTAGAGAAATCTATTTGAGCCATTAGAAAGTTAAAGATTTCTATTTCTCGTTCATTACTAGGAAATGAATACATGATTTTTTGTTCATCGTCATCATCAAAAGCAGAAGATGAGGCTTCCAAAATCAGCACATCACCAAAGGAAGAGCCTATCTACTTTGCTCCTATGGAAGCTAATAGGAGTTTGCGAGAGTTGAAAGGCCACAATGTAGTGAAGACAGAACCTACATGTATTGGTTATTATCAAACCACCATTGGAAAAGAAAGATATTTTGAGCTCAAGTCTAGCCTACTTCACCAACTTTTCACTTTTTCCTTAGTGAAGACCCTAACAAGTTTTGGAAGGAGTTTTAGTTCATATATGATTCCATGTGCCTTATGGATGTGGATCTTCAAATTGTGAAGCTTAAGGCATTTGTAATTGCCTGGGTGGTTGGTGCTAAGGACTGGCTTTATGAGTTACCCACAAGACATATCTACTATTGGAATACTTTGGCTAGTGTATTATTGGACAAGCATTTTCCTACTTTATGTGTCACAGTGCTGAGAAAAAGGATCACCGGGATCCATCAAGAGCCTAATGAGACATTCCATGCGTACTACAATAGGTATAAAGCCTTTCTATCATAGTGCCCTCAACATGGGATGAAGGAAGATAACTTACTATAATACTTTTAGGAGGGACTCCCTCCACTTGAGAGGAACATGTTAGATACAACTAGTGGTGGCTCTTTCATGGATAAAGATCCCACTTTAGCTCAAGATTTATTGAGAAATTGAGCCTCTACTGTGTAACAATACAATACCATCTCTACCTATGTAAGAGTAAATGAGGTTAGTGTAGATCAATTTGATGATAGATTTAACCAACTCACTACTCTTTTTTCACAGATTATGACAGCTACCGAAGCTATTTCTACATGTAGAGTATGTTTAATTATATGGAATCCTAGTGATAAATTCCCATAAATGATTGAAGGAGATGATCATGAGCAAGTAAATGCTATTGGATTTTCAAATACTTACAACCTAGATGTGCAATCATCCCAATTTTCATTGGAAATATAATAATAGTGTTATTAATCCTCCATGTTCTAACTTATTGGCACCAAGTTTTTATGAAAAACTACAACGAGGATACTCTCAACCTCAAGCTCCAACTGCTGATAAATATGATAATTTGTTTGAGTTGTTGAAAAATGGATATAATAAGCTAATATAAGACCAATTTAGCATGAACAAAAGAGTGTCAAATATAGATCGTCAAATGGGAGAAGTGCTCACTAAGCTGAAATAATTACATGATCTAAGGAAACTTCCTAGTAGTACCATACATAATCCAATGGGAAGATTTGATTTAGCTAATGCAATATTAACAAGGAGTCGTAAAACATATGAGAGTTATCCAAAAAACTATGAGGTGGATTTACAGTAGTTGTAAGAAGATTTCGTAAAAAAATAAGGGAAGATTATGCAAAAATGAAAGCAACCAAAAAATAGTTGACTTACCCATTGTTCAGTAGAAAACTAAGAGCTTCTTCAATGGTAAATCCTATACCATTTAAAAAATTTCTATTACTAACTCTAGTTTTGCTACTCCTTTTCCTAGCAGGATGTCCAAGTGAAAGATAGATGAGAGTAATCAATCTATATTAGATATATTCAAGAAGTTTCAGATCAACATTATACTCGTAGAAGCTATTAAGCAAGTGACTAAATATGTTAAACTCTTAAAGGATTTATACACCACGATGAAGAGAATGCAGGAGAAGAAATTGTTAAGGATGAGTGAGCAATTTTTTTGCTATCATACAAAGGAAGTTAACTCCAAAGTGTAAAGATCTTGGAAGTTTCACTGTTCCATGCATAATTGCAAACAATAGGTTTGTAAATGTGATGCTAGACCTAGGTGCATCTATTAATGTCATGCCATATTCTATTTATGGATCCTTAGATTAAGAAGAGATTAAGAAAGACAATGTTATTATACATCTTTCTTGTCATTCTAATTTATTCCCCATGGGTCTTGGAGAAGATGTTCATGTATAGATTGATACACTTATATTTTTAATGGACTTATATGTTTTAGAAATGGATGAAAGTAGATTGATTCCAATTTTTTTCCCTTATGAAGGCCATTCATGAGAACCACTCACACGAAGATAGAATTTCATATTGGTTCTCTCACCACTGAGTTTGATGGAGTAGTTATAAGATTCGACGTTCTTTGAGGTCATGAGATGCCCCATGCATGACCATTCTTGTTATACTACTAATACCATTGAACTTTTGGCATAGGATTAATTTGAGGAGAATGAGGATGATCCATTAATAACCACTCTTTTTAGAAGCTTAGGATTGGATGAGAACGGTGAAGATATTTCTTGGGAAAAGATAGAGGTGATACTTTCCCCACATCTTATGCATGTTATGGCACACATAGAGGAAAACACTCCATATCAATGTGGATCCCCACTTTTTTTTATTCCTTTAACTATTAAAAAGCCTATACCTTCTATGATTTAGGCCCCTATACTAGGGATCAATTACTGGATCATTTGAAGTATGCCTACTTAGGAGATAGTGAGAACCATCCAGTGACTATATCTTCAAAGCTAATAAAGGATCAAAAAAGGAAGGTTTTAGAAGTCCTTAGATATCATAGAACAATTATTGGATGTTTGTTAGTAGACATCAAAGGGATAAGCTCATCCATATTTGTTCACTATGCACTTCTTGAAGAAGAAGTTAAGCCAAATAGAGAACCCTAATGCATGTTTTATCATACGATCATGGAAGTAGTAAAGAAGGAGATCATCTATCCCATATCAAATGGATGTGGCCTATTCAAGTGGTACCTAAAATGTCTAGGGTTACCATAGTAAAGAATGAGGAGAATGAGGTTGCCTAACAAAGGACAGTAAGTGGACACCAAGTATGCATTGACTATAGGAAGCTGAATCCCAGAACAAGGAAATACCACGTCACACTACCATTCATTGATTAAATTCTTGAGATATTGGCTAGTCATTTCTATTATTACTTTCTTGATGGATACTCCAGTTAAAACCAAATTAACATAGTAGAGGAGGTTCAATAGAAGATAACCTTTACATGCCCATTTGGCACATTTTCTTATCAACACATTCCAAAGATGTATATTTATTATTTTCTTTGATTACATTGAGAATATTATTGAGGTTCTTATAGATTATTTTATTTTCTTTGGTAATACTTTTTAATCTTTCATTTACAATTTGAATTTAATTTTGAAACAACGTGAAGGAAATAAATTTGTGCTTAATTGGAAGAAGTTCCATTTTATGGTGATACAAGGAATTGTACTTAGCATACTTTCTCATCTAGGGGGTTAGAGGTTGATAATGCTAATATAGATGTTGTGCACTACTTACCCTCTCCCAATTATGGGAGAAACATGTGTTCTTTTCTTAGACATGCATGCTTCTATAGATGGTTAATAAAAGACTTATCCACCATTACACAACCATTGACATGCCTTTTGCAGAAGGACATGTCTTTCAATTGGAGCAAGGATTTTCAATAAGAATTCAGTGAACTCAAAAGCTTCTAATGACGGCCTTGGTGATGCTGCCTCAAAATTGGTCCCAACCATTTTAGATCATATGTAATGTCTTTGATTATGTGATTAGTGTAGTCTTGGGCAATGAAAGGAAAAAATCCATACATCATCAATTAAAATTCAAGGACTCTTAATGAAAATCAGTTAAATTACTCCACTACTGAAAAAGAGCTATTAGTGGTGGTATTTGGTCTTGAAAGTTTTAGATCATATTTAGTTCAAACTAAAATTATCATTTTTACTAATCATGAAGTGTTGATTTATTATCTAAAAAGGAATCGAAACCCTAATTAATAATATGGGTTCTCGTGATACAAGAGTTTGATGTGGAGAATAAGGAAAAGAAAGGATGAGACAATGTAGTAGCAGATCATTTAAGACACATGATTCAAGATGGTGAACCCATGCCATTGATTGAGAATTTTCTAAATGAGTGAGTCTTTGGGATATAGATGAGGACACCATGGTTTGTTGATATTATAAACTTTTTTTTTTACTCATAAGATACCTATTAACAGGCCACAATTTGTGAGAATGAAGATCAGAAAGGAAGTGTACCAATATGTTTAGCATGACCCCTATTTGTGAAAATTAGATAATAATGGTAAAGTGAGGAGATGTGTTCTTGATTATGAATTTGAGCATATTTTATCACACTGATATAATTTTTTTAGAGTTTTAGGAGCCCTTAACTTTTTAATAATGATTATATCCTTGAAATATAACTAAAAGAGGATCATAAGTCTAAGATAAAATAAATGGAAATTTTTTATATTAATTTTGATGTAGGGAACACATATCTACATGCCAAGATATAAATTGAGAAAGAATATGAATTAGTTTCTAACCAATGGTACGGTATGTTGAGATTCATCATGCACAATAGTGAGCTTTTGAGCCCTATATGTCTTCTTTTCTAAGTGAATTCACATGAAATAATGTATGTCTTGACTTCAAATTTTCTTTGCAAACCTCATATATATTTAGTTGCTTTGATCCAATTACTTGCCTTAGCTCTATTAATGGATTCTATATATTAGTATAATGTACTCTTCTGCTAGTCGAAGATTATAGTGAAAATATACTCTGATTGAGAAAATGATCAAATAGCTTATGTCCTAATATGTGTACACATGATGTACACCCCGTAGTAGCCTTTTATCCTCTATATTGACCATATATTTTTCTTCATTTCCCACATAAAATAACCCTTGATCCTTATCCTTGCCTTGAGATAGTGGAAATAGATCATTTTATTATATTATGGAAATAAAGTGGTTGTGTGTGTGAAAGTATATAAAAGAAATATATTTATTTATGTTGAGAAGTGAAATGGTTATTTTTGGAGGTGGAGAAAAACATATATATATATTTTGTTTTTCCATCCATTTTATTTTTTTAAAAAAATAAAAAATAAAAAATAAAAAATAACATGATAGAAAGAGGAAATGGAAGCATAGAGATGAATTTGAGAGAGCCTTATTAGTGTTCTATTTTTTATTATCTCGTTGTTCCAGTATGATGTTGAGGTTGAGATGTGTATTGTTGATAATCATTGATGTGGAGTTGATTCTTATATTTCATCTAATTATTAGAGTTCGACTAGTTCTTGGCCTTTTAGCACAACCACCCTAGAATACTCTATACCCTTTTGATGCATAAAATGATAAACAAATTGGGTCTTGCTAAAATTTGATGATGGAACTTGGGTCTAGCTCCAACAAAAGATAAAATAGAAGAGAGGATGAGATGGGAAAAGGATTTGATACTTATTTGGGAAGGTGGTGAGTCTATGCACGAAGTGTTCTATTTGTTGGAATTATGCATGACAGTATGACTTCATATACTTCTATCTTAATATATATGGCCTTATCATGATGCATACTGTAAGCTATATTTATGTGTGATTAACTAGTATACATGTGTATATTGAGGGAGCAACTTTGCATACTCAATACTAAGCGTATTGATGTATCGGTTTTCTCAGTCACCTATTCATTCCCACGAGTAGAGGACCTTATGCATGTTTTTGAGGATGACCACTAAAGGGCCTGCCTCAATTGGGTTGATTTTGTGAGTGAGAAAATCTAGAAGGTCTTGATCTGGTCCATCAAGGACCACAGTTTTGTTTTTAGCCTTGTGTCCCAACTCTTATTTTATAATTTCATACATTAATGTGTATTCTAAATAATTTGAATAGAGCCCATTTAGGTCATTTATTATAAAAATTTTGTAATCATTTTTATTAAATTATTATTTGTGCACTATGACATTTTATTGTTTTATTGGTTTGGCCTTGTATCTGATATGGGGTAGGTGGAGGACGTCTAACTTGTGTCAGGTACAGCGGTAACACCCCATTTTTCAAAGTGTTTTATGCTTTTGCAACATGTTTTTTTAAAAAAATTTTTGCTAGTGAAAAATGAAGTTGTTATAGGATGGAAAAGGATAAAAAATGGGACTGGAAAATGGTTTGAAAATGAGGTTGGAAAATGGTGGCACAATGTGCAGAAAAATGAGAGAAAATAAAAGACCCAACTTGATCAACCTTAAGCTTTGATACCACTTTAATACATAAAATGCTAAACAAATTGGGTCTTTCTAAGAGTTGATGATGGAGCATGGGTTTAGCTCCAACAAAAGAGAAAATAGAAGAGAGGATGATATGGGAAAAATATTTGATATTCAAGTAACCCTTTAAATCAAATACTTATAATCACCACTTAAGGTAACAACTCTTAAGATGAAGATTATAAGATTTTTGTAAAATTTAACAAACCATGCACTAGGTTAATTGAAATGAAAACACGTAACTTGGGGGTATATAGAATACTCAAAGGCTAACCCTTTCATTCATATTTACACCCATATAAGAGTCTAAGAAGTTGAGAGAATTGCAACCAATCCTTAGGAAACTATAAGGCTCAACTTAACAAAACTCTACTCTAATGTATACTAACTATGTTAGGACTCAAACAATCAGCATGGAAGTTGATGTTTTGAGCCTCATGCACTAGTTATTACATTAGGTTTACAAGATAATAATTAGGACTTAGGAAACATAATATATAAGAAAAAGGAAAACTAGTACATTACTCATGCATTAACTAAATGAAAAAATAAATCGTGCCCAAGACCCCCTTTGGCCGGCTGCTTTAGATAATTTTTAAGGACATTAACTCTCCTTAATTAATGATAATTAATAACTTGGAAAACATCAAAACTTAACTCCAAAAACTATTGCAAAAGTAAAGTGGCTGCATGCTTGTGATTTTTGAATAACGTGTGCTCCATGTGCTGATTTTCATTGGATGTTGGCTGAATCTTACATGGCTTTTCAAGCCATATTTTTGACCCATATTAAAGATATAATGAAGCCCAAAAAATGTGGTGAGTTGATGACTTAGAATAATTGTTGTATGAATTACACGGCTCCATATAATCTAGCTCATATTTTAGTCCAAATAAGGAAAGCTTTTGATTCTCCCAACTTAGAAAAATATATGAATAGATTATTGTCATCACATGAGGGGGATTCTCCTACATCACCTTCTATACCTTAGCACGCTACAACCTGTAAAAGTCCTATTTGATTCTTTAAACGGTAAGACTTTGACATAATGGAGATTAGTCACAACAATTAAACATATGGTTTGTTCCATTTGTTGAGTTTTTTGATATCTTTCATGAGGTTTTTATCCAAAAATTATGAGCCTTCTTTGTTGATATATATGATTTGCTTGTTATTTTTATCATCTTATCTCACATATTGAAGTGTTTTAATACATTTGTACCATGAATATAATGGAGAGAAAAATATAGGGAATCCATAGTGAGGATAGATCTTGATGTGACTAAGATATGGTAGATTTTAATCCATAGTTTTGTTCTATCTATATTTTTTGTGTTTATGTGTGAACCATACATTGAAATTAACCCTTTAAAATTTCCAATATTGAATCTTGGTTGAGTGTTAATCTTGGTGCTATGAAAGTAAGAGATTTTGAGACAACTATTAATAATGTTAAATGTGTGTTTTTCTTTTCCTATTTGAATTGTGTAATTTTATGGGTATATCATTTGGAATTGCATAGGGTCCTTGGAAAAATTGTGATGGGCCAAGACTCGAAATTCTTTTCATAAGTCTTGTAAAAATTACAAGTTGCTTTTGGGACTCACTTTGAGATAAGTACTAGTTTTCACCAAGCCATGGATGGTTAGATGGAGAGGACCATTTAGACCTTAGAGCACATGCTTCAGGCATGTTTTTTGGATTTTAGGGGTATTTAGGAGGACTTCCCAGACTTGATCAAGTTCTCTTACAATAATCGTTTTCATGAAAGTATTAAGATGGAACCTATTGAAGCCTTATACGAGAGAAAGTATCGTAGTCCCTTATGTTGGGATAATATCAATGAGACGATTGTGTTAGGTACAGAGATGATAAAGGAATTATCTCATGTGTACAAAATCTTCCACATATCCTAGTTGAGGAAGTATATAGTAGATCTATCGCATGCCATCCGACCAAAGTCGTTAGAGCTTGATGAGTCTCTAACTTACAAACAATGATAGGTATCCTAGACATGAAGACCTAAATGACGCACACGAAGAGTATTTTGCTAGTGAAGGTTATTTAGTCATTGCATGGCACCAAGGAGGCCACATGGGAAACTAAGGAGGAGATTCAAGCAAAATATGTAGAGTTATTCTCCTAGTATGTATTTTGTGGAGTAGTTCTTCTTTTTAAGGGGGTAGTTCCCTTTTGCCTTTTTGAATATACAATATGAACTGCTGTATGTATATATATCGTGCCTAGACCTTGGTTAGTGGGCTTCAAGGACTCAACCTCTTTAATAGGGTAGTATTGCAATACCCCATCTTTTTGTGAAGTTTTTTGAATGAGAAATTATGGTATTTATTAAAATTTAATAATGTTTAATTTTGATTTCGAGTTATAATTGAGATTGAAGGAAAGTTGGAATTGAATAAGTTTCAAAAATGGAACCAAATGAGTTTTTAGGTGGACTAATTGATTGGTTCCATGAACCAACTGACTGGTTACTCATTTCAGCTAAGGGTAATTTTTTACCAAACTAATTGACTGTTTAGTAGAACAATCCAATAGTAGGTAAAATTAATCGACTAGTTAATTAAGCTAAGTATATTTTTAAAACTCATTTTTTTTGGAAAATTTTATTATACCAAAATGGAACCTTGATAATACCATACCATGTTGATCTTTAAAGATTCTTAGCCTTTCTTATCATGCATTCGGTCCACGGTTCTCCCTCGAACTAATTTGAGGGTTCGATTTGGACAATTGAGGGGGAGAGTGACCTTAGCTTTGGAATCGTTGAATTGATTCCCAAACCAGTCTCCACTTATCTGGGATATTCTTTCCACACTGATCATTCATTTCATTTCTTGTGTTTGATATTTTCAATGCGAATTTGACATGAATTCTCCATAAATCACCATTTTAGCTCTAGAAGGGAGGTAAACTTAATTTTGACAAAATTCACCCTTTCTACTCAAATTCAAGTAATAAAAATTAGGTTTTTATTTATTTATTTATGGATAATCACACTCATTCTTGTATCAATTTTTTGGATAAAAATAGCCCTAATCACCCCTTCCATTCATTGTTCTTTCAGCCACCAAAATATTCCAGCTTTATCTAACCTTATTTTCTTTTGTCTCTAATTAAAGCTTAGTTTTTGTTCCTTTTCACTCTTCTGATCCTTTCTCTAGCTCCTTCTTGTTAATCTTTAAGCAAATGAGGGTTAGATGTGGGATGAAGTTGAGTCCCACTTTCACCAAAAGTTCTCTCTATTTTTCTTTTAGGTTTAGTAAATCATTTTCTCCTAATTTGAATTCTAATTTATGAAATTATTCATTCAATTTCTAAAGCTTTAATTTTTTTTTTCTGTAAGGTTTGGAAAGTGAAAATTTTCTAGGTTCAGTTTTCAAATTTGGGGAAGAATTTTACTTACACCATGTAAGTAAATCTTACTTTTGAAATGTGACTTAGTTAAGCATGTGTTGTGGAGAATTATTTAAGGCCCTAATTTTATAAGTTGGTATGAGAATTTAGATTCAGATGGATGCATGTTGATTAACTTATGAACTTTGAGAAGAAAGTATGACTTTAGGGCAATTGGGTTAATTTGATTAATTATCAAGCATGTCTTTGTTTATGAGATAAAAAAATTGTTGTTATAATTCCATGATATGTTTTAGCTTTGATGTGGTAGGAATTTCAATGATGATTTACATGAAATATGTCTATTATATGTTGTTTGTGGGAAAACCGATCGACTACTTAGGTGTAACCATTCAGTTAGTCCATACAACAGTCAACTGGTTGACCTAATCCATTGACTAATAGGTCTGTGGTGACATTATTTTGTTCTCTGCTTAAACCCATCTATTGATTTAGCAAAATTGATCAACTAGTCAAAGAATAGTTGACTTCTTTGGCCAAACCAATCGACCGATTTAAGTGAACCCTTAGTTTGGCTAAGCTAAGCCAAACCAATTAAAGTCGGCCAAAATTGATTGATTGATTGGTTGGCCAAACCGACTGACAAGCTTGAGGGAACCCTAGGTTTGGTCAAGATAAACTAATCAACTGGTTATCCCAAACTGATTAATTGGTTAGTAAAACCGATCAACAGGATAGGCCAAATCGATCCACTAGTTCACCTAGATTTTGTGATTTTGATCTTTTGACTTGGATATGACTTGAGACCATACCTAGTGATGCTATATGATTGTTTAATGAATGAAATACTTCTGTTGATATTAATGGAAAACCTAATAAATGGATTAAATGGATCATAAATTATGGCATACACAATGGGTGTTGTAAACTCCTTAATGGGTAAATCAAAATAAGTATTTGATGGCTTTAATGGGTAATGTAATCTAGACTTTATCCTAAAATGGCTTAATCTAAGGGATTTAATTAATATTTAGTGATAATTAATTGAAATCCTATAGATGGTTGGGGAATGGTAACGACTAATATGGAATAATTATGTGGATGCCTTACTTGCATATTTTATGGGTCTTGTATGGTCACGTAACCTCGAGAATAATGTACTAATCACTTAAAGAGAAAGATGATTGAGATATGTTTGGGTTCGGGTTACCTAATCCTTAGTTAGATACCATGGGTTATTCCACCTTCAAGTGTTTGTTGGTGCCTTCAGAGGGGATCCTAGTAGATCCTGGTGCTTTACCAACTCTAGACATTGATGATATACTAGGGTGTATTGATGCTAAATGGTCTAGTTAAAAAGGTGGTTTTGGTGTCATCCTGGACTTATGTCCACTGGTCGTTACTTGGCTTCACCCCAAACTTGTGTTCAATTATGGTTATTTGGCTTTGGCTTAAACTTTATGTCATTTGGTTTAGATAAACTTCCATGGTATGTGAGATCATGGGGTGGTGCACAATCCATTGCTCAATAATAATTGGGGCAAGTATTTATATAATAATTTGAATGAGTAAATGGATAAGAATTTGGAATAGGAATGCAACTAAATAGAGAGTTAAAAGTAAAAGGAAAAGAATGGTAAAGGAGATAATTACCTAGATATGTATAAATGACCATATAAATTTGGGACTTGGGAATGACCTATGGTAAAATTATGTGTCTGGATGAATGAAGCCTTACTATTAGTTGGACATTCAACTTGCAGCTTGTATATTGTCATATATGATGTAGTGCTATGGATCAACTATGATGAGTCATGTATGATATGAGTTTCCTATGCCTGATGTGACTATGATAGAGCATGTACCCTATTTGCATGAATTATACATGGAAATTTTAGTACAACTTGCCTATTATGCTGGATTCTTGTGTGTAGGTGACTCCAAAGAGGTGGTAACTTGGCTTACTGAGTATCAAGCATACTGATATACCTGTTTACTTGATCACCTGCTCATTCCCATGAGTAGAGGGCCATGTGCAAGTTTTGGAGATGGTTAGCGGTTGGGGGGCATAGGTTTTGAGAGCGTAGGCATCCAGAGACTTTTGAGCTATTCTTGAAGGACCAGAGTTTAGGACTATACCCTACTTTTATTTCTATAATTATAAACGATGTACTTTAACTTAATTTCCTTATGTATTTGAACATTGCCTACAGTCATGGTCTTGTATTTATATAATATGCTTTTCTTTTGTATTTATATAATATATTTTAGTGCACTCTATAATGGTTTTGGTATTTATATAGTAATTTTAGAGCTACTTGAAAAATCTCCTGTAATTTTCAATTGTTTAAGCTAATACTATAGGTTAGAATTAGAGCATTTTTAAAAATTTTCTATTTATAATTTTTTTAACAAATACCACAATTTTTTTAAAATGATTTCCCGATCCTTGATATATTTAGTTGAAAGTAAAGATTTTTCAAACCAATAATTCCTGTGAGCAAGAGTGGGTTCAGGAATGTGTTGTAGATAGTTTTTCTATCGATTTGTTGTGCTATTCTACGTACTTAGTATGGGATCCTTTCTAATTACTCCTAAAATTTAGGAATTGATGGTTGCAAACTACCATTATAAATGTATTGAGGTGTTCATGGAGACCATAAAAGCCTACATAGAAGGTCATATCTGAGCACCATAATCTCCCCCAGTGCTAGTATCTACACTAATTCCAGAATATTGGTTTAGGAGGGCTGGGCATCATCACCCACCAATCTTTGAGGGTTAAGAGGACCTTGACATTATGGGCAGATGGGTCGGAAACATGGAGAATAGCTTCACCACATATGATTACCCTATTGATAAGAGGGTTGATGTGGTGGTATATTACTTGAGGGGGAGAGCAAACACATAGTAGAGAAGTGTCACGTGTAGAGGCAAAGAGCCTAAGGTTTGAGGATCGTACCCCGAGGGTGTTCGTGCCTATTTCTATCCCACTCATCTCTATATGAATAAGTATGATGAGTTTAGGGAGGCATATCGATAGAGGAGTAATACATAAGATTCATGGACTTGGTCAAGTTTACCCCTAAGGTAGAGGCCTATAAGGTGAGGTAGGTCCATTATTTTAAGATTAGCATGGGATTAGATACTAAGAGCTCTTAGTAGGATTCACTCCACCATAAATGGTAGGAATGTAAGATTGGGCTTTGGAGGCCTCTAGTGTCATCCAAGCCCAAAGTGCCCAATTAGGGGGTAAGAGCAAGTTTGAGGGTCATCAGCATCTCACTAATAGGAAGAAGGCATACTCTAGAGGTAGCATGTCTCCTAGGTATGGAAGGAGTATGGGGTTAGTACCCTGAGTTGGAGATTAGTTTGGGGGACATGCCGAGAAGAGATATTACCACTACAAGATTTGCAAAGTAGATTAGATAGGAGTAGATTGTGGAGGCAATAAGGTAACTTTCCATGGGTGTGGTATGGTCGAACATAAATTTTATAAGTGTCATGTTGGAGGTGGTAGTGTTCAGAGCGGTTAGACTCTTGCTTAGAGCATCGGATATGTTCAGCAATCACAACCATAGATTTTGAGGTTAGAAGCCTCACATCTATGAATAAGGTTAGGGATCATCTAGTGATGTATGAGTTCCTTTAAGAAGATGTTTGAATGTGATTTTCCAGTCAGAGGTAGAGCATCAGGTCAATGTGGCGACCGGTATGCTTACTATCTTTACCTTTCCAGCATGTATATTATTTAACTCTAGTACATCACATTTTTTTTCATTTGCATTTGTAATTAGAGGTATCTTCTGTCCTTCTAGTATCATTTCCACTTCTGTTGTGTTACCTTTAGGGAATAGAATTGCATGATCTAGGCTCTATAAAGAGTTAACCTTGATAATTGGGGGGAGTAGCGCTTCCCTTTAACCTCATGGAGCTTAAATTGCATGAGTTCAATATAATTGTCCAAATGGACATGTTGGGGCATTATCGAGTAATGATAGACTGCACATAAGAACATGTGGTTCTACAAGGACCAAATGTTGTTAAAGCTTCATATTGAAAGTGTTTCATGGCGGTAATTGTGAAGAGCAACATTGTTCACAAGGAATATCCTCCCTTCTTGTGCAATGTTTAAGATACCAAGGCAGTTGAGACACTATTAGAGCAAATCATAGTGATCTGTGAGTACTTTGATATATTCCTTAAAGAGATCCTCAGATTGCTACCTATTCAGGATGTCGAGATTACTATGGACATATTGTCAAAAATGAAACCAATATCTAAAGCTCCGTACTGTATGGCACCTGAAGAGATGAAAAGAGCTTAAGGCCTAGTTAGAGGAGGTATTGGGGAAGGGCTACATTTAACCAAGTATACCACTGGGGGGAGTGCCAGTCCTATTTGTGAAAAAAAGGGATAAGAGTTTGATATTGTGCATCGATTACTGAGGGTCGAACTAGGTTATGGTAAAGAACCGTAATATATATTGGCAATGATCAATGATTTGTTTGAACAACTCAAAGGAACCAAAGTATTCTCTAAAATCAATCTTTAGTAAGGTAACTGTCAATTGAGGATATGGGAAAAGGAAATCCTTAAGACTGCATTTTGGATAAGATATGACCATTAAAAGTTCACAATGATGCCCTTGGACTCAATAATTGAAATACCCCAAAACCCTAATTTAGATAATTATGGCAAATTTAGGGATTTATTAGGGAAATTAATTAAATAAATTATTTTATTAAAATAAGAGGAAGTAATTAAGGAAAAATCAAGAGGAAATTAATAAATAATTTAATTGGAAAAAATTAGGGTGTTTTGCTAATTAAAATGAAATTGAGAAAAAATCTTTCAAAAATCCAAAATTGGCCTAAAAAGGGAATTTAATTATTATTTTATTAAAGTATTATTATTATTAAATATCCAAAAATACCAAAATATTTTAAATACCCCAACCCACCTATTTTACTTTTTTTTTCCTTTTTTCCTTTTTTCCTCTCTCTTTTCTTTTCTTTCCCTTCCTCTCCTTTCTCTTTTTCTTTCTTTCCAATTCTCTCCCCGACCTAGGCCAGCCCACCCTTGTCGCCCAAACTCCCTCCCCTCTCCCTTCCTCCCATGCGGCCCAAGGCCGCCTCCCTTTCTCTCCCTCGCCAACTGCCAGCCCAGTGTGGTTTCTTTCTTTTGCCTCTTTTCTCCCTGAACCTACCGGCTGCCCCCTTTCTTCTTCCTTTCCCCTTCTCCCTGACCCTCTCTCTCCCCGATGCCTAGCCCCTCCATTTCCCAGTGCAAGGACGCAGCCTCTACACCGCCACACGCCGTCCTATCACCCCTATCTTATTCCCCATCACTCCCCCTCTCTCGTGACATGTGTCTTTTTCCCCCTTCTCAAGCTGCTAGCCCCTGCAAAAACGCAGACCTATGCAGGTCATGCGCCACCGAACGGCGAGCTGCACGCGTGCCGTCGACTTCCCTCTTACCCCTTTGTTATTCCCCCTTATCCAAGGCCTATAAATACCCCTCAACCAACCCCATTTAACTCTTTTTTCTCTCAACCCAGAATCCCCCACCTCTTGTCACCACCGCAAGTTCAGCCACCTACTGCATCGCTGCCATCTAGCATCGTCGCCCAAACCACAACCCAAATTACTCCCCACACCACCCTCCACCGAGCTAAACCCCTCACCACCCTCAATACTCCTTGAACAAGACGCCTTGGTTGTGCAAAGTAGGCCATTTGACAAACCTTAACTCAGCCACTACTGCTATTTGCTCCGCCATCTACCGCCACTCCCGCCGCAACCACCATTCCCTCTACCCTCCAAAATCATCAACATACCCTCACCTACCTTCCTTTTCCCCTACCTCCCTCTCTTCCTCCCTTCCTCCCTCTCCACCACTCTCGACCACCACACCGCTGCCGCCTGCACCACCGCCTTTGGCTGTGCCATCACCACCAGTCCAACCCTCTCCACTTAGGCATCCTCCACCACCTCATTCCCCCTCTCTTATCCTAAACACCCAACTTTCCCCCCTTTCCCTTTTTCCCCATCGTGTGTCGCCACCGGTCACCACCAACCTTAGGTGGTACCCTAACCCCTCTCAATCCTTAAACCCTACTTATGCAAACATTATCCTTTTTATTTGCCTTTATGTTATTATTATTATTATTACTGTTATTGTTATTGTTATTATTATTATGTTATCATTATCATTATTATTTATCATACTTATTATTATTTAGGGGTTCGAGATACTAATTCTATTATTATTATTAAGGGGTCAAAACCTTATTTTTATTATTATTTCGATTATCTTTATTTTTATTATCATTATTATCATTATTGGTATTATCATCATTACTATTATTATTATTATTATTATTAATGCTATCTTTGGCACATTATCACTTTTATTGCTATTGTAAATATTCAAACCCTATTATTATTATTTACTATTCAACTATTACTATTATTAGTATTATTCTTGACACTTTTATTATTATTATTGTTACTATAGTTATTATTATTATTATTATTATTATTATTATTATTATTATTATTATTATTATTATTATATCATGACTACTATTTTTACCATTATTATTACTAAATGTAGCCTCGGGATATTTATCCCATTATTATTTAAAGAAGTTGAACCCTACTTTAATAAATATTATGATTATCCTTATTTCTGGCACCATTAATATCATTATTAATTTTATTATTATTATGATTATTATTATTATTATGAGTGCTAGCCTTAGTATATTATTGCTATTATTACTTTTGTAAATATTCGAACCCTTACCCATATAAATATCATTATTTTGATTATTATTATTATTAGTATTATCTTTAGCAATATTATTATTTTTGTCAATATTAGTATTATTATTTTTATTACTAACCCTATTATTAGCCTTAACCTTAATAATACTAAGGTTTTTATTACTATAAGTATTATTATTATTATTATTATTATTATTATTATTATTATTATTATTATTATTATTATTATTATCATCACTATTTTTACTACAACTAGTATTAGTATTATTATTAGAAGAAATAAAGCTATTAGCTTTAATAATATATATATATGGCTATAAATATTTAACATGAACCTATTTTGACTAGTAATACCTTAGTAGACTAACTTGAGAATAAAAACCCTATTTTTACTTGTAAAGTTTCTTTTAATAATATTAACCCTAATATTAGAATAAAGTAGGAAATAATAGTATTTTTGGTAGGAGGGAAATTAATCCTTAATTTTTTCCTCTTATAGATGAATCCAGTCAAAACTCTAACAAGGCATAGGAGTGTGCTCCAAGACCGGTGTTATGTTAGGTAAGGATGTAGCTAAGGCTCCTATGTGTGTTATGTGTATTTTATACCTTGTATATTATATACCATGTTATGTTGTGTATCTTATGGTTATCATTATAATTATTTTATGTGTAGCACAATTTGGAGTTGAGGTATGCCCATGTGTTTTCTTATAGCATGTGTATAATATGTATATGTTGTAATTATGATGTAATGTGATGTGGCCCTTTAGGACATGCTTGCTAGGATATTTAATATAATGATATGGGGTGAAAGGATGAAAAAGGAAAATGGAAAAGTGAGTGGACCAAGGGAAAGTGAGTTGACCAAGGGATATGGGATTGACTTGGATATCTCATGATCCATAAAAGGGAAAATAAAAGAGGGCTAGGAATAAAATAAAAGAGTGGGTGAAATTTGCATGGGAGATGCTAGGGTTTGCATGGGAGATTCCAAGATTTGCATGGGAATTCTAGGGTTTTGCATGAAAAGTTCGAGGGTTTACATGGGGTGGATGGAGTCTGCATGGGAAAAATCTTTACATGTGAAAAGTTGTATTGGGATGTAAGTAAGGTAAGGAAAGAGTTGTTTGGGTGATTGGAGGATTTGGGTGAAAAATAGTACGTGGTTAGTATAAGGATGCACAAGAGACTTGGCTAGGGTTTGGGAAGAAACCCTAATTTGAGATGCTTGTAAGAGTAAAATTAATTGAGGGTGAGTGGAGTATGAGATGAGGATGGAGGAATGTCATGTGTAGGGTGAGTATAGGTATCATGGGAAAGCAAGAGTAGAAGGTGAGAAATCAAGGGGTGACATGTGGAAAGAAGGATGCTAGCGTTTGGTGTGGCCACCTAGGGTTTCATGGTCACACGTGTACTTGGGGGAGTAAAGTGAAAGGATAAGAGTTGAATCTAAGGGAGGTAATGTGTGGGGTGTTAAAACGTCCTTGGTTGTGTGAGGCAGAGAAGGATGAGCCACATAGGCCCTAATTAGGGTTTTTGGAGAAAACCCTAAGGTAAGTCAGTGAGTGTACTTGGAGGTGTAAAGTAGTAGGCCTTGACCCACACACTTAGGAGTTGGGCCTCCAGTGTGAGTAAGTGGAAGAAGAAAAGCATGCTGGGGTGTGTTAGAAGGTGTAGAAGTCTCAAGATATGGGATGGGCCCTCTTGGGACGATAAGAGTAGATGTAGTGTGACATGCATGTCTAGGGTGAAAAATTGTCGAATAAGACATGAATAAGATACTAACCATTTAAAGAGGAAGATTGTTGAGCTGAGCCCAGATCGGTCCACCATCAAATAATAGTGGCCAGGAACCGGGGTGCCTTGGAGACCGATCCACTGACGATTAATAGTAGCCAGGAGCATTATGCTCTGTATGTTTTCGGTCCACTGACTATAATAGTGGAGGATTCTGTTCTCAACAAACCGAACATAATTGTGATAAGACATGGGAAAGACACCAAGTATTTACAGTGAAACACTATGAGAGTCGGGGCTAGACTGGTCCACTTTCAAATAATAGTGGCCAGGAGCACTTTGCCTTGGAGACCGATCCACTGGCAATAATAGTGGTCAGGAGTATTATGCCCCTGTATGTTTTCGGCCCACCGGCTATATTAGTGGGGCTCCCGCACTCACATGGAATGATAATATGCATGGTGTGAAATGAGTATTGATCAATGTTTTGAAGAATTAGTTGATTCAGACTATAGCTTGGCCTTTATTTATCTATAATGATGGGATGGTATTTATGTGATCATACTTGTATTATGTGCCTTTGTGTGTTGGTCTTAGTTGCATGGTTACCTTTCTTAGTACGTAGCGTACTGACCACCTATTTCATGGGTGCTGATCATTCCTATGAGCAGAGGGCGCCTCTGAGTTTGTGTAGGTTGGTGATATTGTTTTCGATGCCTTCAATGCTTATGAGGCATTAGACGGGGCTAAGAGTTGAGCATGGACTTGGCCTAGGGATCGAGAGCGATGTGGCTGGATTTACTTTTTATGTTCCTTTGTTTTATACTGGTTTACTCAGATTTAATTTTTATCATACTGTAGCCTTTATTCATTTTGAGGAATTTTAATTATGTACTCTGGATTGTAAACTCTTTTTCGTGTACTCTGATTTTGTATTATGAACGTTTTAATGCTTTTATGAATTTGTGATTTAAGTAGTGATGGATGGAAAATTTTCTTTACCCTTGTGGTTAGTATGAGACTGGATGGGGGCTGGGCTTGTACTGATCACTGTGGTATTGTCCCCGAAATTCACAAGTTTTGATTTACTTGTATCTGTTGAATCTTCTAATAAAACAAAAATTTTCAGTAGTGAATTTTGGGGGTGTTACAATAATGGGCTAGCAGCATTCATGTCCCTCATGAACCAAAGTTTTTAATCGTTCTTGGATCATTTTATCGTGGTGTTCATTGGTGACATCCTCATTTACTCCAGTGATCGAGAAAAACATGAACAACATTTAAGGCAAACTTTAACATTGTTAAGGTGACACCAGTTGTATGCCAAACTTTCAATTGTGACTTTTGGCTCGACCTAGTGGCTTTTCTTGGACCTGTAATCTCCAATGATGGGATAGTTGTGGATCCTTTCAAGGTTCGGACAATTTCTGAATGGTAAGCACTAACTTCTCTCAAGCAGGTGCACAGCTTACTGGGATTTTCCACTTACTATAGTATAGCTTGTTCGTTGTCTAACTTGCTGAAGAAGGTTTTGTGATTCCAGTGGGATGAGAAGTGTGGTGATGCTTGTGAGAAACTGAAGGACAGTTTGACCACAACCATAGTGCTCACGTTACCAAGTATTTGAGCTAATCAACTTAGTGATGTTAAGCTTGGAAGGATCAAGTAAGGTATTAAAGAATGTAGAGACTAAGGGTTTCAACTTCACAATGATGGTAATGTCAGATAATGTGCTAGGTGGTGTATACCCTAAGGATGTGCCAATCTTAAGAGGAAAATCCTGGAGAAAGGACAATGTACTCCTTATTACATTCACCCTAGAGGGGACAAGTTGTATAAGAATTTAAAGAAGGTAAATTGTGGCCCTATATTAAGCAGGAGGTGACATATTTTTTTGCCCGATGTTTGACCTGTCCAAAGGTCAAGATCGAGCACAAGAATCTAGTAGGGTTGGTACAACCACTAAAAGTTCTAGAAGGAAAATGGAAAAGCATATCAATTGAATTTATGGTGAGTCTTTCGATGACCCGTAATGATTTTGATTCTATCTGGGTTATTAAAGATTTCTCAACTAAGTCGGCAGTATTCATACCCATAAAGATGACATGAAGTATGGAGCAACTAGCCAACATATATAGGAAGCACGTTATACAATTGCATGGGGTCCCTAAAGATACCGTTTCAGACCGAGACTCTAGATTCTTATCATAATTCTAGAAAATATCACAAGCTCCTTCTGGGATTCAATTGAAGATGAGTGCTTCTTTTCACCCAGCCATGGATGATAAGATGAAGAGGACCATTCAAACCTTAGAGAACATGCTTTGAACATGTGTGTTGGATTTTAGGAGTACTTGGGAGAACCACCTAGACTTGATCAAATTCTCATACAACAATATTTATCATGCTAGTATAAAGATGGCACCTTTTGAAGCCTTGTACATTAGAAAGTGTCATAATCATTTATGTTGGGATAATATTTGCAAGATGATTGTGTTAAGACTTGAGAAGATTGAGGAGACGATGAGACATATTCATTGATTCAGGATTGTATGAGAACAACCCAAGATCTATAGAAGAGCTATGCAAACTTGAGAAGATGAATCGAGGGTTACGAAGTAGGTGATAAAGTCCTTTTTTGGGTCTCTCTAACCAAGGGAGTCATAAGGTTTGGTAGAAAGGGTAAACGTAGTCTAGGGTACATCGTACCATACGAGATTGTGGATCATGTTGGTGAGGTTGTTTATTATTTATCCCTACTGGTGGAATTGTTGTGTGTGCAAAATATCTTCCACATATTTCAGTTGAGGAAGTACATAGTAGATCCTTCACATGTCATCCAACAAAAGTCATTAGAGCTTGATGAGTCTCTAAATTAGGAACAAAAACAAGTAAGTATCCTAGACATAAAGACTCGAGCAACGTGCACGAAGAGTGTTCGACTAGTAAAGGTGCTTTAGTCACGACATGGCATTGAGCAAGCCACTTGGGAGGCCAAGGAGGAGATTTGAGCATAATACCTTGAATTATTCCCCTAGTGTGATGTTTGTGTGTAGTTCTTTATTTTTAAGGGGGTAGTACCCTTTTACCTTATTGAATGTACTATGTGAATTATTGTGTGTATATTTACTATGCCTAGACCGTGGTCTCTAGGCATAGGGGACATAACATGTGTGACTTAGTTAAGTCATTCTTACTTCTGAAATGTAACTTAGTTAAGCATATGTTGTGGTGAATTTTTTAAAGTCTTGATTTTCTAAGTTAGTAGGAGGATTTGGTTTCAGATGGATGCATGTTAATTAACTTATGAATTCTTAGAAAAAATGTATGATTTTATGGATATTAAGTCAATTTGATAAATTATGAAGCATATCTCAAATTATGAGCTGAAAAAGTGTCGATATGATGCTAGGATATGTTTTAGTTTAGATGTGATAGGAATTTCAAGGATGATTTTCATGAAAAATGTTTGTTATGTGTTGTTTGAGGGCTAACTAATGGATTACTTTAGTCAAACTGATCGACTGGTCCTTAGTACAGTTGATTGGTCGACTAAACCCATCAACCAGTAGGTATGTGGTGACCTTGGTTTGCTCTTTACTTAAACCCATCAACTGATTTAGCCAAACTGATCAACCAGTTTGAGGGAACCCTAGGTTTTGCCGAGCTAAATCAATCTATTGGTCAGCCCAAAGTGATTAACCAGTTAGTTAAATCAATCACCTGGTCAGCCATAACCGATCGACTAGTTAGCCCAACAGATCGACTAGTTAGCCCAATCGATCGACTAGTTTACTAAACCGATTGACTGGTTAGAAGAAACCGATTGATTGGTGAGGCTAGATTGTGTGAGTTTGATCATTTGACTTGGATATGCCCTGAGACCATACCTAATTATGCTAAATGATTATTTAATAAGGGAAATACCTCTGTTGACATGAATGTAGAACCTAATGGATGGATTAAATGGATTATAATTTTTGGCATAAACAATGGGTGTTGTAAACGCCTTAATGGGTAAATCCCAAATAAGTATCTGATGGCTTTAAATGGGTATTGTAATCTAGACTTTGGCCTAAAATGGATTTATCTAAGGGATTTGGTTAATATTGAGTAAGCATTAATGGAAATCCCACACATGGTTGGAGAATGCTAATGGCCAAGATGGAATAAGTATGCGAATGCCTTTCTTACATATTGTATGTGCCTTATATGATCACGTAACCTCGAGAAAAACGTACTAATCACTTAAAGGAAAAGATGATCAAGCTATGTATGGGTGTGGGCTATCTGATCCTTGATTAGCTACTGAAGGTTATTTTACCTTTGTGGGTTTGTTAGTGCCTTCGGGTAGGATCCTAGAAGATTCCCTTGCCTTACCTACTCTTGATACTAATTATGTACTAGGGGGTATCTATACTAAAGGGTCTCATTATCTAAGTGGTTTTGCTTCTATCTAGACTTATGTCCCCTTGTAGTTACTTGGCTTCAGCCCAGACTTATGTTTAATTATTTTTACTTGGCTTTGACCTGGGCTTTATGTCCTTTAGTTTGGATAGAATTTTATGTTATATGAGACCATGGGGCGGTGCACAATCCATTTCTCGATAATAACTAGAACAAGTATTTGTATAATAATTTGAATAAGTAATTAGATAAGAAGTTAGAATAAGAATGTGATTAAAGAGAAAGGTAAAAGTAAAAGGAAAAGAACGGTGAAGGAGATAATGACCCAGATATGTATAAAGGACCATATAAATTAGAGACTTGGGAATGGCCTATGGTGATATTATATCTGGATGAATGAAGCCTTACTATTAGCTGGACATCCTACTAGTAGCCTATATATTGTCATCTATGATGTGTTGCTATGGTTTCAAGCATGATAAGTCATATATGGTATGAGTTTCCTATGCTTGATGTGACCATGATAGAACATGTATGTTGTTTATATGAAATATGCATGGAAACTATTAGTATAACTTGTGTATTATGCTAGAATATTGTGTGTCGGTGAATCCATTGAATTGGTAACTTGGCTTACTGAGTATGAAACATACTGATATGTGAATTTGCTCGATCACTAGCTCATTCCTATAAGTAGAGGGTCATGTGCACATTTTTGGAGATGGTCGGTGGTTGGTCAACTTCATGAGGAGCATAGGTTATGGGAGCATGGACATCCAAAACGTTTTAAGCGGTTTTTGAGGGACCAGTGTTTAGGGCTATGCCCTACTCTTTTTTTTCTATAATGTGAGACCATGTACTTTGACTTAATTTCCTCATATATTTGAACATTGTGAACTATCGAGGTCATGTATTTATATAATATGTTTTTCTTTAGTATTTATATAATATGTTTAGCCTAGTCTACATTGGTTTTATTTGGTAGGGTTCGTATCCTTATATTTAACATAGGACAAGCGGTTAGCTCTTATCCTGTGTTCGGTGCAACAATAATGCCCCATTTTTTTAAATATTTGTTAGTTTTTCGCTTCTGCAAGATTTTCAAATGAAATTTTTCAGTAGTAGAAAATGGTTATGTTATAATTTAGGTGAGTTATCTCAATTCCCCACCTATAATGATACCTTTATTTATCAATACTACAATCGGTAACAAGAAGGTTTAAATTACTTTCCGACAAGTGCCACACCGGTACACATATTTTAGAATATAAATACAATTTTTTTTAAAATATAAATGCACATCTTTTAGAAAATAAATAGACATCTTCTGCATGTATATTCTGTAAAAAAAGTACATATCTTTCATAACGTAAATTTATATGTTTTAGGATATAACTATAGGTCCTTTATTTATATATGTGAGGATATACTAATCTTACAAAACACACATATTCCACAACAAAAAACATATATTTCATGATATAAATACACAGCTTCCTAGAACAGGAATATACATCTTTTATTTATATAAATGTAAGGAAAATTTCCATATATATATGTATATATATATATATAGACACACACACACACACACACACACTTCTATTGGAACAAGAATACACATTTTAAATGATAAAAAATGAACATCCTCCAAAGAAATAATGCACATCTTCGATGATAGGATCGCAAATTTAAAAAATATGCCCTTTTCACAATAAGAATATACATATTTAAGAATAAAAATATTCATCTTTAGCAATACAAATGAAAATCTTGGAAATATAAAAAGACACATCATCCACTATAATAATTCATATCCTTTATCTGAAGAATACACCTCATTTTATTTGTATAACTGTAAGAAATGGTATGCATATCTGCAAACAAATACACACTTTTTATTATAATAATACATATCTTATGGAATATGAATACACACTTTAACAATGAGACATAAAAATGAACACATTAAATATAGGTCTTAAGAATACACATATTACAAAGGGGGAACATGTTTGATAACAGATATAAATTTTACAAGACAAGAATATATGCATATTAAATAGTAAATATTGATAATATTACAATAAGATGTGGTGAAATTACCATTTTATCATTCCTCTACTTAATACTCATTTAACAAATAAAAACTTAATAATGCATAACTATCATAACACATTTTACATGCTTGTCATACATAATATAGTATAATGCACATATGACATTCTTCTTAGAAAAGTCATAGAAAACATGTAAGAGACATAGGTATCCCTCAAACTTACAAAACATATATCTAGCATACCATAGTCTAAACATTCTCAATCCCTAATATATTATATATCAAACTTTAAGTAAAACACTTAAAGATAATCGTGGAACACATAAAGATAATTAAAGACAGTGATAACACCTAAAATAACCTAAACATCAACATCTTCCTAGCAGGTTTTTGGTATTTCACAAATTTGACATTTTACACCATTTTGGTCATAATTTTTTACATACCTAACCAAATCAAGATCTAAAAATGGTTTCATAAACTACACATACTAAGATTTAATATAACACCTTAAACATGTCAAAACTTTAGCTAACCAATTATATTTTAGCCTAAAAAAGAGAATAAAATTAAGGACCTCAAACTAGGATATTTCATGGCTTAACATAAATGTTTCACACTCTTTTAAAATGTAACCACACTCTTGTAACAACCAAAACCCATACTAACCACATGAAGTTATCTTGATCTCTTTCAAGAGTGATGATTAGCTCCAAAAATCTATAACATCCCTTTTTAATGCTTTTTTATATCAACTCACGAACCTCCCAAAATTATTTTCAGGAGGCCATACGTCATTGGACTACTCTAATTTAAGTATAATTTATTGTAGAATTCTTCAAAGAAGGATTTCTAAAACAAAATGTGCACCTTGTTGATATATGGAGTATTATTAATTCTTTTTAAGCTTATATCATCTACCATGTAGCTTGGGGTATTACAACTCATGCTTAAAAATACATAATAACATCATAAAGGATGTTTACCATGAAACAACATAATAACATGCTCTCAACTCATAAGATACATTCAAATGTTTAACCTAAAATAACACAACATCAAGCTTGAAAACTAATCTATACTCATAAAGAAAATTAGGCTCCAAACAAATCATACTTGACATATATACAAACAATAGCACAAATCCTAAACTTAAAAAGTGAAAAATTATTTACCAAAAACCTCTAAGTCAAAGTAAAGAGAATAATAACACCATCCATGCAACCCTTCTAACAAAACAAAGGAAAGAAACAAAGTATCCTCCATCTTGGACTAAACCTTAGCTCTCAAACACTTAGAACAAAAGTTAAAGAGTTAAACTAAAATAAATTGGTAATCAAAAGAGTAAAACAAGAATAAGAACAAGCTATAAAAGCCTCAATTGTAGTAAGCAAGAGTGAAGGAAAAAATAGAGCCAAACACAAGCAAAAAACCACTTATGAAAAAATAATTTTAATTCAAGACTAAAGAAAGTAAAATGTGAGAGATAAAAGGCAAAATAAAATATAAGGAAAAATAGAAGTGAAAATACCCTATCTAGAAAAAAAAATTGAAAGTCATAATGAGAATAAAACCAATGAGAAACACTTGTGAAATCTTGCTAATAAAAGGATGAATGAAATGTAGTGTATATAGGAGACTAAAGCCAAATAATACTCCATCTCTCACACTCTAAACATGGTTCCATACATGGGGAAAGGATAGGTGAGTGATGTCAGATATATCCTTTTAGAAATTCAGGGGGGAGGGCATCGGTTAGCTCCCTTGGTCAAAGGTTGACCTCAAAACATATTTAGATGATTTAATAAATGTAGAAGATCAAATAAATAGGTATTTATTAGAAAAATTATTAAAAAATCATATTTTTTTTTTTGTAAAAAGAGGAAGGTGCTAAATAACTTTAGGAAGTGACATATATAAACACATTTGGTCACATTATTGGTTTGGAGGTCAAACAAATTCAAACGAGCAAAACAGGCAAAATCATTTAATCACCTAAACAACATTATTCATGGCCTAATAAGATAAAAAATGGAATAACCAAATTTTGCAGTTATGAGATGATAAAACAATATTATCTTAGTATAGAATAATTCACGAGGCTCCGCTCATAAGGAAAATTAGGGCTTGAGAACTGAAACATTATAGTAATAAGTTAAAGTTTTGTAAGCAATGTATCATCATGAAATTTTTAAATAATAAAGTTTAAATTCATAATTTTTAAAATTCAAAAATAATCATATAGGTATTATTTTATTTTGTAAACTAATTTATTAAGATGTTGATTTTTGTTGATTTTAATGAATTTGAATTCTAAAAATTGATTTCTTTTAACTTTAGGATTTAAAAAAAAAAATCAATTAAGTTTTTAGAAAATTTAAATTTATTACACTTTATAACTTGTTAAAAGAATTTTTCTCTAAACTTGTTAGTCTTTAATTTATACATTTCAATAATATATATGTTTGAAATTTGTGTCTTTTTATGATTACTATTGTTGTATAGATTTTTTTTATTCTTGTATAATGTAATTCATACATAAAAATGTTATTCTTCATTGATAAGATCACAAAAATTTAAAATCATGTAAATGTTCTTTACTTATCAGAAAACTAAAATCTATTTATTTTTTAATGAAAAACAATATGTGAAGTTCATTTCTTCATATATACTTTTTACTTGACACATTGATGTGATCATTATTAAAAATAATTAACCTTTTTTTAAAAATGAATGCAATTATTAGGGTGGTCACGTGAATTTAAATGAAAACAAATATAATTATTATGTGCCTCTAGTCTTTAGAAATAATTTGATCTTTTAGAGAAATAAAAGTTTTAAAAATCGATGTAAGAAAATTTGTTTTTAAAAACTAATTTTCTTATCATGGTAGTGGTGCATATATATTCATAGCTATAGTATTATTCAAATTTTTAATATGAAAAAAACTTTTTAAATGATTACTTTCATAATATATTCATTCATGTTAGGGTTTTGCTGTATGTTCAAGGTCAAGGTTATTCATATTTAGGTAACACATGTTACGTTGGTGCTAGATATGTGTGTGCATGTGTGTAATGATTAACAACATGATTTTCTTCTCATGTGAACTGGTTTATGAATTTTTAATAAAATAACAAATTTTTATTCTTCATTGAGATAAATATAATAATTATCTTTTCTTGACTACATTGTAATTAACCTTCAAATCCATAGGTTTTTTAGATTCTATTTTTAATTACTGAATTATATGTGTTTTATTTATTGACATGAGATCAACATATTTATTAATTTATGTAAAATATGAAGTTGATTTGATTTAATATATTCTTATACCATTATATATGTAAATAATAAGTTTATGATGTCTTTTAATAATTTTTTTGTTAATTTTGTATATTATGTTAGTTGTTATAAATTATTTATCTGAGAAAACCAACTTAAAATGATAAAATATCCAAAATATATAAAGAAATTTTCTTATCATTTAGATACTTAAATTATCATGCAATTATGCATTTGAAGATTCTCGTCTATCATATAGACTTTGACATTAATAATTATAATTTTACCAAATAGCTATATGTTGGAAATATCCTATTTACATATTATCGGTGTAAAATTTATGAATGTGTATTGTATTAAACACTATGTTTAATACTCATATTATTACCATAAGTTGTAATATTTTTTCCATTATAATTTTCCGACTCTACATGTCCTCCACCTCCTTTCATATTACCTAACTCCTTCTCATAATTGATGTAATAAGTATGAGTATTATATGTATGAGATATTATGAATAGTAAATACAAAAGAGAACTCACACATATTAATAAGAATTAGAATTCACATTCTCTCTTCCTTTCTATATTGTTATATTATCTCATTTTAAGTTTATCAATATTATAACACATTATCAACATGATTAGCCTCTAATTCATCTCTTTCCCTTATATGTTGCTTACCATATCCTTAGCATAATATTTCAAAGATTAATTTCCTTTTTCTGTTCAAATTCATCTCACCTCTTTCTATAAAATATTCAAGACCAACCTATAAATAATTATTTAATGGAGCTGATCTTGTTCCTGACATTGGGGTGCCTATAAGCAAATGACCATGGAGTTGGTGTCAATTTCTATCAGTGCATGATAAAATGGAGTGTTCTATATTCATTAGTTATCATTATTTATGAATATAATTATTATGTGACATAAGACACATTTGTTAAAAAGAATTTCATTTTTGCATTTTCAATTTATGTGCTAAATAGGACTTATCTAACTTTTTTGATTTCCTATATGAGATCTCAATTTTTACAGCCATATGAAAGGTTACATATGTGACATGGCTTACAATAAAGCATCTTAATTTGAATTGATTAAGAATTTTAAGGAGGATATAATATTATGGTGCTAGAATTGGCTTAGAAGAAGTGAATCTTATTTTCATCTCCACCTTTCCTTTATTCTTAAGCTAATTGATTTAGTGTTTTAAAATCACGTAGCTTATTTCGATTAAGCATTTTAAGGAGGATATAGAATTATGGTTATAGAATTGACTTGGAACAAGGGAATCTTAATTTTATCTCCCCTTTGCTTTATTCTTATGCTAATTGATATTTTTGTTACTTTTAATTATATTTATTGGTAATATGTAATTTAATTTTTTATGTATGATGATCTACCTTCTTATTATGATACGAAGGGTACAGATAAATTATGGTAAAAGGATAAAAGTCTCCTATTCAATAAACTAAAATTAGATCTAATATGATTAATTGAATGATCAAATGTGATGGATTAGTGGCCACATAACTAATCACCATATGTAAATCTCCATCACTTGAGGATAATGGAAAACCATCTAAAGTAAAAAAAAATTTACTTAAATTTAAATGTGATGGATTGGCGGTATCATCACCCATCACTACATATATATCTCAACACTTGAATTTGATTGGAGAATATACTGCAAATCTCTAATACCCTAAGTTAATGGAGGGCCACCAAAAGTGGTTAAATTTTTCTCACAAATCCAAAGTATGGATGAGTGATTGCACAAGTGCTAGTAGAATTATGAAGCTCCCAACCAATTATATCAGTTACAAGTATGTACCCAAGGTACAAAAGAATACAATATAATTGAGGCGGGACCCAAAAGCTTCGCCTAATGGTTAAACAGTTTTAAAGACCATACGTAAAATTTAATCATAAAGATCAAATGATTGAATGTGATGAATACCTTATGTGTAATTTGATCAAGGAGATCATATAGTTTAAAACCTTTTAAGATCTATGTAATATTGATTAAGAAAATCGAATGGTATTAAATACCTCAAGTGCTTTTCAACATAGAAGATCAAACTCTTTGGTAGTTTATATACCACTACAATAATTTAGTTTTTTCCTAAATTTTTATTATAACCCTATAAAATTTAAATATTTTTTATTTTCAAATTAATATTAATATTTAATTGATAATATTAAATTAAAAACATTTAAAATACAACTATTTTTCATAATTTGAAATTGTTATTACAATTTTGTTATTTGGAATAAACAACTAGAACTTACTCATCCTCCTCATCTTCCTCTTTTTCCTCCCCTGGCTCTGTAATTCTATGCCTAAGGTCTTGTATTAAAATAGTTTAAAATTTGATAGTTTCTTTTTAATGCGTTATCACTTTGGTGTGTTTTTGAACAATCTTAGTTAGCTTGCCAAGTTTTTCCTCAAAAGCATAAGCACCGATGCTAGTACTAGCAGAAGGTGGTGATGTTGGTGTTGGTGGAGTTGTAAACGATGACGAGGAAAAGCCCTTCAATAATCTATCAATAGATCTCTTGTGGGTATGGTGTTTTCCAAGAATGTCACATAAAATGGCTACTGTATCAATTTTTATTAGCAAGTTAGACCCACATTCAATCCCAAGTTATTGGACCCGATCCTCCTCCATCATCCTTTTTATCATCTCCACCATTTTATGCTATAAGAAAAGTCAAAATTAAAAATAAATAGCTTATAAATAAAATATTATTAAATTATGTCCTTTAGATAATTATAAACTTACATATATCTTCTTAGAATCCTCGCTCACCCATTTCCCATCCTTATAGTGCATTTCTCTAGAAGTCTTAACCTCACATAGAATTTTCTTGGTACTAGGGTAGGCCTATAGTTATAATAATAATAATAATTGAACATTATGAATAACATTATAAATAATGAATGAAATTATAAAGTAGGTATACAATACCATCCTGTAGCAAAGATGATAGATCAATGACAAGCCATTGAGGTTAGGATATTGTTGCTTGTTACTTTTTTTTGCATTTATTTTCAATTTTGCTTATAAATAAGGAAATATTAACAATTAATAAATATTAAGTTTATCTATATATAATATTATACAAATATATTTTGTTCAGGAGCATCCCAAAAATATTGAAGCTTATTCCAATTCTCATTACCTAAGGTCATTGGGTTTCTTCCCAAGGTTTTTTGTGGAGCAATTTTTGAGGTAACCTTCTCTACTTCGATAACTATCATGGAGTAATATACAAACATCCTCCCATACTCGAAGCTAGTATGGTGTCTCCTTCCATTCATCCAAGTCAAAATATTTCTATAAATAAAATAAAATTACTGATTAGTCAACTAATAAACCAAAAATATTATGAATTAAATAATTCTTGTGATTAACTATTACCTTAATCTGGAAGACAATCTTGTCTCAGTCTTACTTTGGAACATGATCCCGATTGTCATAGTAAATTGGGATCATGTTCCCAATCTCATTTCCAACATGCCTCAAAAATAATGTACCATTATAAATAGTGAGTCTCCAAGCCCTATCAAATTGAGATGACTACTACAGGAAGAATTTCATGTAACCATTTTCCCTAAACTCTTCACGTATATTGATGGATTTTGAGTTGGAGCATTTCGGATGTACTAGAGCTACAATATGCATCGCATTAGTTACCTAAATGAGTAAAAAAGAATATACTGGCAGGAAAAAAATCATTACTTGACTCTTACTGAGATGGAATACTAGAAGAACATCAAGGGAGGTCATTACCTCAATCCCCACCATGGTACCTCATTATGACATCGACCATACCTATAATTCTTTGACAACAAATTGATGAACAATAATAAAAGAAATTTAATAATAGTCATAAAATGCTACATTCTATTATAGTAAAGATAATATTCATAAAATAGATCCTAATATACACAACATAAAAAAAATTAAACAAGATAAATTAGTCATTACTACAAGTATTGTCACCACTACGTGCATCTTCACTATCCGAGTTTGAAGCATCTTTATTCATATCAACAATATTATATGTCGTAATAGGTATGGACACATCGATAGAAGTAACATTGGTTTACACTTCATCAGTTCTACGATTATGACACCAAAAATTTAAGTTATCAAGGTCATCTGCTTCAACTGTCAAATCAATAGTAGATGACCCAACTCCATCTGCAACATCAATCTGCTCATCATCGTTTAGATCCTGTATATCACAATGGTTGAATTCCCAAGCAACTTGTTTATGAGGATCATTTAGTAGATCATTAACATACCAACTTGCTTAACTTGAGATCCTAATATATAACGATCCTCCTTATACCACTTATACATCATAGAAATACTTGTAATATTGTTCTTTTATATTCTTCTTTTTTTCCTTGCACCAGTGTCAAACCATTTACAATTGAACAAAAAAATATAACAACTTTTTATTAAACATTTCTATAACACCCCAAAATTCGCTACTTTTTTTTAAAGCGGAATAATTGAAAATTTAAAAACCTATGAATTATGGGGATGTTACCACCACACTTAGTACCAAATCGGTTCTCTCCGACCGTTTCAGTACCAAGTGCTAAGGCTAAGAAAAGATCAATATTAAACTTAAATCAAGAGTTCATGAAAGAACTAGAAAGATCATAACACCAAAGATTAGAGTACGCGTAAAGAATTGTAATTCATTTCTAAAAGAGAAATAAGCTTACAACCGATAAAAGGTTCATTTAAAATACTGAATATAATTAATGAATCATAAAAGGGGTAATTCCGATACAAAATAAATAATAAAAGGAAATACATCGCATAAAGAGTAAATATGGCCACAACTCTCTCAAACTTTGAGCCAACCACAAGCTTAACACTCAGCTCCGCCTAATGTCTCGCCCACCTACACAAAGTAAGAAGGGTCAACTACTCGTGGGAATGAGTAGCACCCATAAAAAGGGAGATCAATACGTTGCGTACTAAGTAAGGTAACCGTGCACCAAGGCCAACACAAAAATCATAAAAACCATGCAGAATAATAAAAGAATATAAAGATCATCATGATAACATAATAACGTACAATCATTCGAGTAGATACATAAAGGCCCATTTATAGTCCGGACTAATTATTTAATTAATCTCTTATTAGAACTCATTTCACACCATGCTTTTTATCAAATCCATACAAGTACGGGAACCCCACTATTATAGCTGGTGGACCAAAAACACACAGGGCATAAAGCTCCTGACCACTATTATAACCGGTGGACCGGAAACACACAGGACATAAAGTTCCTGACCACTATTATTTGCCGGTGGACCGGTCTGGCTCCTTCTTGCACGGTGTTCCACTGTAATTACTTAGTGTCTTTCCCATATCTTGGCACAAATATGTTCGGTTTTGTTGAGCACAAAATCCCCCACTATTATAGCCGATTGACCGAAAATGCATATGTACAAAGCCTGACCATTATTATTATCCGTGGACTGGTTACACATAGAACATCATGCCCTAACCACTATTATTCGCCGATGGACTAGTTTGGGGCTGGCTCAACAATCTTCCACTTTAAATGATTAATGTCTTAAGTGTATCATTCAGAAAATTTTAACCTTAGACATGCATGGCTCACTCCCTTACACTTATCCTCCAACCGACCTATACCACATCATGATAACCCTGTACCTCCTATCTTGCCCAAAAACCTTTCCTCTACACTCAAACTCATACTAGAACTCCAACACTGAAATATGTGGGTCAAGGCCCACTACTACACACCTCCAAGTCCACTTGTTTCCTTACTCTAGGGTTTTGTAACAACCCAAAATTTACTACTTTTTTTTTAAATCGAAAGAACTTAAAATTCAAATACTTGTGAATTATGGGAATGTTACCGCCACACTTAGTACAAACCGATTCTCTCTAACCGTTTCAGTACCAAGTACTAAGACTAAGAAAAGATTGACATTAAATTCAAACCAAGAGTTCATAAAAGAACTAGAAAGAATCATACATCAAAAATCAGAGTACGCGTAAAGAATTATAATTCATATCCAAAAGAAAATAAGCTTACAATCGATAAAAGGTTCATTTAAAATATCCAATATAGATAATGAATCAAAAAGGGTAAATCCAATATAAAAGAAATAACCGAAGGAGATAAAATAACAAGAAGAGAGAATACGGCCACGACACTCTCGAACTTGGAGCCAAAAATGATCAACACACAGCCCCGACTAATGTCTTGCCCACCTGCACAAAGTCAGAAGGGCCAACTACTCGTGTTAATGAGAAGCACCCATGAAAAGGATGATCAGTACGCTACGTACTGAGTAAGGTAACCATACACTAAGGCTAACACATAAAATCACATAAATAATGTAGAAGAAATAAAGAAGCATATAGTCCAATATGATAACCTAATAACGTACAATCATTCGGGTAGATACATAAAGGCCTAGTTATAGTCCAGATTAATTATTTAATTAATCTCTGATTAGAACTCATTTCACACCATACTTTTTATCAAATCTATACGAGTATGGGAACCCCACTATTATAGCCAGTGGACCAAAAACACACAAGGCATAATGCTCCTGACCACTATTATTCGCCGATGGACCGGTCTGGACCCTTATCACACGGTGTTCTACTATAAGTACTTAGTGTCTTTCCCATGTCTTGGCATAAATGTTCGGTTTTGTTGAGCATGGAATCCCTCACTTTTATAGCCGGTGGACCAAAAATGCACAGGTACAAAGCCTGACCACTATTATTACCGGTGGACCAGTTACACATAGGACATCATGCCCTAACCACTATTATTCGTCGATGCACCGGTCTAGGCCCGGCTCAACAATATTTCACTTTACATGATTAATTTCTTAAGTATATTATTCAAAAGTTTTCACCCTAGACATGCATGACTCACTCTCCCCACATCTATCTTCCAACAGACTCTTTCCACATCATCAGCAGCATCATGTACTTTCTAACTTGCCCCCAACATCCTTTCCTCCATATTCTATATCACACGAAAAATCCAACTCTTAAGTATATGGTCAAAGCCCACTACTTTACACTGCCAAGTCCACTCCACATCTCATTCTAGAATTTTATCCCGAAACCCTAATTTAGGCCTCAGTGGCCCATCTTACTCCACCTCACACAACCCAAATCATTTTAACACTCCACACACCACAACTCATAAATACCATCCTTATAATTATACTTTAATCACCAAATACACATGATATCACAAAAACCCTAAGTAGCCACACCAAACCTTAATTGTCCACACAAACCCAAGATCGGTCTCCTATGTACCCTTATATTGTTCCATGTAATATTTTTCATACAAAGAAAAACCATAGATTAGATTCTCCTATGTTACACCATAGATTAGATTCTCCCATGTTACAGCATAGATTAAATTCTCCCATACAAAACCATAGATTAGATTCTCCCATATAAAATCATAAATTAGATTCTCCTATATAAAACCCTAAATTATATTCTCCCATATAAAACCATAAATTAGATTCTCCCATGTAACACCATAGATTAGATTCTCCCTCATGAAACCATAAATTCCCCATTTTACTCTTCCACTCATGGATCATTAAAATACTTAGGTCAACTCACATCCCTTGGTCAACTTCTTTCCCCATCCTCTTTTTTCATCATTTCCCCCACACAAACCACATTAACATCCTCACATGCATGTCTAAAGGGTCACAAACCATTCATCACATATATATAATACACATATCAGGCAAATACACAAAAACATACTTCAACTCCATGTCATACCACATATAAAATAATTAATAATGATAAACATAGAATACATAATATACGAAGCACATAATGCACATAAACACACATAAGGCCTTAGTAACACCCTTACCTAAAATGACACCGGTCTTGGAGCACGCTCCTACGCCTCCTTAGGGCTTTGACAGGTCTCACCTAGATGAGGGGAAAGCTAAAATTAGATTTCCTCCTACCAAAAATACTATTAAATATTAACTTATTCTAATACTAGGCTTTTGATAAAATACTAAAATAATAATAGTAAAAATACTAAAAATAATATCAATGTTAATATTAACAAGAATAATAATAATAATAATAATAATAATAATAATAATAATAATAATAATAATAATAATAATAGTAGTAGTAGTAGTAGTAGTAGTAGTAGTAGTAGTAGTAGTAGTAGTAGTAGTAGTAGTAGTAACTCAAAAACATAGTGAAATAAGGGCTTTGGCCCATTTATCAAAATAATAGTAATAATAATAATAGTAACTTTAATAATAAAATTTAGTAATAGTAATAATAATGATAAAAATATTAATAATAATACAAAAATAATAATGACCATAATGGTAATAATAGTAAGGGTAATATTCAAAGATAAAATGAAGTATGGTTTCTACCCTACATTGAATAATAATATCGTAATAAATAATAATAATAACACTAATAATAATAAATACCCAAAAATACTAATAACCTTAATAATAATAAGACATGATATTTATAATACTACTACTACTACTATTAAAATTCAAATAGGCATAATAGGGTTTCAGCCCTATATAGAATAATAATATTAACATTGAAAATATTATTAATAATAATAATAATAATAATGATAATATTAATAATAATCGCCTAACAATAATAATAATAATAGAAAAACTAATAGTAAAGTAGTTGTAATAATAATAATGGAATAATAATAATAGTAATTCAAAATAGTAATAATAATAATAATAATAATAATAATCATCATATATTAATAATAGAAACAATAAGAATAATAATAATAATAAAATCGAAATAAAATTATAATAGGGCTTTGGCCCTCAATATAAATAATAATAAAAACATTAATAATATAATAATAATAATAATAATAACAACAACAACAACAATAATAATAGAAATATTAATGATAATAATAATAGTAATATATTTTGAATAAATGAAATAAAATAGATTAAGGCTTGTAAAAATAGGGTAAAAGGGTTGAGAGGGTCTAAGGTTCAACCTTAGGCTGGTGGTGCACAGCAGTGGCGTCGGTGGCTAGAAAAAGAAAAGAAAAGGGGAAAATTTGAATGATGGGAAAAAGATAGGGAGAATGAAGGTGGGAGTAGAGGTTATTATGGTTACCTAGGAGGAGAGGAACAGAATGACAGTGGTGGCGCACAGCGGCAATGGCGGTGGCTGAATGGAGAAGAAGAAAAGAAAGGGAAGAGGAGAGGGAAGAAGAGGAAAAGAACTGTAGGGGAAGGTAGAGGGTGGTCTACTATACAGTTTGGAAGGTGAAGGGAGCAACGGTAGCGGCGAAAGTGGTGTTTATGGGTGGTGCGAAGGGCGACGGAGGTGAAAGGAAGGGCTGGTTGGGAAGCAAACATTGCACAGCTAGGGTGGCTTATGCAGGAATAATCGAGGGAGGTGTAAGGAGTACTCGGGTGGCCAGAACGGGTGGCGATGTTGGCTGGAGGTGGCGGATATGGCATCTAAAGTGGCGGCAGTGGTAAGGTTTGGAAATTCTGGGTAAGAATCAAAAGCTTGATACAAGGCAGTGTAAGGGGGTATTTATAAAGAAAAGAAGAGAGGGTAGGGTTCTATGGGTCGGCGAGGGAGTAATGAAAGTAGGGTTTGGGTCACCGACAGCGATGGTTGGCCGATGGAAGCAAATTTTGGGGCAGGGGTATTCGCAGGAAAAAGGGAGGGGATCGCTCGAGAAGGGGGAGATTTGGTTGGGTGAAATGGTCGACGAGTCAGTAGTGAAGAGAGAGAAGTGAAAAGGCCGGTCAAAACGGTCGTAGCCGGCAGCGAAAAACCAGAGACGGGCGGCGTTGTTGCAGGTCGTCGGTGTCGGGGAAGGAGGAAGGAAGAAGAAGAAAGAAAAAGGCGGCTGGACCAGGCAGCCGGAAAGAAAAGAAAAGGAAGGCGGACCGGGCTTTCGGGCGTGAGGTGAAATTAAATGAAACGCGACATATAGAGGAAAAAGGGAATAAAGCGCAGTGTTGGGATGCTGAAAGAAAGAAAGAAAAGGGAGAGGGCGACGGGTCGCAACAGGAGGAGAAGCGGGCCGCGGGAAGATGAAAAAGAAAGGAGGAAATTGGGCCTCGCACAGGCCCAAATCGGGGGAGGGTAAGAAAAAAGAAAGGAAAAATAAAGAATAAGAAAGAAAAAGGAAGAAAGAAAAAGAAAAAGGGAAAGGAAAGAAGGAGAAATAATGGGTTTGGTTAATTAAATTAATTGGGATATTTGGGATATTTAAAAATAATAATATTTAAATAAAATAATATTTAAATTCATTTTTAGGCTAATTTAGGATTTTTAAAAGATTCTTCATAAATAACATTTTAATTAGCAAATCACCCAAATTTCCTCCAATTAAATTATTTATAAAATTAATATTAATTTGGAACTATTTTCTCCTTCTTATTTTAATTAAAATAATTTATTTAATTAATTACCAAAATAAAACCCTTAATTAGCTATAATACCCAAATTTATCCTAATTAAAATACCTATAAATTTCTTCTTGATTTGCCCTAATTAATTTCCTTTTATTTTAATAAAAATAATTTATTTACTTAATTTTTCTAATAAAATCTTATTTAACTATAATTTTTAAAATTAGAATTTTTTGAGCATTTCAATTTCTCTCTAAGTTTTTATATTCCTCAAAACTTTTCATTAAATATTTAAGGACTAATAGGACCATATTAGCTATTTGGTTTCGATTCTTAATTTATATAAATGAAGATAAAATGACACTTATTATGAATCAGATGTAGCATTGAATATTGATTGTGCATCTTGCTAAGAATTGATTATTTTTCTAATTTCCCTGACATGTGATTAGATTTAATTTTAAAATATTTTTTTTGGCATACTAAAATTAAGAACATTATAAATTATTTAATAGTGTTGATTGCAAGGTGCATTTGTCAATATTTGTGGACTATTACTATTATAATAAAGAAACTAAATATGTATCCATAGCTTTAAGAATCATAATTAATAAATTATATTTGATTTGTCATTTCTATTGATGAAAAATATGGTTATGTTTTGAAATTATAGCATAATTTTTTATGTAAAAAAAAGTATTACTTAAGGAAGTTAAATATTATTTTTTAATCTTTATTTTAATTCTTATAATTTTTAATATATATATATATATATATATATATATATATATATAATAGTTCTTATTATTTAGTATTAGATTAAAAGAAAATTTTTATTTAACATTTTTAAATGTAAAAATTATGGATGGAATCATCTTTGAGAGTACGAGTGGAATTATGGGTGTATCTTTGATACTCCTGGTCGGTATAAAATTAGGAATAACGGCACTAACAGGTAAAATAAATAGGATATTACGGATCAATACCATGAATGGAATTGGCCAAGGCAACTAAGGAAACTTCCATAATTAAAGACCTCCACCAAGAGTAGAAAGCATAGAAGTGTGAAACCTATATTATTAGTATTAGGTTATTTATTAGGATGAAACCTCGGTAATAAATTGATAGATTCCCATTAACTATACTTATATATGTAGATGATAATAATAATAATAGTTAAATTATTTAGTTTAAAATTATTCCTATAATTATTGTTGTTGTTGTTGTTGTTAAATTTTTTATTTTAAAAATGAACTAGATGATTTAATTATTTATAGAGATACATATCAATATATATATTTTATTTACGGAGATAGATATTAATGTTTAATTATTTAATCATAAATTTTTAAACTCCAATAATATTCCATTAATTCTCATGTTTATTATCTTATTATTACATTCTTTTAATTATACTTTATTTAAGTCGAATAATACTTTGACAATCACAATATATGCATCACAATTATCACCACATATATCAATTACAATATGTGTGTGTGTGTGTATATATATATGTATATCCCAATCACATATCACAAAAAATAGATCAACATATAATTACCACTACCAACATCTATATGATATTTAACAATATATATATATATATATATATATATATATATATATATAATAATTAGAAAACAACATACAACAATTGTAGAAGACAAGCTCCGGCGACATACAATTAAACCAAAAATTAAACAAAAACTTTTTTAGCTTTAATAAATTAATAATTAAAATAAAATGATCTAAAATAATGAGTAAAAAACAAAGATTAAACCGAGATAAGAACGAGAAGTAAGCGCTGCAATGTGGTGCAAGGTGGGAGTGGTGCTAGTTGCCATGGAAACCTATAAAAACACAAAAAAGATTAAAATTAAAATTAAAAACTAACAATAATACACATGATTTTGACAAAAAAAATAATTTTCAAGAGGGGGAAATTCCCGTATCACCCTACAATGACGACTCCTCCCCTACAACAATGATGTGTCGATGTTAAAGAGTTTTTTTTTTGGCTGTTTGGAAAGGTTGGGGAGAAATGTTTTTATGATACTAAGACAACCCCATTGCCACTATTCTTATTTTTTTTCAAAAATTAATTTCAAATATTACAATGGTAAAATAAATTTAATTGTTATTTATCAAAGTAGCCATAAAACGATGACCCACATCATCATTGTAACCTCATTTTTTTCACTCATCAAATCACTCATTCACTAACGACCTGTTATTGCAGTATATGTGTCAATTTTGATGACTTTTCCATCATAAAAAATGTCATCATAATAGAGTAATATTGTTGTAGTGTATGAACGACATTATTCTTGGTAAATTTACATTTGTGATAATGTAAGAAAATGAAAAATCTCCTATGTCCTTGGTATAATTAAAGTTCACATGATATATTTTGCAAGTAATATTTTTATATTGGCATAAAAGTGAATAGACATCCAATTTGGATAAAAATATAATCAATGCTTCAAGTTGGAAGTAAGATGACTTGGTAGAGTTATTGATCATGTATTTTATTCGTGAACCCTTGTTAGTGAGATTTAGAAGTGATATGCCAATGTTCATGCAATAATTTTTGGTACCTACGAATCGCATATCACATTATCTCTTAAGTTAGGTTAATTTGAGTGAACCTCATGTTTATTTAAAATTATTTTTGGAGGAGCCTTATATGTGCCTACAATCCCTCATGAAAATGAAATTAAGGGACAAAGAAGGCTCTAAATGTTTGTTTCCTCATCCTAAGCAAAAAAAAAAAGAAAAAAGAAGAGGAGATTAAGATTATAAAGCATGAAAGTACTTACAAAACGTCTTTTATGATATATGGACCCAAAAGAAAATTAAAGTGCACTTGATGATGCTTATGCTTGCTTGTCGTAACTTAGTTACAACATGCATTTATTATGGCCAAGATATGATGAAAGTCATATGTGTTTTGACTAAATTTCCAACTTACATAGAAGCCTGTGTACTTGAAATATGTCAATAAAAAATATGGTATATATATATGCTAGAAGCGTATGTTATGGGTCCAAAGAGACGAACTTTCGAAAGAGGATTTATAATATTTAAAAAGGATAGGAAATCTGCTACAATGAGTTGATATGTCCATATAGATAGAATTTGAGAATAGATTCTCATCGAATGAAATATCTATAAACGTAGCTGTTATATGGAAAACAAGTTTTTACATTGCAGAAAACATTTTGACATAAATAGATGATTATGTCTTTCTATCTTCCGTTACTTTTAATGGGCTCTCCACCTTTTTTGTTGCTCTCACTTTTCCATCTCACTTTCCCATCTCATCTGCTCTCTTCCTTCCTTCCACAGGTAAGATTTTTTTTCCCAGGCTACAGGTTCAAGGTAAGTAATTAATATTTTTAGTTAACAATTTGTTTTCTATTATAAAATATGCTAAATAATTATGTATAAATTGATGATTTTAATTAAAAGTTTTTGTTTAAATTTGTTGTATTTAATTATAAATATGTGAGTTTTAATATTAAATTTTGTAGCAGTACTGTAATTTATATTGTAAATCTAGTATATAAATTTTTTTATAGAAAAAATAAATTAATTTAACTATAAATGTGTAAGTATAAACTTTTATTTTTATTATATAATTAAATTCTAGATATAGAAAAAAAAAACCTGATATTGACCTTCGGCGGTGAGGAGCGATGGTGGTGCTTTGTTTCGACAAAATATGCCGATGGGGGTGCATGGGCTTCAGCAGAGGACGCCGATTTCTGCCCCTATCTTCGGCTAAATATGCCGATTATTGTGTGTTTTTGGCCGATGGATTTCGGTAGATTCTGCCGATGAGTATGCATCTGGTTCGGTAAAATATGTCAATGGCTTTGGTCCACTTCGCGCAAATATGCCGATCCATGTGTAGCTGGTTCGGCAAAATATGTCGATGGCTACGTTGGCCAAATATTCCCCTGTGTTTGGTTCGTTGTCGCCGATTTAGGTTTTATGTTAATTACAATTTAAATGATTATTAATGATAGTTTGTTAATTATATTTATATTAATTATATTATTTAATTATGGTTAATTTGATTAAATTAACTAAATATATTTTTAGATCTATTATACTCCGTTAAATATACTCTATTATTTTAATTAAATATAGGTTTGGTAAATTATCTCTCTATTTTAGGGTTTTAGTTATTTTTAGGATGTGTAATTATATATATTAATTATGGTTTATTAATTATATTAATTATGCTCTAACATTTTAATTTAATATAGGTTCAGTAAATTATCTCTCTATTCTAGGGTTTTGGTTATTTTTTGGATGTGTAATTATATATATTAATTATGGTTTATTAATTATATTGATTATGTTCTAATATTTTAATTAAATATAGGTTTGGTAAATTATCTCTGTATTCTAGAGTTTTGGTTATGTTTTAGATGTATAATTATATATATTAATTATGGTTTATTAATTATATTAATTATACTCTAATATTTTAATTAAATATAGGTACGGTAAATTATCTCTCTATTATAGTCTTTTAGGTATTTTTTGGATGTGTAATTATATATATTAATTATGGTTTATTAAATATATCGATTATGCTCTAATATTTAAATTAAATATAGGTTTGGTAAATTATCTCTGTATTGCAGAGTTTTCGGTTATTGTTAGGATATGTAATTTGTATATTTTAATTATGGTTAATTTGATTAAATTTGTTCATTATGTTTTTAGATATTTTAATACTTTGTTAATTATGTTATTGTATTATTTATATATAATTTGATATTTATTAGATTTATTTATATTTTCATTAAATATGTTAAATATTGTTATGTGATGGTGGTTATTGGTGAATATTTTTAATTATATTGATAGGATAATAGATTAGATTTGTTTAATTTTTTTTATTAAATCTACTTATAATAGATTAAATATGTTTATATTTGTATTATATTTATTTACTCCGCTAATTTTTATGAAATGTATTTGGATAAATTTGGTTGGATTATTGAAAAAATATATTGGGAGATTGGTTTTATAAGATACCATAATTAAGTTTAATTTAGTTGTTATATTATAGTAAAATCCCATTACTAACTAACAAAAATATTATTGATGTATTTAATTAATAAAGTAGAGGATTAGTTTAAGAGATTGTATTTTAGTTATAAGTTATATTATACTAAACTCCTACTAGTAAGTAATAAAAATATTGTTGATATATTTAATTAATAAAGTAGAGGATTAATTTAAGATATTGTATTTTCGTTATAGGGTTGGGCATACATATCTCTTTCGCTATCACAATATGGGTTGATATTTAATAATTATATTAATGTCATGTATGTAATTAGGTTTTATTTATGTGATGACTTATTACCTTCAATTCATATACCTAAATTTAATTGACTTTAGGCATTTATTATTGAAACTCAGATGAGTTGCAGACAAGACAAAGTAGTAGATAGAACCAAGGGTCGTCATGTTACTGCTTCTTCACGACGTAACAGAACTGTTACTGAGCAACCTACGCCGATGGCTCGTCTGAAAATTTCGGAAGGAGTATTACCAAAGGATTACGACGAGGTAAGAAATCTGGTGAACAAGAATCAAAAGAAGCGTCAGAACAACAAAAATATGCAAAAGTTCCTGAACAACCAAGGTCTAGTCAACAAGGTCTTGAATTTCCATCATTTGCAGACTATGCAAGCAGTGGCGGAGCCAGGGCTTTCACACGGTGTCACGGAGCCCTGGCTGGAAAGTAAAAATTTTGCTTGATTTTTAGGTATTAGATATATATAATATTTGTAGGACACCATAGCAAAGAATCAAAATGGATGAATGGTCAAGCAAGTAGGTTCCCGTGTATCGACGCCCAAAGGTCACAGGATCAAGTCCCGTGGTCGTTTTGTTTTGAATTTTTTTCACATCATCAAAACGACGTCGTTTTGATGACTCCTCCCCCCCCCAAACCCTTACCCTCCTGGCCTCCTCTTCGACTCCCTGGCCCCTACTGCTTCGACCCTCAACCAGTGAAGCCTGGACGCACGCCGCTTGGACGACACACACATCTCAGCACTCAATCCACCGGAGCTCGCCATTTCTACCACTGAACGCCACCATTTCTTCTTCTTCCAGCCTGCTATGGAGTGTGGACCTGTGTGTGGTGCGGGACTACGGGCCGTGCAGCTGCTGCCGCCTGCCTGCTGAGTCGCTGACTGCACACTGCCGCCTGCCGCTACCTACCGCCACTGTCTACCATCTCAACCCTCAACCGCCGCCACCGGAGCCAAGAACCAAGAGCAGAAGCTGCCAAGTCTACTCTACAACTGATGTCTGTTACCTTCAACCGAGCCACAAGGCCCCAACCCACAAGTTCATTCGGTAAAATTTAAGTTAATTTTTAGTTTGTTAAATTATTTATAATAAATTTATAAATTTGTGAAATTAAAATGTAGTTAATTTATTTATATTTATTATATTAATTGATTATATTTTTTAGTTCATAGAAATTCTAATTTATCTTATTAATGTAGAAAATAGAAATTGGCTTATTAATTAGGTAGAAATCAAAATTACTTTGTAGAAATCAAATTTTTTAGAATTATAAATTGAATTGTTTAATTTATTAGTTATTTTTTGAATTAGTTCGTAATAAAATTATATTATCAATTAAGTTTTAGTAAATTCCTTATTTAATTCATTAAATTGTTTAATGTCTTAATTTAGGATGCAACGATACTTTTCAATCTAGCCTAAACATAGCTGCCACGAATCTAATTCTGTTAATCAAGTTGTATTACCAACTTTCGAAAACCAAGCACTCCCATCTTCAAGCCAACCACAAGAATCAAGATTCACTAATGAAGGTAAAGTTGATTTAGAAACTTTAGATGCAGATCCTGGGTTAAGAAAAAAGATTTTAGATGTTCATCCCAATATTCAAGATGAGGTAAGAAGAGTGTATCTTTTAAAAGGCCCTTGTCAACCTCGTACTCATAGCTTTCCTACAAAGGTTATCGATGAAAAAAATCGTCGATTTGTTTCATCTTGGTTTGATGAATATGATTGGTTGGAATATAGTATAGATAAAGATGCTGCATTTTGTCTGCCTTGTTACTTGTTTAAAAGTGAATCTGAAGCTGGGGGTGATCATTTTGTGGGAAAAGGATTTGTGCACTGGAATAAAAAAATAGAGGTTCGAGGTTCATGTTGGTAGTTCTAATAGTCCTCATTTTAATGCTACTAAAAAATATGAAGATCTTATCAAACAGAAGCAAAGCATTGAAGCCTCTTTCATAAAGCAATCGAAACAAGTCAAATTAGATTATCTTATCCGTTTAGATGCGTCTATTCAAGCTGTAAGATTTCTTCTTGAGGGGGGAATGACATTTAGAGGACATGATGAGTCAGATAATTCTCTAAATCGAGATAACTTTCTTCGTTTTCTAGAGGTTTTAAGGCATAACAATGAAGCTGTAGCTAAATTTGTGTTAGGAAATGCTCCAAAGAATAATCAGATGACTTCACCTGAGATTCAGAAGGATATTAGTTATGCATTTGCATATGAAATAATTAATGAGATTGTTAATGAAATTAGAGATGATTTTTTTGGCATATTAGTGGATGAAGTAGGAGACATAGCAAAGAAAGAACAAATGGCCGTTGTTTTGTGTTATGTTGATGATAGAGGTTTTGTTATGGAAAGGTTTGTTGGGATCATACATGTTAATGATACAACTACTTCATTACTTAAGGCTGCACTTGAATCAATGTTGAGTCAGTATGGATTATGTTTATCAAAAGTACGAGGACAAGGGTACGATGGAGCTAGTAATATGCGAGGTGAATTTGGTGGTTTGAAAACATTTATTCAGAATGAAAATCCTTGTTCCTATTATGTTCATTATTTTGCTCATCAACTTCAATTGACTCGTATTGCTGTGGTAAAATGTCACAATGAAGTTAGTTGTTTTCTTAGCAATGTTACACGGGTTGTGAATGTTAATGGATCCTCCAATAAGCGTCAAGATTCTATTCGAGATAAAAAAAGCTGCTTACATAACAGATGCATTAGAAGAAGGCTTGATAGAATCTGGTCAGGGATTGAACCAAGAATCTGTTCTTGAAAGGGCCGGTGATACTCGTTGGGTTTCTCATTTAAGGACATTTTTTAGTCTTAAAAATTTGTTCTCTCCTGTAATCAGGGTTCTTGAAGACTTGGAAGCTGATAGGACATTTGATAAAAATGGGGATGCTACATTCTTATTATATGGATTACAAACTTTTGACTTCATTTTCATGTTACATTTGATGATAAATGTTATGAGAGTTACATGTGATTTATCTCAAGCATTGCAAAAGAATGATCAAGACATTTTGAATGCCTTAGCACTTGTTAAAATTGCTAAGGAGTGTTTGCAAGAGATGCAAGATGATGGATGGGAAGGTATTTTGAATGAAGTTGTTTTATTTTGTAACAAGAGAGACATTGATGTGCCCGACATGAATGAGCAATATGTTAAGGGGAAGAGATCAGCACGCCAAGCTCCAATCGTCACAAATCTATATCATTGTAAATATGATTGTCTCTATAGCGTTATAGACTCGCAGCTAAAGGAGCTTAATTGTAGGTTTGATGTGGCGAGTACTGAATTGTTGAGTTGTGTTACATGTTTGCATCCTTCGTCATCATTTGAAGCTTTTAACAAGAAATATTTAATTAGATTGACCGCTTTTTATCCTGATGATTTCTCTAATATTGATGTAGTGGTGTTAGACAATCAACTGGAGCATTATATTATAAATGTTCGATCAAATAGAAGATTTCATGGCTTGAAAGGGCTTGTTGATCTTTCAAGAAAATTAGTGCAAACCAAGAAGCATAAGACATATCCTTTCGTCTATAGGCTTGTGAAATTGGCCTTAATTTTACTGGTAGCAACTGCAAGTGTCAAACGAGTATTTTCTGCAATGAATTTCATCAAGACTACATCAAGGAAAAAAATGTGTGATCAATGGCTTCAAGATTGTTTAGTAACATTTATAGAGAGAGATGTATTTAATTCTATTAGCAATGATATTATTGTAGATCGATTTCAAAGTATGAAAACTTGACGAATAGTGTTGTAAAACTATGTAAAATTTTATATTTAAGCGCAATATATTGATATTACTTAAGAGTTAAGAGTATTATTTTACATGAGGACACCATTAAATTTTTATCCTGGCTCCGCCACTGTATGCAAGTCGTCCATCATTTGTGGCTGATGTTGGCATTTTGGGGTTCGGAGGTTCGGGATTCGGAGGGTAAGTAGGTTCGGGGGTAGGAGGTTTGGGGGTTGGAGGTTCGGGGTATGGAGGTTCTAGGGTTGGAAGTTTGGGGTATGGAGGTTCTGGGGTTGGAGGTTCGGGGTACAGAGGTTCTGGGTTTGGAGGTTTGGGGGTGGTAGGTTTAGGGATCGGAGTTTCCGAGTTTAGAGGTTTTCCATTATCTATGGAATATATAGATTTTCTTACCTCAGTGACACAGCCTACCATAGGAGTACCATCATCCTCAATTTACCCAACTATTGTTTGTAGCTCTAGATCATCATTAGATTTTCCAGCATCATTACCCCACATTACTAGTGGAGCATCATCATCAACTTATGTGTGTAATGATGATGATGATGTTGGTGGTGGTAATGATGATGATGATGAGGAGGAGGAGGATGATAGAGATGATGATGATAGGGATGCTGGTGATGTTGGTGATGCTAGTGAAGATGAAGAGAGTATACAATTGAAGGATGAATGGTACTTTCTTGAGTCATGTCCCGGAGGTCCAATAATCTCTGATTTGATTCCAAGCTTTGGCGGTCATGCAGCTTTAGATTTATGGTTAGGAAAGGTAAGTTTATTATATTCATTATTTCTTAATTCTTATTTTATATGTAATCAATCATATATATGCATTACATTTGTTTCTTTTATTTATCAGGATCGGGGTTGTCCCAAGATCCACACGAGGAAAAAGGTTTTAAAAAGTTTTCTAGGAAGTGTCAATGAGAGGATGTTTGCTCTAATACGACGAACAAGATTATAACACCTTACATCCTACACATTTGAGCATGTGAACATGCCGCTTATTTTAGCATTTATTGAGAGATGGAAACTAGACACTAATAGCTTTCATATGCCATAGGGGGAGTTGACAATCACCCTTTTAGATGTACATCGTATATTAGGGCTATGAGTTGATGGTCATCCATTACATTTGGAGATGACAGCGGACACACATGGGCAATTGATTGGTGCAATGGGTGCCTTGTTTGGGATGGAGGAAATGCAAGTGAATGAAGTCACTCGAAAGGGAGGGCTTCCATTTAAATGGCTACAAGAAGTATGTGAATCATACTGGTTAGGGGATGAAGAAAAAGCAATCAGGTATATATTATGGTTGATCAGCTTCTCGTTGTTTGTCGATAAGACGGTTGATAAAGTTAATTTATACTATATCATTTTTCTTCAAGATCTTAGCCGAGTTGAAGGTTATGCATGGGGTGCAGCCACACTTGTTTTTTTATATCGACAACTTGGTATGGATTCTAGAGCTGACGCTGCTCAAATGTCAGGATGTATCACTCTATTACAGGTAATTTTATAATTATCATATATATACATATATTACATACTCTATATTAGTTATGATTCTAACAACCGAATATTATAACAGACGTGGATATATGAATACTTTTTGGGTTTTGGAGTGGAAAGATCTAGGTATGATCCAGACCATCTTCGTTATATGAGGTGGTTTTGTGGACAAAAATTTGACAATAAATTGGAGATGCTCGAGTACTTTCATGCAAAGATTGATCTTATGCTTGTGTTAAAGGTATGCTAAAAACATTATATTATTACTATATTATGTTCATGATATCCGTATTTAGTTTAATTTTTTGGTGAAAGGTCATTTGGGATCCGTACGGAGTAGCTGATCCATATAGATATTGTCGTATGACATTCTATCATGGTTGTTTACATTGTTTGGAGAAAGTTGAACCACATATGCTAGATAGAGTGACACGGCAATTCGGATATACACAAGTGATCCCTGAGGAGCCTATTAAGCCCACTAGAAACACATACAGAGGTCCTTCCCTCAAGAAGTACAAAGTTTACTACGTACACATGCTTAGTCAATGGTTCTTGAGGCATGAACACATATTGGGCCGGGGTGTTTTTGGACCACCGGTTGAGTACCCATGGGATATGGCTGATGATTATATGGATTGGTATGTTCCCAGAACTCATTGGTATGTATTGTCAACAATGGAAGAATATTTGGCAGAACATGTGAAGGATGATCATCAAATTCCAACCGAAAAATGTTTGAACAAAGCATGTCAAACTATCCCTCGATGGTATTGGAGGGGAGAGCTAGCTCCAAATTATAAGCAGTTAGTTACATGTATCGAAACCCTTCTGTGTGATTTAGGAGTTACTCCACCTGGGCGTGGCCATTTGTAATGACCTTGATGTATTACCGTATTGTTATGTACTCTGATTAAAATATGTTTGTTAGGACTAATGCCATCTGTCATTTTTATTTTACCATTGATATATGAGATTTATATGTTATTTTCCTATTTGTGTTGAAATTTCATAAAGAAATAAAAAATGAATAAGAAACACGGTACCCCTGTGTTTCATAAATACGGCCCGTGTTATTCTGTCAGCGCACAAAATCTTAGTTTCCAAAATTCAGCATTTGGTAGATAATTCAAGGAAAAACACGAAGGTACTGTATTTACCAACACAAACTGTGTTTTTCTTAAATTCTATAACCGTTTGTGCAAACTTTTCCTTAATATATTTCTGAAGTTTCTAAAGGTAAATGTTAAATCATTTAGGATCTGTCTTTTCTCCATGATTATTTGATATTCTAATTCCATAATCAATATCTTTCTATCTTTATTCATTAATTAGTGAGTAAAGTGTTTTATTATATATCCATAGTTTATATCTTCGTGATAGAAATCTATGTTATTGCATATACCATTCCTTATGGATTCGACTCCTGATTGTCATCTACTACGTATTTGGAAATTAGGATATATTTATTAAATTTATCACATACATGTTTCAAAGGATGTGAACACAAATAAACAAAGAAAAAATTACAACAATTATACATTAAAGTTGAGTCTGAAGATAGAGGATGAGGGTCTTGTGTGTCATCATATACCAATGCGTGCCATTGTTGGAATCTTAAAGAATATTGGGTAGTCCACGTTGAAACGTTGCTATCACGATATCTATTCCAATTTGCATGTACTGGTGGGAGTGAAAAATTTTCTAAAAGATATACCTGTCAAATAAAAAAATATTATGTTAGCCATTCATATAATATTGAAATGGAAAAAACTTTATAAAACTTAGTGCTCGCCGATATGTAGTGACTCATGTCTTGTAAGAAACATATAGTGACTTCATTTTTAGGACCTCGTATTCCGTGTTGCGCCACTAAAGGTAGGAATGAACTACATGCATTCAATGAGTAATATGCGAACAACACACAGTAACGGGTTGCAATGACATGACCAATATCAAGCATTTCCATCCAGTGTGCCATCAGAGCTGGCCCTTCCCAGTGGACAATAGTACTAAGAACTTGATCAACGCTGTCATATACGAACACATTCTTGTACAACTGTCGTCTCGCCAATATCTTATGATATAAGTCGGTAAGAATCTGAACCCACCGTTCTTCATCTCCTAGTATAATAGAAGCCAATGCTCTGAAACCACAATTCCCATCTCCTAACACATTACACCAGCTACTAATATACGGAACTTTATATCCATTCATCTGAGTCACGTATGGAAATTGAAATTGGCCTGATGACATAAATGCTGATTGTCGTCCTCGACCCTGATCCCGACCCCAACATTGAGTTGATTTGGGATGACTACAAAATTGTTGTTCTGTATACTCCCAACTAGAATGTTCCCTTCTGGTGGAGTTCCTTGGGCGACCCCTATGCTGCCGTACTGGTGGCTCGTGGAGAGGTGTCCTTTGGGAAACTGCAATATTAAATCTCTCTGGCCAACTGATTTTGTATTTTCGATGGTTGGCTCATAACATATTCCATGAAAATATGGAGTAAATGAGATGCAACCTCTAATGGTTCTTGGGGTGTCGGTGGACTAATCGACCCATCTATGTCGAGTTTCTTCCAAAATGGATGAATAGCCGACAGGGGGATTGACATGTAGTTATAAATGTATATTTTAATCTCATGCGTACATGGTATCCCATGCGTATGACGCATGTAATATCTGCATAAATCATCAGTCGCACCTACATAATCAAGTCTTTGACACTCTTTGTTGACCAACTCCATTACATATAAAGTAACATGGCCCCTCAAATTGGCATAAAGGGCACTTGTAGCAAAATGAGGAGTATTGAACCGAGACCTCTCCAGTGATGCTTTTGTCTCATCATGTTGTAATTCCAGGAACGCGTGCATTTATTTGTGTACTGTATTGAAGCTGCCCTGTGATGTCTCTAGAAATCTCTTAAAAGATCCATGAGCACCTTCAACCCTGTTCATAAAAAAAAAATTAGTATATGACTTTATCAATATAAAAGAAGCTAAAGTAGTTATACTAGGAGATAAAATATAAATCATACCTATTCGTTGTAATCTGATGGATATAAAACACGTCATGAAAGAATGCAGCAACGATTTTATGTTTATATGGTTGTAGGCAATTCATCTTTAGATACGAAATTAGGCTCGGCATGCTTCTGTAATCTTCCTCCAATGACAATAGTCGTTCCTCATATGTTTGTTCATCCGTGGCATCTATCAAAATTTTCCATCGTGACATAAATTCACGTGCGAACGATGAATGGCCAGAGACTTTCTTACACCTTTCCTCCACATTCTTATTCACATGAAACCCACATAATAAATGTTTTGAAGTAGGAAAAATATGTTCCACAGCTGAAATAAGAGCAAGTTCTCGGTCAGTAATAATGGTGGTTGGAAGCATACATGGATCCATTAAGGTCTTCAATCTCTCAAGTACCCAAAAATAATTTTCCTCCTTCTCAGATGATATGTATGCACATGCAACGTTGAAATTCAATTGTGTTGGTGTTAGTCCAACAAATTCAAGTAAGGGCATTCCATATCTATTCATCTTATACGTGTAATCCATTTGTAAAATAAAAGGAAATGCATGTAAAATGTTAACAGATACGAAATGTACGAATAGATGTTCACTTATTACGTTTGATTGCGGCTCACTTCGATGCCACTGCAAATAATGATTCTCAACCACCATACTCATAACATGGTGTAACATTGTTTGACCGTCCATTTCTTCGGACCTAAGCTTATGTCAAGCTTTATAAATATGCCTTCTCATACTTACATTTCCTTCAAATTATTTTTGAAGAAGCAGTATGATTTGTTGTGGCTTTACGTTAGCTATGATAAGTTCATCAACAAATTGAAATTTATTTTCTATCAACTTACCAAGAACAGCATGTCCTTGGTCATAATTAGCCAATTTGTGGTTGTGTGTCACGTTCCTAACTACCACTTGCCATCCACTATTATTATTTTCAACACTAATAAAAAAAAGGACAATCATTTTTTTTGAACATGTATTACATGCACCTTCGGTATCTGTTGGTCTAGTATGGATGTACGTTCCACTTCGTTCATATCTTATCGAGACTCTACCTGCCCCTATACCATTTCCTTTTCTAGAACCTTTGATAATCAAAATTATCTTATGAGTTCTACCCATTTTCTTAACCCATGTCACAAGTTCATCTCGATCCGAAAATATTTGATCCGTTAGAAAAGATCTCTGATAATTTTGAGTCGTAAAATATGTATTCTCCATATCCTGAAAAAAAAAGAGTTTACCATAATAATATAATAATAAAAACTATTAATTTCATCAAACTAAATTTATCGCCACAATTTACAATACTAAAAAAATAAATTTTACCTCTTTGTCTAAGTTGTAATTAATATTGGGAGAATCCATTTGTATATCTTCTACATATCCATAGCTTGTCGGTATTGTAAATCTATCATCATAGTACGATGGAGTTGTGATCCCATCTTCGTAGTTCATCGGACTTTCGAACTCATCGTACCCTATCGAAGTTTCAAACTCTTCGTAGTTTGAAGAACTTCCAAATTCATTATTCATTCTGAGTGTTTAACAAATATTGTAAATTTTTATCTCAATATTCAACTAACAATTCCTACTCTACAGAATAGAAATAATGAGTTGAAGAATATAAATGATAAGTTGTTCGTTTATATATATAAGGATTAGAACAGAAACTACAATAGTTATACATACATCTGAATTGAATATAAACTTCAATAATTATACACATGCCTACGCTTCTGACAAAATTTTTTTTGTTCCCCATTTTTACCAGAACCACATATTATTTACAATAATTTGATTCGAAAAGATTTGCAACAGTAAATTAATTCTACGTACAGAAGCTGGCCATATCCCATCGATCAATCTTGTCGAAGCCACCAAAAATTTCTATCCCAACCAACATATATAAAATTTTTTTATATATAGTAATATCCCATGACCCCACTTCTATCGGCCAAACATGCCGAAACACCAAGGAAACCCTTTGATTAATAATATATGATTCATTGTCAAACAAATATTTTTTTTAGAAGTAGGCATTATTTTACGATTTTGAATCTTTTCAAATCAAATTTGTACCGTTTCACTCAAAGGATAGTATATAGTTTTTGTTATTTGGAAAAAAAAAATCTTTACTCGATAGAAAATAAATTTTTTCCATATCTCCATACATATGTTTTCTATCGAGTAAAAATTTATTTTTCAAATAATAATATTTCGCAGTGTCCTCTGATATATTTTTGTATAAATTTAATTCAAAAAGATTTAAAACACTAAAATAATGGCTACTTTTAACAAAAAAAATATTTGTTTGATAATAAATCATATATTACTGATTTAAAAAGATTCATTAGTATATATAATTTATATATTTTAGATATATTTATAATAGATATTGATTGAAATTATTTTTATTTACAAATAATTTAAATTAGTTAAGATTTAGCATCGGTATTTTTAACCGATGGGAAGGTAGCAAATTTTATCGATACAATATCATTTAAAGGCTACTTTCGGAAAACCCTAAATTTTTTACATAAGATTTATATATAATATAGATCTAGATGATGAAATTTTTTTTAATTATAGATAAAAATTATATTATGAAATTTTATTTCATAATTCTAAATTTTATAAACCCCGGGTTAGATAAAAAAAGGGGGAGTTCGGCAATTATTGTCGATGGAGATGAATTCAGCCAAGGACAAAGAGGTGGGGGAGGTTCGGCAATTATTGCCGATGGAGATGTTGTGTTCGGCCAAGAATGCCGAAAAAGGGGGGGGGGAGGTTCGGCAATTATTGCAGATGGAGGTCGTGGAGTTTGGCCAAAATTGTCGATGCTCAGTAGATATTCGGTAAATTTTACCAATACTCTGCCATTTAGAACGCACAAATTTACCAATATAAAGGTTACTTTCGGAAATTATTTTCCACAGAGTAAAAAATTATTTTCTATATAACAAAACCCTCCATAAATTGTTCTTATACTAGTATAAGATGGTATGGGGTAGACATTGGTATTTTCTTTACGTAAATAGTTGCAATTGATAATAGATAAAAGAAAGAACTATTCTCAATTCATTATAGAATATCAATGGATAAATTATTGTATAGTTGGAAAAGTCAAATTTGTTACTTAATGAGCATAATTTATATGAATAAGAAGTTTAACATTTAAAGGTGTCACACCAATTAACTATAAGTAAGTGTTGGTATTTTTGTCTCTAATAGGGTTTTTACTAGCGAAGTTTTCAAATATAAGCACTATTAAAGTGTGCTTACACATATAAATATAATCATATATAATATGACATATGAAGAAGACATGCTATGTTGAGGGAAGAAAATTGTACTTTTTTTCTTAATTATGGTTTTGTCTCACTAGGTTTTCTTGATAAGTTTTTAATAAAGTAGTATTTTGGAGATGTACTCTTAAGGGGGATTATTGTAAATATTAAAAGATACACATCTAAAGGGGAGTGTTGTAAATATTCTATTTATATATTATGGATATATAACTTTATAATGTGTATTGTAATAAACCTTAGGTTTAATATTGATATTATAACCATCAGTTGTAACAATTTTTTTATTATGATTTTCTAATTTTATATATCATCCGCCTCCTTTTATATTATATAATCCATTCTTATAATAGATGTAATAAATATGACTATTATATATATATATATATATATATGAGATATTGTGAATTATAAATATAAGAGATAAATTATGTGCATTAATGAAAATTAGAAGTAACATTCTCTCTTCCCTCTCTATATTGTTATATTATTTCTCGTTAAATTTATCAGTATTAAAATACTATACAAATAATAGACTATCATTTTATTTCATATTGTTTTATTTTACTTCATTGTTATAGAAGGCTACATATATATATATATATATATATATATATATATATATATATATAGAGAGAGAGAGAGAGAGAGAGAGAGAGAGAGAGAGACTCGTGGGGCATCTAAATAATTAATTTGAATCAACTGCCACTGGGCCAACCGTCTCTTTCAAAGACTTCAATTTCCACCACATTGCTCCTTAATGAGTGTGTTTAGCGAAAACTTGCTAGCTAGAAAAATAAAATTAGAAACATACTTCCATGCAACAAACATTCACATGCTAATGCATTGCCATCTTCGTGTGTAGGGTTGGTTCGTATTTATAACTTCTACTAGTATTTAAAAATTACAATTAAAAGTTGCTAGTAGCAACTGGTTTCATTGCTAGTAATTAAACTCTCATAATTTTATATGTCAAACCGAGCTCGCTCAAACATTGTTGATACAGTAGTGAGGACATAAAATATAAGAAAATTTCAAAAAGTTGCCCGAAAGGCTTTTATTATTTAAACTGAAAAATGGAAATATTTAGCTTTTAATAACTTCAAACGACATTTGCATTTGCCATGCATTTCTAAATTAATACTATTTTGTTTGGAAAAAAATATATATTTATATATCACTCTAAAGGATATAGTTAACAAACCAAAAAGAAAATAAATTACATCATATAATTTTTAAAGAGAGTATTTTTATTTTTTATAAGAAATTCTTAAGGACAAGAACACCAGACATATAAATCTCATTAACCATTGAAATAACTCAATAAGAATACTGTATGATGAGGGATTGGAGACTAGAATTCAAGCACCGAGGCTCGAGTTTGGATAGCTATCTCATGATGCAAGTGAGATTTTATTTAAGTTGTGAAATGCTAGGGTTTAGAAACATTTATTGTATCATTTTGTCTATGGTTGTATTATAATGACTTGAAAAGTTCAATGGCTAGATTTAAGTTCCATCTACAACAATTAGAGGGCTCTATTTAAATCCCACTATATTTCTCTCAAATTTAATTGTGGCCCTAATTACTTTATGTATTAAATTCAATTTAATGCTTATCATTTTTCATTACTAAATGTATCCATAAATACTTACCAAATAAAATCACCCAAAGTTTAGAATAGAAATAGTATTAAAATACATCACAGATTATTAGAAATATGCTTTAGATTGATATTCGACATGTGTATTTAATGTCACGTTCCTACTTCCAAATCTTCTGTAAGCAATTCATTGATGATACAACTTAATACTCATCAATGTAAACCCGAAAAACTCAGCGGCAATTGCACAATTTGAGTAAGACTAAAGTGTATGGCAATTGTACTAAAAAAATGGTACTCCCATCCCTACAAAAAAAGAAAATAAGGATCGGTGCCCAACAGAGTATAAGTGGCGGTGCCTCCTCCTAATGCATCACGTTTGTATACTATATACGATGATTTGACAGTCGCTGCACAAAGTTTTAAAATATAGCTTATAATTATTTTTTTTTGTGCCTGAATAACGATTTTAGATTTAAAAAAAAAAAAATCACCCTCTAAAATTGACTATGCACCATGGTTATTCACCAATATCACCGGATACACTTTTTACCTAAAATAATATTGGCTTATAATGCAAGAGAATATACAACATTATATCATAGATTCATATTGTATTGTCATTATATACGACGATTCTATGATTTAATTACCGTTTACTACCTTTTTTTTAAATTAAAATGCGCAATGTACTATCACAGTGCCATGCTGTTTTTAATTTAAAATTTTACATACAACCATGTATATAAAACCTTATATAAAATTATATTTCATTTATAAGTACACATTAGATATAAAAAATTTACACAAGCATATACAACAAAAAATTTTAGGTACCACGTATGATCCTACACATGTTCATCATAGAAGTTTATAATAAAGTCTAGACATTATTTCCTAACTTTATAAATCTTGGCTTAATTTTCTCAAAAGACAATACGCTTCCCTTAGGATCTTGACTTAATCATAATTATCCTGCTTATTAGGAATATAGACCTATACAAGATAAAAAGTACCGTATTAGTATTGAAGTATATATAACCATATCATAATTAATATAATCTAAACAAAGTATGTACACACTTATCTGTGTCTTATCCAATATTTGTAAATAATTTCCTTCATGTATCTCAATGATGAAGTATCAACAATTAATTTCTAGATGATCTCTGCAATGTTTTTCAATAACATTTGGTAAGTTTTCTATGTAAGCAAAGTTATTTGTAGCCTCAACATCATTATAGTTAGCAATACTAGGTTTATTAAGAAATGGTTCTACATGTCTTATCCACTTAGTAAAACTTTTATCAATTCCATAGATAATGAGATTATCTCGTATCTCATTAACCCCTCTATTTATTATATTTTCACAATCCTCACATGGAAAAAATATCCTAAAAGAATCTTCTAAATTTGAATTGGTATATGAAGAAAGCTCCGAACATCAATATTTATGTATTCTTCAAACAACCTGCTAATATGTATGCACTTATGATTCATAATGAGAAGTAAAATCCCTCAAATTATAAGCAAAAAGTAGGAAGTCTCGTAATATTAGCCAAGTCAAGTAAACCCCCCCAACATACAGTGTATACATATACATGACACCAACATTTACACTATAGATATACTAGCTCATACACTCTACAACACTATATATTTCCTATATATACTCTATTTTTAGAAATAGTTTGATATTATATCTAGTAAATATTTTTCACCTTCATAAGACATATCAAAGCAAAAACTAGCAACATACAATGTATAGATATACATCACAACAACATTTATACTATAGATATACGAGCTCATACACTCTACAACCCTATATATATCCTATGTATACTCTATTTTTAGAAATAGTTTGATATTATATCTAGTAAATATTTTTCACCTTCATAAGACATATCAAAGCAAAAAATAGCAACATTCAATATATAGATATACATCACAACAACATTTACACTATAAATATATGAGCTTTGTTTTAATTTGGATGACACAAGCTAATTTCTAAATATTTCAAAATATGCATACATGACTGACCAAACTTAAATTTCATAAATAGTAAAGGAATAATGTAGCATACTGTGAATAGAGAGGGATCAAGACAAAATTGGTGGACAGAAGAAGAAGACCACGAATGAAGACCGGTGACAGAAACGGCTAAGGGATGGTGGCAAGGATAGTTGAGTGATCACTTCAAACAATGTTGATGGTTTATCTCTTTATCGGGCTTGGATAATGAAAAGTTGTGGGGTGATCTAGAATAAAACTCGAAGGAGTAAAAAACACGAGGGACAAGAGTATAAACAATGACTATCACATGAAACCACCTTATATTCTATTATGCAATTTTTTTTTTAAAAAAAAAGGAAAATGAGAGTATTGACAATGGTTAAATAAATAAATAGTTGTGTATACTCGTAAGCAAAAAATGTTGGTTATGTAAGGGTATGCAAAATAGTTTATTTACTTAACTACTGTCTACACTCACGTTAAAAATGTGAAACTAGTCCCTTTATTTGTTTTTTTTGGGTAAAGATATACATGACTACTCTTCTTATCGTATTTTCTAATTCATGCACTCATGTCTTTCTATAAAATAATATATGACATTACATATTTTGAAAAAAAATTAACTATTAATTTCTTTCAAATTATAATGCATAATAATTTTAAAATATAATTATTATATTCGTATTAAAAATGAATTTCATGATAATATTTTTTTTATATAAATTTTATAAATATATATTAAAATATATGAATAATCATAATTTTATTCTCAAAATCTTTGATGCCTTATATTCTTGTATTGAGGGAGTATATATCAATAAATAAGCCATAAAGTTTACCGGTACCTTTAATACAAAGTTACACTTTTAAATTGAGCTACGAGACTTGCAAGATAAAATGTGTTCTAAGTTTTTGATCATTGATCTTGTTGAACTATAAGAAGAAAAACAATTAACTAAAAATAAGGATAATTAATTAGATGATGTCAATTCATCGCTCCAAGAGAAGGACAAAAAGAACTTAAGAAAAAGGAAGAAGAAAATGGAGTTAGCCTCAACCTAACAATAATTTTATAAAATTCAACTAGTTCTAATATATATGTAATAAGAATTAAGAACAACCACTTTAAATATGAATTAAGAACCAAGCATCCCAACCTTTATACTACAACGTAAATCCTCATATCTAATCTAAAAACCCGCAGCATGCTCACTAGTATCACTACCACAAAATATATATTTAATAATAGTTATTTTAGGGCTTACTATAAGAAAAATATATATTTGCGACAAAAAATAGTTACTAATAGTAATTTTAGAGACTATAAAATGGGAGGAAACACTATGTCCCTAAAGTCTATTAGTGATGACAATGTTGTTGCAAATTCATTCACTACAAAATTTTACCCCAAAATTTTCCCAAACTGTTATAATTTGTTAAAAATAAAATTAAGAAATACAAAATATTATTGCTAATAATGGTTATAGGGATGACTATTTTGTTAAAATTTCATTGGGAAATTTAGAACAGTTTTCTTTTTTCCAGCTAACAATCTACTGTTAGTGACGATATGTCATTGCTAATAATTTTATTGTCATCACTAATAGGCCATGTGCTTTACACGCTTAATTTGTTCGTCCATTATTAGCAATGATATTCATACTATTAATGACGATAAATGTTATTGCTAATAGTGTTATAAAACCCTAGATGATTCACCATTTTCCTTATCCATCTATTACTCTTCACTTCTCCTCTTCAATTTCTCTTGTGACAAAGTTCAACCTTTGTGTAAGATTTGTGCTTAATCTTTATTTTTTTTTTATTAATTTCTTGTATTTTATGCCATGTACTATTATTATTATTATTGCTTGATTTTGATTTTTTTTATGCTCGTGTTTTTGTTCCATAACCACCATATCTCATACCTTACACCACCACCTCTACCTCCTTGCACCACCACCTCCTTGATAACTTGGTTTAGTGTTTGGTTCTTACTCTTTATTATATATTATTTTCATTTAATTATTATTTTAATAATATAATATATATTTTAATAAATTTGGGTAATTTTATAGTTGGCGCATCTGCCTCTTGGTGCATCTACCACCACTTGTATGTGTTGTTACTTTTTTATTCTGAAGTATTATATATATATATATATATATGTATGTATGTATGTATGTATGTATGTATTTATATATTATTAAAAAGTATAACAATTGTGGTGGTAATTTTGTATGCATGTAGGTAATTGTGGTTAAATATATGTGTTGTGATTAAATAATTTATCATTAAAAAGATATAATAATTGTGGTGGTAATTGTGTTTGTATGTTGCTAATTATGATTAAATATATATATATCGCGATTAAATATTTTATTATTAAAAAGTTATATAAATTAGAATATATATAATTTTTAGATAATAAATTATTATTAGACTTATATAAAATATTATTATATAAGTGGAATAGTAAGATAATAAAAATTTAAATATAATAAAATATTGTTGGCCTTGAATAATTTATTATTAAATATATGGAATATTTTTAAACTCCAACTCTAACCATAAGCATTAAACCCTAATAAATTACTTATATGGTAATTCATTACTACTTATAGTTGTAATAATAACATAAGTATTTACAAGTAACTAATTTAAGTATTAAATAAGTGGAATAATAAGATCATAAACATTGAAAATAAGATAATGATGTCATGATTAAATAATTTATTATTAAAAAGGTATAAAAATTAGAGTATAAAAATCTTAGATAATAAATTATTATTAGCCTTAGATAAAATATTATTATCCAATATGTAGAATAATAATATAATAATACTTTTAGCTAATAAATTATTTTTAACTTGAGATAAAGTATTATTATTTAAGTGGAATAATAAGATAATAAAATGTTTAAATCATAAAATATTATTTACTTTAAATAATTTTCCAATAAATATGTGGAATACTTCTAAATCCTTACTTTAACCATAAGCATTAAACCCTAATAAATTACTAATATGGTAATTCATTGCTATCTATAGTTGTAATAATAACATAAGTATTTAAATGTAACCAATTTCCCCATTTATAGGGCTAGGATGCATTGTTTGCTTGAAGAGTACCATTTATACTACTATATTATATCTCTAGATAAGAATATTAGAAAACATATGAGTTTGGTACATGATATGCTACATCACATGGTGGAGAGTGGTTTATATTTGAGACCATTTAAATTCAGATTGTATTATCTTTTGGTGGGATTACCACAAATTCATCCATGACTCATGGTGAGAGCTAGATATATAGGTTTATTGGCTACTGTTGTTCCACACCTATGGTTGTTAATGGTGAACAACTTATGAGACACATATAGCAAGAGAGTTGACCATGATTAATGATGAGTGGCGATCTTGGCATAAGATATTGGCCAGTACATACTTTGATAACCTTAGTGACTCCTAGGAGGTGGATGCACCCTATTTTGATGAAGTGAGAGAGTATAAGATTCTACAAGAAGAGTAAATTGAATGGGTGATAGAGGGCATTCATTGAGGAACGCTATTTTGAGTTATATTACCTTTTCGATGTATAATGATTTCTCTTTAATCATTAATTAAGTTTTATAGTGTTTGTAATTTGAAACAATTTTATCTAATTTATTAAAAAAAACTCTCTCAATAGAATTGACATTGTATAATTAACTAATGTTAAATTATATTTCATATAGATAAAATTACCATCGATAAAATTTGGACATTGTTATAGAATTTATGATCAATCAAAATTTAGACAAAATTTAGACTAGGCTTTAATAATTTATTAGAATGGTGAGACCATGTGTTTGAAATGAAAATGAACATGGAGTGTTGATATATAGATGAGATTGATTACCACATAATGGTAAGTGGGTTCATACAAAACTATAATGTGTGGGTTTATCATGGTGAAGTCGAACTTGAGTTGAAACTAGCGCATATAGTTGAGGAGGTAAAAGATGAGATGGAAGATATACTAGGTGATTTTTTAGGTCATTGTAATGAAGAAAAATATATTAATGATCAAGTGTATGGTCCTATAGATGATGACTTATCCAAAAATGGAAATTATCCATATTATGATGAGTTATTCTAAGCCAAATTCTATCCCGAGTGTAAGAAACTTTAGTCTTTAAATTTTCTAGTTAAGTTGATGCATTATAATATATTAAATAAGTAGAAAAATAAGTCTTTTTATAGGTTTCGTAAATTGCTAAAAGAAGCTCTTCTATAAGAGAATAAGTTGCCTGAATAATTACTAGGGAAAGAAGAGGATGAGGAAACTTGGTTTAGGCTATGAAGTCATTCATGTGTGCAAGTATGGTTGTACTTTATATTGAAAATAAAGTATATATTGAGAAAATTATCCTATATTTTTTACCTATCATAGGATAGATGAAGCTAAAATGGGTGAGAAAATACCTCTTATGGTTATGTAGTACTTCCCTCTATCATTGAGGCTGAAGAGATTACCCGCCGGTAGACACACAACTTAAGACATGAGGCGGCATTTGAAGAGTCATTCAATAGACCAAGGGGTATTAAGTAATGTTGTGGATGGTGAATTGTGGAAGAATTTTGATTTAAATCATCAAGAATTTGTTGTTGGTCCACAAAATGTATGATTAGGATTGGCATCCAATAGTTTTAATCCCTTTGGCATCGGTTTTATATATATTATGTGGCCAATTATATTAATAGCATAAAACTTACCCCCTAGTGATGCGTGAAGGACCCATTTTTAATGCTAATGTTGTTAATTCCTTGTTTAGGTTCTCCATGTATATATATTGATGTATTCCTCTAGACATTGGTTGATACACAAGATGAAGTCCATAATACCATGTTTAGAATGCATGCAACATTACTTTTTGGTCAGTAGTATTTAGCATGCCGCAATTGAAATAAAACACTCCTTCTAAGGAATAAGACTAAGTTTGTTGGTCATCAAAGATTCCTTTCCTCCAATAATATATTGAGAAAAACATCATTAATTCAATGGAAAGAAAAAAAAAAGATCCTCCAAGGGGATTGTCATATGATGATATTTTGATATATTTGAGTTGTGCTATAGAATATGAGCCTAGTAAGTATCCTGACCATACAAAGAGAAAGAGAGGCATCAATGACTTAAATTGGAAGAAGAATAAGAGCATATGCTTTGATTTTTCCTATTGGTCATCTCATTTGTGGAACCATAATTTGGATGTGATGCATGTTGATAAAAAAATGTTCTAATTTTCTAAAGAAAATAGTCTGTGATGATGTGAAATCAAAATACATAATGCAAGACATGATTTAAAGGATATGAACATCATAAATGAGTTATGGTTATATTATGAGGGAAATACATTGATGAAACCCGATGCGCAATTTACTCTTGATTATAATGATTGAAGAAAGTTCTTGATGTTTTTTAAGGAAACAAAGTTTCCATACATATTTGTTGGAAACCTCAAGAAGAATGTTACCAATAATGACAACAAGATTGGAGGCCTAAAGTCACATTATTATCATGTGATTATACAATTTCTAATAGTATCTAGAGTTTATGGATTCTCAAAAAAATAGGTTGGGAATACAATCACAAAATAATGTAACTTCTTTAGTCTTGTTTGTTCGAAGACACTTAGATTGTCTAATTTAGAGAAGGTAGTATATAATATTTATGTACTCCTTTGTAAACTTGAAAGAACATTCCCTCCAACATTCTTTAGTGTCATGGTTCATCTAATAATACACTTACTAGAAGAAGTGTGATTAAGAGATCTCGTGCATGGTAGATGGATGTATCTTATTAAGAGAAAGTTTATAGACTTAAAAGAGTACATTAGAAATTGCACTTCCCCAAAGGGTTCTATTGATGAAGGTTCTATAGCCCATGAGGCATTGGCTTTCTAAGGTGTTGAGGCAAGGTTTTTCAAAGCAAAAACTAAAATAAAATAAGGATGTGATGGTAAGTTGTCGGTTGTAAGTTTTCTAACCCCCGGGCTCATCCTATTGGTATGATTACTATGAAGAGCTTACCTATTGAGCGGCTAAATGAGCTTCATTGATACTTTCTCAACACTTTCTTCTTGAGACACAATAATACTTAAAGCATGTATCAACTTACCATAACCTAATTTTATTAATTATATTATTTGTAATGGTAAAATTGAAATTTTCAAATTTTTATAGTGAACACACGATTGGAATTAGCTAATGTGGTGGTAATTTAGTTGATATTAAAAAAGCATAATTTGCATCTTGGTTTGAATACAAGGTAAAATTTTATGCCTTAGTGTACATTTAATTAATATAATACTAGTTATAATATTTTTATCACATAACTTCATTTACAAATGTACAAGTTACAGGAAATTGGATTAACTGAATGTAAAGATGAATATTTGTGTTGTCTCTTCATTGGGGATGGCAATGGGTCGGGTCTAGGTCAGGTCCGGCCATACCCAGACTCGGACCTGTTTATATTACCTAGACCCAGACCCGTCGGGTCTCAAAAGTTTAGACCCAGACCTAGAGCCACTGGGTCTAGCGGGTAAATGGGTTCTAAATGGGTCCGTTTATTTTAAAAATAATAATTAATAATCTATGCTAATACAAATAAATTTATTTTTTATATAACTTAATATGTATTTTTTGTTAAAAAAATCATCTAAGTGAAAAAATAAATATATTAAAATAGTTATGTTAACTTTTCAAATGGTGTTTTAATGCTTTTAGAATATACTATTGTATATATTGTTTATAAAGTAAATATACACAAATAAAATTAAAAAAAAATGAATAAGGAGCTCAAATATAATTAAGACAACAATGAGAAACATAATATTAGTATGTATTTATATATGTATATATATATAAACACACACACATATGTATATTAAACGGGTCTAGCGGGTCGGGTCTAGATCTAGAACTGGACCTAGACCTAGATCTTTTAAGGTATATATGGACCCAAACCCACTAAAAATGAGGTGGGTCTAGCATATTTGGGTCGGGTCCAAGACCCATTGCCATCCCTACTCTTCATCCATTGAGTTTTGGCACAACTTATCATGGTTTCACGATTAATGGATTTAAATATTTAACACTTTATAGATACATGAATAGAAGACAACAACATTAAAAATTTGTATATGAGGTCTAAGTGGTATAAGAATGATAAGTATATATTAGGATCTTAGGTAAAACAAGTCTGCTATATTGATGATCCTCTTAGTATATCTAATATGAGGATGGTTTGGGAAGTGAACCCCACATTTGGGATATGAATGATGATGATGATATTGATGTAGTGGACATGGTTGATGGGGTTGACTTTGCTACTATTCCGTTGAACATTAGAATTGAAGATATAGATGTCATTGAGACCACTAATGGCATTAACAACAACAAGATCCTAGAAGAGGACATGGAAGATGAAGGCTTAGTCTATTTCAATTCATATATGGACAAAACTAAAGAAGAGGATTATAGTGATAATTCTCTTTTTTTTTTCTAACTAGTGTGTATTCAGTGTAATTTTTGTATTGATTATTATCATTAAACTAAACATATGTAATATAGTTGTATTCTACTAATGGTTTACAATCTTGTGGTATACTAATTTGATATAAAATGATCTTTTGTATTACTATTTTAATTTTCCCCTTACAAGAAATAGTTACGGTTAATGTTGATGCTACATATCATGGTGGAGACAAATAGGTGATCCCCCTCTTAGACCTCATAGATTACCTTCCAAATGCAAATCTAGTGAGAAAGTATATATACAAAAAACTGGTTGACCATTTGAATATACGAATAACTATTTAATGGTACTAATATTGAATTTGAAATTTATTCTTGCAGCATGACCAACAGAAAAAGGAAGGGTAGAGGTAAATGGAATCATCTTGATCTCTATGACCTGTGGCTGATAAAAAGGAAAAATCCACTACACATATATTTCACTAATAAAGATAAAGCGTATAATCATATGGGGGAGTATGAGCCTAAATTTTTCTCGCTATACTAGAAATGCCATCAGGGAGTTTGTTCCGCCATAATATAAATCACAGATTCGTGTTCTTGAAAATTTAGGTTCTAAGATTTTTCCATAGCTTGAGGTATTAATATATTTTTAGTTTAAATATATGGAAAATATTATTTTATAAAGTATTAATGTGGTACACATTAATTTTGTACCAATATTTCGATCTTGATTACTAGAAGCATAGTTATGTATGGGATCATATTCAAATTGGTCTAAAACATTTAGACCAAGAACACTATAGGAATAGTAAGAACAAGATGATTGTGAAGTGGTTGAAGGATAATAACCAAAATTATGATACCATTAACCAAGAAACTTTGAAGAAGAAGAATGTAGACTATTCGACTTTAGAAGAGGAAAAAGTAAAATTCAATGGATGCTATAATAAATGTTTAAAATTTTGAATCATTTATTGACTTCATTTTGTATGTAAAGGCAAGGTCTGAAAAAACAAATAACAAAAAATAGTTCTAATATGACAGATCTTAGTTTCCATGGGTCTAAATCTAGTTCAACTTATTAATATACAAAGGTATATATATGATATATTATTTATATTTAATATTTTTAATCTAATGCTAATATTATTGAAATATTAATTCAACTAAAATAATAGGTTGATAAAGACCAACAATTGCCATCATCAATTGAAAACTATAAGAATCTACACATGAGGGTTGACTAGTGGATCAACCAGCATGTGGAAGAGAATTATTTGAACCATTTGATATTATTTTTTATTTTATGAAATAAATTTTGGGAATTTTTTTATTAACATAATATTTTTATCTTTGTAGGATGAGATGGTGAAGCTACATGATAAGACTCAAGTAACAATGCAAGAAGATGAGGTGAGGATGAGTGAGAGCCTTTCTAGTGGTTCTATAGATTCATCGATGATTGACGAGACTAGGATAGTTGATGAGGTTCATTGTCATTGACAAGACTTTAGGAAAGGGTACAAAGCTCATATTACCGAGTGGATCTTCCTCATCTTTTGTTAGCAGTCACCCTCAACCGTCAGAGACCAGTATCCCGTCATATATTACTGTTTCCCATTTTCCTACAATATTAGATATTTATGAGATTGAATGTTCATAGTAGACATAGATCAATAAACTAAGCATGATAATGGCATAGGCACAAGGATTTACCTATGTCTCATCCTCTAGCCAAGGTTCAACCTTCTTATGGTCACCCCCTACACCAAGTTTAGTCTCCCTATATTCAGCCCCAACACCATGTTCAACTCCACATGGTCAACCCCATCCCCAGGTTTAGCCTCTATATGGTCATCTCTAACACTAGATTCAAACTTCTCAGAGTCTCACCCAGCAATAAGATGATGGCGATGATGACTTATTATAAATAATTTTGATTTTGGATATTTTTACTTGCATTCTAATTCAAATAATTTCTAGCATTACATATAAAATTTTAATATTTCAACTACTAAAAAATTAAAAATATTTATATTATATTATATTATATTATATGATATTATATATTTTATAGAATGAAAAAAAAAAATCATTGTATGTTCTAATTGTCATTTCTAAAAGCCTAAATGGTGACCACTTATAGCAAAAAAATAATTTTCCACATTTATTAAAAAAAACACCCTAATACTCTTTATTGGGATCATATGATGGCTAAAACTCAAAATTTTAAAATCGACCAAGATTTAAATTTCATTGGGATTTTTTTTTTAAATGTCATCCTTAACACTATTTTTTGGGAGACATATGGTGGATAAAACTTTAAAATTTTCAAAATGGTCAACCAAAATTTGAATCTATATGATCATTGAAGGAATAATTAGAGACGACATTGTCATTGCTAAAGATAAGATTTAGTGACAAGTATTTTTGTGTCCCAATTTCAACTTCTAGCTACGAAATATTAGAGATGACGTTTAAGTAGTGGCAAGTCATCCCTACAGAGTTATGTTGATGACTTTGGGTTTATCATGGCTAAAATATCTTTTCATAATAATAGTTTTATTAACGGTTTTGAGGCATTATTGAATAAGGCATTATTAAAGCTTTAATAATGGTTCCAAAGTTGTGACCTAAACTCCAAAAAACAAACCAAGGAATGTATGATATAGACTTTTAATAATAGTTTTTTTTTGTAAAACCCCATTATTAAAAAAAACCCTTGATAACATTTTCTAGTTAGAACTGTTATCAAATCTTAATTTTGATAATTGTTTTACACAAAAATATTTTTAAAAGTATTTCTTCTTTTCACATCAAATGATACCTAACACGCAATATATCATAAAATTATTAAGAAGTGTGAGGGAGTTGAATTATAATAGTTATATATTGAATATATACCATACATTTCATGGTAGTTCAAATTTTAATGTTAACACACAAATTTTTAGAATGGAAACAACCCTTATAGATATGAATCAAAGAGAAAAAAAAATATAGATAAAAACATCTAAAAGTCAAGCTTCATAGATATTAAATGAAGCAAAATGTTAACCTACAGAGAAAAAAGATGAGCTTCAAACCTTAGTGTACCAATTGAAGATAAATGAATCAAAATTTGGAACATGAAGAGACTAGATTTGGAACTTGAAGATATCAAATATATCTAAGAGAAAACCATTTCTAGATCAAAGAGCAAACGGATCAAAAGTTGATACTGAATGAAAACTAGATCGAACCAAAAAACCCACAAACCCAAACACACCCAGATCTAAGAAAATTTTGATAGGAAATCAGTTTCCATATTGAAGAATGAATTAATGGAAATCTAGAACTTGAATTGAAATCAGACAGAACCACATAAATCAACTATGAACCTAAACACCGTTAAATATGATATATATTTAAGAGAAAGTTGTTTTCAAATCTAAACAAGGTGATAAAATAATTCAAGAAGTTCATGTTTTAGCTTCAATTCATGTTAATTTAGTTTTGCAAATTAATATTAGGAAACAAATATTCCAACCCAAAGATAGGGAAGCTTGGTGAAGAGGAAAGCACTGTGAATCAGAAGAAGGAAGATTGACAAAGAGGAATCTAGGTAGGGGAAAGCTTTATTTTATTAGCTGGGGAAGGTCAATTCAGTAGGACATAGTGAATGATAGTGAGGGGAGGGTCAATTTAGTATAAAACAAAGAATGATAGTGAGGGGATGACTAGGTTAAATTAAGAAAGAAAGTTGAAATAAGAAGTAAGATTGTATCTAGGGTTAGTGTGTTTGGGGTGATGCCTTTAATAATGGTTATGGGTATAAATGATTATTAAATTGAATGACAATATAAACTAACACTACTAGGAAAACAGGAAATAATAACGGGACATTAATAACGGTAGTTCGACAATCGTTGTCAAACGCGTGAAAATTAATGGGTGGGAGAGTTTTGATAACGGTTCTAGCTAAAAACCGTTATTAAAAGGGCAACGTTATAATTTGCACGGATGTTTTAATAACGGTTTCAGGTAAACCGTTATTAAAAGAGGATTTAATAACGGTTCATATTAGAACCGTTGTCAAAAGTCAGAAGATTTTAATAACGGTTCCTGGACGAACCATTATTAAAAGATGTTTTAATAACAGTTCTCTCAGAAACCGCTATTAAATCCTCTTTTTAATAACGGTTCTGTTAGGAACCGTTATTAAAAATCCAAAATCAAACTTATATTTCGTTCAGTTCTGTTTCGTGCCAAAATTTTCAGACTCTCTGCACCTTCGTTCTCTTGCTCTCCTTCTCCTTGCAAACCCTCGCACCACTACACTGGCTCCTCTCAAGTAAAGGAAACCCTCGCACCGCCAACTCTCCACCATGCCTCTGCCATTGTCGGCTCTGCATGTGCGTGCTGTCATTGTTCCGAAGCTAGCTAGCACTTCCACCTTCATCCTCCGTCGATGTGTTTGAAGTCCTTGCCTCTCTCAACATTCTCGATCGCCGTCGTGTTTGTAGCTAGCTCACTTTATGTATGTGTTTGTTCTTCCTCTCATAACTTTTTATCTACTTATATATGTATATATATATATATATAAAAGCATGCATGTTGCTACAGGGTTTCGTTTGTTTGTTATTGAAAGATTGTGGTTTGTCGTTCGAAAATGTGTTGTTGTATGTATTGGCTGAAAATTTTGCTGTTTGTTGTTGAATTTTTTGCGTTATTGTTATATATTAACAAATGCATGTGTTGGCCGAGACCTTTACATATATATATATATAATATGAATGTGAGTGTAGAATTATATACATTTTCACTCATAAAAACTATATATGTATATATATATATACACACACACACACATTTTCATTAATAAGTATAGGAGACTAGCAATAAGATATAGGAAATGTCATATAATGAAATGCAAATATATTTTACATATGCATATGTTAATGATTGCTATTTGATGAGGATTAAATAGATATAGAGAATAAGGAATATATAAAAGTGAATAATTAAATGGAGAGAAATAATTGTGTATGATAATAATAATAATAATAATTAATAATATGATTTATATATTATGCTTTAATTACATTTAGCTAGGTTTAGGGATTAGGTTTTTTTTTTGTGGTTTAGGGTTAGGTTTTATTATAATAAATTATGGTTAATTAGCTAGGGTTAGGGTTAGGGTTTATCGTTTATTATGGTTAATTATGATTAATTAGGGTTAGGGTTAGGGTTAGTATTAATATCTTTTTGGAAACGTGTTAGCATGATTCGTATATATATATATATATATATAGAATAGCATGATACATTTGAGATTAATTCTTTCTAAGCATGATTCGTATCGATAATATAATAGTACATTATTATGCTCAATACATAACATTCTAACATAATTTATTTATTTATTTTTTGTAGAGATATGGCCAACAAAAACATTGATAGGGATAGCAGTGATGAAGAAGGGAAGAGAGGACCTACGATTATGAGAATTATCATAGACATGAGGAATAGAGGAGAAGTAGTCGAGTTGGGATGGAATACTTACAATCTTCCCATCGGCCCTTACGCAGATATGTTCTTGACCTACATTTCACTTGTGACCCGTAACCGTGTTCCTATCTCCTATAATAATTGGAAGCAGGTTCCACAGGGTCATAAGGAGCATATTTGGCAGGAAATCACGGTAAATATGCTATTTTATGTAATCATTTTTGTATGTCAAATGTTATTAATTTTATTACATTAACATCGGTATACATCTACATGTCTTATTTTGCAGAGAGTGTTCAATGTCCCAAAGAGTAGGAAGAAATGGCTTCTTAGACATTGTGGGGAGCGTCTAAGAACCTTTAGGTCATATTTAGCTCGTAGAAAAATGTATAGAAAGAAGGATGGTTCTGTATGACAGAACCCACCCAAACGATACAGTTTCATCGATCAAGAAAGTTGGAACCAATTCATTGCTTATCGTCTTACGGTGAATTTTAAGGTACATGTTAGATAACAATTAAACTTTTTGTATCAATCCCAGTATTATGCTTAATATTGAAATAACCATGTCATTATGTTTTGGCTTGTCACATAGGAAAAAAGTACCCAAAATAAAGAGATTGCCAAGCAAAATAAATACCGGCATAATATGGCTCGCAAAGGCTATGCGGGCGTTGAAGAGGAGTTGGTATGCATTTTGTGATTATCTATTTACATGTAAATGTTGAATTTTATAATAATATTCTTAATTAAGAATATTTTTTGATTTGTAGCTTCTAGCCCAAGACTTGGACCCATGTACCTAGTCCATCAATATTGGTACATTATGGAAGAAGGCTAGAGCAACAAGAGATGGATATATTAATGAATATGTTGATGTTGCAGCCAAAAAAATTGTAAGTTTGTAGATATCTAGAACCCTACTTACTTTTCTTTTAGAAAACTATTATATTATGCTTATTCCTATAAGTTAAATTTATAGGACGAACTTGAAACGTCAGAAGGTGAGGAGGTGGACCAATATAGCATTGTGGCCCAGGCTACAGGAATTGTAGAACACCCTGGAAGACACAGGGGCATTGGATTGGGTGTTACGAGAACGAGCATATGTGGTCGATCTCGTAGTTCTCGTAGCACTAATGAGCAAGTCGCCATCCTCACCCAAAAATTGAACGTGGCATTTGAACGGATGGCAACAATGGAGCAAGATTTATCATTTATTAAATCTCAAGGGTATAAGCCATCCGATTCAGTAGACCATGATCAGCTTCACATACCTAATGTAAATAGCGTCAGAGATAGTTGTGAAGCTGATGCATTTCTCTCTACTCTTCCCGAGGTAAGCATTACAAACTATGAATTGTTATTAAATGTATTCAGTGTTATAAATTATTAATAATGTGTATTATTTTTGTTTAGGGTTTGCATAAATGTGACTTATTAGCGAATGACCTTTCAACAATTTTGGCGAAAGGAAGGGTCCGCATCAGTCACAGTATTGAAACTCAGACAATCCACGGGTACAATTTAGCCCTAAATACAAGGCCGGTGAGTATTGACACTCCAATCATTGGCAGTGCACACTTGCCTTGTTATAAAGAGGGCGATGAGGCAACCACAGTACTAGAAGCTCATGGAAGCTTCGTGGCTTGGCCTGCGGATCAAATACGTCTCACTACTGAAGAGGTATTGACATTTGATATCTTCATTAAACCTTGTTTAGTAGTTACACTATATATACCTTTTTCATATATATATATATTTATATGCTCAATATATATTTTGTTTAATATTATCAAATAAGGAATCAAAAAAGGAATCAAAAAAGGAATCAAAAAAGAACACTGCTTCTGTTAGTAAAACCAAGAGAGATACTAGCAGAACGAGCAACACAAAACAGGGCGCTGCTAAAGGAAAGAGAGCTAAATCTGAAAAATCAGTTGCCCCACAAAAGATTCATTCTTCAGATCAGCAAAGCCAACCTCCACCAGCATTAGCTATATTATATTTTTATGCCCAAAACTACCTCAGGGACAATTATATTTTCATTGATTGTCGTTCTGAGTATGTTGGGAGGGACGATGCTACTTACATGGTATCGACGGCTGACATAAGCGACATTTATAATCAAGAATGGATGTCAACCATAAGTGTCGCCGTCTATGTCACGTAAGTATTATTTTATTTTGAGATTTTAGTACTCTTAACTTATACAATTGGAATTTTTATGACCTCTTATATGAGTTATTATTTATTAACAAATATGCATTGTTTTTGTTGTCCATAGGTTGGTAGCTACTCGAGCTGCGATGGAGGGAATGATGTCCTCTATTGTGTTTGTGTGCCCATACTACATAACTGACGGCAGTACAATAAGATAGGGTAGGCACATAAACTATTTAGCGGATCACATTTTGATTGAGGGACACAACAAGCTCTATCTCATTCCTCACCTCGCAACTGAACATTGGGTTTTGTACGCCGTCCGACCTGATCTTAATAAAGTCTATGTGTTTGATTCCCTTCGAACCTATGACGTGCCTTTTGAAGTCGCTCGTCGTTATGGGAAGGAATTTATCGACATGTTAGTATACTTTTCACTTCTTACTTTATTAGCTTATTTATACATATATTCGCTTAACTAGCTTTCATTATTTGAGGTATATATGCGTACTTACAATATTGTGTATCCAACTCTATTTATTAGGGCACTACGGACAGCGTATCAAAGGAGAGATGGGAATGGTGTCCCAGACCCAAAGAATGTTCAATACGAGCCTGTCATAGTAAGTAGGAAGGCAACTATTTCGTATTTTATTTTAATTAAAATTAATATCTAATAGTTAGAGAGCTAACTGAATTTATATGACAGTGTCCACAACAGCAAAACGACAAAGATTGTGGATACTATGTATGTAGAGCAATGGATCTGATAGTCCAAAAAAGATCGGTCAACATAGATCCAAGCCATGTATGTTTTCTTTTCGATATTTTTCCATTAATGAATCATGACATATATGTTTGATACTTGACGTAAGCGCTAACTATATATTAATCAAAACTTGGGATTTGTAGTTTTTCACCGATGATTATGCACAAGGCCAGCAATACAATGTTGAAGAAATTGATGAAGTGAGAGAGCAATGGGCCAAGCATGTGCACTCATTCATTCGGTATTAGGTAGAGATCTATATATTCTACATGCATGTTCAGGTTTGTATTTTGTCTAGCTATGTCTTTAAGTCTTCTAAGCTAGATTTATAAACATTTTGCTTTGGCGTGTAGAGCTGCCAAGTTGTGGTATACCTACTAATTTTGATTCTTGAGTATATATGTCCGGTGTATTAACAAGGCCGGGATTGATTGAAATTATATATGGTGTGATTGCAGATTTGTTATCAATTGATGTTGTTTTACAATGCAGATTTGGTAATTATTTGAACATACAACTGTGTATGTGGGTAGGAACAAAACTGCAAAAACATAAAAAAAACTGGAGTTTTAATAACGGTTCTTACGAAAACCGTTATTAAAACCTCGTTTTAATAACGGTTCTGATGAAAACCGTTATTAAAAGATAGGTTTTAATAACGGTTCTGATGAAAACCATTATTAAAACTCATGTTTTTAATAATGGTTTTCATAAGAACCGTTATTAAAACCTATCTTTTAATAACGGTTTTCATCATAACCGTTATTAAAACCCTCTTGTTTAACAACGGTTTTTCTCAAAAACCGTTATTAAACATGCATTTTTTGCTCATATTAGCGGGTTTTTTTATATTTTTGATAACGGTTATGAACCGTTATTAAAGATTTAATAACGGGCGTTTTAATAACGGTTGAAAACCGTTAGTAAAACTACTTTTTGGGGTAGTGTAATCAAAGGAAAAAAATAAAAATAACTGGACAAATTGAAAGAAAACCAAACATATAGAATAAAAAATAAACAAATAAAAGCAAAAAAAAAACATGAAAAATGAAATAATCAAACTATCACCAAATAAATCTATGGTGGAGAACTTTGATAGCTAGAAACCATCCAAAATCACCAAATCAATCATTATCATGGTGGTTGGATGATGACATAAAGAATGGGGTTGGTGGAGATAATTGGTGAATTTGTCAAGCGATATGTGAAAAGAGGAGATTAGATGATGAAACAAACAAGAAGAAGTAGGAGATGGGAGAAATGTGACTTAGGGATAGGGTTGAGCTAATTAGTTTTATTATGTGTGTTTTGTTTTATCTTAGATTTGGGTCTAATCTTTGGGGTAGGATTCTTGCTTCTTAGTTCTCATTTAAAGTGGTGGTTCTCATTTGAAATGTCCCTATATACATTTTTTATGTAATTATTCCCCACCTAGTTCATATAAAAATCCATAAAAGTCAAAGGCCTAGTGTAATCACACCAATAATAAAGTTAGGGCCATAATTATAAATGAGTTAAGTAAAGCTATGTCGTGTCATCCCTTGTTTGAGCCCATTTTGTCTAATGAATGAACTACCTCATCTAATTATAAAAAAGTCTAAAATTGATGTTTAAGTTTGACTCATTAAATGAATGAGCTCATTCAAGATGGCTCAAGGAAAACATGTTTAATTGTGAAGTTCTACAATGATGGATTTCTAAATAAGAAGGTGCACCTTCTTGATATAGGCAATCATATGAACTATTTTGATCTTCCACCATCTACCACATAACTTGGAGCATTACATACACCTCTATTCAAAGAATACAACATCCTCGTTGCACCTCGACTATTTCCCATCTTAATACTATTCATCCCTAGAATTGTCTCAGTAGATGGTTGATTGACCCATTCAAGCTTAGCTCGTGGTCGTAGTTTCATTTTGATACTATTTATAAAACCCTTTCCCCCACACTGATCATGGGTAGTTATCTGAAGTGCTTTCAACATTTATGATTGATTCTACATATCAACACAAATCCATGAATGTTGGGCTTTATTTATTTATTTATTTATCAAGTTACACATATCCTGAAAAAATTTGTAGGAGTCCCTCCCTAAACTACCCCAAGAAAAACACACTCAACTATAAGTTTCTCCAATGATGAATTTCTAAAAATAAATGTGTATATACCTTGTTGGAATAGATAGTTACATCGATCTTTTTAAGCGTCTGCCATCGACCACATAACTTGAGGTTTTACGATATTGTTGATTATGAACTTCATTCACTACAAATAAAACCTATTTTAAGCAACGATGATTTTTTTTGCTAAAGATAGAAATTTGTTACAAAACATATATATCGCAATAACATTTTTTGTTGTGTGGTCATTGCGCGTCATGGCGTTGCAAAAAATAAAGCAACAACAGGGGTCGTTGCAAAAAAGTAATTAAATGCAACATAAATTTTCATTGCCATATAAATGCCGTTGCAATACATCACTTTACCTAACTACATGTATTTATAGATTGAAACGACTTTTGTCGTTGCGAAATATTGATCCTACTTCGGCAATAATTTATGTCATTACAAAAACCTACAATTGCAACGCTATGATAACTTGTTTAAATACCATTGCAATAAATGACCTATGAAATCTCTAATCGATGTCCATAAATTATGCCATATACGTATGTCCCGCTTAAATCTATATAACCAAAATATATAAAAATGATTCTTAACATATATATCAAGAAAAAATTATTAAATTGAATAAAAACTTACTGGAATTCTGATTGGCAATTAGGACTTTGATTGTGCTGATGGACACTGAGATAAATTGGCGTGTCCAATCGATATAATTAGACGAGGCTAATACAATAGAGGCAAGATTGGGAGTTTGAGAAGGTAGTGACAACAAAGTATAGATGTTGCAATAAAATTGTTGAAATAATCTAAATATTTGCAACAAGTATAGTCGTTGCAATAAATTCAATCAATATTTTGCAACAAAAAAAAACTCTTTGCAAAAATGTTTTGTATATTACAACATATAAATGTCGCTGCAAATAAACCATTGCATATATTGCAACGACAAATATCGTTGCAAAACATTTACAAAACATATAAATGTCATTACATTAAAATAATCTAAATATTTACAATAAGTAAAGTCGTTGGAATAAATTCAATCAACATTTTATAACAAAAAAAATTCATTGCAAAAGTATTTTGTATATTGCAACATATAGATGTCATTGTAAATAAACCATCATATATATTGCAACGACAAGTGTCCTTACAAAACATATAAATTTCATTGCATTAAAATAATCTAAATATTTACAACAAGTATAGTCATTGCAATAACTTCAACCAAAATTTTGCAACAAAAAAATGTTGTTGCAAAAATATTTTGTATATTGCAATATATAAATGTCGTTGCAAATAAACTATCGCATATATTGTAACGACAAATATCGTTGCAAAATATTTTATAATAATTGCCATATAAATAAATTATTTTTGGCAACAACTTTTTATAATGACAATTTTATGACGTTGCAAAAGAAATTTTTCGCAACCATAAAGTATTGTCGTTACAAAAGTGTTGTTGCTATAAAAGATTTTTCTTGTAGTGATTGTTGGGTTGCCTTATTTATGCAAAAAAATTTGGCTAGGTCTAAATTGTAATAGGAATGATAATCTCTTAGCTTGATTATACTCATCTTAAGTACATAAATAATGCCGTAAATGAATCTATAAACGTTACTTATGTATAACGTGTTGCTCATTAATGGGTGTTTAATTAGTACCTACTAAGCCTCAAACTAGTGTCCTGTTGTATCAAGCCGTGAATAAATGATCCAAACCTATATTGAATAAATGTGTCTACTAGTAAAGCTTGGGTTTGACAAGTTAAACTAAATCAGTGAGTCAACTCTAACTCATGCAATGGCGCGTGAATAAAGCTTAAGGCTTGGTCGTGGTTACATGTTGGTTGTTGCGATATTCAAGGCCCCATGTGAAGAAGAGGGAACAATTTTGATTATTTGGTGATGAACACTTTCTCACGTTAACTAATGTACATTGGATGATTCTTGTGCTAATTTCATGAACACTTCCGTTGAGTCCTGTCTTATAAGTGAATATTTTTAATTAGTTCATTCAAGACCAACTAGCATCTTGGTCAATTCAATTATTTATTTGTCCTTAGGCGGGGTAGGGTACATATGTGAGCCCAATAGTTAGTGCAGATATATACATTATATCATGTGGGGAAATTAAAACCTGCAGTAGATTTTATGTCCACAGACCACCATCTCTTAAAACTTCCAGCTGGCTCAGGACGCCATGGGCATCTCTGTCCATTCAATTTATAGTATCGCAGCCCTTTCCAGCTAATCTCTTTCTTAAATTTCTTTCCATATGATGTGTAATATCTGTCTACGTTTTGATGCAGAAATATTTCAAGATTTTGAAAAATGACTTATAAATTATGGTAGAAAGAAGCAAGGTATAAATTAAAATATAATTATTAACCCTACAACATAGTTATCGTTGGAAAGCTTATGAAATTAGGAATCCAACGCACTTTTCGGATATCAAATTCGAGTTTTCTAGATTGTTATGACCACTTTACAATATGTGTGTCAAATTAAATTTTTACATGTGAATGGATAAAGTATCATAATTAGTATTATAAATGTCAGTATCTTTTTATATTTATTAGTTACGTTGTTTTTCAAGTATTTGATAATTATATAAGGATATTAGTTAATTAATTTATTTCATCAATTATTCGAGTTCAAAGATAATTTAGAAAACTTCGGTACCTTTTTTGTATGGATTTGAGTTATTTGTACTAGACTTTTAAAAATAGTTTATAAAATTACTTTATGCGATCCTTTATTCGTATTCTTATTTTAAAATTATATACAATAAGATATTTTTAAGGCCACTCATTCCGCGCGTTAACCGTCACGTTTACCCAACTTATTGAGCACATTTATTTGCGAACCAGTAGAAAGGCTCATGCAAAACAGTACTACGAGGTAGCTCACTGCATCAATCAATCATATAACCTTAACCAAAAGAAACGGCAAGTGGCAACCCACTGCGCATACGAAGCCAACGCTAGCTCGTCCATATATATCATCCTCATTTGAATAAGCGAGTGCAGGCAGGCAGCGACGTCCCTCGCCAGTTCTCATACTACAACGTCCCTAAAAGAGAATGAATTTATTCAAGGATGAATTCTCCCTTGGTTTCATAATTCTCATCATCTTCTCAACCCTTCTTCCGGACGTAATTCATGGCCGTGGCAGCAGCATGAGCCATGGCCTTAAGCGGCCGAGTACGTCAAACAAATCTGTTGCTGCGATATTTGTGTTTGGAGACTCTACGGTCGACCCTGGTAATAATAATTACATAATAACTATGTCTAAGTGTGATTTTCCACCTTACGGTATTGATATGGAAAACCACATTCCTACCGGAAGATTTTGCAATGGAAGGCTTACAACCGATTTTATAGGTCAGTCGATTTCTTCTTATGATGTAATATATATCTGTTCTTTCTGATTATTGAGTTTTCTTAATTTCTATCAAATTGAGAAATGTTATATTTCTCTGTCATATTTTGAAAATACGTACTAAGCAATTACATATATATAATTGGATGTGTTATATATATATATATATAATGCTTACAATTTTTGTATGTTTTTTTGCAGCTTCTTATATCGGTATTAAGGATTATATTCCTCCTTATTTAGACCCAACACTAAGCTTGGATGATCTACTGACGGGTGTTAGTTTTGCCTCCGGTGGTAGCGGATATGACCGTCTTACGTATACCGAGAACGTTGGTCTTTTATCTCTACTCCTGTCATGTAGTATTTTTGTCATGACAAATTCTACCAAAATAAGCAGATTTATTATTATTATTATTGAATGCACTTGCTTGTTATTTTTTTTAATCTTATAAAAGAAATAGGCGGGGAAAAAAAATCAGTATCGAGTGTTGGCTCAGTTGAAACAGATTTGTCCTGAACATTTGTTTTGTGGCAATGCTTTGTTTGTCGAGCAGATTGCGATCAGCATGCCAAAGCAATTTGAGTATTTCACCGAGTATAAATCAAGGCTTCAACGTTCGATCGGGAAGACGAGGATGGAGGATGTCATCGCAAATTCCGTCTTTATAATTAGTGCCGCTACAAATGATCTTATACAGTCTCGGAGGCAGACTGAAACTTCATTAGAATACCGAATTCGATTGCTGAATATGGGCAAGTCGTTTTTACAGGTACGTTCAATTTTGATTCCTATGAAAACGTTCTGGATCGATCTAGGTACTATACAGCTAAAATTTTCGAGACCGATTAAAACATCAGTTTGTCTATAACTGCATGTTAATACTTTAATGAGGGCAGTTTGATGCATTTCGGGAGACCTTTTTTTTTCTTAATTTTTTATAAATAGTCCCCTAAAAAGTATATGCATTAACATACTTATCAAAATATATATTATGTTGTGTCGCAGTATTTTTTTTTTTAAATAGAAAATAATACCAGTGAGAAAAACAAATATAACAGTAAATCTGACATTTTTTCCTCTAACACGTTATTTTCCTCTTCTATTATTATTATATATATACTACAAACACTTCCTATCTTTAATTTTTTACCTACTTGCATGGTTGCGTTGTCAAAAAATAAAATTCATATTTCATACCTCCTTGCAAAACGGAGCCTCGATAATATTTCAAAATTGCTAGCCTGACAATAAATATTATTATAACTTAACACCTCTATTTTTAAGATTTAAAAATTTTGTAAAAAGAGTCCATCACGGAAACTAAAATAATAAAAATAAATTATAGGGTGTTACTGCTACACTTGTACAATTAAAATTTTTTCTACTGTTCTTATACGAAATGTTAAGGTTAAAATCATTACTTTGTTTAAATTAATAACACAACCGAAAGAAACAGAATTGAGAGAACCAACAAATTGATATTGTTTTGAAAGTAAATAGCATCAATGGTTACCAAATTCAAATGAGAGAAAATACATAAGGATATAGGAGTCCAACAACAACTGGAGTTACAATAATAAAAAGGACATTAGATAGTTCTAAGCTCTCAACCCAAACTAACCGTAAGTTGATCTCCAAAAACTACTACACATTGAATATGCAAGGACTCACGAAAAGGAACACTATAACGAAGCTAAGTAACTCATTATACAAAACTAATATGAAAAACCAGCATGGAACACATAACAAACACATAAAAGGTATTAAACGTCGAAATATACATGCGATGAATGAAATACTATAATCATATCAAATTACTGAATGCCACCAGGGTCACATATTGTTCATGTTCCTTCATCTAAAACATATTAATACTTACCAACCGAGCATCCAAAGGATGCTCTTTAAAGTATGATTAAAACCAACCTCAACCCAACAACCATAACGATCACAATGTATCACATATCTCATTTTCAATGCCAATAAATTCTATAACATCACGGGTAGGTGCAAATGCCACTGCCAAACCATAGGTAGATACAAAGGCTACTACCGAACCACAGGTAGGTACAAAGGCTACTACTGAGTAATTCAATAATCTAATAACAATCATTTTCATTTTTATTTATTTGAGGGGAAATTATATCAACCCAAAAATACTAAGGTATTCAAGTCATACCACCGCCTTAAGCAATACAATATCCTATTGATCATCACTCTAAGGACACTAAGGTACTCTGGTTGTATTGGCACATGAAGGTAGCACACACTATAGGAAATTAGGTTTTTAACGATCAATATTTTTTGTCGTTAATGGCTAAAGTTTGGTCGCTAATGTCAATAACGACCAAAAAAATTAGTGGTCGTTATTTTTCCCTCATTAAAGGCTTTAACAACCAACTGAAAATTTTTAGTTGCTAAAGTAATAACGGCGACATTTTATGTTGGTTGCTAAAGCAATAGTGACTATATATGATGTTGGTCGCTAAAAGTAATCATGATAACGTAAATTATTAGTTACTAAAAGTAATAGCAACAATGTATGATGTTTGCCACTAAAAGTAATAGCAACGACATATAATGTTGGTCGTTAAAAACAATAACTATACCATATAATGTTGGTTGCTAAAAGCAATAACGACGAACAAAATACACAGTCGTAAATAATATTTACGACTAAATTTTTTATTGTAATTAAATAAAAAAATATCACACCAATAACGACTAATTTTTCTGTCAATACTAAAATTCATTCATTATTAGCGACATAATTTATTTGTCGCAAATGACATAATTATATGTTCAATAATATAATTAGCATTTCAATATTCATTTATAGCCCTGCACCTATATGCATATATATCCATTTCAATCTTCTCAAGACCTATACCTATATGTATACATATATATCCATTTTAATCTTCTCAAACCTGGTATCTGTATGCATGCATATATATCCATTTCAATCTTCTCAAACCCTGTACTTGTATGCATATATATTCATTTCAATCTTCTCAAGCCCTATACCTGTATGCATATATATCCATTCTAACACATGGATATCATTTTCTGAATATCTATTTACAAATATTCACACAAATAGTTGTTTCAAATGTCCGATACAATAAAATATTTGATCAAATATAAATATATAACAAAAAAGCTACATGATGTCGTTGCATTTCAAAAATATCATGATTAGCAGCTGCTTAAGAATTAATCATTCTAATTCATTGGACATAATAGACTTTGTCAGTTTGTCAAAATAAACTAGATCTGCAATAATAAAAATATAAAAATAATAATTAATATAAGTATCAAATAAACAATGTGATGGAAACCGGTTAGGGTTTCGCAAAGGATCGAAGATTTAATCGAGCGCAACGTTCGACTTTCGCCGGCACAGCCTAAGGAAAACTTTCCAAAGGAAGAACCACAGTTTCAGAAGCACAATTGATTCAATGGCAACTGAATTTAGAAGGTGAATGATCAAGATCGATCAAGATGAGAACGAGACAGAACCAGAGAAGAAGCGAATGAGAGAATCGCCAAGAGAGAGAAGAAGTCGAGAGAGATCGAGAAAAATATCAACTGAACTTTATTTCTGTCAAGTTGTCCCGTATTACATTGTATTTAGCATATATATATATGTACACAGAAGCCGTATATGATACAAAAATACATACAAACGACACAGGCCTGTCATGGACGGGCGATACTGACTTTGGGCCAAAATAATAAGATACCGAACAGCCCAAATCCAAACAACACCCAACGTGAAGTGTCGACCAGCCCAAATGCAGCCATCCACAAAATGACTCAAAATACAATTAAGCTTAAGGCTTAATTTTCCATCAGCTAAAACACTATAGCTAATCATGGTCATTAAGGATTGATTAATCCACAATCCAGCTAGTCCAATTTATGGACCGGGTGGCGGATTATACAACCGTCCTAATTCCCATTAGCCCATTCCGACCGGCGAATGCATCATATGGGATTACAAAATATTTAATAAAAAAAATTTACATAATCTGTACACTCCAAACATATTCTGAACTGCCCAGCAATTATGTCCAAGTCCACAGAATCCATATGCTGCAATATTCTCCTATTAATTCAACAAATAAGACAAACAATTGTAAGTAATTAATTCACAACAAATTTCAAAATTACTTAAATATAAATTCATAGGATTCACATCATTCCCCTCTTCTTGGAAAGGTTTCGCCTCTGAAACCTGAACAAGTCCCAGAAATGGACTAAGGTCTGCCACATTGAAAGAATTACTCACATTTCCAAACTTAACAGGTAAATCAATTTTATAAGCATTATCATTAATTTTCTCTAATACAGTAAATGGTCCATCCCCTCTAGGATCCAATTTTGATTTTCTAAAATTTGGAAACCTTTCTTTCCTTAAATGAACCCAGACTAAATCTCCAGGTTTAAAAATCATCTTCCTCCTTCTTTTATTAGCATGTTCGGCCATCTGTTGTACCTTCTTATTAATTTGTTGCCTTACAGCCTCATGTAATCTTTTTATACTTTCAGCTCTAGATTCAGCATCAAAATTTTGCAAGTCAATATGAGGTAAAGGACTCAAATCTAATGGAGTTAATGGATTAAAACCATACACAATCTCAAATGAAGTTTTATTAGTTGTAGAATGTAAAGTCCTATTATAAGCAAATTCCACTTGAGGTAACACATACTCCCATTGTTTAAGATTCTTTCCAAGGACAGCCCTCAACATGTTTCCCAAAGTTCTATTAACCACCTCAGTTTGACCATCAGTTTGAGGATGACAAGTTGTAGAAAATAATAATTTAGTCCCTAATTTTCCCCACAAAACTTTCCAAAAATGGCTTAAAAACTTAACATCCCTATCTGAAACTATAGTCTTAGGAATTCCATGTAACTTAACCACATTAGAAAAAAATAATTCAGCCACTGCTACAGCATCATTTGTTTTATTACAAGGTATAAAATGAGCCATTTTACTGAACCTATCTACTACAACCATTATTGAATCTTTAGCTCTATTAGTCCTAGGTAATCCTAAAACAAAATCCAAAGATACATCAACCCAAGGATGATTAGATACAGGTAAGGGGGTATATAATCCAAAAGGTTTTGAAGTAGTTTTTGCCTGCCTACATTTAATACAATTAACACAATGTTTCAAAACATCCTTTTTCATGTGTGGCCAATAAAAATGTTCAATTAAGACATCTAAAGTTTTTTGAGTTCCTAGATGTGCCATTAATCCACCAGTATGTGCCTCTTGAATTAATAATCCTCTATAAGAGCATGCAGGAACACATAATCTATTTTCCCTAAACAAGTATCCTTCATTAATAAAATATTTTCCTTGAGAAGAAATTTCACACCTTTTATATATTTCTTTAAAATCATTATCCCCTAGGTATAATAGTTTAATACTGGAAAATCCTAATAAAGTAGTATCAGCAGCATTCAATAAAGCATATCTCCTATATAAAGCATCTGCAACTATGTTATCACTACCTTTCTTATATTTAATTATGTAAGGAAAACTTTCAATGAATTCTATCCATCTACCTTGTCTCCTATTTAACTTTGACTGACTCTTTAAATACTTAATAGCCTCCTGATCTATATTAACTACAAATTCTCTATGCCACAAATAATGTTGCCATACCTCCAAAGCCCTTACTAAAGCATACAGTTCCTTTTCATAGGTAGAATAATTCAATGTACTACCATTTAATTTCTCACTTAAATAAGCTACTGGTTTTCCTTCTTGAGAAAGTACAGCCCCTATTCCTAACCCTGAAGCATCACAATCTAATTCAAACATTTTTTCAAAGTCAGGAAGACTCAAAACAGGTGCTTGGGTTAACTTATTCTTAAGTGTCTCAAAAGATTGCTGTTGTTCTAATCCCCAAATAAACCCATTATCCTTTTTTGTTATGGTAGTCAAAGGAGAAGCTATAGTACTAAAGTTTCTCACAAATCTTCTATAAAAAGAACACAATCCATGAAAACTTCTTACTTCAGTTACACTTTTTGGTACAGGTCACTCTTGAATAGCCTTAACCTTTTCTTCATCTACAGACACACCTTCTTTTCCTACCACAAATCCTAAGAAAACCACACTTTCCAAACAAAATCTAGACTTAGCTAAATTAGCATAAAGTTGTTCTGTTTTAAACACATTCAAGATAATCCTTAAGTGTCCCAAGTGTTCCTCTAAGGATTTACTATATATAAGTATATCATCAAAATAAACAACCACAAATTTCCAATAAATTCCCTTAATACATGGTTCATAAGCCTCATAAAAGTACTAGGAGCATTTGACAACCCAAAAGGCATCACTAACCATTCATATAATCCAAAGTTTGTCTTAAAAGCTGTTTTCCACTCATCTCCTGGTTTCATCCTTATTTGATGATATCCACTCTTTAAATCTATTTTAGAAAATATAACAGCACCATGCAATTGATCCAACATCTCATCCAGCCTAGGAATTGGATATCTATACTTAATAGTTATCTTATTTACTGCCCTGCTATCCACACACATCCTCCAACTACCATCCTTTTTAGGCACTAGTAATACAGGTACTGCACAAGGACTCATAGACTCTTTAATATATCCTTTACTTAACAATTCTGAAACTTGTATTTTTAATTCCTTAACCTCTTCAGGATTGGCCCTATAAGCAGGTATGTTTGGTATAACAGCTCCTGGAATAAAATCTATTTGATGTTCTATTCCCCTTAATGGAGGTAATCCACTAGGTATATCCTCAGGAAACAATTCACTATATTCTTCCAATAACATTTTCACTGTACTAGGTACTTATTCAATTGTTCCTTTCTGACACTCATAACAGTCCTTAAAAGCCATCAAGTATACATTAGCATTTCTTTTTATTGCCTTTCCTACATCCTTACCTTTAGCATAAAATCCAAAAGTTCTTTTCATGTCCTTTGTACTAAAATCATTTCCCAAATTAGACTTAGATAACTCCTTATAATCAGATTTAATTTTAGTTTGATCCTCAAATATTTCCTTTGGAGTCATAGGTGCTAAAACAATATTCTTATCATCCTTCTGTACTGTATACCTATTCTTATAACCATCATGTACTATCCTCCTATCATATTGCCAAGGCCTACCCAACAACAAGTGAGCAGCATGCATAGGAACTATGTCACATAAAACAGAATCCTCATATTTTCCTAACTTTAAATTCACTAAAACCTGTTGACTAACCTTAACATCTCCCAACTCATTAAGCCATTGCAATCTATATGGTTTTGGATGTTTAGTAGTGGTTAATCCTAATTTAGATACCAATAGGGTACTAGCAGCATTAATACAACTACCACTATCTATAGCCATGTTAAAACACTTATCATCAATTAAACATCGAGTATGGAATATATTTTCCCTTTGTATAGCATTGGAATCAGGTAATTTATTACTATTTAAAGCTCTTCTAACCACAAAAAGATCCCTACTCACTGGTAGTTCTATTTCATCTTCTAGGTCACTATCATCCTTTCCAACTACGTTAACCCCTTCTTCTTCTTCTTCAGATTCAGATTCTACTTCCCCAGATTCTCTAATCAAAATATTTCTCTTGTTAAGGCATTCAGAAGCTATATAACCTAAGCCTCCACACCTAAAACATTTAATATCCCTAGTCTTGTTTGACCTATTTACAGAATTTTTCATCACATTCCTACCCCTTTCAGACTTCTGTCCTGTCTTAACTTCATTGTTTCTTCCCTTAAACTCTACATTACTATTATTCTTCCAGTTTCCAGAAGTATTTCCCCCAAAATTTCTCCTCATAGTAGTCTTAAACCCAATCCCAAGGGGTTTATATTGCCTAGATTTCCTCAATTGAATCTCTATCTTAGTAGCTATATTCACCATTTCAGTTAATGTTCCACAAGGATACAGTTCTACCTTATCAGCTATCTCTGAATTTAATCCACTCAGAAACCTAGCCATAGTAGCATCATCATCCTCAATAACTCCTGTCTTAATAATCAAAACTTCTAACTCTTTATAATAGTCATCTACTGATCTCACTCCCTGACTAATAGTTTGCAACCTTTTATGCAAATCTCTATAATAATAACTTGGTACAAATCTCTTTCTCATTAAAGTGTTAAACTCTGCCCAAGTCTGTATAGCAGGTTCCCCACACCTACGTCTAGTCAACACTAAATTATGATACCAAGAAGACGCATACTCAGTAAATTCTACTACAGCCACCTTAATTTTCTTTTCCTCTGAGTAATTGTGACACTCAAATACCAATTCTATTTTCCTTTCCCATTCAAAATAATAATTAGGGTCATTCCTTCCATTGAACCCTGGTATGCTAAGCTTAAGATTATTTAAATTCCTATCTATGAATTCTAATTCCCTATCCTGCCTATTGTTCTGTCTAGGCATCCTATCACTATTGTGGGATATTTGATCTTTTAACTCCTCTAGATTAGCTATAGGTGGAATTCTAGTCCTAGGATCCATTGAAGCCCTTCCTAAAACTCCTGCTTGATTAGTTTCAACTCTGTTATGTTGCAATTCATTAAGTCTTACTTCCTGTTCCCCTAATCTTTGTTCTAGGTTAGCAGATAAAACAACAAATTGTGCAGTCATTTGTTCTTGAAAAGTCCTAAGGGTTTCTAAAAGGTCATTACTAGACACAGATTGATTCACTGACTGGCCATTATTAGACATGATGAAATTCAACAGTAATTAAACAATCAATCACAGCAGTAATTTAATCACAGAAGCAACTGATTCAAGAGTCTCAGATAACAGACACACAGTATGCCACAAGAAGTATGGTCGCATTAATATTAACAGTAATAGTAACAATAAAATTTACCCAGAATGACTCAATGCCTATGATAGTTTGACAAGACTAATTCAAAAATACGAAATAAGTAAGAGAGAACGATATTACCGCATCTGCTTAAGCAATTAGTTCAATTATTTAGGGTGCCCCTCTTCTTGGAGGTCTATCCCCTTTCTTGAAACCAAGATAGTTCGCCGGTTGTGATTTCAACCTATATACTTATCAACAAACAGATAATTTGTCGAAGATTGGAAATTAAGGAGAGCAGATAGTAATATTAACAAAGAAATTTACAAATCGAAGTTACCAACAACAGTCTGTCGCACTGTCAGTCAAGATTCGAGTTCTTGACCAAATCCTAGGTCGATTAGGGTTTTTTTTTCTTCAGACTTTCAAAATAGTGGACCAAGAATGCTTTAATCGCCGGTTTGAAAGCGACAAGAATCGATACTGAGTTCGTCACTGCAAAACCCTAAAATTTCACACCTCAAACTAGGGTTAGCGAAATACAGAAATTGAGTCAACAAAAATGAAGAAAACTTAATCAGTAATACAGAAACTACGAGCACTCTAGAAAATCGAGGCTTTGATACCAAATGATGGAAACCGGTTAGGGTTTCGCAAAGGATCGAAGATTTAATCGAGCGCAACGTTCGACTTTCGCCGGCACAGCCTAAGGAAAACTTTCCAAAGGAAGAACCACAGTTTCAGAAGCACAATTGATTCAATGGCAACTGAATTTAGAAGGTGAATGATCAAGATCGATCAAGATGAGAACGAGACAGAACCAGAGAAGAAGCGAATGAGAGAATCGCCAAGAGAGAGAAGAAGTCGAGAGAGATCGAGAAAAATATCAACTGAACTTTATTTCTGTCAAGTTGTCCCGTATTACATCGTATTTAGCATATATATATATGTACACAGAAGCCGTATATGATACAAAAATACATACGAACGACACAGGCCTGTCATGGACGGGCGATACTGACTTTGGGCCAAAATAATAAGATACCGAACAGCCCAAATCCAAACAACACCCAACGTGAAGTGTCGACCAGCCCAAATGCAGCCATCCACAAAATGACCCAAAATACAATTAAGCTTAAGGCTTAATTTTCCATCAGCTAAAACACTATAGCTAATCATGGTCATTAAGGATTGATTAATCCACAATCCAGCTAGTCCAATTTATGGACCGGGTGGCGGATTATACAACCGTCCTAATTCCCATTAGCCCATTCCGACCGGCGAATGCATCATATGGGATTACAAAATATTTAATAAAAAAAATTACATAATCTGTACACTCCAAACATATTCTGAACTACCCAGCAATTATGTCCAAGTCCACAGAATCCATAAGCTGCAATATTATCCTATTAATTCAACAAATAAGACAAACAATTGTAAGTAATTAATTCACAACAAATTTCAAAATTACTTAAATATAAATTCATAGGATTCACATCACAATGGCATATCGTATCAAAAGAAAAGAAAAAAATTACGCCGAACAATAAAAACAAGAGCATATCATTACCCTTCAACCCAAGATAAAAACTACTTCCAAACCAAGTTGCCAACATCCACAATGAGTGCCATAAACCTTACCCTCCAACCCTATCACATCTAAACAATTCCTCTAAGATATGCAGGGTAATAAATGACTTAAACAAAGTAAATTCAACTAATCAATTGTCAATGATATATGGTGATCCAACAAAATCAATGAATAAGGTTCAAATTTGCATCATAACAAAAAAAAAGTTAGCTTTTCATTATTACGAGAAGAAAACTCACCTCTACACAATGCATATTACCACCACCAGTTAGCTTTTCAAACTCAACGGCCTTTACAAAAATATATCCACTCGGAACTTAGTGGCATTCGTTGTGAATTAAAGATAATTGGGAGTTGCAAAGAAAATAGTCGACTTTATGAGAATGGATATTCTATGACATTAAGGATACTAAGATGCAACCCGAACCATATAAGTCCCTTCTCATGGATGCTGCTGGATGCGTATTTTAATAATTCAACCATTAGAGCTAAAATAAAGTATGGCCGTTACAAAAATATACATAATTACATGCACATTATTACAAGAAGAACCCTCACCTCTACACAATGAATATTATCACCACCAGTTAGCTTTTCAAAATCAACGACATGTTCACAAATATATCCACTTAGATGCTGCTAGATGCACATTTTAATAATTCAACCATTAGAGCTAAAACAAAGTATGAAACAAAACTATTAATTAAAAGAACAACTCAATCTAAAAGAAAGTAATGTAAAAAACTAAACGTACAACCCTTTTGAGAAATGATTCTAGTGAAGAAGAGAAACATTAATGGAAACATCTACGTGTAACCCTTATGAGAAAAAAATGTATGCCCCAAATCTACTTGACATCAAATTGATTTTGTGTTGTTTGTAAACCTTATTTACCATGGGTGTCAGAGTTGGGCTCTTGATTTTTTTATGTTGATTGGTAATTTAGTGGCATGCATTGTTCTTAGCTTGTATCCTTTAGTTTCTACTTTAGTTTCCTATATTTTTGTCATTATACTTCTGCATAATGCATGTTCTCCGATGCAATCTTTGCAATAGAAGGTATTTGGTTTGGTTGAGGACATTCTTATGAAAGTTGTTGCCCCTAATTATGATTTGAGTGTATACATTGGATGTGTCATTTCTAGGTCATTCTAAAGTCTTTGTTACTACTATACATATTTATTATTTTCTAGCCACCAGTATTAGCTTATTACTTGTAATCTCTCAAAAGTTAGATCTAGTTGTCTTGGGATGGTCCCTATGCTTATTAATTTTGAAAATTCATCCCTAGGAACCATGCGTAGCTGATTTGAATTTAGTTAGATCTAAACTAGGTAGTTAAGCTTATTAGATAACTAGTTAGAATCATAATCATAATGATTACCACATTTAATAATTTTAACTAACCTCATGTTCAAGGGCACATAGCATCCTCTGATATAAATGGAGAAGAAAGCATGTAATCTACATCATCGTTGACATTCTCTTCAGTTTGCATCAAGCATTGAAATCGTGCACTTTTCAAAATCTTCTCCATGGCAGATTCCCATTTGTCCATTCTTTCTTTTAGTATTTGATTTTCTTGATTTTTTTCTCAAGCTCTTCTTCTTTTCTTTTAAGAGAATCATCCTTTTCCTTGAGATCTTCCAAAAGTTTGTTCTTGCCTTTGTAAGGGTCTCTAATGTCTCTAGGATTCACTCCATCACCATAGCTAGGAACATAGCCCCTTGTTCGAGTCACTCCATGCTCACGTTCAACTACCTCAACATGAGTAAGGGAGGGTTCAGCAGCTTGGACCTCGATAATTTGAGCCTTCAAGACAAGAATTTTAGTGATATTCCCATGTTCTCACCAATCAACTATTCATAGAAAACTAGTCAATCGGTTTGGTCCAATCGGTCGATGGGTCTAAGCAAAGACCAGACCACCTTGGTCACAGTATCACTAGTCGATGAGTTTGGAAAAATGATTGACTATTCATATTAACTAGTCGACTAGTTCATATAGCCAATCAACTAATCTCATAATGAACCAACTAAAATTTCCAAACCATGAGACTGATCATATAACCAGTCGATAGGTTCAACAAAGCGATCGACTAGTTTGGGTAAAACAACACCATATTAGCAATAAACACACCAAAATTCACAAAACTTTACTATATTAATTCTAGCATGCTTCTATAGCATAAAACACATAAAGAGACATGATGCACACATAAAATCACATAGATACATGGTGATGTAGGCATTTAAATGAAATCATACTTAAACAGCCACATCATGCATACAAATCAGAGAAACCAATAATGATTAATTTTAGAAAGAAACTCTACCACATGCTTGAATTCTAGAATAAAATTAGCCTATACTCAATACAAAAAAACACCAAGTTTATGGAACCAAAATGAGCAACAAAAACCATATTTATATTAAAGATAAGAATGTCTTACCTTAAAGCTATTCTTTTAGCACAAAAATCCTACTTGATGGCTATCTAGCAGGACCTCAATTCCTGAGAGAATCCAAAATTCAAAACCATTAAAAATCCTTTCAAACTAAAGAAAGTTAGAAGAAGAAGAAGAAGAAGAAGAAGAAGAAGAAGAAGAAGAAGAAGAAGAAGAAGAAGAAGAAGAAGAAGAAGAAGAAGAAGAAGAAGAAGAAGAAGAAGAAGAAGAAGAAGAAGAAGAAGAAGAAGAAGAAGAAGAAGAAGAAGAAGAAGAAGAAGAAGAAGAAGAAGAAGAAGAAGAAGAAGAAGAAGAAGAAGAAGAAAAATGCAATTGAACCTTTTTCTTAGAAACAAAGTTCTAAGGAAAAAGAAGCTAGAATCTTCAACATTTATCAAACCTTAATCATTCCTTGCTTATGAGGAAAAAGGGAGAAATAAAGACATGATTGGAAGAATAAATAAGAGACAAGAGTTTGACCAAGTAAGGAGAGAAAATAGGAGGCAAGACTCTACTTTTTTCTTAGTAGAGGGGACAAAGGAGAAGAATGGGGAATACTAAGCACTTGGTAAATTTTCACTAAGGGAATGGAAGAAGAGAGCAAGAAAAACAGGTAAGAAATGAAAATGAATCAGGAATAGATGGTATAGAAGGGAGGTATGGTTAACATCAACAAGTGAGAGAAAGTTATGAATGGTGTGGTTGAGTGTGGGCAACCAAGTGTAAGAGAAACACTTGATAAGGTTTGGAAAATTGAGTGTAGTCAGGGAGGAAACAATTATAGAAGGTTGGTAAGTCAGGAAGAATGGGAAAGAAGTTAAATATGTAGCTTAGTTGACAGAAGAGAGAGAGAGAGAGGAAAGTGAGGGAGACGAGAGAAGGTGAAATATATCTCAAAAAGTACTTTTTTGGAGAAATTTAACTAAATAAAATCATAGAATAATCTAAGTAATATAAAAATAATTCCAAATCACCAAAATATGATCATTATCACAAATAGATTTTATTTAGAATTTTTCATAAACATTAGCAAGAGATTTGAATCAAAATATAAAAAAAATCTAAAAACATAGGATAAACAGTTGATTGGTTTGAGCAAACCAGTCACTGGTTCGTCGAGAATAAAATTGTCAATCTTTAAGCGTACCGGTCAATTAGTATGCTTGAAATTCATATTTTTATTTTTATTTCAAGCCCTTTTTTAAATTAAAGCTAATTTATTTTATATCCACACATTTTGAAGGATTTAAGAATGGGTTATTACATTATTATCCAAAACTTTTTTGAATAAAATCAATAATATCAAGATCATGATGAAGAATACCTAGTGTAATAAAACTTTCAACCAAAATTAAAGGCCCTTAGTCATGCATTTTAGTTAACATGGTATATATCAAAGTTTGTATACTAATTAAAAAGATTATCATACTATCATTCAATTAATCAAAATTTAAAAATTCATCATGAACCCTTAAAAACGTCAATAACACTTTAAATACCTAAACTTGTAAATATTTCAAGTCATAAATTAAGCTATCAAAACATGCTTAAATAAAGACATGCTGAAAATTAAAGCTCATATACAACTAAAGATATACAACATGATATCATCAATTTAATCAAAACAATAATATCTTCAAAACCCTCAAAATGATCAAAACCCTTAACCAAACAATCATGGCATAAATCCATCAATAAACACATTTAATAATGCTTATATGTAATAAGAAGATCTTACCTAAAATCATAAGCTCCTAACTAACAATAAAAGAAATGTTTTAATATTAACAATACTCTTCCCTAAAGTCTTGAAACCTAGAAAAATCAATGAAAAGATTAGCAAAACCATCACATAAAAACTAAATCAAAGGAGGTAAAATAAAAAAGGAAGGTGAAGTTATCTTCAAGTTTTAGAAGAAAAACAAATCTCAACCGTGGGGAAAATGGAAAATAAAGTTTAAAAAATAGAGTAGAGGATGAGAAGAAAAAGTGCAAATCAAAGGAGAATAAGAAGAGAAGAAAAATGTTAAAGTATAGAAGACATTTGTTGGGGTTTGTGGTAGAGAAAATGGTGACCAAAGGGTGGAGAAAAGAGAAAGTTAAGGTTGAAGATGATGAGGTGGTACATGGATAAAGTCAAATGAAAGAGGTTAGAAGATATTTTGGGGGGGTTACTTAGCATTGTGGCTTAAGGGTATTTAGGTAATAACATAGCTGATATATTTTGTATGAAAAAATATCAAGGAAAAGGAAAAAAGGAGGTAGCATACAAGAAGAGAAAATATAAGAGAAAAATGTGGGATAATAAGGAGAAAAAAAAAAGAAAGGAACAAAAACATGCTAAGTTACGAAAGGTAGAAGGGTAGATTAGTAATTGCACATGATAGGATATTTTGGGACAAAATATCTAAAGAATGAGTACAGGACATCGTGACATGTAGAGGAAGAAAATGAGTGGCTAATATTGATCCAAAAACTTATAATGAAAGGTTAGGATGAAAGAAAAATAGGTGGAGGAGAAAAGAGAGAAGAAAATGTAGCTAAGGGTAAAATGATAATTTTAGCAAGAAAATCAAACTCAATTTGGTTAATTCATGGAGGGGCATCCACAAAATGGTTGAGGGATAATAATTAGTTATTCATATCCATAACAATCAATAATTAAATGTTGGGATATATCCCCATAAGATTAACTAAAAATTATAGGAAAAAAATTGCATTGAATAACTTATTATGTCCAAAATTATCTAAAAAATTCAAAAATTATAAAAGTAATTTTATAAAATTTGAAAATTATTTTAAGCTCAATAAAATTAAAACATAGTGATCCTTGAAAATTTGTAAATTTTGGACTGGTAAAAGGGTCATTTGTGAGGCTTAAAACATATTTAAGGTACACTGGTATGAATAATAGTTCTTTTTGCCACTAGCTCAGTTTAACATCTTAAAGGCGACTATGAGATTTAGAAAAAGACAAAGATTCTAGACATAAAAGAACTAGAAGGATTTGAAAGAATTTTGATTGTCTAAAGTGGCTTAAAATATCTCATAAAAACAAGCATGTGAGAAATGATTACAAAATGCGAACAAAATGTTTTAAAAATGAAACAATGGTTTTTAATTTGATAAAGAACGCAATAAATTATTCAGTATAATATAATTTTATTTTCAAATATAGGAGATCCTTATCAGATTAGAGTCTTTAAGAAATTGGGTAATACATTTATATCTCCATAATAATAATAATATTGCATAATATTATCATAAAATTTAGTTTTAATTAATTTTAAATCCTAAAAAACTCAACAAACATCGTATGTCAAATAATATACAATATTTTTTTAATAACTTGTAAAATATCGTTGATGAATTGGTAGTATAGTGTAAATAATATTTTTAATGAGTGTGTAGTGCATTATATAATATGTGTAGTATCTTAATTAATGTGTATAGTATCTTTAACAAACTTATAGGATATAGTATATCATATCTTTGCAAATTAAACGTATAGTACATTGTATATTTGAGACACGCGTATAGTATATTTGGCAAACCGGTAGTATATATATATATATATATAATATACTTGATTGACATGTAGTATATATTATCTTTAATGATTGTGCTCTATAGTTTATATAGTATATAGGATATACTATATTTGACAAAAAATATATATCACAAAATATCTTTAATGATATTCAATATATAATATATTTGACAAATGTGTAGTATAAAATATATAGCATATTTTATTAAACATAAAGAAGATAAACTAATATAAAAAAAATGTATTTGTTTGAGATAGCTAATTTAATATAAATTTTTGCAAAAAAAAGTTGAGCCAATTAATTTATAATATTACATTGTCTTTTTTGTGTGTGTGTGTGTGAGTAGGCTCAATGATGTATAAATTATGCAGAGATGAGGTACAATGTTATGATGAAAAGAGTATAACAGATAATATATATTAAAAAATGACCTAATTTTTACAAGAAAGTATGTCTAGGCTAAATAGAAAAAAATGTTCAATAAACCTAAAACTAGTGCTTTAAATATTGGACCGGATATCGACATGGCATAGTGGTTGATACATGCTCCAATCAATTCGACTACAGTTTGATTGAAAATTGCTTCCATTCTAAAAGTTGACCGGTATGATTTAGTTTGATCCCAGTTGAACCGATTCCTCCGGCCAAACCTGTTCACCTGATCAGATTACCTTCTCTGGTTTTTGTAGTTGTAATACAGATTCTAAAATTGGATAGTTTCATATTGATAGACCTTTCGATATCCGTTTAGACCAATTGGGCTGATCAGCCTGATTTAGATTTTTATTGCTGCCCAAAATGTAAATAACATTTTTTTTTTCAAAGGGCTTATTGGCACAAGGAGCTAGAAAGATTGCTGTTGTTGGAGTACCTCCAATTGGTTGCTTACCCAATGTTATCACCTTGAGCAATATGCCAAACGATCCGTTTGTGCCACGCGAGTGCATTGATTCTCTTAATGCAATTTCCATCGATTACAATAAGATGCTCCAAGCAGAATTGAAGAACTTGAGTACAAGTTTGAACAATCCTAAAATCGTTTACGTCGACATATATGACTCCTTATACGATCAGATCCGACATCCAGAGAAATATGGTCAGTCTTTACTAAATATCCCCCCTTACTCTTAAAAGTGTTTTATCCTTCTTTTGTATAGGGCAATAAATTGAGGTGAAATTTTTTTCCTCATACTTTTTATCTTTTATATAATGTATGTATATTTAAAAATATTTTTAACAAAATACTTATTTTAGTTCAAATAAAGATTTAAATTGAATATTCCTCGTAAAAGATATTTATTTTTTAAATTAAACTGTTTAAACGGTCTAAAATGTCAGTAATTTTTCACTCTTATTACTCCTATACTGAAAGATCAAAATAATTAGAAATATATATGATACAAAAGGTATAAAAATACCAAGTATAATAACCCCTCCCTCCAATATTAATTGCAGGTTTTGAAATGACAAATAGGGGATGCTGTGGCACTGGTTTGGTTGAACAATCAGTTTCATGCAATCGACATTCAGATCTATGCACGGATCGGACCAAATACGTATTTTGGGATGCCATACATCCAACTCAAAGCGCCTACTACAATTGTTTCACGGCTGTTCGTCCTATCTGCGATTTTTTAGCTCAAGACTGATGATCATATATATATTATATATATATATATATATATATATATATAGTTGCAAGAATAAATTGGAAACGACATTAATGTGAAAGACAGACGTGTTACTATACAGTTGCACCTAAATATTTGATATCTTATTTGGAGTTATTAATTAAAAATAAAATTTTAAAATAATTAATTATTTAAGATAATTAATTTTAATAAGTAATAATAAATAAATTATTTAAAAAAATTGTACCTTCTGCATCACGGTCATGGTATCAAAGCATTAAATGATTAAGGTAGATGATGTGGTAGCAAGTAGCAACGGCATTGCACCTATATGGGAAAAGGAAAATAAAAAATGGAAATCTTAAAACATATAAACTATATTTACATATAGTTCGGGAATATAACACACACACACACAAAGGTTTTAGAAATAACAAAATGCAGACTCAATAAAATTTTCACCCAACACTGAGGTACAACCAAGGACATGAAGACGTTATAAGGGGGAGGGGCTGCACCGAACATGGTGCAACAACCATTCTTGCTTATGTAGAATATTTTAAGTATACTTTTAGTATTTATTTTAGTTGTGTTTTTGTAATTATGAGTATTATATAATTACTTATGGGTGCACTATAATTATATTTAATGTGCCCTAGTATTTTTCTATTCTACCTAAATAATAATAAGTATAACATAATTAATTATAGGTATATTATAATTGTATTCAAGATACACCGAAAATATACTACAATTTTAAGGGTAGTTGCATCATGCTTGATGCAACCCCTACATCCAATAATTTTTCCAAGGACAGAACACTAATGGTTTATTTGGATTATAGTAAATTGAAATTAGGGTAAATATTAAAAATTAAAATAAGTGAATGCAATTAAAGAGAATAGAAGCAAATCAAGATAAATGTTTGAAAATAATAACCTCGGTGAATGTAGGGAAATAAAAGGGCAATGTTGTCAACAAATAGAAAATTTTTCATTTAATTTTTTACCCTTCAACTCGATTACTACTAATGTCATAGGCAATTGTGTCAACATTTAACAAAAAATTACTTAATTTTTACTGTTCACTTGATTACTTATCAATTTCAAGGGTAATGAAAATAAAGTGAATCAGGGTGAATTACTGTGAGCGTTTAATCTAGGTAAATGTATCAAATTAAGTATCCAAATGGGGTAAATGAAGATGAATCATTTGATTCACCCCAATTCACCTCAATCCAAACATATTATAAGGCAAACAATACAAAATAAAAGCGTGGATGGATAGTGTAATACTCCATTTTTCTAATCATTAGCCTCATAACTCATTCTAAAATATTTTAACCTTGTTTCTTCACTCCTTTCAATCCATAATTGGTCATTATTTCATGTTCTGATGTTAAATATCAAATAATCAAAGCCGACTCAAACAACTATTTAATTGTTTATAAAATTAAACTTTTAAAAAACTCAATTTCTAAGCTTGAGTCTACCACTTGCAAAATACCTTCCTATAACCTCCTCAAGTACTACATTAGATACCATTTACCTCCAAACGAAGATCTAGGTCTTAGCCCTTGCATTAGTACCATGATCATTGAAGCATATATCATATCAAGTTCTATCTTCCCAAGACATGTCAAAAAACACACATAAAAAACTACAACTCTAAAATGTAATAGATTTCTATAGGAACTTCAATGTAGGGCAACACTTGCCAACATTAAAAGCAAATAGAAGTGGTAGCAAGTAGCAGATCTAGAAACTTTTTGTTGTCAATCTAACAATATTTGACTAAAATAGATTTCTTGAAGTATTATTTTGAGATTCATTGAATTAAGTCACTTGAGTCTAAATATTAACATAATAAGCTTTGATTCATAACCAATTAGCTAGAGCACAAAAACATGTATGTCATCAACCACAAAAACCATTAGGTATCCTTTATTTAGTACTTCGACACCTATAAATCCATCATATACTAAGCAAGATAAACCTACAGATTAAAATTAAGAAATAAAATACTAAAGATCCAACAGAAACCTAGGAAAGCCATAAAGAAACACATTCTAACTCCTTTAAGTTAAAATGGAACTAACAACTTCAAGCATATGATCTATACTCTATTTCCTTTGCTGCAATGAATATTGGTGCTTATTATCTTAGAGGGAAATTATTCCTCATCAGTGCACCATACAATATATTCTCTTGCTAATAAGACTACTCTTCAAGTTGCTTCTCTCCAATGGAGCACTCTATTTCTATCTACCTCTTTCACGTGTCTGTCTCATTCATAGAGTTCTTTTTTTTTTTCAACAATGGAGGAGCATATTGGATGATTCTTTTATGTTTATCTGTAGTTTTTTCTTTTATTTTTTTTAGCAAAATGATATTTTTAGGTGGGGAAATATATGTTGTTTAGAACTTAGTTTATATATATATATATATATATATATATATATATATTGATGTAATAATAACTCATAATAGCATAAGTCAGATTATTTTCCTTTACACAAGTAATATGCATTGCCTCGGCCACTAAAGACACCCCTATATTTTACATTGTTCTCTTTTAATCTTGTTCTTTAGTATAAAAATTATAACCATTGATGGCATAAATATTGTATGACAATATTTTTTGACAAGGATTTTGAGACAACCCCATCAATAAGCAAGAAGTTGAAGTTGGTAAATGTTTGATGAGGGGAGTAATGTGATGTTTGAGCTAATTTATGAAGGAATGATTATGTTTATCCATTATCTACTACTCATTTTTTGATGGATTTTTGGTCATCAAATATCACAAATGTTCTTCATTATATGATTAAACATCATTGATGTTATGTAATATATATAGATGTGTTTGACATAACATGCATGCCATTATCCACATGTCCCAACCTTTTTCCTTATCCCCCTATCATTCAATTTTTCATGCATGCTGAGACTTTGGAATATTGATAGCTTCACCAATTGATTAGTAATTTGGAAAAAAAAAATTACCGTATCCACTAAGTTGCAATAATTATACAAAATAAAAAAATACATTTTAACAAAATAAACATATAATTTAAACAAAATTACACTAAATGTAATGATATATGAAATATATATAAGGAGGTTGTCAAACATTTCCTCTATCATAAATCTTCCCTATGATCAACAAAGATACTCAATCTCAGATTTTCCAAATACGTCATTCGAAATAGCCAACTATACCTCCAGAATTCTCCATTATGTTTACACCAGATAAAACCAAACACAGCATCTTGAAACTCCACAAAATGTGGAGTAACCTCATATTTCTATACAAATTCCCAAACCACCTCAATATACTAATTCTCATCTTGACTCTCCTAACTTTTCTAAAGTCACAAAAACTTGATTAATGTTATTGGAAAATATTTTTAAATTAACAAACAAATCTTTTATGATGATTTCTATGGTCATCATAACTCTAAGAAAATAGCATGGTTCTTCAAATATTTCTTTAACCAATGTCAAGCTATCCAAACAAAATTCTACAACTTTATCCAAAATGAAAAGTTCAAAATCTTGTTTTTGTCTGGTTTGAAATTTATGCAAATAAAATAATATTGATTTCCCTTTTCCAAAAGATCAATCTGGTAAGCACTGGCACTAAAACTAAAACAAAAGCATGGCAAATTGATAGAGACACTATTAAGTTTGAACATCACCCTCTACAAAATATTGGAATGGCCTTAGGAGAAAACTCACTAAAGTTAAAACCCCTATGCATGCTAAAAGAAGATGATAAACATAATCTAAAAAGTATCCTTCTTTAGAATAAATATACAAATATCCATCTTAATACAATTGGTTCCTAGATGGCAAAACCTTATAGATAAATTTAAAAAACTAGTATTACAACCTTTCAGTTTACTTCTCCATCACAAATATTTGGCAATAATAAATTACCTATATTCAAATCATTCGAGGTTTTGAGGTCTAGCCAACAAAATATCCAAACTCGAAGAGTCGAATTTATCTAAGAAATCAAGTCTCAACTTAGGCAAATTAATCTTGCCTCCGCTTCCTCAAACCATATCCAGATCCCTAATGTCCATGAACAAAACTCTCAGATAATTACCTTGGGTTTTCCCTCTTCACCATAGCAAATAGATATTGAGATTAATGAAGAACTTGCCTCCACTAAAGAAATACACAACCTCCCACATCTAAGGCTATTATTCCCAGAAACACAGCCCCTAACCTTAGCCTTGAAACTTTACCCGAAAAAATTATTCAACCACATTATGAAGCTTTGTCTCTTTATGAATGAAATATTGATGGAATGTCCCAATATAATATTCTAAATCTTCTTCAACAAATGACCATGGCTGCTAACGCCTACAAAATCCAAAGTAGCACATCAGATAAAGCCATAGCAGAGTTCCTTATCATAAGATTCTTCAGGCAACATAAAAGATAATGGGATTTCCATCTCACCTATGATGAGAAAAAATCTATCCTTGAGGCTATCAAAATGGATGAAGAAGACAACATCATTTTTGAGAATGATGATGTCTGCCTAGATTTTGTTGCCTCACTTATTCTTGTTATTTCACTTCACTTCATTGATTGAAATTCTTTCAAACCTTTGATGTAAAAAAAATAAAAGAATATGCCCAAAATAACCCTCCTCAGAGAAAGGGTTCATAAAAAGGCTTCACTTATTATTGCTAGTCATCCAGCCTTTCTTGGAGAATGGATTCGTACAAAAATAAAAAAGGCCTATGGAAACAAAATTCCACATTCTTAATTCACCTATGGTGAACTTATTAGCCTTACTCAAAAAAAGGCCTTAAAACATTTCAAGATTGCAAAATTCAAAGACATCTTGAATGGAAAATGCACAAAATTAGCTAAGAACTTGGCTCTTTCTAACAACAATTTGATATTCTTAGCAATTCTACTAAAATCAAACCATGTAATGCCTCTTGCAAATCAACTCATCACTCAAAGGATTATTCCGAGAAATTTCAAGAGAAACCTATGCCTCCTCCATTGCAACTACTATATTATAAGAAACCCTAGTCTTCCAGAAAACAACCTCAAACCTCTTTCTAAAGACTTTCAAATAAAAGATATCACTTGTTACAAATGTGAAAGAAAAGGCCACATATCATTTTTTTTGGTTAAATAGAAAAATCCAAGAACTTAATCTCAATGAAGAAACATTAGGAAAATTTCAAAACCTTCTCAATAAATCGTGTGAAAGTGAATCCCAAGGAGAAGCTTTTTCTGAAGGTCTTCAGATTGATGAAATTTCTTCCCCATCTTCCTCTTCTTCCTCTAAGGATGAATATTATCTAAAACAAGAGAATGTACTTACTAAAGAATAAAACCTCATTCTTGAAGTTGATCAACATATTTCGGATTCTCTCAAGCAAAAGAACACCTTGAAAGAAATTGTGAGTCTCTTGAAAATAATGAAATCAGTCCTCCTCCATCTAAATTTCCAACTAAACTAACAAATACCTATGACCTAACCTTCATTCCCAAACGATAAAAAAAATTGAAACACTCTATTCCTACCACTTTTGAGGTACAACAAGAAATTAAAGAAGTAAAAAACGAGTTAAAACAACACTAGTAAAAATAAGCAAGCAACATTAACATTATCTAACTTCTCCTTTGTAAATATATGGATCACTCTTTTCCAATCCTCAATGTAAAAAAGGATGATGAATATGAGGAACAATACTTCTAAAACTTGCCTGATCCCATAGATTTCCTTAATGTTTTAAAGGAATTTACTTATTAAAAATATATCAAAAGTATCACACTCAAAATTTCATATGACTTCCAAATTAATATTGCATCCCTCTTCAATATAGGTGTTGATATTAATTGTACCAAAGATGACATTATTCTAAAAAATTTCTTTCCCTTAACACCGAAAGGCTTTCTGTAGCAAATAGTTCCAAACTTAAAATTAAAAACAAGTTCAAAGCCAATATTATTTGTAATAATCTCCAAATAAGATCAACTTATCTCATCAAACCTGATATTATCTATAGTATTATACCGAGCACACATTTTATAAACCTTATCATCCCTTGAAAGTTTAACTATACTGGTATTCCGTTCAAAACAAAGGGAGTTAAATGTTCACTTCATTTTCTCAAAATCCCCAAACTAAAAACCTTAACCTTCTTAAAGCCAACTCCATCTATCATAGTTAAATCAATCTTATTATTTAAAGCAAGAAAAATTACCTCTAATTCCTCAAATAAGGAATTTCACTTTTATAAATATGAAATTACTTATAATGAAACACTATAATAAACAAGATGACTAGTATTCAAAAGGAAATTGAACAAGAAGTTTGTTCAAACATTCCAAACACTTTTTGGTATAGAAAATAACATAGTGTTAACCTTCCATATGAAGATTATTTATTTGAAAAGAATATTCCTACAAAGGCTAGGCCAATTCAAATGAATGTTGAATTAGAAAATCACCATCGTTTTGAGATAGTAAATTTAGAGGGGAAAAAATCTTATCTCAAAATCTCACTTCTCATAGCCTTGTGTTGCATTCTATGTAAACAAAAAATCTAAAATAGAATAGGATAGTCCTAGGCTTATCATAAATTACAAACCTCTCAACAATGCCCTAAAATAGATTTCGTACCCTATTTCTAACAAATATGATCTTCAAAAGCTTCATTCGACCCTCATCTTTTATAAATTTGAATGGAAATATGGTTTTTGGAAAATCTCAAACTTGCCAAAGCATAGGTATAAAATTGCTTTTGCCATCTCTTTTGGAAAATATGAATGGAATGCCATGCCCTTTAGACTCAAAAATTCCCCCTTTGAGATCCAAGGGATCATGAATGATATCTTTAATTCTTACTCAAATTTGTTTTATTATATACATTGATGATGATCTCATCTTCTCCAAATCCATCGATCAAAATATTAAACATCTCAAAACATTTATTTCTGTCATTAAAAGAAATGGTCTTGTTGTATCCCAATTGAAAATCTCTTTATTCCAAACCTATACTAGGTTTTAAGGTCATTATCTCTCCTAAGGAACTATTACCTCTATAGACAGATCTTTGAATTTCCCTTCTAAATTTCTTGGTAGAACTTTGGATGAAAAAAGTTACAAAGATTCCTAATAAGTCTTAGTTATTTCCCAAGATTTTTCAAAATGACAACTTTCTAGCAAAACCTCTCTATGATCGAATGAAGAAAAATAATGTGTCTTGGACTCAAGAACACACAGAGATTATCAAACACATAAAACCCAAATTCCAAAGCATATTGTGTCTCCACCTCATAGATCCAAAACTTCCAAAGTTTTTTTAGGTAAATACATTTGATATCAGTGATGATTGTATTCTTAAATAGGCCCAATACCACTGGGAGAAAATAGTTTAGTTTACCTTAACCTACTGAAACGAGGACCAAACGAAATATTCTACCACCAAGAAGGATATTATTTCTTTACATCTAAAAAATCTAGTCTAGTCTCTTAAACCAAAAATTCTTGCTAAGGATAGATTGCCAGTTTGCAAAGAGAAGTATTGCAAAAGTATGTCCAAAAAATTCCTCAAAGTAAATTTTTGTAAAATGGCAAACCATCTTATCGGTCTTTGATTATAATATAGAGTTCATTAAAGGGGATTTTGATTTTATCCAATGTTTCTAACTAGAGAATTTCTTAAGGAAAATATCTAATATGTCTCTAGAAAAAAAAGGAAAATAGTTTGTGTAATACCTTGAATTTTAGCTAACCCTAATCCTAATTAATTAATATCGTAACCTTATAATAACTTTAAGAAATTTATTTTTCTATCTACCCTAACTCCCAAAACCTAAATCTTAGCTTAGCTCTAATGTTTGTTTCGAGTTACTAATATCTCTTATAACCTAGGACTAATTTTAGATAATCATTTAATTTAATTATCCTAATACCCTAACCTAAATTATTTTTAATCTAAACCTAAATCTAAACCCACAACACCACTTCTTTTTTCTCCTTTTTTTCTTTTTCTTATCCTTTTCCTTATACTTATTTTTCTCCGTTCTCTTCCCTTCCCCTTGTGCACACAACTGTCCCCTTCCAGGCCTATCCTTTACCCCATCAAATCCCCTCCTCATCTTATGGGTCTGTGTTGAAAATTTTGGCTAATTGAACCCCTATCCATGTGCATGTGTGTTTTTATAAACTGAGCATTTAATGTTCCTACACCTCTCTTCTCACCCTTTTGATTCTGCAAACCAAAGAATCATCTTTTTACTCCTTCACCTCCTCTTTACCGCTGTAGAAACCACCACAAAACCACCTTCGACGATCCCAATTAAATCACCCCACTCCCTTTTGTCCACCCTTACCGAGCTTCACCCCTAGTCACCGATCAAAACCGTCGGCACGACCCTCTCCTATTCGACATACTGCACTGTACCCCTTTCTTTCTATTCCTTAGTTGTGACACCAATAGCCAGTGCACCCCTCACCTTCAAAAACTTCAACCACAGCCCACACCTCTTCTTCAGTTGCCTCCACCACAACCTCCTTCTCCCGTTTCCTTCTCCTTATTATAGAAAATTTGACTGTAGTCCAGTAGCACCCTTCTACAACCTTAACCAAAGCAAACCTCCCACTATTGGTGGACAAAACTAAAGCCTCCCATCCACCTTTTGGCAACTTAAACCACACCACACACTCCACAAATCAACCCCAACAACCATAGCTCCGTACTACCTTGCTTCAGCCAAAACAACCGTTGCCTACCTCCGGATATTCAAATAGAGGAGTGACCTTTATCTGTACTAGGTGTTTGGGCGAAGAGTTATATTACTCTATTTTAATATAAGGATGGTATATTAAACTAGAGTTACATTAATTTTGATGGTAACACATTATATTTTGATTATATGCTTCCATTGTAAATCAAAAAATTTTAATAGTAAAATTTGGGGTGTTATAAGCTATTATCATAACTTTGGTTTCGATTATTGCATTTTTTTAATTTATTTTTCAAATGATCCCTCATCTAATTTCATCGGTATATTTCATATTTTTAGAAAAACACGATTCTTTGAAAATCCAAATTAACTTGCGAGGAATCGAGAATGGGTAGACTTAGTGGCCCTTTCATGTGATTATGTGTATTATGTGTTAGTAAGATAGGAATATTTTTCCTAACACATCTCCTGTTTTGTAGTTAATTCACCATGGCACTTAACGTCCAAATTATTTTTTTGGTGGAGACCTTTTTGGTGTTCATCGAGTTCGTCTAACACCCACCTCAGCCTAACCCTCCACCATCACCTCCGCATTACCCATAAGAGGGCATCAGAGGAGACTCAATTTTGAGAGTTATAAGACATGACCCCTCTACCTACATTAGTGGCGAGGACCTGGTCCTCCTAGAGGGATAGATTTAGGACATAGATAGAACATATGAGGTAGTTGACTACCCACCTGCTCGGAAGGCAAGCATTGTAGCCTTCTTCTTGCGAGGAGTCACCAACACTTGGTGGGTAGGTCATCGTGTATAGGGAGGGCCGCTGATATCCTAGGAGGACTTAAAGTAGCTAATCTGCACTAAGTTTTACCTTGAGAGACTTAGGATGGATAAGCTAAAGGAGGTCATGCAGTTGACTTAGGGAAGCATGATGGTGAGGCAGTACCATGCCTGGTTTAGTGAGTTGTTGATGTTCACTCTAGGGATAGTAGCTAATGAGGGCATGTTGGTCTATCAGTTTGAGTAGGGGCTCTATTTTAGCATCCTAAGGATGATGGGTGTAGTGGCTATTTAGGACTTACCCACATTATACTAGTATGCATGTGTTGTCGCTACACTAGTTCAGGAGAAGGCTTCAATTTTGGGAAAGAGGAAGCTAAAGACACAGAGTTCTAGAGGTAGAATCTAGTTCCAAGGAGGAAGACCTTTAGGATTTCAGCACCGAGGTCAATTCAAACAATAGGGTCAAATGGGCGATTAGAGCAGATTTCTAGGTCAGTCGTGGCGCTTCCTATATCTTTTTGTTATCAAGATCATCATGGGAGAGACTATTAGGGCACTTAGTGTAGGACATGTGGTCAGTTGGGCTACCAATCATTTGAGTGCTAGCATCAGCAGAGTCAGTACCAGAAATAAGGACCGCTGATGCTGTAGCAGAAGGCATACCAGTAGTAGGCCTACCAGCCACTATAGCATCAGTATAGGGCACTTGCCCTAACAAGTGGTCAACCTAGGGAAGCTAACTGGGAGATTACAAGGTATTCGCCCATTTCTTTAGGGAAGAGGATAAACCTAGGGTTTTGGAGGGTATTATGGAGGATACCAGGGAGGATAGTTAGATAGGTGCTTGAATGTCATCATCTAGGCAGAGGCTGCCAAGTAGTTAGATGTGGTCACTGGTTCATTTTCCATCCTCTCACTAGCAGATTATGTATTGTTTGATTCAGGGGCTCGTTTATCATTTGTATCTTTTGTTTTATCGTTAGAGTTGTGTTATCTCCATCTTATACTGCATCTGTTTCTGTGATATTGCCTTCTGGGGATAAACTAGACTACACTAGGCTCTACTCCGATGTGGCCTTTTTGAGATAGGCGAGGTAGACTTCCTTATACCTGGTTGAGATGGACCTTTAGGATTTTGACATTATCCTTAGGATGGATATGTTGAGTGGGTACAAGATAGTTAGATATTTTTCACAGGATTGAGTCGTGTTGTGGGAACATCAGGGTGCTAGGGTCTCCAATCAAAGATGCATGCTTAGGCCTACAACAAAGGTCATATCTCCCTATACACTATATTTGTTGGTGTAGGCGGGTTACCTTATGTATTTGTGTGGGGTTTCAAATGTAAGGACTTGTTAGCTTTAGATAAGATTTTGGTAGCTTGGGAGTTTCCTAGTGTATTTCCTAAGAAGATTCTAAGTATGCCATTGGTATGTGAGATAGGTTTTACTATTAAGTTGGTACATAGGGTCGAGCCAGTTTCAAAGGCACCCTACCGAATGGCACCGATAGAGTTGAGGAAGTTGAAGGCTCAGCTAAAGGACTTGGCTCATGGATAAACTCATTCGAGTGTGTCTCCAGGGGGAGCACCAATTATGTTTGTGAAGAATAACGACGAGAGCCTTCATCTATGCATTGAATATTAGGGTTTGAACAAGCTAATAGTGAAGAGCTTCTATCAATTTCTAAGTATTGATGACTTGTTTAACCAACTTCTAGGAGCTTTACACTTCTCGAAGATTGACCTAAGATTAGGATATCATCATTTGTACATCGCTGAGGCAAACATCGTGAATACAACCTTTAAGACACAGTACAGGAACTATGAGTTTACGATGATGCCTTTTTGGATCACTAATGCACCTGTTGTCTTTATGAACTTGATGACAAGGAATTGCTAGCCTTTCCTCAATCAGTTTGTCATGGTTTTCATAGATGATATTTTGGTTTACACTTATAGTAGAGAGGAGCATGAGCATCATATGTATAAAATATTATCCCTCTTTAGAGAATATAAATTGTATGTCAAACTCTCTAAGTGTGAGTTTCAACTTCAACAGGTTGCGTTTTTGGGTCATGTAGTGTTAAGAGGAGGAGGAGGAGTCATGAATCCGATAAAATATTGTGGCAGTGACTGAGTGGAAGGAACCTACTAGCATCCCTGAGGGATGTAGTTTCTTAGGTTTGGTCAGGTACTACTGACACTTTGTTCATAAATTATTAAAGATAGCTCATCCCTTGATGAACCTTCTAAAGAAGACGACCAGGTTTTAGTGGGATGATTCATATGAGGGAGCATTTCAGGAGTTGAAGAGGTAGTTGATTACAACACCAACTTTGACTCCACCATCGGGATTAGATGGTTTTGAGATCTATAATGACAAATCAAAGCACGGATTGGGTTATGTATTGATGCAGCATAGTAAGGTAGTGGTGTACACTTCTCGTTAGTTGAAGAAGCATGATAAAACTTTCTGACACATGGCATGGAGTTGGCAGTAGTCGTAGTAGCGCTGAAGATTATGAGGCATTATCAGTATGGGACTCAGTGTATATTCTATGCCAAGCATAAGAACCTCAAGTATATATTCACTTAGAAGGAGTTGAATATGAGATAGAGGAGATGGTTAGGGTTGGTGAAGGACTATGATATCAAGTTAGCCTACCATGAGGATAAGGCTAATGTTGTTGCCGATGCCTTAAGTAGGAAGACATCACACTCCTTGAGTTCTTTTTATTATGACTTATCAATTGCTGGAGGAGCTTGGTGAGATGGGGATAGAGGTGATCCAACATGGTGACTAAGAGGTCTAGATGTGTGCATTGACAATTACATTGACAATTTTTGATGAGATCCGAGTGTGATAGCCTAAGGAAGTTAAGCTTGAGAGGATACGGCGAAAGATTAAGTAGGTTTGAGCTAAGGGCTTTCAGATACAAAAGGATGGCAGCATTCAATTCAAAGGTTTTGAGTGTGTGACAAAGGGTTATTCTAATGTAAAGCACTAGATTTTGGAGGAGGATTATTGTACTCCATATTCCGTCCACCTAGGAGGGGATAAATTGCATAAGAACCTCAAGAGGACCTATTGGTGGCCTCACATGAAGCGAGATGTGGCATAGTTCATGGCGAGATGTTTGACCTGCTAGAAGGTTAAGATCGAGCATTAGAGGCATACAGTGAAATGCCCCAGAATTATTTATTTTATGAGATATAATTAAATAAGGATTTATTAGGAGATTAGTTTATTTATTTATTTTATTTGGAATAGGAAAGATTTATTTAGGGCAAATTAATAATAATTTATAAATATTTTTATAAAGGAAAAATTAGGCTTTTTGCTAATTAAAAAGGGATTTAAGAAAAATATGTTTAAAAACCCTAAATTAGTCTAAAAAGGAAATTTAATATTATTTTAATTAAATATTTTATTCTAATTACCCAAAATTGTAACACCCCCAAAATTCACTACTGGAAAATTTTATTTAATTAAAATAAAATTAGCGGAAGCAAATTAATAAATCGTGAACTTTAGAAGTATTACCGCCACACTTAGTACCAGTCCGGTTCACTCATACCATTCCGGTACCAAGTGCTAAGGCTAAAAGAGTAAAATACAATTTTACGAGAAACTTAAGCATTTAAAAAAATCAGAGTAGCACAGTAAACATTTTACGAGAGTAAAATCCAACAACGGGGATTACAAAATAACAAACACATTAAATTTTTAAAAGAAAAAAATTAAAACCCTAGAATTTACTGGATAGTACCTGTAATACCCCAAAAATTTCGAAAACTTATATTTTAATAAATTACTTTTATTTGGAATAGAATTGCTTTTAGATTATTTATTTTAATTATTTTATAGATTTTAGAGTATGTAAATTTGGATAAAATTATTTAATAAATTAAAAATAAATATTTTACTATTTATCATATTGTTTTATTTAAATAATTTTCCAAACTAATATTTTACCAACTTTATCCTTTTTTTTAAACTAAAATATTAGATCATAATAAATTAAATTATTTAATTAAATAATTTATCAATAATATTACATTTTATGATTTATAAAATTAATTTAAATTATTTTCCCTATTTTACCATTTCCCTTTTTACCCTTTTCCCCTTTTTCCTTTCCTTCTCTTTTCTTTTTTTCTTTTCCCCCCTTCTTGGACTTGGGCCGCCAGACCCCTCGGCCTGCTCTCCCCTCTCCCCCGCGCGTTGGGCCTTCGGCCCGATCTCCTCCTCTCCCTCGCTCGCACGCCCGTCTCCCCAGCCGCCTCCTTCCTTTATTTTTTTCCCCTGGACCGGCCGGCTCCCTCCTTTCCTGCGCCGGTCCGACCGCCCGTCCCTTTCTTCTTCCCTTCTTCTTCTCCCACGCCCGACCTGCACGTTCGACGCCATGCCTGCTGCCACCGCCTGCACCCATCGCGGCCACCACCTGCTCCCTCTCCCTCTCTCTCTTCCCCCGTCGTTTTCCTTCCTTTTCGAGCCAAACCGGCCCTGGACCAGCCCCGCATGCCTCTCCCCCTTTCCTTCTTCTTCCCTTCTTTCCCCTGCAACCCTGCGATGCCCTGCCACCCTAAGCCTGCCCTCCGATCAGCCCCTATTCCCCTACCCTTCCTCCTATTTTTCTTCTCCCCTTCAGCCATTTCCCTGCACCCCCTTCCCGAGCTCCCTCCTCTCTCTTTTCTCCTCCTCCCATTCGCCCCCCGTTCTTCTTTTTCCACCACCGTCCGCCGCTCCTGCCGCCTCACCAACCCCCTGCGCCGCCTTCTGCCACTGCCTACCACCACCCTGCACCACCACACAGCCCCTTCGAGCCCTACACTTCCTCCCTTCTCCTCCTTTTCCTTTTTCTTCCCAGATTTTTCCCCTTACCGCCGAGCCACCTGCAACCGCCTCTACCGCCGCCGTCCGGCCACCTCTGCCGCCACCCAACCCACCGTTCGACACCCTGCAACCCCCTCTACAACCGCCATCCATTAGTTGGCCGAAACCAACCCTTGCACCCCTCCACTTTTCCTTCGTTCTCAACCCTTTCCCTCGACCCTCCTCGGCAGCCGACCTTCGCCGCCTCTCCGCCGCCTTGAGCCGCCTTGAAACCACCCTTAGCCTCCACCTACACCCCCTCTTCACTTCTGCACCACTCACTTGCCTTAGAACCTCCCCTAACCACCTTCTTTTCTAGCCTAAATACCCTAACCCGAAAATAATGGATTTTTGCCCCCTTCACCCTCTTTGAGCTTTTCCCCCATGGTTTTTGCATAAAACTCACGCTGCCCATGCAGCGTGAGCTCTCCCATTTATTTTGAGAATTTCTTGGATAATTTTAAAGGTATAATGGTATTTTATGTTAAGTGTTTTACTAATTAAATTTTATAAAGTTTTATCCTTGTTAACTTCTTATTTCTAATAAATATGATGGATATTATTTTTAGGTGTTGAGTTGCTAATTATGCTTGGTAAGATTGATATTTTGCGGGATTAAGGTAACCGTTAATCCTCCCTTAAATATATGAAATCGCATGCTAGCACATTTAGGGTTTAATATGATTTTATGCATGTTTGGTATGCTTAGCATGATATGTTTATGGTTTCTTATATTGTTGTTAGAAAGAAATAGCATGATAACTTTTGTGCCATATGTAGGTGTGTTAAATAAGGAAGGAGTTGGAAATATGGATAGAAATGTTAAATGCTTGTTTATGACGCACCATGTTGCTAATACATGAATAATGTTATTGTCTAAGGGTATTTTAGTAATTATGCTTATGAGGTGTGTGAATCAATGTATATAGTTGCTAATGAGTATTATGTTGAATAATGATAAGTTGGTGGACTTAGATGACAAAAATGAAGTATTAATATTGTTATTTTATGTAGGGTTAGTAAATTCATAAAATGTTGAATAAAGGGGTCGAGTGGAAATTTCACAAGTGAAAAAGGACATTTTGGTAATTTGGTAAACAAAAGGGTATTTTAGTAATTTGTAAAACAAAAGGAGTGTTATGGTAATTTTATAAATAAAAGGGTATTGTGGTAACTTTGTAAATAAAAGGATATTGTGATAATTTGAAAGTAGGGGTAAAATAGTAATTTTGGAGTCAAGGGGCAATATGGTAATTTTATAAGTAAGTGGTAAGAATGGTAATTTTGGAAGTAGGGGTAAAATTGTAACTTTGGATGAATGAGGGCATTATGGTAATTTTGTAAGTAAAAAGGGCATTATGGTAATTTTGGAGGTAGAGGGGCAAAATCGTAATTTCATAAGTAAAGGGTAATATGGTAAATTTTATAAGTGAATGGCGAAGTGGAAATTTATAAGTAAAGGGGTAATATGGTAAATTGGAAAAGAAGGGCAAAATGGTAATTATGTAAGGAAAGATAAAGATGGTAATCTTGGATGTAAAAGGGTAAAATAGTAATTTGTAAAGTAAAAGATGTATGGTGGTAATTTTCATAAATAAAAGGATATTATGGTAAAATTGGATGTAAGGGGTAAAATGGTAATTTTGTAAATGAAAGGATATTACGGTAAACTTGGGAGTAAGGGGTAACTTGGTAATTATGATAACGACAAAAGATAATTTAGCAAGTAAATTATGATTGTAGAAGGGCAATTGGATAAGTATGATACTATAGAAGGGTAATTTGGTAAATTAACCAATTAAAGGGCATTATGGTAATTTTAATAATGGAGAAGGGTAATATAGTAATTTTGATTATGAAAAAGGGTAAATTAATATTAGTAATTATGAGGAAGAGTAATTTGGGATTTGTGATAATTAAAAAGGGTAAATGGCAATTAAAATAATTGAGAGGGGTAAAATGGTAATTATGATAAAGGAGAAGGGCAATTTGGTAATTTGTTCAACTAAAAGGGGAATTTGGTAATTTAGCCGATAAAAGGGTAAAATGATAATTGTTTAACCAACTAAAGGGGCAAAATAGTAATCATGATAATGAAGGAGGGTAATTTAGTAATTTATCCAACTCAAGGGCAATTTAGTAATTATAACAAAGGAGAAGGGCGATTTGGTAATATAACCAACCAAAAGGGAAATATGATAAGTATAGTAATTAGGAGGGGTGAATGATGATCTGAAAAGTGTATGAGATAATTTGGTAACCTAAATCGGACAAAGGGCAATTTGGTAATTATGCAACCTTAAGGGTAATGTGGTAATTTATCAAGTAAGGAACGGATACTTAACAATTATATAAGAAAAGGGTAAATGAGTAATTTGTACCTAATAGGTCCTTGAGATTGTGGAACATTAATATGATTAAATAATGTTGATTAGCTAAGTAAGAGTATCTAATGATTAGTATGGCCTTGATGGTTTCTCTGTGACATCCTGGATAATCCTCTGAATAAGAAACGATTAATGATATCGAAACGATTAAAAGTGAATAAGTATCGGATCATCGTGCTTTCTGTGATCACCTTAATTAAGACACTATTACTTAAAGTGAAAGACCTCGAGATCGGGAATGGTGACTCCTTAGGGGTCGCTACCCTAAGGACGTGGTTTAGTCCACGATTATTCTGGTATTTGCTGGTGTGCCTTTGTGCCCCAGCCAGGCCCTATATCTTACTCTTCCTAGCTCTACGGACCTAGTTAGGGGGTATGCATACTTATGGATTAGGTGTCCTTGTCGGTAGGGTACTGAGTTAGCTTTATGCACCAGTACGACCAGGGTATCTTTGCGTCCTTGGGTTCACGGTTGAAGGGTACTGAGTAGCTGATATGCACCGGTACGACCGGTGTACCTTTGTGTCCCGGGTTATCGATCTCCCAATCGAGGAAAATAAATATGATTGATGTGCTGATTAACGAAAGGAAAGATACGATAATTGAAAGTGGAATATTAATGAGCCGGGCCCAGTGATTTATGATATTGCGTACCGGTCCACCGGTTATAATAGTGGTCGAGGAGTGTGTTGCCCTGGTATGTGATATTGCGTACCGGTCCACCGGTTATAATAGTGGTCCAGGAGCGTGTTGCCCTGGTGTGTGATTATGAGTACCGGTCCACCGGTTATAATAGTGGCTAGGAGCGTTGTGCCCTGGATGATGATTTTATATATATTCCGGTCCACCGGCCAAAATAGTGGGGGTCCCGAGCTCAATAAAATCAGTTATGTATGTGAATAAGATTATGGAAAAATACTAATCACCTATAGTGGAACACCATGTGAGTCGGGGCCAGACCGGTCCACCGGCAAATAATAGTGGTCAGGTGCGTTCTGTCCTGTGTGTTTATCTTCCGGTCCACCGGCAATAATAGTGGTCAGATGCGTTCTGCCCTGAGTATATACCTTCCGGTCCACCGGCTATAATAGTGGGGTTCTCGTACTCACATGGATATAAAATATGATATTGATGGATTAATGACAGAATGACGGCTTAAGGCCCAAAGAATCGATCGTGACTTATAAAGTATTATGTTTGTCATTGTTATGTATGCATCTCTCATTATTTATATGTGTGTGGCTTGCATTATGTGTCGTATGCGGGCCTATCTTTAAGTGTGGTATTAAAGGGTTACTCACTACCGTAGTACTGAAGGGATTCCCTTTATGGGGCCCCTGCCTATTCAATGGGCAGTGCCCTTGCAGGTATTTTCAGATGCTACTCAAGTGGGTTACGGGAAGGAGAGTAAGGAATTTTCCGGTATCATGGCTTTTTCTCTTTCTCATTTAATTTCTCGGTTTTAAATGTTAACGTTATTAAAGTAACCACCATTGGTGGATTTTATTCCTGAAAACGATTTGATGCACTACTCTGATTTAAATATGTTGAAGCTTGCAATTTACTCTGATTTATGCATGTTGAATGTCTTTCGAATTGTATTTCATTTTCTTAGCCTTAGCACTTGGTACTGGAACGGTATGAGTGAATCGGTCTGGTACTAAGTGTGGCGATAATACTCCCAAAGTTCACGTTTTGTTTATCTGCTTCCGCTATTATCTTTTAATTAAACGAAATTTTTCAGTAGTGAATTTTGGGGGTGTTACAGTACCTTACGCTCTTTCCCGAGAGCCCACTTGAATAGCACCTGAATACGACCTGCAAGGGGTACTGCCCATTGAATAACACCCTTCAGTACTACGGTACTGAGTAACCCTTTAAAAACGCACTTAAAAACAGACACACAATGTAACACATGAAATACTACTGCATTCATACATAACCATAGGTGTAAACATGATATTCGGATCCAGTTATTCACACATCCAACAATTCGATAAGTTAATAATAGCGTATACATAACATTCTCTTTCGTACATTCGCATACTTAACCAATCAACCAAATATTAATAGGCCGTAATGAATATTCGATACTTTTCGGCTGTAAGGCAATTGGTCCATCATTAATCAATCATCTCAATGATTATTATTTTTCCATAACTTATTCACATCTAAATCAAATTTAATCGAGCTCGGGGCCCCCACTATTCTAGCCGGTGGATCGAAATACACACACACACACACACACACACACACACATATATATATATATATATCATCTAGGGTAAAAACATCCTGGGCCACCATTATATCTGGTGGATCGATACTCATGAACATCATCCAGGGCAAAATATTCTGGGCCACTATTATTTCCGGTGGATTGGTACTCATCAAATAATTCAACTGGTCCCGGCTCATTAATCTTTCACTTTAACAATTAGTATTTTCCTTTTTTATTCAGCACAACAATTCCATTTATTTGCCTCGATAGGGAGATCAAGAACCCAGGACACAAAGGTATACCGGTCGCACTGGTGCATAAAAGCTACTCAGTACCCTTCAACTATCAACCTAGGGACGCAAAGGTACTCCGGTCGTACTGGTGCATAAAGCTAACTCAATACCCTACCGACAAGGATACCTAATCCTTAAGTATGCATACCCCCTAACTAGGTCCGTAGATCTAGATAGAGTAGATATAGGGCCTGGCTGGGGTACAAAGGCACACCAGCAAATACCAAATAATCGTGGGCTAAACCACGTCTTTAGGGTAGCGACCCCTAAAGAGCCACCATTCCCGATCTCGAGGTCTTTCACTTCAAGTATTAGTGTCTTAATTAATGGTGACCACAAAAACACAACAATCAGCTAGTCATCCAATTTTAATCATTCAGATATCATTAGAAATTTCTTATTCAAATGGTCGTCCAAGGTAGCACAGAAGACTCATTGAGGTCATCCTAATCTCATCTAATTTCGAATTAGAATTCGATCTCTTGATACTTACTAATCGTCAAAACCAGCATTATTAGAGTCATATTACTAATCCCACAATCACAACGATATATTAGATACAAACTACTTATTCACCCCTTACTTATAAAATCACTAAGTCATCCCTTCCTTATTTGACAATTTACCATAACACCCTCCTTGATACAAAATTACCAAGTTCCCCTTTACTCGATTTAGGTTATTAAATTATTTCTCATACTTATTAGGTCACTAATCCCCCTTAATAATTATTAAACTTAGTATGCTTTCCATTTAGTGGGTTAGATTACCTCTTTGCCCTTTTTCCTTTATTATAATTGACAAATTATCCTTGAGTTGGTCAAATTACCATATTACCCTTCCTCTTTATCCTAATTTCCAAATTAACCTTTTATTCAATTAATTACCAAATTACCGTCCTTTATTATCAATTACCAAACTACCCTTCCTCATTGTCAAAATTACCAAATTACCCTTTGGTTGGTTAGATTACCAAATTACCATTTTATATGATCATAATTACAATTTTACCCTTCTTCGTTATTAAATTTACCAAATTACCCTTTAGTTATTTAAGTTACCAAATTTCCCTTCTTAATTGTCATAATTACCAAACTACGCTACTCCATTATCAAAATTACGAAAATACCCTCTATTTGGTTAAATTACCAATTTACCCCTCACATTTATCATATTTACCATTTTACCCTTTTCCATTATTAAATTATCAAATTACCCTTTAGTTATTTAAATTATTATTCTACCCTTCTCAATTATTATAATTACCAATTTACTCCTTCCCAATTTCCACTTTTATCCCTTTGATTTACAAAATTACCGTTTTACCCCTTTACCTTCAAATTTACCATTTTACCCCTTAACTCCCAAAAATTACCCTATCGCCCTTTTACTTATAAAATTTCCATTTATCCTTAATTATGAAATTACTATCTTACCTCTTTTAATTTCCAAATTACCATTCTGCCCGTTAATCACAAAATTACTATTTTATCCTTTTATTACAAAATCACCAAATTGTCCTTTTATTACAAAATTACCAGATTGTCCTTTTATTACAAAATTACTACTTTACCCTTCTTACTTCCAAAATTACCATTTGATCCTTTTATTAACAAATTTACTATTTTTCCCTTGCCTCCAAAATTACCATAATATCCCTTTTTATGAAAATTTACTATTATACCCCTTAGCACACCACTTATATTAAATTATTATTATTACTACATAAAATATTAATATTAATGCATCATCCACAACCTTTATAGTTAATACAATACTCATTAACACCCATATATATATTAGGCCATATTCTTGTACAATGTACATTAATAAAATCCCCTAAGGCTCACAAAATGTTAAACATGTATTAAATATTACAATAGCATAAAACAGTATGGATAATACTTAATATTTTCCTTAACAACCAAATTATTACCTTAAATATTATTTCCATACATATCAACAATCTATCACGCTTCCTTTTCATCAATCAATACAAGAACCACATATATCATATTAAACAACACAAACCAAGCATAATAATATATTAAAAATCTTAATGTGCTAACATACATTAATCCTTGTGTTTAAGTGGGATTTAACGATTTCCTCGATTCCCGCAAAAATAAACCTTACCGGTATCTCGGTTAAAGGTCCAAACTTAGATTATCAAAACCAATACCTAACAATAATACCAAGACTTATTACATTAGAAGTAATAAAATCAAAGTACAAAACTTTATAACACTTAATTAATCAAATAATTAAATTAAAATATAATTATACCTTAAAATTATTAAACAAATAGGTCAAGGAATCCAGAAACTCATGCTGCATTAGCAACATGAAAATAAATGGGGAGGAGGTGCTTGAAGGAGGGTAATAGGAAGAAAAATGGACAACTTCGGGTTAGGGTTTTTAGGCTTGGAAAAGAGGCGTGTGGGGGTGGATTTAAGGCAAGGGAAGGATGCAGAGGTGGAGAGGGGGTGTAAGTGGTGGTCGGGGATGGGTTGAAGGTGGCTAAGGGCAGCGAAGGTGGCGGCAGCAAGGCTGCGAAGGTGGAGATCGAGGAGGGAGGTCGAGATGGAGGCTAGTGAGCAAGGAAAATGAGGAGGGAAAATAGAGGCTTTCGGGTGACAGATTTAACCAAAGGAGGATTGGGGATTGTAGAGGGGGTTGCAGGGAGTAATTAGGTGGCTTAGGTGGTGGTGGAAGCGGCGGGACGGCGGCGGAATGTGGCGGTGCAGGGCGGTTGCCAATAAGGGGGTAAAGAAGAGAAAAAGAGGAGAGGATGGAGAATGGGGCTGCGGGGTGGCTTGATAGGGGCTGTGATGGCTCGAGGGTGAGGTAGAGGGTGGCAGGTGGTGGTTGAGGCTGCGGCAGCGGCAAAGATGGGTGGTGAAACCAAAAATAGGGGGAGAGAGGGGAGGAGAAGAAAGGGATAAAAGGAGGGGCTCAGGTAGGCATAAGGCTCGAAAAAAAACGCAGAGTGAGCATGGAAGGAGGAATAAATAGGAGAGGAAGAGAAGGGAAGGGATAGGGGCTTGAGGGGTGGCTATAGGTGGTAGAGGGATGGCCATGGCAGGGAGAAGGGAAGGGGACAACAATGGCAGGGAGTGGGGAAGGGAGAATGGGGTCAGTATGGGGCAAGGAATGGCGGGAGAGAGAGAGAGAGAGAGTTAGGGAGGTCAATAGGGGAGAGGGAGTTGCAGGGAGTGGAAATGGAAAGGAGTGGGGAAGAAGAAGAAGAAGAAGAAAGAAAGAAAGAAGAAGGAGAATCGGGGGTGCTGGGCGTGCGAACAGACCGGCCGAAGGAAAGAAGGAGCCGGCCCGGTCGGGAGAGAAAAGAAATAAAAGGAAGGGGGTGGCCGGCTTGCGCGAAGGAGGGGAGAAAAGGAGCCGGGCCGGGAAAGGAAAAAGGAAAGGAGGGAGGAGGGGGAGAGAAGTGGGTCAGGCCCAACGCGCAGGAGGGGGGGTAAGGGAAGGCCGAAGTAGGCCGGCAACCCAAAGAAGAAAAAGAAAGAGAAAAAGGAGAAAAGAAGGAAAAGGGGGAAGAGCAAAAAGAAAGGGAAAATGGAATAAATACTTTAATTGATAAAATAATAAAATAGAATAATTTTGGGTAATAAATTGATTTAATATTTTAATATAAGATAATTAAAATATAAGGGTTAAAAAGGATAGTTTTTTGTAAAATAAGGGTTTAAAATTTATTTAAATAATAAGAGTATAATAAAATAACAAAATATTTATTTTAATTTATAAAATATTTATAAGAAATTTTACTTGCTCATAAATCCATAAAATAATTAAATTAAATAGATTTAAAGGCTAATTTATTTCAAATAAAATTTATTTATTAAAATATAGGCTTTTAAAAATTCAGGGGATTATAAAAATATTCTAATTTATTTATTTAACCCCAAACCACTTCAAGTGTCCTTTTCCTTTCTCCTATTTCATTTTCTTTCTTTTCTTCCTTTTTCCTTTTTCTTTTCTCTCGCCGGATTGGGCTTGGAGCGCGACCCAATCTTTTATCTTTTCCTTCCTTCTCCCGTGGCCCAGCGCCGCTCCTTCTTTTCCTCCTTCTTCAGACGTTGCATTTTGTTCTCTATTTCCCTGGAACACCGCGTTACATTAAAGGGTTATAACCGCAGTCGACCGACCCAGTTTTCCCCCCTTTTTTCCTTTCTTTATTTTCCCTCGACCGCCCGATCCACCTTCTTCTTCTTCCTCCTTCCTCCGGCGTAGCCCACCTGTAGCTTCGAGGGCCAAAAATGGCTTGAGCGGCCACACATGTCTTGATCGGCCTTTCTCCCTCTCATTCTCTTCCCCTCGACGCACACTCCAGCATAAACTGCCCCACTCCCCTTTTCTCCCACACGATCTCCCCATTTTCTCTTGTGAAGGTCGGGCACGATTTGAAATCGTGCTGACCGATCAACACCACATTTACCCCATTATCTCATCGGCTTTGACCTCCAGCTAACCTCCAGAACTCAACCCTACCCTCTAACACTATAAATACCCCTCATATGGTCTGATTTTGAGAGTTTTTTTCCTGAAACCCTAAGTGCAAGCCTGTGCGCCACCACAACTTTAGACGCACCGTTCTCCACCGTTAGCCAACCTCGCTGCCGCCTCTACCTCCCAAACTCTTCCCTACAGCGTACTCTAGCTAACTAAACCATCCACCACCTTCGATTCTCCTCGGACGAGCCACCATAGCCGTGCGAATTCCCCTACCCATATCAAAAAATATTTTACCCCGCAACCTTTAAACCACCGTCCACCACCACATCCGTAGCTTCTGCTGCCCTCTGCATCACCCAAAAACTCCTACTAATTTTCCTCCATCGAACCATAACCTTCTTTTCCTTTTTCTCCTTCCCCTTCCCTCTTTTTCTTTATTTTCTTCCTTTTTAGACTACTTTTCTGGCCACCGTCGTGCACCACTGCTGGTGCCACCCATCCCTGCCGACTCAAGGTGAAACCCTAGACCTTCTCAACCCTTCCTTTCTATTTATTAAAAATTATTCCGTTTTTATTCTAATTTTTAATGTTATTTCGATTATAATTATTATTATTATCATTACTATTATTAGTGTTATCAGTTGTAACATATTTGATAACTTTTTTTCATAGGGTGGATATTATTCTTGAGTTAGATAAATTATTAGTTTCAAATTTAATGGAATTATTATAAGGTTACTATTATTATTAATATTATTATTATTAATAATATTATTATTAGTATAATTATTTTATTAATATTATAATTATTTAATGGGGGGCCGAGACCTTACATTTTAATTAGGTCTCGCACCCTTGCATTTTTATTTCTATTATTAGAAATTTTACTATTATTACTATTAATATTATTATTATCTTTATTAACTTTTATATTATAAGTGTATATATATTATTAATATTATTATTACTATTATTGAATAGTATTCTTATTATTTCTGGTAGTTTCGAAAGCCACCTTGTAATTTTAAGATTTATATTATTATTAATATTAATATTCTACTAATAAGAGTATTATTAATAATATTTTATTATTATTAATAATAATATTATTATTACTAACATTATTTTGGTGAAGAGTAGAAACCCTTATATCACCACTCATTTTGAATTATAATAGTAAGTTATTTTTATTTTTAGTAGTATTTTGTATAGTTAATTATAGTATAATATTATTTTAATTAAAAACCAAGTCTTAGGTTGCATAACACCTAACACTTCCACTAGAGTTGGCCTGAGTTCATAACGTTGAGGAAATAGGCCGCACATTCATCTCACGTGATCAAACTAGATGAGATAGAGCTCGATGACTCATTATCCTACAAGGAGAGGCATTTATGGATTCTTGACACCAAGGTTTAGCAGACTCGGACGAGTTCATTGCTGCTGGTGAAGGTTATTCGAGCCGGCATGGAGAAGAGGAGGTGACATGTGTGGCCGAGAAAGACATGCGTGAGTTGTACCTTGAGCTATTTGGCTCAGGTGTGCTAGGTATCAGGTTCTCTCTCTTTTAAATGAGAAGTCCCTGATGGGATGGTAGCGACTTTGTGTTAACCACCAAAATCACCTTCCTTACATTATTTTTCTCTTTTTCCCTAACCTCAACTTCATGAATTCGAGAATGAAGTCTCTTTTAAGGGGCAGTGACGTAATACCCCAAATTTTAACTAATGCTAATCCCGAGAATTAATATCATAATCTAATTCTAACTTCGGAAAATTTACTTTTTTATCTTACCCTAATTCCCTAAACCTAAGTCTTAGCTTAAACTTAATTTTTATTTCAAGTTGGTAGTATCTTTTCTAACCTAAACCTAATCTCATATAATCTTTTAATTTAATTATCCTAATACCATAACCTAAATTATTTTTAATCTAAACCCACAACACCACTTCCCTTTTCTCCTTTTTTTTTCTTTTTCTTTACCTTTTCCCTCATACTTGTTTTTCCTCATTCTCTTCCCTTCCCCTTGTGTGCACAACTCCCCCTTATCAGGCTTTCCCTCTACCCCATCAACTCCCCCTCCTCAACATAAGGGTCCACGTCAAAGGTTTTAACAAATTGATCCTCATCCCTATTGTGACACCCCTAAAATTCACTATTGAAAAATTTTGTTTTATTAGAAGAATTAGCGGAAGCAAAATAATAAAAATGCGAATTCTGAGGATAATACTGCCACACTTAGTACCAAACTGGTTCACTCCTACCGTTTCAGTACCAAGTGCTAAGGCTAAAAGAGAAAAATACAATCTACGAGAAACTCAAACCATAGTTAAATCAGAGTAGCGTAAATAACAATTTACAAGAATAAATTCCACCAGTTGTGGTTACAAAAAAAAGGACCACATTAAAACTGGGGTTTAAAAAGAGAAAGAATACAACCCTATGACTTTCCAGATAGTTCCTTACACTCTTTCTCGTTGCCCACTTGAATAGAACCTGAAAATGGACCTACAAGGGACACTACCCATTGAATAGGCAAGGGCCCCACGAATGGAACCCTTTAGTACTATGGTACTAAGTAACCCTTCAAAACACACTTAAAAGCAAGTCTGCAATGCTACACATGATACAACACTATATACATATATAATGAGAGGTGCATACATAATATTCACATACATAACAAGTCCGTCAATATTAATAGGTTAAAACGTACAATTGATACTTTTGGGCCTTAAGTCATCAGTCCATCATTATTCAATCATCTCGGATTATATATCCATATGAGTGTGAGAACCCCACTATTATAGCCGGTGGACCGGAATACATATAGGGAATAACGCTCCCACCATTATTATTGCCGGTGGATCGGTCTCCAGAGCAGAACGCTCCCGGCCACTATTATACGCCGGAGGATCGATCTGACCCTGACTCACATGGTGTTCCACTATAAGTAATTTATATTTTTTATGATTTATTCACATCAATGATTGGTTTTATTGAGCTCGGGATCCCCCACTATTATCGCCGGTGGACCGAAATAATTACTAATTGTCAAACACCATTATCTAAGATAACACAGAGAAATCATTAAGACCATCATAATCTCATCCAATTATGATTTAGGATTCGTTCTCGTGATACTTAGTAATTGTCAAACACCATTATCTTACTATTAGGTGTTACTTGAGTCTTATTATGAAACTCCATTTTCTCATCAACATATTAGATGCAAATTACTGATTTACCCCTTGCTTGTATAATTATTAAGTCATCCCTTCTTTACTTGCCAATTTACCATATTACCCTTCATGTTGCATAATTTTTAAATTACCCCTTACTCGGTTTACGTTACCAAGTTATCTCCTATACTTATTAGGTCACCAATCACCCTTCATAATTGTTACACTTATCATATTTCCATTTGGTTGGTTAGATTACCAATTGCCCTTCTCCTTTGTTATAATTACCAAATTACCCTTTAGTTGGTCAAATTACCAAATTACCCTTCTCCATTATCATATCCATTATTAAAATTACCAAACTACCCTTTAGTTGGTTAAATTACCAAATTATCCTTCTATCATAATTACCAAGCTACCCTTCTCCATTATCAAAATTACCAAATTACCCTTTAGTTGGTTAAATTACCAAATTGCCCTTCTCCATTATTATAATTACCATTTTATCATTCTACATTATTATAATTACCATTTTACTTTTCTCCATTATTATATTTATCATTTTCCCCTTTTACTTACAAATTACCATTTCATCATTTTACTTACAAAATTACCATTTTACCCATTTACTTCCAAAATTACCATAATACCCTTTTACTTGCAATTTACCATTTTGCCCTTTACTTCCAAAATTACCATAATATCCCTTTTAGTTCCAAAATTACCATTTTACCCTTTACCCCCAAAATGACTATTTTACCCCTTTACTCCCAAAATTACCATTTTACCCTTTACTTTCAAAATTACCATAGTACCCTTTTTACTCACAAATTACCATTTTGCCCTTTGCCTCCAAAATTACCATAATACCCTTTTACTTCCAAAATTACCATTTTGCCCTTTACTTCCAAAATTACCATTTTCCCCCCTTATTGCACCACTTTTATGAAATTATCATCACTACATGAATATTAATATTAATACTCCATTCTCATCATCAAATTCCACCAATTACTATACTTCAACATAATACTCATTAACATCCACACATATTAGGCCATACCCTTGCACAAGATAACTGAACCAACTTATCATATTAGAGTTTGAAAATTTTCAAGCCAAACCAAATCAAACCATTTTTTTTAAATATTATAAACTAAATCAGACCATAATATTATAGTTCGGTTTGCAACTGTTTACAATTTATATGTTTTATATTTTAGCAATTTTATACTACTTGTTTTACAAATGAAAATTTCATATTCTTGTGACTTCCATAAATGTTACTTATGATGACTTGATAACTTATTGTGCTAAAATAGAATAGTATACATTGATTTTTAGTTATATATTTTCATGTTTTTATTTTTTTTATATCCATTTATCACATCATATGGTTAAATTAACAATACTTTTGAATCTTTATAAAATATAACAAAATATATTTGTGAAAATGAACTAATAATTTACAAATAATTCAATTATGTAACAACTATATACGACTGTTTCCCTTAGCAGGTGTGGTATGAATTCCGACAGTATGTTAAAGTTTTGGTCATGTATATAAACCACCCCCATCTAACTAGCTAGCTTACCCTATGTTTTGGGTAAGAAAATACTTTGACACGTCACATGAAACCAAAGCCAAACCTGGAAAGAGGAGTTAAGAAAATTTCGACACAATGCCAAAAGGAGAGCCAGTGTAAAGTTGTCGAATCCTTATAGTTTAGCTACCATAATAATTCATGGTAGCACACCAAACCAAAGACTAAAGCAACTTGTAAGTTTAGCTACTCAAATCTTTTTCTATATGCATCGTTTTCCTTGGACATATATCTATATGCATGGAGCCGGCCTCAACCAGCTAGCTGCTATAAGTTTAGCTGCTCAACCCTTTTCCAGGATTATTGGGTATACTCCACCACAACCATAACTGGAGTATAATCAAATAAAAATCAATATGAACCCACCACCATTTCTTACATGCTCAACACCGAGCATCTTTGCTTTTCTTCTTTTCTTTGCATCAGTTTTTGTTTCTGCAGCTGAGGGCAAGTTTGAGACCGGCGAGGCGCCGGAGAACTCGGTCTCGGCCATTTTTGTGTTCGGAGACTCGACTTCTGACCCTGGGAATAATAACTATGTGAGCACTCCTTTCAAGAGTAATTTTGCGCCTTATGGTAGAGACTTTGATAACCAAGCTCCTACTGGACGGTTTTGTAACGGGAGACTGGCGGCTGATTTTATTGGTACGTCCACTAATATTTTTGAAACCAATTAGCTATGTCTAGGGAAATTAATATTGAATTATATACTCTGATGCTACATATATATGCATACATAAATACATACATACATATATACATATATACGCATGTATGGATGTTTGATTTTCATGGTTGGGTCCATGTTTAATAGTATATGTGCGAATGTTGTTTGAACGGTGCAGCTAGTTATATTGGTGTGAAAGAAAATGTGCCGCCATATTTGGACCCGACGCTTAGTATCGATGAGTTGATGACTGGAGTTAGTTTTGCTTCAGCAGGATCTGGTTATGATACTATGACGCCTCGATTAAGTGTAATGTACATATCTCTTTTTCTTTGGTCCTAGCATTTGCACTGACAAACCGATTAGTATGCACCATTGCTGGTAATAAGAGAGAGGATACTCCATATTTTAGTGAAATACTCAAACGAAATGATGATAACTTTAATGTATGTGTCATTTCGGTAGGTTTATTTTAGTAGCTAGTTTAATTATTTATTTCAAAACTATTCGAGAGTAAATTGTGATAAAGGTAACCGTATATAATTTTAATTTTTTTTCTTTTATAAATATAGAAATATATTCGAGTTGAAATAAAATACTAACTTGAAAATATCAAACTAAAGACCATATTCTTAATTTGTAGGCCTTTTTTTTAAAAAAAAATCAGCTTTTAAGAAATGATGTCATGGTCTTAGGGATTTTATGGTTAATGCTTTAATTTTAGGTATCAAAGATCTCATGTTAGAATCACTTCATCTCTGGATTATATATACACTTCGACGGTAATAATAACATCTATAACTTTACTGGTAATAATAACATCCAATTGATGGCTTAAAAAAATATACACTTTGACGGTTTGTACTTTATCTTATTACCTCTCCACAAATAAATAAATAAATAAATACGTACTAAAAAACCAATTTATATTGGGAATTTCCGATGAAGTTTAATGTTCTTGCTTGCTGGTGAAAAAAAAAAAGAAAAAAAAGGGGTAATGATGATGTGCGTTTTACTTGCGAGATCAGGGAGTGATTTCATTGCCGACGCAGTTAGAGTACTTTAAAGAGTACAAAACAAGGATGGAGAAATACATTGGAAAGGAGAAAACAGAACGCCTCGTCAACAAAGCCGTGTTTATACTCTGTGCTGGTACGAACGATTTTGTAGTTAATTACTACACCGTGCCCGTTCGTCGATCTCAATACACTGTTCTACAGTATCAGCAGTTCCTCGTCAGTAATGTCCAACAATTCATAGAGGTTAGTATTGACATAGTCATTTTTGCATACATATTGGGCGTTTCATTTATTTATATTTTCTTGCTGCAGTAATTTTGTTAAAAATGTGGAATTAGATAAAAATAGTATTCAAATCGATTAATTTTCTTTAATTCTACTATGCTTACTTGTATTCATATGTATACATAATCACGTAAATTAAACCTTCCTTCAGGCATTGTGGGATGAAGGTGCAAGGAAGATAGCAGCCGCTGGATTACCGCCCATGGGCTGCTTACCCATTGTTATGACCATGAACCCAAAAGTTCGGATCTCACATGGCTGCGTCGAGAGTCTCAATGCTGTTGCTAGAGACTACAATAATCTCCTACAAATCGGGCTCAATTCCGTCGGACTAAAACTATTCAGCCGCGCCGGCCGCGGTACCCCAGCCGATAACGAGCATAAGCACGCCAAGATTGTTTATGCAGACATTTACAGTCCCTTGTGGTTCATGATACAACGCCCTGAAATATTAGGTTTCCGAGTGGTTAGTACCGGCTGCTGCGGCACAGGTCTTGTTGAAACAGCGTTTATGTGCAATCCGGCTTCAATCGTTTGCTCTGATGCTTCCAAGTATGTCTTTTTTGATTCCATACACCCGACCGAGAAGACTTATTACTTCGTTTTCCAGGCCATACGCCCAGTCATCGACTTCGTCATAGCGGATTAACTGATAGAGCAGTCGTTCTAATTGATCTATGTCGGCGGGCCCGTGATATAACAGTTGATTTAGAAGGTAATATGAAAGGGAGTCTAATTAACAAATAGATTAATTAAACTCGTTATTTATTTGTTGGTTAAATAATATTTTTGGTTTGATGGTTATACTGGAATTAATGGATATGTAAACATGGTGGCTAAATCCATGCTTAGTGCACACCTGTACACCATTTATTTAAGAAATAAAGTTCATTATAATGACTAGTTAAGACCATGTACAAGTCCATCGATTCGTCCAAGGCATGTGGAGATATGTAACTTATGTATGAGTTACATTGACGTGTCTTTCATTTGGTCACTAATGGAAAAGCGAAAAGGAAACTGGGAAAATCATTTTAAACGTCAAATTTGTTTTTCAAACGGACGCAATAGTTTCAGTACTTTGGTCACCAGCCTGCGCGTATGTTACGCGACTAACCCATTCACTATTATCCGTGCGCCAAGGTGAGACAAACATTACTCGCTCATAGGTCATACCTATAGTTTTAAAAATCCGACCCGTAATTAAATTGGTATCATAACTAATTTATTAGTTTAGTAGTTGGATCAATAGTTTAAATTGATCGGATCAATGACATATTTTAAGTTAAAAAATATAAAATATAAAAAAATTAAACTACATATAAATTTGACCGGCTCCTAATCGGTTTTTTGACCGATTCTACGACTAATTTTTTGACCGGTTCATTGATTTTTACTAGTCCGACCAATTTTTAATCGATTTTTATTAGTACTGAGGTACTAAGAACCGGTACATAAAATTTGCCTGGTGATCCAACCACTTCACCGATTCACTAATCAGACCAACCGGTTTGATCCGATTTTTAATACTATGTTCATACTTGTTATTTGTTATATAGAAAACAAAAATTACTCTATACAAAACATTTTTTTCTTATATAGAAAATTGAACCCTTATATATCTCTCTCACTCTCGCATTTACTCTCTCTTACGCTCTCACTCTCTTACTCTCTCTCACTCTCTCATTCCCACACCTCTTCTAAGTCTCTCTCTCTCACTCTCTCAATTTCTCTCATTTTCTTCTCTATTTTTTTCCCTCACTCTCACTCTCTTAGTGGTGCAAGGTACATAGATCTACGACACTTTTTTGTCGTTCTCAAACTAGCAAACGACGACGAAGTAGGTGAGGGAGTGAGAGGAACTACACAGCTCAAGAGATATGCCACCATGAGAGGGGATCAACAATTTTAGCAGTTGGGGGTGGTAAGGAACCGGCAACTTTTGCTGTTGGGGGGCTAATGGGTTCGGCCATGCAGACCAATTATTGGATATAGTTTGTGGCAAATGTTGTCATTGGGGAATCCAAATCTAGCTAAGGAGTTGTAGGTGAGGTAGGGGATTGATCTATGCGATGGTTGTGGGAGATCTAGGTTGGAAATGTTGGATGGTGGGGATTGATTTTTTGGCCATTGAGGGGCAAATGGGTTCAGCAAATGTTGCCATTTGGAGCTAATGGGTTGGCAAATCTTACCATTGGGGGCTGGAAAATCTTGCATCAGTGGCATGATGTGTAGATCTCAGCTGGGAAGGGTGGATCAACAATATTTACCACTAACGGACACTAGCTTTGGCGATGTGTGACAAAGGGTGGGTAGGGTGTGCGGCAAGTTTTGCCGTTGGGGAACACCGACCTTCAGCCATGCATGCCATTAGCTAGGTAGGGTGTTCGTCATATTTTATCATTAGGGTAATAATGGGATTAGCAAGTTTTGCCATTGGAAAGGGAACAAGATTGGCAGACTTTGACGTTGGGAGGTCGATAGGGAGGGGGATTATTATATTAATTGTATTTGTTAATTATGATTAATTTGGTTAAATTTGTTGATTATATTTTAAAATTTATTATACTCAGTTGATTATACTTATTTGTTAGATCTATTTAAATTTATTTAAATCGGTGGAAATAACTTACCAAAATTACGTTATTGCATTAATTATACATGATTTAATATTTATTAGATTTGTATATATTTTTTATGAAATATGTTAAATATTGTTATGTAGCAGGGGTCATTGGTGAATGTTTTTAATTATATTGATTGGATAATATATTAGATTTATTTATAAGTTATTAAATTTTATAATATATTAAATATGTTTAATTTTTATTAGATTTATTTAGTTTGCTAAAATTTATAGAATATCATTGGATAAATTTGGTTAGATTATTGAAAAAAATATATCGGGGTGGGTATGGGATTACCAAATGGGATTGGTTTTATAAGATATCGTAATTAAGTATAATTTAGTTTTTATATTAAACTAAACTACTACTAGTAATTAATAAAATTAATGTTAATGTATTTAATTGATAAAATAGAGGATTGGTTTAATAGATTGCATTTTAGTTATAAGGTTGAGTATATATCTCTTTGGTTATTATAATATAGGTTGATATTATAATATTTGACAATTACATCACTATCATCTATATGTTTACATTTTATTTATGTAATGACTTATTACCTGTAATTTATGCACTTAATTTTGATTGACTTAGTTTTATTATTAAAATTCAAATGAGTCACAAACAAGACAAAGTAGTAGATAGAACCGAAAATTGTCTTGTTACTACTTCTTCACAATGTAACAGAAAAGTTACAAAACAACCTACTTTGATGTCTCGTCTAAGAAATCTAGGAAAAAGTATTGCCAAAGGATTACGGTAAGGAAAAAAAGCTGGCCAACAAAAATCGGAAGAAGTTTCAAAATAATAAGAATATGAAGAAGCTTTTGAATAAGTAAGGTCTAGTCATCAAATTCATACCATTCTAACATTTGCAGATCCTCCATCATTTATGGCTGATGTTGGCATGGTACAGAGGTTCGAGGGTTGCAGGTTTGAGGTATGGAGGATTAGGGTATCGAGGCATTCCATTATCTACAGAATAGGTAGATTTTCTTACCTCACCGACACGAATAGACATGGGAGTACCATTATCCTTCGTTCACCCACCTACTGTGGGTGGTTAAAGATCATTATTGGATTTGACAGCATTATTACCCCACATTATTAATCAACCATCATCATCGACATATATATATCATCATAATGATGATGATGATGATGACAGGGAGGTTGGTGATGCTAGTGAAGATGAATGAGGTATTCAAATGAAGGATGAATGGCACTTACTTGGGTCATGTCCTGAAAGTCCAATGATCTATGATTTGATCCCAATCTTTAGCGATCTTATGACTTTAGATTTATGGTTAGAAAAGGTAAGTTTAGCATATTTATTATTTCTTATTTCTTATTTCTTATTTTATATGCAACTAATCATATATTCATTATGTTTGTTTCTTTTAATTTTTAGGATAGTGGGGTTCCCAAGATCAACACAAGACATGAGGTTTTGAAAACATTTCTTAGAAGAGTCGATAAAATGATGATCACTCTCATACTATAAACAAGATTGTCACACCTTCCAGCCTACACATTTGAGCATGCCAACGTGCCATTATGTTAGCATTTATAGATAGATGGCATCCAGACACCAATAACTTTCATATATCATGGGGTGAGATGAAAATCACCCATTGAGATGTACATTATATATTAGGGTTATGATTTGATGGTCATCCATTCCATTTAGAGATGATAGGCGACACATGTGGACAAATGATTTGTAACACCCCCAAAATTTACACATTTTTTAAAACCAATACTTATAAATTAAAATCGTAAATTTAGGGGATGTTATCGCCACACTTAGTACCATACCGGTTCACTACTACCGTTCCAGTACCAAGTGCTTAGGCTAAGAAAACAACTCATAACATTATTAGATAATCCAAATTCATAAATACAGGAATCAAGTACGCATGAGTCTTTATACAATCCAAAATACGAGAGTTAGTTTTTTAGGGAAAAGAAATAACTACAATCATAAAATTGTTTCTGAAGTGCTCAATATAATTAAAAGAAAATAGGGATAAAAATCTCAATGGAAGACCGGCCACACCACTCCGAAACGGATCGGCCCAATCATCACTCGCCCTATCCAATGTCCCATAGACATCAATCGCATCAATGTAAACATCTCTTACCTGTAGCAAGTCAGATGCGTCTTCTACTCGTGGGAATGAGCACCCATGAAACGGGTGATTAGTACGCTTTATACTAAGTAAGGTAACTAAGCACTAAGGCCAACACATAAGCACATAATCCTTGCAGAATAATAACAAGGCATAATCACAAACACATTAACATAAAGACAAATGAACGATCAGGTGAAAATGCCAAGGTCCAATATAGTTCAGATTATTTATTTTATCGAGCCTTTATCAAATTTATTTCCACACCATACTCTTTATCAAGTCCATACGAGTACGGGAACCCCACTATTGTTGTTGGTGGATCGATCTCCAAGGCACTTTTGGCTCCTGGCCACTATTCTAACCGGTGGATTGGTCACTTAGGGTACATACCCTACCACTATTATATGCTGGTAGATCGGTCTGGCCCCTTCTCACACGGTGTTCCACAGTAAGTCATTAGTGTCTTCCCAGGTCTTAACAACATATATGGTTTGGTTTGTTGAGCTCGGGATCCCCTACTATTTTAACCGGTGTATCGGTCACTAGGGTAATATACCCTACCACTATTATGCTGGTGGATCGATCTCCAGGCTACTGTAGTACCTGGCCACTATTATGCCGGTGGATCGGTCTGGGCCCGTCTCAACATCTTCCACTTTACGTAATTAATGTTTTAAGTGTCTTATTTGGATGTTCATTTGAAGACATGCAAATCAAAATCCTACCATGCTTACTCCTCAACTCAGGTTAACCACTTCAACCCTAGTTAACCATCCCACCATAGTTAACCATGACATACCCTAACACCCATGCAAACCCTAGCTCCCATGCAAACCCCAACTCCACGTAAAATGCACTCCCATGAAAACCCTAACTCCACATATACCGCACTCCCATGCAAACCCTAGCTCCCATGCAGACCCTAACTCCATACAAACCCTGGCTCCCATGAAAACCCTAACTCCCATCCAATCGTTAACTCCCATACAAACCCTAACTCCCATACAAACACTAACTCTACATAAACCACGCTTCCATGCAAACCCTAACACCGTGCAGCATTAATACCACCATTAAAAACTCTAACACCATGCAATATTAATACCCCCATCATTATTTTACAACCCTAACATGCATGTCTTAAGGCCACATCACATATCATCATATACAAATAAAACACATGCCATATAACAACCCAAGAACATACTTGAACTCCACATCATATCATATACGACATAATTAATAATGATAAACATATGATACATAGCATGCAAAGCACATAATGTATATAAGCACACAAAAGGCCTTAGCACCCCTTACCTAAAATGTCACCAGTCTTGGTGCATGCTCCTATTCTACTTGAGGGCTTTGACTGGGCTCACCTATTATAGAGGAAAATACTAGAATTAGATTCCCTGCAAAAAATACTTTTAGTTTCTAACTTATCCTAAGTCTTGGTTTTTAATTAAAATAATGCCATACTAAAATTAACTATACCAAATACTACTAAAATACCAATAAAATACTATTGTAATTTAAAGCGAAAAGGTGATCTAAGGGTCTCTACCCTTCACCAAAATAATGTCAGTAAAGATAACAATAATAGTAATAATAATTTTAATAATAACAAAATATTAGTAATAATAATAATACTAATAGAAATAATAATAATAATAATAATAATAATAATAATAATATAAGCCTTAAAATTCCAAGGTGGGTTTCGACCCTACCCTTGAATAATGAAATACTACTCTATAATAGTAATATGATATTAATAACATATATTACTTATAATAATATTAAAATAATAATAATAATAGTAATAATAATATTAATAGAAATAAAAATGGTAATAATAATGCTAAAATGCATAAGTGCGAATACTAATAACAAAATTAAGGTTTCGGCCCTCCTAGAAAAATTAATAAGAATAATTATACTAATAATAATAATAATAATGGTAATAAACATATAATAATTCAAATAATACCTAAAATTCAAAGCTAATAACCTAATTATTTTATTCCTACCCTCTACCCTACAAAGAAAATTTAGCATTAATATTCCATCTAATAATAATAATAATAATAACAATAATAATAATAATAATAATAATAATAATAATAATCGAATAACTATAAAAATTTGAATAAAAACAGAATAAATATAAATAAATATAAAAGAAGGGCTAAGAAGGTCTAGGGTTTCACCTTGAGTCGGCGGGGATAGGTGGCATCAGCAGTGGTGCACGGCGGTGGCCGGAAAAGGAGTCTAAGAGGGAAAAAGATGAAGAAAAAGAGGGAAAGAGAATGGGAAAAGAGAAAATAAGGTTATGGTTCGGTGGAGGAGAATTAGAGAAAGTTTTTGGGTGGTACAGAAGGCAATAGAAGTGGCGGAAGTGGTAACGGACGGTAGCTTAAAGGTTACGGGGTATAGACTTTTGTGAGATGGACAGGAGATTTCGCACGACTATGGTGACTCATGCGAGAAGAATTGAAGGATGTGGAGAGCTTAGTTAGCTAGAGTGAAATGCAAGGAAGAATTTGGGATGTGGAGGAAAGCTCGTCTGAATTCAAGGTGGCAGTGAGGTTGGCTATCTCTTAGGGTTGGCAATCGACAATGGAAAGCTCGTATGAATTCAAGGTGGCCCACGGTTATCTCTTAGGGCTAAGAAGGTCTAGGGTTTCACCTTGAGTCGGTGGGGATGGGTGGCATCAGCGGTGGTGCACGGCGGTGGCCGGAAAAGGAGTCTAAGAGGGAAAAAGATGAAGAAAAAGAGGGAAAGAGAAGGGGAAAAGAGAAAATAAGGTTATGGTTCGGTGGAGGAGAATTATAGGAAGTTTTTGGGTGGTATAGAAGGCAATAGAAGTGGCGGACGGTAGCTTAAAGGTTACGGGGTATAGACTTTTGTGAGATGGACAGGAGATTTTGCACTACTATGGTGACTCATGCGAGAAGAATTGAAGGATGTGGAGAGCTTAGATAGCTAGAGTGAAATGCAAGGAAGAATTTGGGATGCGGCGGAAAGCTCGTCTGAATTCAAGGTGGCAGTGAGGTTGGCTATCTCTTAGGGTTGGCTATCGACAGTGGAAAGCTCGTCTAAATTCAAGGTGACCCACGGTTATCTCTTAGGGTTTTCAGGGAGGAAAAGTTTTGAAAATGCTCCAATCGAGGCTATTTATAGAGGTTAGAGGGAATGATAGAGTTTTGGGGGTTGGTAGGAGGGCATTCTATGTAGGGTTTGGGGCAGCCGGAGGCGGTATTCGGCCGGCAAAAGATTTGGTCGGGTTTGATCCTTTGAGAGAAAATAGGGAGAGGACGAGCAGGAGTTGAGGATAACCGATCATGCCAAGCTAATATGCGAGCCAATAGGGAGAAAATGAAGGGAAAATTGGCCGGTCAAAACCCTCGTGGCCGGAGGGGCCATTTTCGGGGGTGGGAGTTGCAGGCTTCGACGACGAGGGAGAAAGGAGGAAGAAGGAAGGAGGGGGAGGTGAACCGGTGGCCAAGAAAGAAAAGGAAAAAAGTAGAACCGGGCTAGTTTGGCAACGGTTAGATTTTCATTAAACAAGACGCGGCATCTCAGAGGAATAAGGGACGAAACGCGACGTCGGGTTGTCGTAGGAAGAAGAAAGAAACGGTGTTGGGCCGCAGAGGAAGGAGAAGGAAAAAGGGGATTGGACCACGTCCTGGCCCAATCTGGCAAGAGAAAGGAAAAAGGAAAAGAAGAAAAGAAAGAAAAGAAGGGAAAAGGAAAGAGAAAAAAGAAAAATTTAAGGGTTTTGGGTCTACATAAAATATTTAGAATATTTTGGGTATTTAGAATAAAAATATTTAAATAAAAAATATTAAACCTCCTTTTTAGGCTAATTTAGGGCCTTTAAAATATTTCTCCTAAATTCCTTTTTAATTAACAAAAAGCCCAATTTTTCCTTTATAAAAATATTTATAAATTCTTATTAATTTACCCTAAATAAATCCTTCTTATTCCAAATAAAATAATAAATTAAATTAATTTCCTAATAAATCCTTATTTAATAATATATCTTAAAATAAATAATTTCAGGGCATTTCATGATTAGTGCATCTGGTTCCTTGTTTAGAATGGAAAAATGCAAGTAAATGAAGTCACTCGAAAGGGTGATCTTCCATTAAAATGGCTATCGTTATTTGTTGATAAGTCTGTTGATAAAGTTAATCCGTAATATATCCTTTTTCTTCAAGATCTTAGTCGGGTTAAAGGTTATGCATGAGGTGCAGCCACACTTAATTTTCTATATTCATAACTCAGTATGGCTACTAGAGCTAGCACTACTCAAATGTCAGAATGTATCACTCTATTACAAGTCATTTTCATAATTATCATATATATATATATATATATATATATATATTACATACTTGGATACATTAGTTATAATTCTAACAACCGTATATTATAGCAAACATGAATTTATGAATACATTCTAGGGTTTGGAGTGGAACGATCTGGATATAATCCAGACCATCCCATTTGTATAATATGGTTTTGTGGACTTAAATTTGACAATAAATTAGAGACGGTTGAGTACTTTCAATCTAATATTGATCTTATGCCTACGTCAAAGGTATGTTCAAATTATCATATTCTTACTATATTATGTTAGCGATATCCATATTTAGTTTTTTTTTGTGATAGATCATTTGACTCATTTGGGATCCAAATGGAGTAGTTGATTCATATAGGGATTATCCTATGGAAGTATTGTAATACCCTAATTTTTACTACTGAAAATTTTTGTTTTACAGCGAAAGTAGTTAAGTAAAATATTAGGGTTTACCACTGTAATTGACATAATTTTGACTTATGCAACCATCCTTACATCAATTAAAAGGCTAAAACATTTAAAGTAACACAAGGAAACTAGAAACAAAGGAACATTTATAATACAATAATGAATTTAGAGCCTAACTCTGAGTTAACAATACAAAATACAGGGATATCATGGATGAAGAGTCCAAAAAGGATATTCGGTTAAATACATCGACACAATAACAATTACTCTTCACCCAACCTCTAACATAGGTGAAGTCACTCATCCCCACATAGGGCATCAGAGGAAACATAATCATCTAGCTAATATTCTAAGACCTACACATAAGAATAAGGGCCTCTTGCTTCTGAGAATGAGCAGCACCCATAAAATGAGTGGTTAGTATGCTACGTACTCATACTGAGAAAGGTCTAAAACACCTTCTATTTAACAGAGATACAAATAGCACCTACTTTTACATTAGATCATAAGTGAATAACTAAAAAATGAAACATCTCATAAAACATAAAATGATTCAGATTCCTTTATTATGTATAATCCATTTTCATTCTTCTATATACATTGAGTATAGAAAACCCACTATTCTTAAACTAGTGGAATGGTCTAAAACACCTTCTCAGGGATAACACATCTAAGCCTCTATTATCATTCGATGGAATAAATCTGAAAATATCACCTTTTCATGGCAACATGCTTCCAAGCCACTATTCTTCCTAGTAGAATGAGAATACATATATATATATATATATATATATCACCTTGGTCCTGACTCATGTATTCTTCCACTTTAAATCATTAGTATCTTTTCCATAGATTATGCTGCTATATTTTCAATTCACTATGAGTAGGGGCCCCATTACTCTTAATCTGGTGGAATATACTAAAGCATCTTCTTAGGGAAAAACGCTTCTGAAACACTATTCTTTCCGATGGAATAGAGATTAAAAACATCATGTTCTCGGGGCAAAACACTCTCAGGCTCTACTCACGTGCTCTTTTACTTTAAGTAATTAGTATCTTATTCAAGATTGATTTTCAAGCATAGAACACATTAAAATAGATATACATATAGCATAGGTCCAGGTCCTTAAGTCCTTTCAAACCCTAATTACACTCACTTTAGCAATCAATCTCCCATAATGATTTTTCATCCATCTTATAATGAGTCACTCTCAAATATCATCATTATTATCATGTCTATAATGCATGGTCTAGTTCCCATACGCATACATTAATAAACCTATCCCAATTTATTACTCATGGGCATCTCCAAAACCTCAAATTCCACAGTTTAGCCATAATATCTCTCATAAAATTTACCTGATTACCAATTATAATAGATAACCTCATAAGGCCAATCATTTACGACATATTTAGAATCTGAATAACTTCTAGATTTTAACATGGAATAATGATATTATCATTATAAGATATTTGTCCCAAATTATCCATTAAATCATTTAAGGACCCCAAATAACAATAATACTTCCAAGAATTCTTCATGCTATTATTATCATATTTTATTCAACCTAACACATAAAATACCAAAATTTCCTTATTACCCCTTAGTAACCAAATTTCCCTTAAGCACAAATAATAATCTTTATTTTATAAAACCTTATACTTTCCACACATTTTATTTTTCAAGTCCACAAATTATCAGCATACCTTATGAGAATTCTTATGTCCATTTATCAAAACACATTTAACCCATATTTCATACCATAAGATATATTTTCACAAATATGACATTATCACAACAAAATAATAATGATATCTCTTACCCATTCTTACTTTCTTTCAATAACATAATATCCTTAAGCCCATATATCATACCTTAAGATATATTTCCATAAATATGTCATTATCACAACAAATTCATAACATAATGGTACCTCTCACCCATTCTTACTTCCTTTCAACATAATATTCATATCATCAAAAAATATCATGATCAACATATGTTACATCATATATCAATAATATCGTAAAAAAACACATATGACCATAGAAGCAAATAACACCAAAAATCCTAAACATCATATAGTATCCATACTAACTAGGACACCGGGCTCTAAGCAAACAAATCCTATACTTCTTCCTCTGAAGCTACTAAAATACTACCTAGAAAAATAACAAAATTTATGGTTAGGTTCGAAGAGTTAAATTAAAGGAGAAATCAAGGTAAAGAGGGTAAAAATAGAAATAACCGTAGTCAAATAGGAGCTTGAGATGTATGGTTGTGTAGAGGAATGTGCTGTGGAGCTATGGTAAAATTTTGGTGGTATTTGGACAAGGTTTGGGATAAAAGTAGGGGTACACGACCGAAAATGAAAAGTTACATGGTTGTGCTATAGGCGGTGTAGCCCTGGTTAAGAAAAAATATCACGCACAGGCAGGTGGTGCTATGTTGCACAAGCGTGTGATAGGAAATTTTAGTGTTGCAAGGTTGTGCTTGAGGACGTGTGCTTTATAAAATACGACAAACGAAAGAAAGAAGAAGAGAAAAGAGGTGGTGGTCGGTGGCGATGACCAGTAACGGTGTTGAGAAAGGTTTGGGCGACTTTGTTAGTTGGTCCATCGGCTAAAGGGCAGCGAGTGGTGGTCGAGGTGGTGAACGGTGGTTGAGTGGGTCATATGTAGGCCAAAAATAAGGGAAAGAAGAAGGAAGAAGAAGAAGAAAAGAGAAGGAAGAGGGGGTGCTCGAGCTATGTTTTAGACACAAAGATGGGTAGAATTGAGGCAAACCAAATAGGGAGAAAGGAGAGTGTGCTGTGAATCGGGGAAGAAAAAAATAAGGGAGGCATGCGATAGTGATGATGGTGATGGTGTAGCTGTAAGGTGATGATGACGATGATGGCTACAGAAAATGGTGAGGAGTAGGGTAGTAGCAGCAGGGTGAGGGTGGTGATGGTTGTATGAATGTATGTTGCATGAGAAGTAAAACGGTGAGGGGGGATTGGAGTGTGCAAGTCTGAGAAAAGGAAGAAGGAGAAAGGTGATGGATGATGGATGAGGGTGCATAAAGGTGATGAGTGATGGTGCAAGTGGGGGAGATGCAAGTTGCCATATATTTCGAATGTTACGGCTTGGACTGATGGGAGAAGGGAGAAGAAATAAAAGGAAAGGAAAGGAAAAGAAAAGAAAAAAGAAAAAGGGTTGAGGGATTATTTTAGAGGTTTTTTTAGATTAGCCATAAGTAATTAAGGTTAGTGAAAATTTTAGTGGGTTTTTATTTTGGTTTATGAATTATGATTTATTCAAGTCAAGGTTTCAAATTTTGGTTAAAGTTTTGGGATTAAGAAAGTAGGTTAAAGTTAAAATAAGATTTCTTTATGTTAGAATCAAATTAGGGTGTTAATGATGTGGGATTAAGCTAATAAAATTTTAGGTATTACAATTATATCATGATTGTTTATAGTGTTTGGAGAAAGTAGAACCGTATATACTTGATAGAGTGATATGCTAGTTGGGATATATGCAAGTGATCCCTGAGGAGCCTATCATGTCTACTAATAAATTGTACAAAGGTCTTTCCCTCAAGAAGCACAAAGTTTATTACGTACACATGCTTATCTAAAGGTTCTTGATGTGTGAATACATACTGGGTCAGGATGTTTTCATACCACTGGCTCAATACCCATGGGAAGTGGCTCATAACTATATGGATATATATGTTCCTAGAACATATAGGTATGTATTGGTAATGACAGATGAATATTTGGTGGAATATCCAAATGATGAGTATCAAATTCCCACTAAAAGTCGTCTTAACGAAGCATGTAAAAATACATAATGATTCTATTGGAGGGGATAACTAGCTCCAAATTATTAGTAATTAGTTACAAATAATAAAATTCTTGTGCATGATTTAGGAGTTACTCAACCTAAGCATGGTGCCAGGGTGGGCATGGGCATGGACATGGGCATTTGCAATGAGCTTGAATTAATATTTTCTGGTTTTGTAATTTGATTAAAATTTATCTGTTATAATTATAAAATGTAGTTTTTATTTTATTTCATGATTAATAAAGTATAATTCAATCCATAGGTGAATTATAATTAAGTTGAATAACACACAAATATATATAATTACCATAAGTCAGGTACTTAAGCTATCATGGAAAGATAACAAGAAAATATACACAACTTTGTAAAAATTCATCATGTAATGTTTCAAAGGTCGGATACAAATAAACTAAGAAAAAATTACAATAATTCTAGATAAACGTTGAGTCCAAAGACAGAGGAAACCGCTCTTGTGTGCCATCATGTACTAATGAGTGTCACTCTTGTAATATTGAAGAATATAGTGTATTTCATGTTGAATTGTTGTTATCACAGTATTTTTTCCGATTTGCATGTAGTGGTGGGAGTCAAAAATTATCCAAAAGATATACCTATCAAATATGAAATATAAGAACTTACATTGACATAATATTGATATGGAAAAAAATTATAACACCCACATATCGATATATAGTGATACATGTCTTGTAAAAAATATATAGTCACTTTATCATCAGGACCTTGAATTCTATGTTGCGTTACTAAAGGTAGGAATGAATTGCACGCATTCAATGAGTAATATGCAAACAACACACAGTAATGGATTACAATGACATGACCAATATCTAGCATTAGTGTACCATTGGAGTTGGCCCTTCCTAGTGGGAAATAATATTAAGAACTTAATCAAAGCTATCATATATAATCACATTATCATACAACTATTGTTTAGCCAATATCTCGTGATATAAGTCAAGACGAATCTAAACCTATTATTCCTCATCTCCTAGTATAATATATACCCATGCTCTAAAACCATAGTTTATGTCTCCTAACACATTATACTAGGTACTAATATATGGAACTATATGTATATTCATAAGACTCACATATGGAAATTATAATTGGCATGATGACATAGATACAGATTTTCATCCTCAATCCAACCTCGGGGCTGACCTTGTGTTGATCTCTAATGGCTTAAATATTTTTTTTCAGTATACTCCCAACTAGATTATTCTCTCCTGATGGATTTCCTTGGATGACCCCTATGTTGTTATATCGGTGGTTCATAGAGAGGTGTTATATGAGGAACAACAATATTAAATATATCTCTCATCAACTGATTATGTATTACTGGTGGATGAATCATAATAGTTTCTATGGAAATATGGAGTAAATGAGGTGCAACCTATGTTGGTTCTTGCGGTACCAATGGATTTATTAGCCTATCAATGTTGAGTTTCTTCCAAAATGGATGAATAGTCGACTAGGGGATTGACAAGTAGTTATTAATATATGTATTAATCTAGTGCGTACATGTTATCTCATGCGTACGCCACATATAACATCCTTATAAATTATAATTGGTATCTATATAATTACTTCTTTAACACTCTTTGTTGACCAACTCCATTTATAAAGCAATGTGACCCTCAAATTGGCATAAAGGGCACTTATAGTAAAATGAGTATTGAACTGAGACCTTTCTAGCAATTATTTTATATCATTATATTGTAATTCTAAGAATGTGTGCATCTATTTTAATACTATTTTGAAGTTGTCTCGTGATGTTTCTAAAAATGTCTTCAAAGATCCATGAGTACCTTCAACCATGTACTTTACTAGCAGAAAGAAGTAAAATAAAATATACTGGGAGATAAAATATAAATCATACCTCTTTGTTATAATATGATGGATATAAAACACACCACTGAAGAAAAAGAAAACAATTTTGTGTGTATATAGATGTAGCCAATTTGTTTTTAGATACGAAATTAGGATAAGCATGTTTCTATAATCTTCCTCCAATGACAAGAGTCATTCTTTGTATGTTTGTTCATCCATGACATCTATCACATTTTTTCATTGTGAAATAAAACCACATGTGAGTAATGAAGAACCAAAGACTCTTGCACCTCCACAATCTTATTAACACAAAACCTATATAATAAATGTTTTGAAGTGGGAAAAATACGTTCAATAGTTGAAATAAGATCAAGTTTTAAGTTAGTAATAATGGTGGTTGGAAGCATATATGGGTCCATTAAGGTCTTCAACCTCGCAAGTACCCACAAATAATTTTTTTTCTCCTTTTCAAATGCATGTATATATGCAACATTGAAATTCAACTGTGTTGGTGTTAGTCCAACAATTTCAAGTAAGAGCATTCCATATCTATTCATCTTATACATATAATCCATTTGTAAAAAAGGAAAATGCATGTAAAATATTAACAGATACGAGATGTGCAAATAGATGTTTACTTATTACATTTGATTTTGGCTCACTTCAATGCCCCTGAAAATAATGATTCTCAACCAACATACTCTTAGCATATAGAAACATTTTTTTTACCATCCATCACTTTGGACCTAAGCTCCTATCGAGCATTATAAATATGTGTTCTCATACTTACATTTTCTTCAAATTAGTTTTGAAGAAGTGGTATGATTTATCATGGATTTACATTAGCTGTGATAAGTTCATCAACGAATTGAACATTATTTTTCTGTCAACTTATCCAGAATAGTATGTCCTTGTTCATAATTTGCTAATTCGTGATTTTATGTCTTGTTCCTAACTACAACTTGTCATCCACCATTATTATATTCAACACCGATAATAATAAAAAGGACAATCATTTTTTTAGAACTTAGGTGCACCTTTGATATCCATAGGTATAGTACGGACGTATGTTCTACTTCTTTCACATCTTATCGAGACTTTACCTGCCCCAATACCATTTTCTTTTCTAGAATATTTGATGATCAAAGCCATCTTATGAGTTCTGCCAATTTTCTTAACCCACGTTACAAGTTCTTCATTATCAAAAAATATTTCCTCTATATAAAAAATCACTAATTATTTTGGATTATAAAACATGCATTCACATGTTCCATATCCTGAAAAAAGAGTTCACAGTAACAATATAATTAGAAGAAGTATGAATTTCATCAAAACAAATTTTTCTACATAATTTACAATAACAAAAAATTAAATTTTACCTCTTCATCTAAGTTGTAATTAATATTTATAGAATCCATTTGTATTTCTTCGATGTATTCATAGCTTGTCTATATTCTAAATTAATCATCGTAATACGTTGGGATTTTAAATTCATCATTATAGCTCATCATAGCTCATTATACCTTGTCAGAGATCTAAAATCATCGTAGTTTGAAGGGCTTCCAAATTTGTTATTCACTGTGAGTGTTTAATAAAAAGAATGTGAAATTTTATATGAAGATTGAACAAAGAAGTGATTTTTGAAAATTTTATATGGAAATTTCTCTACGAAAAAGATATAAGCATTCAGATGATAGAAACTAAAATGACAAATTTGTATCTGAAATTTTTTTACCTACCTATACTTACGCCCATCCCTACCCATATCCTGTATTTCTGACAAAGTTTTTTTCTACCCATACTTTAGCCACATCCACAGAATTTTTGTCTTATATAACCATGCAAATAATTTTTTGTCATTACATATAATAATTGTCTGAATACATAGAAAACTGGGTGTAAATTGGTTTTATACACCCATTCCTCTATAGTTATCTATATATAATTTTTTTTATGTGTAATGAAAAAAACTATTGATGGTAGGGATAAGGTAATGGGAAAATTTTTGGTGGTAGGGGTAGGCGACCGGAAAAATGTGCTAGTGGTGAGAGTAGAAGACCTAAAAAGGTTATTGTTTGTAGGGGTAGATGACCTAAAATAATTGCCTATGGTAGAGATATGGGAGTAACAAAAATCGGCAACAATGGGGGTAGGTGAGGGTAAATTCAATCATTGTTTTTCATAGAATAAAAATATGTTTCATGAATAACAATACCCTACTAGTTTTATATCCAAGAGTCACATCTTTTAATGGTACTAGTTGACACAAGGGCTTGGTTCTTTATACCACAAAAAATGTCAGAACAACCATTATTATGCTTATAAATACACCCTATGAACACTCAAAAAAATCATTAAAGATTTCCAATTTTCCATAACCGTGTATAGAATTGGTGTAACCCAAAAAGGTCTAAGAAGATTAACGCTCAAGAAATTATCACTCTGAAGTTCTTGATGTTACCAACCTCTCAATAGTAGTTTCACAATGTAATTTCATTGGAAATATTAAGGAATTATGGCCATACACTAGAGCCCCTTGCCATATACGTGTTAACAAGTGGATATTATTTGAATATCAACCTATTGAAGAGGGTGAAGAACAAATCTTTATGGGAAAATGCTTTGTCTTAGAAGGTGATTGGTCATGGAAAAGTGATACTCAAGTTGACATGTTAAAAGAATCTTAGCTTAAATGATGTGCTTCATATTCTAAATGTTTGAAAGATTTTGATTTTGGGATATTTATTTAATAGGAATGGTTTAAGTTATTTTTCATATCTCATCAATTTATACTTAATAATAATGAAATGTTTGAAGGAAAAAACTATCTTAGTGATGAGAACTTCAAGATGAATGTAATGACAATTATACCTAAAGCAATTAATAATGATAGGTGTATTAAACTAACAATAGTGAAAGAAAGAAATTCCTGTTGGAAGAACGCACCTGTAACTGCCCCTCAGGTATATGTTGGTCTCCATGGCACACAAGAAAGTTTTGATCACCAAGTGTCCCACCAGTTCATCGAATTTTGAGAAAATTGTAGATAAATCTGAGACAACATCTCCCCCTTCAATTTTGATTATGAAGGACTCAAAGAAGAATGATAGGATAGCAAACGAGAAGGTTTTTGAAAATTCCCTATCTGAATAAGATAAAATAAGAAGTGTTGAAACTGTGATGATGAATGAACCTTTGGCTTTGGTTTCAAAACCATTGACTAAAGAATCAAATGAAGATTAGAGTTACAATACTGTAATGAAAGGATATAGTATAGATCTATCGGAAAACCCTTTCAATTCAAATAAATATGAAGGACCTACTATTTTTTTAGAGAGATCATGTTGCGTCTAATAGATACTCGAATCAATGCTTAAACCTATCCTATGTTCCACCTTGTATTAAGAATGGTCGAGTCTTAAGAAAACTAAAATAGATGTAGAGAATGGAAGTATGTTTTGGTTGGATATGTGTATGGTGACTCTCCTTCATATAATTAGATGTAGAGATTTGTTTTCACTAGAATAGAATTATGCCACCCAAGATTATATTCCATAGATATGGCTATTTTTAAAAAAAATTACCAATAAAGAAGATTGTAACAGTATGCTCTCCCACCATTGGACATATTATAACAAACCTCTCATCCTAAAAATATGGTAGAGGAAGATGAAGTTCTCAAAAGTGGAACTTCAATTTGTCCTTCTATGGATCAAACTACCTCATCCGCCTCTTGAATACTAGTCACCAAGGTCTCTAAGTATGATTGCAAGCTTAGTTCGCACACCTATTTGTGTTGATGCAATCACAATAAAGAAAGAACATATAGCATTCTCTCGAATGTTAATGGAAGTTGATACTAAATAACCACTATGTGAGAGTGTCACCATTAAGGACCTTGATGATACATTGTTCCACAGAAAGTGGAGTTTGAATGGAAGCCTAGGTACTGTCAATCCTATGCCACTTCAACCCAGGATAGACTCAATTGTCTTAAAAATAGGAAAACTACTGCTACTACTAATCAAAAGAGATAGGAATGGGTAGTTGATGTGAATCAAAGTGGAAGAAGAAGCACAGGATCTATCACTTATTGTTTCAATCGATGGTAGGTTGAAGTTAAAGAGAAAGGCTTTGGTTTGATGACACTTAAACTCAAAATATTGCAGGTTTAGAGGATAGTATTCCTTTAAATTTTGAATGCATATTCGAAGGCCGAAAATGAAGAGTAACCCTGGGCAATTCTTCAATCTATAAAGGACTCCAAAAAGGGAGAAAAATACAAGCTATGCTCGAGACTTTTGTGTTAAAAAATCTATTATTCAACTTCTTCTTTCATGTGTGTATAAGGAATTATATATATAGGCATCAACCAACACCATAGGCCTAAACCAGCCGGTTTTCTCTCTTAATTCAAGCTGAATTTAATCCACTTGAATTAAGCCTATATAATACCTAATCTTACTCATAATATCATCATTTAAATGATATTAATGACTAACATTACAAAGCCACACAATCAACTATGATACTTACATGAAATTACAACAAAACCCTAGCTTACATAAAATATACTTAGGGTTTACAACAAGTTTAATATAACTAATGATAACATCACTATATCTTGTTGTAGTGTCATCCCGTGTATGTCATATCCTTGCATGCTTTGAATTCTTGTACACTTTAAGTCTCTTTTTGTGTATTAACTTCTTCACCTTGTAAATATGTAATATACCTGTAAGAATATCTTGAATCGTTTTCAATACCAAGCATAGAAATATCATGAAGAACATTTAAAATGATTGGCTCCATTATTAAGAATGCTAATTCTTCCTTACTTTGAGAATCATTAGAAATATGAGATACATTAGATGCACATGCATCAGTAGTGGTAAAGGATAGAAGAAATAACGATGCTCCTAAGTATTCCACCAAATAGAACTCTGAAGATATGGATAAATCAGTTACTAACTTAATAAAGCATCCAAAATATCCTCTTTAAGACAAGCAAAAATATTTGCTTACTACTAAGGATGACACCAGACATGTTAACACATCAAAAAACAACCAAGGATCTCTAGTGTAGATCCAGAACCTGAAGTTACCTAGTAGAAACTCTTTGATATAGCCAATGCTTTTCAAATGCTATAGCACAAAGATAAAGACTAGGAGGGGCAAGAGGAGGAGGAGGAGAGGCATTTTACCTTTAACTTGGGTGAAACATGCTAGTAACTTGGAATTTTAGAGAAATAAACAACCATTCCAAACAACATGCAATAAAGGACTAGACCAGAAGAGGAGGACATGGATTTATTGGACTATTGGAAACTAAAGTGAAACAATGTAAAGTTAACTGAATGAGATAGAACATAGCACGTCATTGGCTTAGTCTTAAACAAATATGGATTTTGTAGGATCCATTTTACTAGAATATTCAGCTCTTACATGCATGTGATCAATCATTCTTTATGCTGCTCATAATCTTACAGATGGGAAACAATTCATAGTGGGTTTTGTTTATGCTTTTAACACTATAGAGGCTAGGAAATCTCTATGGCCTTAGATTATGAAGAAAATTATGTAGATCTCTTCTCCTCTACTTCTTATGAGGGATATTAATATTGTTCATAGGATTAATGAGAAGAGAGGATCTTAAAGGTTATGGATCTTTCTTAACTTGGTTTAATAAAAGAACAAATACAGAGGCTATGGCATGTAAATTGGATCATGCTATGATTAATGTATGATGGCTCAAAGCCTTTACTTGAGCTTATATTGTGTTCCTTCCACCTTCTATATCTCATCATTTCCCTATAAATGTCCAAGTAGGAGATTATAAACTGGTTAAGAAACCTTTTAGATTCAACAACTTCCTAGTGAATGATGAAAAGTTCTTAACCATTTTCAGAGAATACTGGAAGCACTAGACCTATGGGAATCATCTTCTTACCATTATGAAGAAATTGTAGCAAAACAAACCTTTTTTAAATCCCTTAATCAAGCAATATATGGATATCTTAGGAGCAAGGTGGAACAAGATAGGGATAATATACATAAAAATCGGCTAGCATATCTCCAGGTGGTGTTAACACAAAAAAAAGGTAGAAAACCCTAAACTGTGAGGCCACCTATCATAGAATAAATCATTGTGAGGAATTGTTTTTGAAATAGAAGGCAAAATCCATTGGATGAACTTAGAGAATGCAAGCAACAAATATTTCTTTCCTCATGTAAAGGGTCACAAAAATATAATTTCCATATCCAAACTAGTATTGGATAATGGAGACATAATGACTAACAATGAAGCAATTGGGAAGCCCTTCCTTACCTTTTACAAAGAGCTTATAGGAAATAAAGGGGAAGACATTAGATACATTGAAAATCATGTGATATCCTAAGGTCCTCTCTTGATAGACAAACATAAACATGCTCTTTTGGCCCAATTATCATACAAGAAGTGAATTAAGTTGTTTTCTCTATTGGAGCTAAAAGGCCCCTAGAGTAGATGGTTTCTCTGCACTTTTTTTTATGAGAGCTTAGAATGTAGTAGGAAATGAATCTATTGAACAGTCATGCAATTATTCTCTATGGGCTTTCTACCAAAGCAAGTGAATATCACATCTCTCACCCTCATCCCAAAGAAGGATAATGCTACCATAGTGTCAAATTACAGACATATTACATGATGTGGTATCCTATATAAAGTCATTTCAAAAATCCTCACCAATAGGCCTAAAACTAATATGCCATATTTGATTGATCTGTCCCAAGTTAGGTTTTTTGGTGGAATAAAGATTGGAGATAATATCCTTTTAGCAACTGAGTTATTGTGGAAATATACCCAGAAGAATATATCCCCCAAGTGTATGCTTAAATTAAATATTAAGAAAGCTTATGACTCGTTTAGTTGGGAGTTCCTACAACAAACTTTACATGCTCTAGGATTTCTCCTCCATTTTTTTTACTAATCCTTACTTTTGTGGAGTATATTTCCTTTCCTTTACTTCTCAAAGGAGAACTTACCATTCCTTTTAAAGTTAGAAGAGGCTTATGGAAAGGAGATCCACTTTCACCCTACCTATTTGTTCTAGTCACTGAATACTTAACCAAGAAACTAAGGTTTCTCTAAACTAACCCTACTTTCAAAGGCCAACCTTGATGCAAAAAATTGAAAATCATAAACTTAGCTTTTGTTGATGACATGCTTATTTTCTTTCGTGATGATTTAAGGTCCATCTAAAATATTATGACAGACATCAAGGACTTTGCAAATAGGTTTGGACTAAACATTAACCCCTAAAAATACTCTATCTATTTTGGAGGATTGAGAGACAACTTAAACTCCATATTATCCAGGAGCTAAAATTTCAGGAAGGCTCTTTCCCTTTTACTTATCTCGGGGTACCACTTTTTACTACTAGGTTAACCTATGCTCAAATGTAATATTTGGTATCAAAGGTGACCAAAAGACCCCGGAATATACATTCCCAACTTCTCTCCTATGCATGTAGAAAGGGGAGGGAAATAAGGGTCGAAGGGAGAGATGGGAGAAAGGGAGAGGGTTGGTTCCGGTGAGGGTTTAGGGATTTGGTTCAGGACTTATAGAGGATAGTGAGGATGGCGGTTGGGTGTAGGAGGGATGGCAAGGTGTAGGTGGTGGTTGGGGGTTAAAGATTGGTGGCTTAGGACCATAGGGATACCGGTAGTAGGCCTAGAAAGGTGGGGCAAAGGAAGGGAGGAGAAGGAGAAGGAAGGAAGAAAAGAGGGGGTTGTAGGGGGTATCTCGACTGGTTGAGGTAGGGGCAGTAGGGATAAGGAAAAGAAAAGGAATGTAAACGGATATAAACGGGGCAAATTTTACCTGAAACCTAACAAATATTTAAACGGATATGGATATAGATATAGATGATGGAAAAAAATACCTGTCGGGTTTGGGTATGGATACGGGTATAGGATATCCATATCCATACCCATATCCATATTTGTACCCGTTTACTCGATATATAATTACCTTTTTACCCTTAATTTTAAAATAAATATAGTATAAATTAAGGTTAAAATTATCATTTGTCTTAACTCTAAATGGGTTTATCCATCGGGTAATGGATTTATCTACTATATAATATCCATTAACAGGTAAATAGATAATCCGTCGGGTAACAGATATCCAACGGATACGGATATGGATGTGTTAGTGGATATGGATTCGAGTACAGGTACGGATTTGGGTATGAATTTTCTTATCGGGTACGAATATGGGAATGGGTATACCCGCCCTAAACCGGCCCTATTTACATCCCTAGGGATGGCTAAAGTGGCAATGGAAGAGGGGAGACGGCAGCGCAAGCTGGTGGTGTAGGGTGGAGGTCGAGAAGGGGAAAAAAGAGAAAGGAAGGGAAGGGTGGTTGCAAGGCAAGAGTGATGGCTATTGGGTGGTGTAAGGAAGAAGTAGGGGAGGCCAGGGGTTGTTGTGGTGGTTGGTTGGGTGGTAGAGGTGGCAGTTGTGGGTGGAAAAACAAAAATAAGGGAGGAATAAAAGAGGGGAAGAATGGAGAGAAGGAGGCTCGGCAAGGGTGAAGGGGAGGCTTGAGGGAGATAGAAAATGGGTAGAGGAGGAGGATATAAGGAGAAGAAAAGGAAATAGGGAAATAAGGGTTGGCATGGTTGGCTAGGTGGTGTAGGCTATAGGGGGTCGAAATGTAGGATGGTAAGGAAGGGAAGGATGAAAAGGGAAAGGAAAGGGACACACAAGGGGGGTTGTATGGTCAAAAATGGAAGGGAAAGGGACGAGGGAGAGAGGAAAAGAGCAGGGATGCAATGGCAGGATTATAGGGGAAGGCTAGTTGTAGGGAGTGCAAGGATGGGGGTGTTTGATTCGAAGGGTGAAGGAGGGAGGAGAAGGGATGAAGAAGTAGAAAGGAAAGAAGGTAGGCCAGCTGAGCGAGCAAGAAAGAAGGAGAGTGGGTCCGCCCACGCGCGAGGGAGGAGGAGGAAGGAAGGGGGTATTGAGCTAGTCCAACCGAGGGAGAAAAGAAGAAAGAGGGGCACTAGGCTGGACGGCAAGGCAGGGAGAGAAGGGAGAAGAGGGGCTAACGGCCCAGCGGGGGAAGAGTAATGTCAAGCGGCCCAAATGAGGAAGAAAGGAAGGAAAAGGAAAAAGGAGGAAAAAGGAGAAAGAAAAGGAAAAGGAAAAAAGGGGGAAATAAAAATAAAATAATTTTTAGAATAAGGGTATTTAATTATTTAGATTAATAAATTATTTTAATAAAAAAATTTATCTAAAATTTAAGATATTCATTTAAGAGGTTATTTTTTGTAAAATATGGGCTTGAAAATTTATGTAAATAAAAAGAGTGTGATAAAATAATAAAATATTTATTTTAATTTATTAAATAATCATATCTATTTTTTCAATAATTAAGTCCATAAGATAAAAAAAATTAATTAATTTAAAATTAAATTATTCCAAATGATGATTAATTATTAAATTCTAAGTTTTAAATTTTTTTGGGTATTACAGTTTTAGTATCCACAAGGCTTATGAAGAATTAAAGCACAAAAATAACACGCTCTGGTGTCACCTTACTGCACCAAAATACAAATTCCTTATGTGGCTAGCTATCCAAGGTAGATTATTGACAAAAGACGAAATACGATGTATAGGAAAGTCTATGGATTTGAGATGTATCCTTTGCTCAACAGAATTTGAAACCCATTCTCATCTATTCTCTAAATGCACTTACAACTATGAAATATGGAGAAATATTAGGAGAGGTTTTGATCACAGGGATTCATTTACTTCTTGTTCTAGAGTGATGATGACCCTTAAAAAAAAGACTCAACAGCCTAAAGGAAAAAGGAGGTTGTCATATGCATGCTATCTCACCTATATTGTTGCTATCTAGTATGAAAGGAACTCCAAAGTTTTCAAGAATTTCTTAAAAACTACTCATTCCATGATGAAAGAAATTAGTTTTATAGTTACTAGTAGATTTCGTTCCTCTAGTCATGAATGTAAGTATGCACAATGGAAGCTATGAATTAATAACCTGTTAAAGGTTTGAATCTAAAGCGATTGCTAATTTTGTAAGGATTTTTTTGTTTCATTGGTGGTTGTAGAACTCCTTTGGTAGTAAATAATGCTTCATTACTTGCCAAAAAAATGATAAGTGTGTTTCTTCTTTTTACTTTCTTAAGTAATTTAATATTTGGCATAAAAGATTAGGTTATGTTAACTATGACATCTTAGGTAGGCTAATTAATGTAGATTATTTACCTAAATTAAAATTTGATACTAATCATAAATGTGAAATGTGTATTGATCCCAAAATGAAAATTAAAACCCTATTATTCTATTGAAAGAAATGCATAGCCTCCAGATTTAATTCACACCTATGTGTGTGATTTAAAGTTTGTAGAAACTAGAGGTGGAAAAAATTAGTTTAGAAATTTTATAGATGATTACACATGCTACTCCTAATTTTATTTGTTATGAAGAAAGGATAAGGCATTTGAAGTGATTAAACACTATAAGAAATAAGTAAAGAAACAACTTAGTAGAAAGGTTAAGACAATAAGAAGTGATAAAGGAGGTGAATTTGAATACTCTTTTGAATAATTTTGTTTGGAACATGATATTATTCACCAAACCACCAACCCTTTTGCACCGTAATCTATTGGAATTGGAAAACATAAGAATGGAAACTTGAAAGACAGGATGAATGCTATATTTGTTAGTTTTGGATTACCAAAGAGTTTATAGGGGGCGGGAAGTACTATTATCTACATATTATCTTCTAAATAAGGCACATAAAAGTATCCACAACATACCATCATGCACCAAACAGTATTGAATCGTGTGTTATTAAAGCTTTAATAATAGTTCAAAAACCATCATAAAAATTCCAAATTTTTTTCCAAATATAGGCAAAATTTTATGTTTTAATAATGGTTAACCCAACACCATTATTAAAACAAAAAGTTTAAAAATGGTAAACCCTAAAAAAAACCTTATCTAATTCTCACTAAATAATTAATTAAAACCCTAAATAATTACTAATTAGAATTAAATACATGCATATTAATATTAAATATGCAAATATATAGTAACTGAACCCTAATTAGTATTTTAATAAGCATTTAATTAAACCTTTGTCAATGGTTTTTTTCTTATAAACATTATTAAAGAAAATGATTTAATAACCATACACCCTAAAAAACCCAAGTAATTCTCAATAAAGCATTAATTAGAACCCTAAATAAGTAATAATTAGAATTAAATGCATGTTTTAATAACGATTGTTAGAGGAAATCATTATTAAAGCATGCATGTTAATATTAAATATGTGATTACACAATACTTAAACCCTAATTAGTATTTTAATGAGAGTTTAATTAATACATTGTCAATGGTTGTTTCTTAGAATTGTTATTAAAAATGACTAAAATATATATTATACAAGGGTTTTCATAAAAGTTTAGAAAAGAATCATTATTAAATTATAATTTTTTTTTATAAATTGTTTTGTTTTGTTCTAGCCCTCATATACAGTTGTATGATTGAATATTTACTAAATCTGTATTATGTAAAAAAAAATTAATTCATGCATATATTCCTCAAAGGAATATGAAAATTAGTAGGCATACCATAAGTTTATAGCTCTATACTTCAAAGTCAAAGTTCATAGATCATAAAACTTAACTATAAATCATCAACTAACAAACACTTGCATGTATACAAACATGGTGCATCTCCAATTGCATAAAAGAACATAATACATGTGAGATACAAACTAGAATATGCATGTATGTAGATATCTAATACTGAGTGTGTGAGTGCACAAACTTGGCCCATTCATCTCCAACTTCATCCTATGCATATTTCTAGGCTCGTGCATACCCACCAATAAAAACTAAAAATTGATACAATTCGATTATTTAGTTATTAATTAATATGCAATTCATTATGGAAAAATAAATATATATGGCTTAGATCTATGTTCACATATTTGTTTTTGAGTAAGAGATCCATTAATCTACATACATACTATCCATAATCATTACCATTTTGTTCTTATGGACACTATAAAAATAAATTTAGTTAGATTGTTGTTCTATCATATATTAATTGGAATTGAAATAAAATATAAAATTCTTATCTTTATGCATACCATTAGAGGCTCATACTCAAGATTCCTTGGGTTTGGCACACCATTTCCGCTTTTCCTCATATACTTTGTTTGTAATGCCCTAATAAAAAGGTTATTGTAAAATATTGTAACTTTACTGTAACACCCCCAAAATTCACTACTGAAAAATTTCGTTAATTAAAAGGAAACTAGCGGAAGCAAATTAATAAACCGTGAATTTTGGGAGTATTACCGCCACACTTAGTACCAGACCGGTTCACTCATACCGTTCCAGTACTAAGTGCTAAGGCTAAAGGAAAATGAAATACGATTTGCAAGAATTTCAACAAACTTAAATCATATTAGCGTACCAAACGTTTACAAGAATGAAATCCACCCATGGTGGTTACAGTATCAACATATACATTTAAAACCAGAAATTTCAAAGAGAGAGAGAAAAACCCTAGTATTTTCGGATGAGACCTTACTCTCTTCCCCGTTGCTCACTTGAGTAGCACCTGAAAAGACCTGCAAGGGACACTGCCCATTGAATAGGCAGGGGCCCCACGAATGGAACCCTTCAGTACTACGGTACTAAGTAACCCTTTAAAGTCTCACTTAAAAGCAGGCCCGCAATGTAACACATGAAACAAGCTACATACATATATAACGTTCACATAATTAACATTCACATAGCATATCATTATATCGTTACGAACAATCGGTACTTACGGTCTTAAGCCATATCATAACGCAACTCAAAACAATTAGGCCTTAAGCCCTTGTTCCACTATAAGTGATTTGTACTATCCCATAATTTTATTCACATACATAACTGGTTTTATTGAGCTCGGGACCCCCCACTATTATTGCCGGTGGACCGAAATATATATAAATTCATCATCCAGGGCACAACGCTCCTGGCTGCTATTATAACCGGTGGACCGGGATTTATAAAGAATCATCACCCAGGGCACAACGCTCGTTGCCACTATTATAACCAGTGGACCGGGATATATAAAGAATCATCATCCAGGGCACAACGCTCTTGGCCACTATTATAACCGGTGGACCGGTACTCAATATCATAAATCACTGGGCCCGGCTCATTAATATTCCACTTTCAATAATAGTATCTTTCCTTTCTTTAATCATCACATCAATCATATTTATTTGCCTCGAACGGGAGATCAATAACCCAGGACATAAAGGTACACCGGTCGTACCGATGCATATCAGCTACACAGTGCCCTTCAACCACGAACCCAAGGACACAAAGGTACCCTGGTCGTACTGGTGCATAAAGCTAACTCAGTACCCTACCGACAAGGACACCTAATCCATAAGTATGCATACCCCCTAACTAGGTCCGTAGAGCTAGAAAGAGTAAGATATAGGGCCTGGTTGGGGCACAAAGGCACACCAGCAAATACCAGAATAATCGTGGACTAAACCACGTCCTTAGGGTAGCGACCCCTAAGGAGTCACCATTCCCGATCCCGAGGTCTTTCACTTTAAATATTAGTGTCTTAATTAAAGGTGATCACAAAGGCACGACAATCAGATACTTATTTACTTTCAATCGTTCTGATATCATTAGTCGTTTCTTATTAAGATGGTTATCCAAGCTATCACAGAGAAACCATTAAGGCCATACTAATTATTAAATACTCTTATTTGGCTAATCAGCCTTATTTAAATCACATTATAACATTCCACAATCACAAAACAAGTTAGGTACAAATTACTTATTTACCCCTTACTCATGTAATTACTAAATCATCCCTTCCTTACTTGACAAATTACCATATTGCCCTTAAGGTGGCATAATTACCAAATTACCCCTCTCTTGGTTTATGTTACTAAGTTACCTCCTACGCTCTTTAGATCACCATTCACCCTTCATAATTATTAACCTTAACATATTTCCCTTTTTGGTTGGTTAAATTACCAAATTGCCCTTCTCCTTCGTTATAATTACTAAGTTGCCCTTGAGCTGGATAAACTACCAAATCACCCTCCTTCATTATCATGATTACTATTCTGCCCCTTTAGTTGGTTAAATAATTATCACTTTACCCTTTAATCGGCTAAATTACCAAATTGCCCTTCTACTTTATCATAATTACCATTTTACCCCTCTCAATTATTTTAATTGCCATTTTACCCTTTTTAATTATCATAAAACCCAAATCACCCATCTTCATAATTACCAATATTAATTTACCCTTCTTCATAATCATAATTATTAATTTACCCTTCTCCATATTTATAATTACTATATTACCCTTCTCCTTTATTAAAATTACCATAATGTCCTTTAATTGGTTAAAATACCAAATTACCCTTCTCTAGTATCATACTTATCTAATTTTCCTTCTACAATCATAATTTAATTACTAAATTATCTTTTGTCGTTATCATAATTACCAAGTTACCCCCTTACTCCCAAGTTTACCATAATATCCTTTTATTTATGAAAATTACCACAATACCCTTTTATTTTTAAAATTACCATAACACTCCTTTTACTTTACAAATTACTATTTTACCCTTTTACATCCAAAGTTACCATTTTTATTTTTCCTTACAAAATTACCACTTTGCCCTTCTTTTCCAAAATTACCATTTTTCCCTTCCTTTCTAAGATTCCCATTTTGCCCTTCCTTCCAAAATTACCATTTTACCCTCATTTCTCACAACTTACAATTTTATTCTTTTACTTATGAATTATCATTAACCCCTTTCTTTTTAAATTACCGAAATACCCTTTTACTTATAAAATTAGCGAAATACCCTTTTCACTTATAAAATTTCCACTTAACCCTTTGTTGCACCATTCTTACAAATTTACCACCACTACATAAAATACCACTATTTGCACTCCATTCTTATCATTTAACTCCCCAAACTTGTCATCGTTCAACACGGTACTCAACTACATATATTAGATCACATACTTCATATCACTAAAATATCCTTAGACAATAATATTACACATACATTAGCAACATAATACATCATAGGCAAACATTTAGTATTTCCATCAATGATCAACTCCTTCCTTAATTATCATACCTACACATGGCACAAAGATATCATGCATTTCCCTTTTTCTTTCAATAAATATAACAACCATTTATATATCATGCTTGGCTCACAAAACATACATAAAATCATAATAAAATTCCTAATGTGCTAGCATACGTTTCCATGCATTTAAGGGAGGTTTAACGATTACCTTAATCCCGCAAAATATCAAATCTTACCAAGCACAATTAGCAACTCAACACCTAAAAATAATATCCATCATTATTGTGTTAGAAAAAAGGAAATAAAAAGGATAAGACTTTATAAAAGAAATTTATTTAATAAAACACTTTAATTAATTATCAATATACCTCAAAAAAATTCCAACAAATTCCAACACAAGGGGAAAGCTCACGCTGCATGAGCAGCGTGAGTGTCATGCATAAATGAGAGGGGAAAAGGCTCGAAGAGGAGTGAAGGAAGAAAAATGAGCCATTTTCGGGTTGAGGTCTTTGGGCTAGCAAGAGGGTAGTTGGGGGAGGTTTCAAGGCAAAGGAATGGTGCAGAGGTGGAGAGGGGGTGTAAGAGGTGGTCGGGGACGTGTTGTTGGTGGCTAATGGTGGCGGAGGCGGCGGCAGCAAGGCTGCGAAGGTGGCGGTCGAAGTGGGGTGTCGAGGTGCAGGCTGGCGAGGAAGGAAAAGAAAGGGAAAAAACGAGGGCTTGAAGGTGGTATTCTCGGCCAAAGGAGCATTGGGAGTGGTAGAGGGGATTGCAGGGTGTCGAATGGTGGGTTGGGTGGCGGCAGAGGTGGCCGGACGGTGGCGGGAATGGCGGTAGCAGGTGGCTCGGCGGTAAGGGTGAAAACAGGGAGAAAAAAAAGGAAGAAGGGAGAAGGAGGGCTGCGGGATGGGTTGGATGGTGTTGGGGCAGTGCAGGGTGGTAGTAGAAGGGTGCAGGAGGTTGTTTAGGAGATGAGTGCGGCGGCCGGAGTGGCGGAGGGCGGCGGTGCATGAAATGAAGGGAAGAAGATGGAGGGGAGGAAATGGAGGGAAGAAGATCAGGGGAGGGAGATGAGGCTCGAGATGGGGCAGGAAATGGACGAAGGGGAGAAGAAAAAGAAGAGGGAGGGTAAGGGGGTAGGTAGCAGGGCATAGGGCGGCAGGGAGGCGGTAGGGTGGCAGGGAGAGGGTGGCGACGGGGAGGAGAGGCTACCACCATGGATAGGGTGTAGGGTGGCTTGGCTTGAAATAGGGGGGAAAGAGGACGGGGTAGAGAGAGGGGGCAGCAGGGGTAGGTGCGACGGCAGGCGGTGGCAGTCGCAGGTGGTTGGGCGGCGGCTGCAGGTGGACAGCTGCTGTCGGCGCTTGGGGAGAAGAAGAAAGGAGAAAGGGAGCTTCGGCGGCCGGTCGGGGAAAGGAGGGGAAAAAGTTGGCCGGTCGGTCCAGGGGGAAAGAAAAAAAAGAAAAGGGGAGCCGGCCAGTTCCAGCACGCGGGAGAGAGGGGGGAAAGAAGAGAGGGGGAGGTGGGCCGAGGCCCACTGTGCGGGGGAAAGGGCTGGCCTGGGTGGCGGCCCGAGGGGGAAGAAAAAGGAAAAAAAAAGGAAGAAAGAGGAAAAATGGAAAAGGGCAAAAAGGGAAATAAGAAAATAGGAAAAACAAAATAAATTAATTTATAAAAACATAATAGTAATATTCTTGATAAATTATTTAATTTAATAATTTAATTCATTATAATCTAGTATATTAATTTAAAAAGGATAAGGTTGGTAAAATATTAGTTTGAGAAATTATTTAAATAGAAATAGCATGATAAAATAACAAAATATCTATTTTAATTTGCTAAATATTTCCATCCAAATTTGTATACTCAAAAATCCATAAATTAATTAAATTAGATAATTTCAAGTAGAGAAATCAATGAAAAGAAGAAATCAAGTAGAGAACACATCAAGAAATGCCGAATCAAGGAGAGCAAAGTTGGAAAGGGAACAAATACATCAAGAGAAGCTAAGCTGAAACTTTCAAAGGAATTGAGTGGAAGAATCAAAAACACGGGGGTCCCATGTTTCCATAACACGGACCATGTTATTTATCCCGAGTATCGGTCTGTAAATCCTTGTCAGCAGAGCAGTTGGAAGAAAACACGGGGGTCCCGTGTTTCATAAACACGGACCGTGTTTTCAATTAAAAACGTGTAACTGCCACGCGACTTGTTCCTGATAAATTTTTAGATGAAAACAGAGTTCGAGGGAGAGGGGAAAAAGATCGAAAAACATTTGGAATGTATTTTTCTTTCTTTATTCCTTTAGAACATACATGTAATGCACAATTCCAACCTTTGATATTCTTGAATTCTATTGATGATTTGACATTCTGCACTTCAATTGATAAGTTTCCTCTATTCCTTTGTAAATTTCTGTATCTTCAATTTGCTGAATCTAAGTAGTTTTTCTGTAATTTTACTTGTGATCATTTCATTATTATCTAATTGTTGCAATAATAGAATTCGTGAATGTGTTATTGTTATTAATTTTCAATATTTTTGTATAATTGTATGAATTGTGAATATGCAGAAATTTGAGTAATTAGAACAGGGTAGGATGAATTGAGGATGGAATCATAACTTAATTATCATTTCATAATTTAAATGTTTGATTCTAGATGAGGTTTAATTGAATTAATGGTTTGAATTGAATGATTCCATATCATAGATTAAGATTCTTGAACTGATTAGATTGATCACCTATTTGGTTTAGGACTTAGTCTTTGCTAAGACAATGAAATTAACCCGTAATTGTTAATTAATTTGTCTATAGTAGCAAGAAGATTAATTATTAATCTTATCCATTAATTCGTGCAATTGCATGATCCGAGATTTTGTGATTATGATTGTAGTGGGCTGCTTCCCGTTCATAATGCTACCATTAATTGAATCTAGTATTTGTAACCTAGGTTATTAAATGGGTGCAAAAATAAATTGAGAGCATATTCAATTTATTAAGGTGGAGAGGAAGTATAGGAATTCGTTATTCTGAATTTCCTAAGTCAACATTAAATTGTTTAGAATCATTCTTCTTATGTGAATGTATGGCATTTTAATTCCATCACCAATTCAATCCTCCCCTAATTGTCAATTCGTGATTAAAGACTTAGTATAATCGAATTTAGTATAAGAATCAATGAAATTGTATAATCGGGGTTATAACATCAATAGCAAAATTAGTGATTAAAACGTCATTCCTTGTGGGTTCGACTCCTTCTTGCCATATACTACGTATTTGGGAATTAGGATTTATTTATTAAATTTGTTGTGCATACGACAGTGCATCACAGCACAGATGATGTATAAAACTCAATGTTCATTTGCCCCTTGCTTAAGATGCAATCCACTACATATTTGATGTCTCTACCCTCACTTAGTATGGTCAGATATGTAGTATGAACATGCAAACATAATAGAGGACATCATCCCCTATATTGCAACACGAATAATACCCAACCTATGTACGAAAATAATAATGAAAGCATATTTATTAATAATTGATAACCCATATATATATATAAGAGGTCACAAAATTATAAAAATCAATGAAAAGTGTAAAAATATATGATATAAAATAATACTATATGACAAACTCTTTGGTGGCATCCATTCATGCTTATATATTTCATAGACAGCTTCTATAGATTCCATGAAAATGGCTTCATCCCTAGCACCATATTTGAAAGGAAAATCAATTATATTTAGATTACTATCGAGGTAGCTTCGGGAAAAGAATTACAACATCACCAAAGTTTGTTGTGGTAGGCGGGGTTCTTGTAGCTATTGGTTCTTCTCTGAAGATGAAATATTTTGTAAGCCAACCAATTTTTTTGATCTATCCCTCTTTACTTTCTCATCCCCCATTTTTTTTTCTCCTTCCATCAATAATTCTCTTTACCTTTGTCTGAGGAGCATTCTTATTTTCTGATTCCTTAATGCATAGTATTATACAAAATATAATGAGCATATATATATATTAATAAGGTGTAAAAAATGTGTGTAACATGTTATGTATAACATGGATAAGGGATATCATTACCTCTTCAATAGTGAGACATATTTGGTATAAGACCAAAGCACAAAGCTTCCAACATTGTGGCTGCCTCATTGCCTTCTTTATAACTTAGCAATGAAGTATCTCCAATAATTATAATGCCTTTACATACAGGCCTATTATTTGGGGCTAAGATAGATCCATGGACCATCAACATTTCAATACCAAAATTGATGTGTACCCTTCCTTTTGCAAAAAGAATTGAGGGGTCATTATCTAATATGCCACATTTATGCAAACCCTAGAATAACATATTACATAATGATAATTATTGAGTTAACACTTGATACATTTTATGCATAGCAATTAATAGTTTCATATGCTTCGATTGAGAATACAAGAAAAATGTGTATAAGATTCATAACTATCCCTAACAATATTTAAATTGGGTATGTGAACCAGATCATGTGCATTTGAATCTGATGGCTTATGCCCTTAAGATTTGATGGAGGCCAACTATTTCTCCATTGTGGCCATCTGTTAAAATTTCATATTTGATTTTTGGGTTAGGAGACCCACATGGTCTTTTTTTTTTTCGGGGTTCACACGATCAATCACACATGCTTGTTCTCATAATCCCTAATCTAAAAACCATGTGTCTTCCTAGGTGTTCTTAAATTCCCATTACTTGTGACATAATGCTATATTTTTCTGCACCCTCAACAAAATTTGATGCTTCAAGTTCATCCTATAATGTATGCAATATAAAATATAGGAATAAACATAATATAATAGTTTTCTCTAAGAAAACAATCTATGGTTAAGGATAACTTCAAACTTACAATTCTTTTGGCAGCATCTTGTACATCTTCATTAAGATATCCATCTTTTATTACTCTAACCTTCTTCCACAATATACTAATATTGATGGATGACATACATGAATCCTTGTCCTGGCTATGAGCTGTAATTTCAAAATACATACTTAAATTAGCAATATGATTATAACAATCTCTACATTAAGATTTAAACATATTAATCAAAATGGCATACCAACTCTTCTTCAAGGCCTACATAACCTTTTCAAGCCATATTATGGCAGTAAATATTCTACTTAATAATTTCTTTATTTTATCATTTTTATCCTATATTACACGGATAAAATATGTACTCATTATCATTTAAATATCAATGAAATATTCTTAATCAAAAAGCTTAATTGTTATGCAAAAAATATAATAAATTTCTTTAAAAACGACATACAATAAACTACCCCAAATATATTAATCAATGAAATTATAACACTTTAGGGGCTTCATGCATAAAGTACCATTTAACCCCATGACTATTATCAACCCATTTGCACCCAAAAATAGGTATTTTAAATATAGTGTCACTTGTGATGCAAAGATGAATGGGTCTAGTTTATGCCCTACCCTATTAAGATCTACTAACGTGAAGCCATCTTTATATTTAACTTCATGACTATTATCAACCCATTTGCACCCAAAAATAGGTACTTTAAATATATTGTAATCTAGCTCCCAATTTCGTTCAATCACGCCATAATAATTCATATTTATATATGTTGCATTCTTTTCCTTCACACTAGTAAAATGCATTACCTCAGCCACTAAAATCACTGTACTATTCTTTATTGTACTCCTCTCATCTTGTTATTTTTTATGGAAGTGTATTCATTGATGGCATATTTGGTATACGAGAAAACTTCATATCAGGGAATTTGAGAAAAATAATGCAAGGCTTTAGAAATTGATACTAGGGAATGTCTAATGAGAGAAATGATACAATCTGTTAGCCAATATATGAAGGAAAGATTATGTTTTTTAATTGTCCATTTCTTAATCTTTGATGGATTTTTTATCCTTTAAGAATGCATATGTTCATCAATATATGGGTGAACATCATCATTGTTATATAATACATAGAGATGTGTTTTACGAAGCATATCAAGATCTACATTCCTAAATTGTTTGCCCATTATACCATGTTGTTTAATTTTTCATGCATGTAGAGACTTAGAAATACCAATAACTTCAGCATTGGACAAGTAATTTGTGAAAATTTTAATTGTCTCTTCTACTATGTAGCTCTCAAAAATGCGCCCTTCTAGCCAATATTGATTCTTCATGTAGCATTATATCAACTTTATAAACTATTCAAAGAGTTAAATCTATCTCCCATGAATAGGTCATAATATTTTTATCTCCTAAACCAAGTGAGCAATTATAAGCACCATAATGTCAAAGAATGAGGGAGGAACATATATTACAAGCTGGCACAAAGTCTTTGTTCCTACTTGTAGTTTGGTAGCAACCTTTATGCCTACCTATCATTTAATAATAGCCTTTTCACCTACCTATAGCTTGGTAGTAGCCTTTGTGCCTACCTGCGATTCGGTAATAGCCTTTTCACCTACCTGTGTTTAGATAGCAGGCTTTGTTCCTACCTGTGATGATATAAGTTGTTATTGGTCTGTGTCGATGAGTCTACCTATGTTATGAGATTTTATAGTATTGATAATGATCTTTATGACCATAGTTATGATATGATGATGATTTTGTTTCTAATTATACTACAAAGATCATCTTTTGGATGTTCCATTAGTAAATTTGATTTAATTCTAGATGAATGAGCATGAATAGTATATGGCATTGGTGGTATGTGGTTATATGAATGATTTTCATATTTTAATTAACATATTTATAATTAAATATTTTTTTATCATATATTATTGTGATGCCTTTTATGTGTTCCATGTGGGCTTTACATATTAATGGTGTATCATGGGTTACTCAGTATTATAGTACTGATGGGTTCCATTTCACAGGCCCTTGCTTATTCAATGGGAAGTGGCCTTTGCAGGTTAGCTTATAATATCAGTTGAAGGATATCCAATGTTTTTTTGGTATCGTTTGATCTAGAAGATTGTGTACTCCCAATGTCTTTATGTATTTCCTTTCACTAAAATTTGATAACCACTAATAGTTGGTTTTATTTGGAATAACGTTAACTTGATTTAACTCTCTATCTACTCAGATTTTATAATTGTGTCAATAATTTAAGTGGAGTAATGCTTTTAGCCTTAGAACATAGTATAATAATAGTAGAGTATGCAAGTCTTATGCTAAGTGTGGCGGTAACACCCCACTATTTTTATGACTAATGCTTTAGCATAACGAAATTTTTAAGCAGTAAATTTAGAGGTATTATAAAAACATCCTTTTGGCCATGAATTAGTTGAACAAATGAAATATTTTCCTCACATATTAGGTAATCATGATGGCATTTCACACTATAACCTAACAAGTTACCATATACCAAAAAATCACTTATAGTACAAATTAACATTTCTCACAAAGTGAAAGTTTCTTCACCATATTCATCAAATACTTCAACACTTATGTCCCATAAGAACTTCAAATCATCAATCAAAGGCACCAAATAAAAATAAATATCATTCCCTAATTGGTTTGGTCTCAAAATAAGTAAAGATAACATTATATACATGCATTTCATATAGAGAAACAGTGGTAGATGATATATAACAAAAATCACTAATCATATACTATATGTGCCTTGATTATGCAGATTCATACCATCCTTAGAAAGTGAAAGATGCAAGTTACTTAGTTCTTTTCCAAATTTAAGAAACAAGCCATCAATCATCATCCATTGTGGAGAGTCAGATGGATTTCTCAAAAGTTTGTCATATATCTTATCATCATAATACCATCTCAAGTTCCTCGCATCTTGGACATCATTAAACATCTACATGAATCTTGGTATTATAGAAAAAAGCCATAACATTTTAGATAACACCTTGGTATTCTTATATAATGGTGATTTGCAATCATGCTTAGGATAATTATCTAAAGATGAATATTCTTCGTTGTGAAATTTTATACATTCATTAGGGAATGTATGAGTATTCTCATAACTCATATTCATAAATGAAAGAATCCTCTTTACTTCATAGGTACTATTAGGTATAATGTTATCATCAAGAAGCATATCTTTTCTAAGTGTCAATAATTTTGTGAAACTCTTATCACTCCATTTTTTACATACTTTTGAATTATACAAAATTAAAGTAGCAAATGATCTAGTAAACATCTTATAGTCGCCACCAAATATTTTTTCGAGTCACTTAATAATTGATCAAATATTTCTAGATAATTCCAAACACTTTCCTCAACCTTCCGAATTATCACCTCTAATGTATACCCCTCATTGTTATCCAATGGCCCTCTACTTTCCCTCCTGCCTTCCTCGTTATCATATCCATACTATATATCATCATGTTATATCCAACAAGTGTAATTTGAATCATTTTCATACACAAACAAATGATTTCTCAAATCATTAGCACTGATATGTTGAATATAAGCATAATTCAAACAAAGAAAAACTATTCTGCTAGGATCCCAAGCATGTTCTTATGCAAACTTTATGAAAAATTAAACTCCTCTGTCATATTCTCTATAAAAATGATTTGCAAACATCTATTTTTGATCCATATTTTTCCAGTCTATACATATCCCATGAAAATTTATTATTATAAATCAATTCACTTCTGAAAAGTAATTAACATATCACTCATGCTTAGAAAGAATTCATATTTGTATAATGTATCATGTTATTCTATTGCTATATATATAGACACTTCCAACACATTTTCATATCCCTTAATAATTTAAAAATTGCTTATGGTTAGAAAGAATTTATATTTCTATAATGTATCATGTTATTTTGTTGCTATAAAAACAAACCATTCCAACACGGGAATAAAAATATACCAATACACAAATCGCTCTTACTTAGAAAGATTTCATGTGCATATACATATCAAATATTTATACAAGGGCTGTAAATTTAAAGGTAAATACATACTATGTGTTTAAAACAAAACCCAAAAACTAAGAAGAAACATAAGGCAATGATAGTTGTATATACATCAAAAGACTGCTACAACCTAAACACCTAACTAAGAACACCCTTTAACCATCCTATGAAATCCGTTGGTAGGCTTTCCTAAACCAACTAGAACTTGTCACCCTCAAAATCCACCCATATTGATATGTCATTTACTCCTTCACATCATCAATGGAGAGTCCAATAACAAATACTTGAGGGTAACCAGGGAAGATACTCAACGGTAAGGTGTTACGAAACCTCCACTTGTCATGCATCACCACCAACTCTCTAGTTATCTAATCATAATCCCTCGCAAGCACCTCATCCTCAACAAATCTTGGGTGTGGTGCATTGGTATGGTGGAAAAAAAATTCAAACAACTAGCTAAAGCCCCTGACCATGGCTCAATTTAAGGCAAGGTCAACAACAAGTAATATGATCTGAAATGGAATGGATCAAAGTATGACACACTCATGAAAAAGCAACTTATCTTCTTATATAACCATACCACATAATCCTAAAAATCCTCACCAAGTCCCATGCACAAATGTGGTGGGTGTATACAGATATTAGGTAACTGTGACATCTCACTACCTATAAAAGAGAACAACCACTAAATCATATTATTAAGATTGTTATCTATCTTTTTTAAATTATAAAATATGTAAATTCAATGGCCTAATTAATCATAAATATATAATATAATATCTCAACAAAATATTGTGTTAAGCTAACCACATACCCATATATGTAACTAAAATATCAGTCATAAAATTAATTAACTTATATTAACAACAATTTATTAGAGGCACATCTGTACCATACAAGCATTAACATTATATCAACAAGAAGTTAAATAAATTACATAATATTTTTCAAAAATATATTATATCAATATGCATGCACATATTTATAGTTTTTTTTTTAAATATCAAAGATATCAACCTACAACCATGCACGCATATATTATAGAGGGGGAAACCCAACATGCAACCAAAAAGTATAACAACACAACACCAGAGGTGAACATATATCATACAAAAAAGAACACATGTAATACCAACTAAATACCATGTATGCATATATTTATAATGAAATAAAACACAAAAAAAAAACTTATACCAAGCTAAATATGAAAATCGAGCAGGGTGATGCAAATAAGAACCATCGGTGCCGAAGTAAGAAACGGATAGACAATATTGTGGTGGCGAGCAATAGACAGCAACAGATGGACATCAGGAGAGGGGGAGCACAAGCCAATAGTGGGCATAACCTTGGCCAAAATCAAGAAAAAGAAAATGACAATGATGATGAGAGGAAAAGGAAAGTGGTCATTAACAAGCAAGAGTGAGGCACAACAACCGTTGATTGAAAAAAGGTGGAGAATCTTCAATTAACAAAACAAAGAGGAAGAGTGAGAACAAGAGTGAGGAAGAGAGAATAAAAAATATGAAATAAATTTAATAAGAGAATTCGTAACAATTATTAAAATGTGTTTTAATAACGATTATAAATATAATTGTTATTAAAACATGGCGCAATTTTTGTTTTGATAACGGTTATATTTATAACCCTTATCAAGATAAGAACAACATTTTTCCCCTTTATTTTATTATTGGTTTCTATATAGAATCGTTATTAAAAGTTTTTTGCTCATTCTCATGCCTAAATTTTTATGTTATTAATTAATGATTCTGGAGTAGTGATGAAAACGTCATAAACCTAACTATAAATGCTTAAAGGTATGTGGGTGCTTGGGAAAAATAGTAATTCCTAAGCTAAAAAGGGGTCAAGTTAAGACCGAAAATCATTTATTGTATATTAGTTGGTTATGCACATAATAGTAGCGCATATCATTTTCTAAGAAGTTCCTCACATATATGTCAACACTATTATAAACTCAAGCGATGCTATATTTTTTGGAAATATTCAGATAACATTATAGATAGGTTATAATATTTAGATGATCAATTTAGTTATGATTTAAATGTTATAATATTTTTCCTCAATACTAGTACACACATAATCCAAATCAAACTTGATTGAATGAAAATCAAAATCCTAGAGAATTTTTGAAATATTGTTGAAGTTGGTATCACAAACAATTTTAGTTATGGAAATATAAGTACATTAGTTCGATATAATTTTTGTATCAATATAATGATGTTTGTAATGTTACAATATTTTTTCCTAAAACTATTACATGCATACAAAAAACCAAATTTGATAGGATAGAAATTAAAATTTTGACGAATTTTTGTTTGAGTTGGTCTTAGTTATTTTATTTTATTTTTGAAAAAAATCAATCGTTTAGTGTTAGGATAAATTGTAGATCGATTTAATGATGATTTTAATCTTATAATAATTTTTTCTAATACTATTACATGTTTACTGCAAACCAAACTTGATTAATCTAAAATAAAAATCGTTGAGAATTTATGAAATTTCGTCAAAGTTGAGTAATAATCTCACAAAAGAAAGAATAAAAATACAAGTAGGAGGGGGAAAAAAGTCTTGGTTAATAACATTAAAAACTTATGTTTCTTACAAAAAACAATATTTGTTCATCATATAATTTATTTCACTAACTTTATAATACACATAACTTATAAGTTCATAGTACATGTAAGTTTATCATAACAAAACTTTCACATTCATACATAACACATAGATATATGACATATTGTTAAACACAAATATATAGTAGGAGTTATATATTTACAAAAAATTAATCCTATATCAATAAATAAAAGTTATAAAATTACAAAATTTATCTTATGGTCATCATACTTACTGAATATGTTTATAATAAAAAATTTATAAAATGACCTTGTGTCTAGAAATAAAACTTATAAAAATGACCATGTATCTATAAATAAGGATTATAAATTACAAATGTGACATTGATATTATATATAAGAATTATAAATTATAAAATATGATCTCATGCACCTAAATAAAATTTATAAAATTATAAAAAATAATTCAATATACCTAAATAAAATTTATAAAATTATAAAAATAACCTCAAATATACTCATGACGATGACAAAAAAAATTGCATTTCTACCGTTTTTACTGAAAATTGTGGAAAATTGGCCGGAGTACGACTGGAGTACATCAATTAAACATCAGGTCAGCAAGTTTGGTAGTACAGCAAGCCTGGCGTGTGACAATTAATACGGCAACAGCATGTATAGAGCTGGCAAAAGTTGACCCGACCCAAAAAATCCGACGAATACCGACTCGATCCGTCCGAAATCCGATCCGATTTTATCCGAGTAATAAAAATCCCGAAACCTATCCAACCCGATCCGATACATATCCGATATCCGATACAACCCGAGAAATCATAAGCCCGAAATAAACCCGACCCGACCCGCTATTCACCCGAAACCCGATATAACCCGAAAAACTATAAATCCGAAATGACCCGACCCGATCCATTATTTATCCGAAATCTTATATTATTTGAAAAATTATAAACCTATAAAGATTCAACTTGGTACTACCCAAAAATTAACATTAACACATAACTCAAAATTTTTTAAACTTCATAAAACATGAAATAATGTAGATGTGCAACTAATCCATACTAGCACTTACATCAAAATCGAGAAACAATATACTTTCATAAAATTTATATCACTTATATATATACAAAAACAATATCCATTGATACCAATAGAAATAAAAGTAGAGAAAAAAAATACTACTATGCCATTTAAATATTAGTTCACTTTCATTATTCCATTTAGTACCATAAGATAATAATAGTGCATCCTTGAACACTATATGTTAGTATCTATACAGCCATACCTTATAATATAGCACCTACAACATCATAGGAAAGTAGGAAAAATTTGGAGTGAGAATATTAGTTATTCATTATAAAAATTGAAGATTAATATTTTTTATTACATCAACAGTGTTAAATAGTAAGAAGTCAATATTAGTTGGTCTTTTGTCAATAATAGTCATTATTACTTATTTTATCTAATTTTTATCTTATTTAGCTTGATATGATCTAATCAAAATATATAATAAAAAAACTAATATGTTGTTATTATTATTTTTGCCATAATTGATATTCATTAATTACTATTATTATTGTTATCATTATTTTTGTATTACTATTATTATTATTATATTTATTAAAATTATGTTGATATGATGTGATCAATCTCTTTTAAAAATAATATGAGAAGTACAACCTTAGAAGTATTCATTTGTTATCAATTATCAATGGCTATTATAAGTTAATATCATGTAAGGAGCGTATAAGATATAAATATAATATAAACTTAAAACTCAATATGACCAAGCTAATAATGGAGTTTAATTATAAGTTATACCTTAGCATAAAAAGAAAAGTGATACGATTTGAAAACTTTTAAATTTGAAACATCAGATACATCTCCAAAGATAAAATAATGACAAAAAATTCTAAGGCCCCAAAACAATTAATATAATAATTCACTTTTAATTGAATAAGATAAATTAAAATAAATGATCTCAAAATAATTAACTTTTAATAATATATTGGAATAAAAAGAAAGAAAGAAAATGACACAAGCATGGCTCAAATATGAAATGACCTAAATCCAATCTAAATTTGACCCGAAAATATAATAATTCAAACTCAACCGAGCCCGATCCGAACCCGAACCGAAATTAGAACAACCCAAATTTACCCGAATCTGAGTCCATCCGATCTCAACCAGACCCGACCCGAGAGCTTAGAATGACCCGAGATTATCCGATACTGAGTTGATCCGAATCAAACCCGACCCAGCCCGACCCGACAAATTGATCCGAAATTATCCGAAACCGATATGACCCGATTATCATGTTACCCGATCCGATAATGACCCGACCCGCCCGATTGCCAGCTCTAAGCATGTATAATGTCGCTTACGTACCACCCGTATATTATATATCAGTTACCAGTCACCTAAGCGCATGGTCCCCGTATAAATGATGCCACGCTAGCTCCATCCATCGTCGTTTATCGGCCACACCTTACTTCCTAGCAGGGGTGTTGACAAACCAAGCCGGCTCGCGAGTTTTTTGGGTTCGGCTCGTTAACGGTTCGGCTCGGCTCGCTTGTTAAACAAGCTTAAAAATTAGGCTCGAGCTCGGCTCGATTATTAAACAAATCAAGCTTGAGCCAAATAAATTTTGGCTTGAGCTCGTTTAGAATGCAAAAGCTCGTGAGCTCGGCTCGTTTACCACCAAAGCTCGAGAATCGGCTCGTTAAAAGTTTGACTCGACTCGTTAAAAGCTCGACTCGTTTATAAACAAATCAAGCTCAAGCTTTATTTTTAGGCTCGTTTAATAAACGAACCAAGCCCAAGCCTACCCCAACTCGGCTCGATTCGGTTCGTTAACAACCCTACTTCCTAGTAAGTAGATGAATGCATGTACGATAAGTTTGATAAAATTGACCCGATTGAAATAATTCAACCTAAAATTTAGTTTGAAATTAAAAAAGATTAAATTTGATATTAAGTTGACAATGTAAATAAATCTCAACCACACCTGAATTTAAGTAATTCAGTAGTAATCTATATCTAAAATAATTCAAATTAAATTAATGAAAATAAAAATAAATAAATAAGCTGACTCGAACCTAATCTATAGATAGATAAAAATCTAATAATAATCCAATCTAATAATAAACCTATTTAAATTTACCCAATCTAAAATAATCCAACTCAAATCCTAATATAATTTCACACTTGATCCAAACTAAAATTAAATATAATCCACACATAAAACATTTTATTTCATATAAATTAATATATAAATACCAATAAAATATCCTGCTAACAAAAATTTATATAAATAAAAATATATAACCTATATAACAATAAATAAAATAAAACTAATGAGACTTTATTCTCCTCATTTTATTTGAATATCATATTAATATAAATTATTTTAAATTATAGAAATTTCTGTTGTTGTTGCTGTTGTTACAAACATAAAATTATAATTGTAATTATGATAATTATAATATATAATAATAATAATAATAATATTTATATCTGTATTTTTATTATTAATAATAATTATTATATTTCTAACAGATAATAGATGGTTTAATATGAAACATAAAATTCAATTTGTATGTTTTTTTTGTAATATAATTTATATTTTAAAATAATTTTTTTTTAAAAACAACATATATTATAAACGGAAGGAAGTAATAGATAGTCGGCATTGATGGAGGCCGATTGCCAACCATTGCAGTCAAACATAGTGAATGAAGATATATTTTTTCCACGTGATAAGCATTGAAATGTATTCATATACGAAAAATCTATCTGGTTCGCTGTCGTCTTCTATTTTTATTTTTTTTTCCGCATTCTTCATTTTTTAAAATATACTTACCTCATATTAAAAAAAATCATTCTTTTAATTTATATACTTTTTTTAAAAAATAATAAAATAAATATAAAAATTACACTTACACCCTTTATTAAAAAATAATAAAATATTTATAATATATATAATTAAAAAATAAAGATAAAAATAGAAATTATATTTTAAATTTTTTAAATGATTTTTCTTTTTGATAAAAAATGTAAGGAGAGAATAATTTTTTTTTATAGGGAGGGAGTATATATTTTTATGTATAGGCCCTATATAGCTGCGAAACTGATACAAGCTCTAGTTTTATTCTGAAAAACGATGGATTCGGCAGACATCGCTGAATGTCTCAGCAATAAGTCCATCTTAATCACCGGTGCTACTGGCTTCATATCCAAGAGTACGCACTACTGCATGCATGATGCTTCTTATTCTATGCCCTCTCTTAATTTTGTTTTTGTTTTTTTTTTTCGTTTGTAATTTAATTTCGAGCATCATGATTAATTGCATGCAGTTTTAGTGGAGAAAATACTGAGGATTCAACCGAATGTAACGAAGCTTTACCTTCTAATAAGAGCAAAAGACACCACTTCTGCTCTGGAGCGTCTGCACAACGAGGTACATATTTACTTCTCTGTTTTTAACGTTTTGGCTCGCGCGGCCTATATATTCAGTGGGGATGCCGATGAACAAATCTCTTATATATATGTGTGTACGTAGCACATTTGAGAGGCATACAGTCATGTGACTTAAAAAGTACTTGTGGAACAGATAATCGGCAAGGATTTGTTCAATGTTCTAAGGGAAAGAATGAGTACTGGTGAATTCGGTTCCTTCATTGCGGAAAAAGTGATACCGGCGGCCGGAGATGCATCGTCTGAGTGCTTGGGAATTGTTGACCCTGGTTTGAAGGAAGAGATGTGGGCGGATATTGACATTATAGTCCACGGAGCTGCAGCAACTGATTTCTTTGAAAGGTAATGAAATAAATTAGAATGTTTTTGCCTGATTGCCGAAGCAATCTCCATCTTAATTTTTACTAAGACATACGGAATCTAATAAACTAGATAGAAGAGCTCGGCCTTTAGTTTGAGTTCCGGTTGATGAACAGACCACATATATATTCGAGTCAGAATAGGTCTAGCTTATATTTCAGGGGTCGAGTCAAGCTAGCTTATATCCGCGACCATTTTCAAACGCTTGAAGGTGGGGAAATGGAGTACCAGAAATATAAAACACCGATTGTATTTCAATTTGATTTTTATTGACAAGGTACATCGGGGGAGGGGAAGCCCGGTGCACGGACGGAGTGCACGATCAAGCCACACCCACAAATAAATAAAAACACCGCTCGTTCGTGTTTCAATTTGATTCTGAAAGGCACGCATGCAGGTATGATGTTGCTCTGGCTATGAATACGTTCGGAGCAAAACATATGGTGGACTTCGCCAAGAAATGTGCAAAACTGCAAGTATTCGTTCACGTATCAACTGGTTGGTAAATGTTAATTTCTTTTCCTTCTACTACGTACGTATAGCTAGGCCAGAGCATATGTAGTACTTGACCGGTGCACGTCTATTTATATATATATATATATATATATCACGCAGCTTATCTATGCGGCGAGAAGGCAGGGTTGATACCAGAGAGGCAATTAGAAATGGGCGAGACAATAAAAGGCAACTCAAGGTTAGATATCAAAGAAGAGAAGAAGCTAGTTGATCGGATTTTGATGGACCTTAAAGCTAAAGGAACCCCAGAGAAGACTGTCCGACGCATGATGAGAGATCTAGGCAACCAGAGGTTTGATTAACGAAACTCTAAACATTACTACTACTACTACTAACTTGTATATATCCCGTTGATAGGACAGTATTTGATTGGTTCAGAGCTAGGGAATATGGATGGCAAAACGTCTATGAATTCACAAAGGCAATGGGGGAAATGTTAATCGGACGCCACAGAGACAGTTTGCCTGCAGTCATTCTACGCCCCACAATTGTGAGCAGTACTTACAAAGAACCGTTTCCTGGTTGGATTGAGGGCATCAGGTAATAGCTAGCCTCGTATTTGAATATCTGTTATTTTCTGTCTGCACTAATTACACTAGTTACATCATGTCTATTGTTTCCAGCGTTTTGACAGCTCGCGGCCCTACTGGTCAGAATTAACCAATAGTTTTAATTACTTCTGGCAGGACAATAGACAGCGTGGCCATTGCATATGGCAAAGGAAAACTCAATTTCTTACTGGCCGACAGAAATTGTGTCCTGGACTTGGTAATTTTTGTTTCTTTGATTTACTAGGGACTTTAAGGCCTATGTAATGTCATATATATATACATATCAGCTTAGTATATGACGTAAACACAAAAAAAAACATATACCGTAGTTTTAAAAATCAGACCGATCATCGAACCAGTATCATAACTGGTTCATTGGTTTAGTGGTCGAACCAGTGGTTTGGACTGGTTAAACTAGTAGTACATTTTAAATCAAAAAATATGAAATACATAGCAAATTAAACTATACATGAATTTGACCGGCTCCCAATTGGTTTTTTGACCGGTTTTTTAATCGGTTCACCAGTTTTCACCGATCCGACCGGTTTTTGACCGATTTTCATTGGTTCCGAGATCTTAAAAATCGGCACATGAAATCTGACCGGTGACCCGACCGGTTCGCCGGTTCACTGGTCGGACAAGCCGGTTCGGTCAGATTTTTAATACTAGGACATATACTATAGAGAACGAGAGAACAAGGATTGGAAATCGGGATAGAAAGGAAGGGAAAAAGAAATTTTTTTAAATTATAAATTATATTTGTATATATTTTGAAAATATGGAAATAAAAAATGAAGAAATATTTTAGGGACGGATACCTTGGATCAAACAAAGTTTCTGTATGTCATTAATAAGAGGGGGATTGGAGCCTACTAACCAATTGTTAAATTCATAATTACATATGTATGTATAGATACCAGCTGATATGGTAGTGAATTCCATTATTGTATCAATGGTGGCTCACGCGAACCAGAACTCCATGAAGATCTATCAAGTAGGGACTTCACTAAGAAATCCAGTGACGTTCGGAGAGCTACATGGATTCCACTATGACTACTACACTAAGCATCCCTGGATCAATCGCCAAGGAAAAGCTGTGAAGATTCGCAGAGGTTTCACCTTGAGCAGTACATTCATAATCGACGTGTTTTTCATGCTCTGGTACTCGCTCTTACTGAAGGTCAGTGGACCGAATTTTTAGTCATTCTTCTTCAGATACTAGTCGCCCAGAAATCGCAGGCCAACCAAATTAATATAAATTGCCCGACATCCTAATATTACACCCGATAACGTACGTCGCGCGCGTGTGTGTGTGTGTGTGCAGATCTTAAAGCTAGCGGATGCAGCTTGTTTCCATTACTTTCAGGATTACATCGATAGTATTGATAGAAAAGTAAGAGTAGCAATGAAGTTGATTGATATCTTTAAGCCGTACCTCTTCTTCAAGGGCATGTAAGTAGTACGTAATTACCTTGTTCTATCTCTTTAGTAATAATTATTAGCGATAATCAATTACTATGATGACATTCCCCGCCCTTCGCAGCTTTGAAGACCATCACTCAGAGAAGCTCCGAACGTCGATAATAAACCACGGCGGGGATGAAGATGGTGTTTTTAACTTCGACCCCAAATCAATCGACTGGGAGTATTACTTCAACAATGTGCATATCCCAGCAATTATGAAGTACTTATTTTAGTGACTGTGACGTCCTTCAAACTATTGCGTTACAAGAAATAAAATAACTGTGACGAAACTTTAGCTGACAAGAAAATTATATTTTTTACCACTAAAAAAAATTATTTGTGACGGCTATTTTAAATTTTAATTTTAGATTTGAATTTACCACGAAATTTAAAGAAAATATTCTGACCTTTAGGCGAGCGATGACAATTTTTTGTTGTTTTGATTTGATGATGCAAGTGTATATGTAAACATGAAATAATTGAAATTTTAATATATATAATTAAATACCAAAATAAAAATATATATAAGTACAAAATAATCAAAATAAGCAAATTTAATAATAATTGTTGTGATTGTTCATACATCTAAGGTATGTGTCTAAACTACCCTAATCTAAATGTGCACGCTCATTCTTAGGATGACCTGGGGACTCATAAGGCTAAGGCTGTGCAATAGACCTAGATCCTTGTGTTGAGCCTCCGATTTAACAAACTTTTCGACCTACGACCCCCCGGACTATATGACTCATCTTAGGAATGATAATGAGACCAATTTTATCCAAAATTAAATAAGATTTATTTGATAGACGTATAAATAGAGATGTAGATAAATAGATATAAATAATGATATATATATATATATATATATCAGCCACATTTAGGTATTGATATATACAATGGATCCTCAGGTCCATACCAATCTCTATGTCCATACCTACATCAGTTTATCCAATATAAAGTTAATTTTTTATATTTTATTTATATAACTTTGAATATATTTTTGTAAGGCTAAAATTGAAAATGTAATTAAAGCCTTACAATTTAAGTATTTAATTCTAACATTAGGTGGTTTTATTTTCAATCCAATATATTTTATTCAATGGATATATAAACGAATATAGATAAATGGATATGGATATGGAAAAGAAGAAAAATATTTGTGGTGTTTAGATATAGATATGGACATAAATTTTCTTATCAGGTTAGGTAACAGATAAAGAGTATCCAATCCATATCTGATTCTATTGTCATCCCTAATCTTATCCTTGTTAGCAAAATCAATATATATTGGTTTCTACCCTCCGGCCACCCACATATTATATAACTCAATGTCCTTTCCTTTTCATTATCCCTTTCTTTTCCACAAAGGTGATGCTAAAACAATAAATATCAAAGATAATAATAAATCATATAAAATATTTGCTCATAATTTATAAGGCTAACAACCAAATTTCCCTTACCTTAATCACATGATGAAAGTAATACATGAGATCCTTGAGAGGGATCATGCCCTCTGTCTCCACCCTGATATAGAATATAATGATATGCATAATATAAAAATATCAACTACAAAAGTAAGTTAATCACACATAAGTTCAATGATCAAATTTTGAATACTCAAAAACATCATAGTATAATATGAATACCTTACATGTAGAGTTTAACGACAGTAATCGATACATACATAATACTAAATATACACTGAGCAAAAGAATAATTAGAACTACCATTATCACTATGGTCAAATTATTCGGTGTTGTCCATATCTGAATCTAAAAAAAAACAATACATGTTATTACACTTCATGCAGAGACAATGTATGTGCCCATCTTGTCTTGAATACAAAGTCTCACCATATTAATAAATAATTAAAGCTCATTCCAATATTTGTCAAACCGTTAATTCTTTAACAACATCCAACTTTTATCAACTGGCATCTTATATATCTATATGAAAAATAATTTTACAATGTTTTATTACATTATATTGATACTTCAATAAATTATTTTAAGATAAATTAATTATGTAGATCACACGAAGGATTTTCAAGCTCAAAATAGTATGTAGAATGAGATGAATCCCCATAATAAACATCTAATAAGAAATCCTAATACATAGAAGTAGAATCATACATACTAAAAGGCTACCCAAAATGCCTCATTAAGATTAGCTCTAGGTTTCACCTTAGATGATATTGAACACCTCCAAAAGACCGTGATAGCATCAAATGCCCAAGTCCCAAAGATCACCCATTGAGTACATTATTCTTGTAGAATCATCTACTCTTACTTTTCCAAAAGAGGACGCGTCCAGATCATAGGAGTTATTAAGGTAATCAAGATATACACTCTCTAATATCCCATGCTAATACCTCCACTCATCATAAATCATTATCAAATCCTTCTCTTGATCAAAGTGTCTCATAAATTATCCACCCTCAACAAACATAGTGTGTGGAACATCAATGAAAAGCAAATCCATATATCTAGCCCACACCCTTAGCCATAGATGAATCAGTGGCAAGGTCTGTAAAAGATAAAAAGACCTAAACATGTATGATCTCAAATAATAACCCCCCATCCACCATGCGATCTAGCTTAGCACATAGTTATATCATGTGGTACCTAATATCTCCATTCAGAGATATCAAAAGGTAAGACCAAGGGCATGTATTAAGTAAGAGAGGCATCCTATCACCTAAAAAAAAACACGGCGTCTCAAAGTTTAATATCAATACCCATTTTTAAGGTTAGGATTAGGTGTAGGGTTTAGGTTTTAGGAGTAGGATGTTATGTTAGGGTTTATGATTTATATATGGTTTAGGGTTTAGGGTAAGGGTTTATGTTTTAGAGCTTAAAGTATACAGCTTAGGTTTATCTTATTTTTAGTGTTATCTTATTTTAAATCAAACATTTACATGCTTGTTTAGGACTTAGGGTCCATTTATATTTAGTATATTAATATTTACCATCATATAAACCCATTAATTAATTAAAATAAATAAAATTTCCTATTTTTCTTAACCTAAAGTATATTATCCTTTCATTATACTTAAAATTTATATATTATCTTATGTATATATACTTTATTTTCTTATACTCTAATAAAATATTATATTTTTCTCAATGCAAATTTTTCTATCTTATTTAATTTAAATCATTTCTAAGGCTAATAATATTTTATTTATTAAAATAATATATCTAAAAATATATGAAATAATAATATATCGAAAACTAGCATATACAGTGAATACGTAAAATTTATATATTTATGAACAAAGGTAGAGTTATGGGGATTTTTACGGAGTCCCAAGACATCATAAAAATCTAGTTAAAAATACAATGGTGGACACAATAATCATTAGTTTTGTTTGGTGTGATAGAGGAATGCCATGGAATCGCTCCCCTCATCATAAGAGGACTTGGGATCGAACCCGCCTTGGTACACATTTTGCTAAATTTTTTAATACATATTTACTAAAAAATAGATGCTACTGGATATTGATCATGAGACCTCCAAAATTACCACCTTAAATATCACATAAGCCACGTGAACTTCTAGTTTTTTTTTTTTTGCTAAATTCAACTCAAGCAAAAAAATAATAAAAAATAATAAAAAACCTCATGCTAGCAATAGTGACAGCATTAGCAGTCATCAGAGGCCGGTGGCCTAAGGTCCAAGATACAAAAAAAATAAAGAAATAAGAAATATAACAAACAAATCAATCATACCAACCATAAAAAATTGACTTAAACTAAATCAAACTAAGCTCCAAAGATGTATAGCCAAAGGCAGTGGTGGAGCATTTTGGAGGCGGCGACAACTATGGAGCTTATTGGAAAAAAAATATATATATATATATATATATATATGAGAATAATAGAAGTTAATCTAGCATGAAACTAATAAAAATAATGTTAGAAAACACAAATGGTTTACCTCTTAAATATCAAGGTCGCCATCGAACGGAGAGGAGAGGAGAGGAGAGACTAAAGAAAGGGAATGACCAAGGAAGGGAAGAGAATAGGTCCCAAGGGATTTTATGCTAGAATTTTGAAATGCAATTTCAAGTATAAAAAAAAAGGGAGCATACAACGAAATTTCATCCCCCCCAAATGTTATCTCATTTTGGACAACTTTATCATCGCAAATTCTTTCACTAATTTTTTTTTTTTTTGCCTCTAAGTGGAATTTATGGAGGTCATTGAACCCACCAAATATTTTTAAATGATAATATCATTTATAAAATCTTTTATGAATGACAAATTTTCCTCTCATTTTCCATCAAAAATAAAATAAAATTGGATGACACGTCATCTATATCTCCTAATATTATGGACCACTCTTGATCGTTCGTAATCCTAACATCACTAAAAAGAAGGGAAAAAAACTCTTGTTCTTATGGTGTACTCTTTTTAATGTGTTATTCCACTATATTTAAACAGTTCTTTTGTTCTTCATCTTCTCCAAAGCTTTACTCTAGAGAACATGACCCATACTCTCTGCATTTTTCTTCTTCTTTCCGATCAACACCTTGCTTACAATCCAATGAAACTTTGTTCATTCACTTTGATGTTTAACGATGTCTCTATGTCTCTTTTAGTACTTTTCATTTTATGTTGCTTGAATTTAAATCTTCATCATTTGAAATTGACCTGCATTTCAAACAATAGATTTATAATGAAGCTTTTAGAGTAATAAAATTTAAAGGCATAAGGAATGTGTATTGAAGTAGATGATGTTTTCTTCTTTTTGGTAGCCTTTATTTTCAAACTTTCGATCTATCTGTGTTATTTGATATGGTTTTAGGATTAAATATAATGCATTTTTTTATTTCAAGCCTTGAATAATAATAATAATAATAATAATAATAATAATAAAATATTCATTTTGGTCACCCTAATTTATTTTCATTCAAGTTAGTTTATTTTTAGAATATAACTTTTTATATTTTAGTCCCTACTTTTAGTGACCAAAATGAATAGTTTTTTTATTTATGGACCCAATTAAAAAACTTATATTTTAAAAGGATTACAATAATATTTAATTCTATGATTATAGTGGTCTCAAAAAGTTATTAGCAAAACCAAAGAGAGTTCAAATAAGCTACGGAGGTTAGTTAAGAGATTAGAGGTTGGGTTTTTATTGTCTGAATGTCATGTTGCAAATAAATGATAAATATATGGAAGAGTTCACCAAGGAAAGAGATGAATATAGCTTGTGAGGATGGAGTTCAAGATATCTCAAGTCCAAGCTACTACATGCATTTATAGGTGATTTTTGAAGTAATCCCACTATGACTACTCACCCCACTCCCCCATCAACAAGTTGTGGGAAGGTGGAGAACATGTGGAGAATATAGATCATTTAGTGGGTACATGGAGAGAGTGAGTGGTTATTGAGAAAATGGAGAATATGGGTAGTTTTATTGTAGTTACCCAACAATCTCCCACTAACTACGAGAAAACTAAAAGTAAACAAGAAAAGAATAACCTAGGCAAAGTAAAAGCTTAATACATATATATCAATATCTTTCGAGTGAATTGATACATAAAGAAATGGGGTTACAGTATAGTCTGAGTAGTGAATTTTTCTTAAACCATCTAGATTTAAATTGCTCCCTCATAACATGTATTTCACTTTTAAATCCTATAATAACTCCTCGATAAAAAAATGAATTTGTGCTTCAAATAGTCATGCACACACCTTGGGTACTTTTAATTAATCTAGAGAGATAGCCCAACTGTCTCACAAAAGTTAACTCACTTTCACACTCAATTAACTGAGTCTATCAAGCGCATCTATATAGAACCACCACATATGGTTATAGACTCATTAAGAGTTTCAAGCTCACCCTCAAAATAATCACCAAATCCATCAAGTGTGTCGAAAAGCACCACCAATACTACTTATGAATTCAAAATAAGCATATAAATCAAACTTGGCACTACAACACATATGAATCTATCAAATGTGTCTCAATAACATCGTCAAAAATGGTTATGTACTCAAAATAGCATGCATAACTCTAGAATTCATGTTATAAGGATAGGATTGTAGTGCTTAAAGAGTAATCATACGGCTTCGTTTGACTTCATTGAATATGTTGTATCATATTGGATTTGATGCCATTAAATCTAACTAGATTAGGTATCGACCATAATTTCCTCTACCTTAGGCTTAAGGCCCATCCCTCTTGAAGATACAAGGACCACTTTCCTTGATAAGATTTTTATGACAGAATCTACCAAATTCCTCTCCAAACATATACTCTAAGAGATAACTCCTTCTTTTAACAAATTCTTAACTACCATATGTCTGACATGAATGTGTATCATATTTCCATTGTACGCACTATTATTAGCAATTGCAATGGCGTATTATGAATCGCAGTGAAACAAAATTGGAATATTAGGTCCCCCCCCCCACAATGTTAGTTTTGTTAATAATTCCCTTAGCCATTCGGCTTCTTAACTTGTCAACTCAAGAGTAATAAATTCACATTACATAGTGGAATGTACTATTTATGTATGTGTTTGAGGACTTCCATGATATATCACCTCCACCTAATATGAACACAACCACTAATAGAACTAACTTTATTATTATTATTCATCTAATTTACATCATAGTAACATTCTAACACAATAGGAAATTTGTGAAAATGAAAAAATCAATCAATTTTACTCTTAAGGTACCTAAGCAAACAATAAAGAGCTTTCTAATGATCATCATTGGGTTTTTTAGTGTAACGACTTAAGCATCTCACAACATAGGCTATGTGAAGTCTAGTATAATTCGTGAGGAGTATCACACTTAATATAATCTTAGCATATCTATCATGTGCAACATTAGGACCCTTATTCTTCTTAAGGTGTATACTAGGATCACAGGGAGTTTTCAAAGGTATCACGTCATACTAACCAAACTTTTTTTATATATATAATTTTCTCAATGTAATGAGATTGATGTAGGGAGAAACCATTTTTGGTATTCCTTAATCTAATACCCAGTGTTAAATTAGCCTCACCTAAGTCCTGTATCTCAAACTAGGAAAATAAGAAACTCTGAGTCTCACTAACCACCTCAATACTTGTACCAAAGACAAGCATATCATCAAAAAAGAGAGATATAATCACAAAATTAGATCCAAATGCCTTAGAGAAGAAATAGGTATCTAGTTATTCACCATATAGCCATAATTCACTATGGTTTGGTTAAGTTTTTCATACCATTGTTTTGGGCTTGTTTAATACCATAAAGGAACTTTGTTAGCTTACAAACCCTATCATCTTAACTAGGCACTACACCACCAATAGGTTTTTCTACATAGATTTCTTCATATAAGTAACCACAATACCATAGATACCAACTAGGGAAACTAGAGTTCTAAGTGTTCCCTCCTTAGTCACAAGGGAATAACTGTCAAAGTAGTCAATGACCTTCTTCTAAGTGTATCCCAAAACTAATAGTCTGGCCCTATATTTATCAACACTCCTATTTATCTGTTACTTTTTTATAAATGCCCACTTAATCTTGATTGGATTACAACCCCTAGGTAAGTTAACTAGGTCTTAAGTATTGTTAGAAGTTATAGAATCAAGCTCACTTCTAGTTTCTTTCTATAAACTGGCATCACTATAATTAATTGCCTCTTCACACATTTTAAGATATTCCTTTATTAATAAAAGTGATACAATAATACCACTGATCTTATCAATGTTAGGAATTTCTATCGAGAAGGTAGTAATAAAGTTTGGTCTAAAACTACTGTCTACACACTACCTTTTTAATTCTCCTAGGTTCAACATAACTTTTATTTACAATAAAAGCAAGAGTAGGCAAAGAGGAGCATAAATCACCAGTAATGAAAGAACCAATATTATGCACATTATCACACATTTTTAAGAGAAAAATAGTCTCAAAGAATTCAGCATCTCTTGATTCACATATTGCACAATCAATTAAATGCACAAACCTATAAGTGACACTATTACCAGTGTAGACAATGACCACACAATCAAATATTTAAGGCCTAATATTTAATTTTCTAAAGTTTATTAGGCCCACCTTGGCTAAACACCCCTACACATTCAAGAATTTAAGGTTAGGAGAATACCCTTTCTATAACTCATAAGGGGTATAATCTAGCTTTTTGTGGAAAACCTTATTAGGAATATAACAAGTAGAAAGAATATCTTCCCATAATACCAAGGGGTGTATTACATGATATTATCACGCAAATGGGGATCGGTTACATGACGTACTCACATAGGAAGGGATATGTGGCATAAGTTTTGTTTGCTAAAGAAGAAAGGTTGTGTGAGTGGTTCACATATAGGTCATTTTTCTATGTGAGGGTTGGGTAGTTTTGGGAATGTTCTTGCATGAAGAATACTGAATATGGAGGTAAAATGGTAAGCTATGTAATATTCTCACACTACCAAGGATATGTAATGTGAGGTGTTAATGCCACAAGGTTAGTACAACATGAGGTTTGTCGAGTTACGTTGAGCTTTGTTACACACAAATGGTGGAAATTGACTGAATAATGCACGATAAAGTTGGAAAAAGAGAGAGGGAGTCAAGGATGAGTTTGGTGAAGTAATAAATGAAGTAAGGAGATAGGAGGAAAGGATATTTATAAGTGATGGGTGGTGTCTGAATGAGGTATGTGGCAGAGGCTCAAGAGTCGAGACATATATTGGTATAGGGTAAAGGTAGAGATTAGAGGATTTGGGAAAATATTTCCTTCGACACATCCAGGGATGGGATGAAGATGATGATGAATTTAGACTTAAGAAGGCTATGGTTCGAGGCTAAAAAAGGATTTTTTTTTTTTTTTAGTGAAGGATAAAATCACATAAAAAGAAGAAGAAGAAGAAGAAAATGGAAAAAAAAAAGAAAAAGGGAAAAGAAGTTTAGGATTAGGATTAGATTTTGGTTTAAATTTAGAATTATAGAATTAAAGTGAGTTTAATAATATTAATTATCTGGGATAAGGGTTAAGTTAAATTTAGGGTATTATACTTATCAAAATTTAACCTATAGAACACATCGAAGGTATTAAGCTTCCAAAATTGACCTAATTTGAATAAAATTCTCTTATTTAACAATATTACCTAAAACCATTATTATAATTATAACTAACCCCAATCCTCATCAAACCCAAACATATTATACATCAAAATTTAAGTAAAAACCTCAACAATTACAATAATATCCTTAAATTTCTAAAACCCCCCACTAAATTAAACTAAATACTCTTAGAATGATTTTAGCATATAAATTACATAAAACTCAACCTTCAACAAATTCCTATATAATATCTCAAATATAATGTAACACCTAAATATATAAGTACCCTAAATTAAAGCATCCCACAAACATCAAAATGGTCATATAGCTTAATCAACCCTAAGAGTAAATCAACTAAAAATCCAACTACAACATATTAAGTCCATAACAATATTTAGCCACATAAAAGAAAATATACTTACCAACACGCTTATTTATAATAGCCAAAATGTGTATCATCATGCTTTAGAATTTAGTACAAAGCCTAGCATGCTCTTCATCAAATCACAATAATACAAAAATATTAACTTATATAATCTAGAACATGAATAGTCAATGAAAGCATTCTATCATGGTAATAAAATTAAATAACACCTAGAATCAAACTTCCTAAATCTAAATATGTTTATAGCCTTACCTAAAAGCACCATTACTTTACTAAAATTACTCCCAACTTAACTACTTTCATTAACCAATGGAAGTAAGAATAAGAATTCACCATTTTCTAAACATTAACTCCCTACACTTACATTAAGTGTTTAAGAGTTAAGATAGTGGAAAAATAAAAGAGAAATGTAAAAAATAAGGAGGATAAAGGAAAGAGTGAGGCTTGGAAGCTAGGAGGAGAGAACAAGAATGATGCACATCTCAGGAATAAAAGAAAGTACAAGAGAATAAAAGAGGAAACAATACGGAAAAAGTAGAAAATGTGCTAAGTATAGAATAAAGGCAAAAGACCTTACCAACATTATATAGGAAGACTAGGAGGGGAGAGGGGAAAGGGAGATCTAATTTTGAGATTTTTTTCAATACGTGGAAAAGGTAGAGTATGGGATAAAGATGTATAGTAGTGCAAGAGTAGGTGGGAGTGGTCAAGATGTGTAAGGTGATAGGATTATTTCTAAGATTATTATTGGATAATGAAAGAAAAGACCAAATATGATATGGGGTGTATGGGAGATGAGTTTTTGGTCAAGAAAGTCAATGGTTGGCGAAAAATAGTGTTTAGATAATTTATTTAGGTATAAAGTTAACCAAATAGGGGTTTGTTGGGGAAAAAAAGCAAATAAATCTCAAAAATTATGAAGACATATGGAATAATATAGGGAACCCAAATACATGAAAATATTTGGTCAAATAATTAATTTTTAGTTAAAATAGATAAAAACAAGTAAGTTAGGAAAAAATTTCTAGTTCTAATCAGCTATAAGGGCTGACCTAATCAACTGCTGGACTTCTAGGCAAATGGTATCTTCTTTTACAAGCCACATGATAGTTGGGAAACATTTGGTAAACTATCAATCAAATAAAATGAAATATAGGGTTTCAAAGGGTATTAAGGTAAAATAGTGATTTAAGAGTGAGGATAAGATCATTTAGGCCTGGTTGGGAGATTAAAGAAGAATTAAGAAGGTAAGCACTTGAATATTAAGGTTAGAAAATATCTAGATGCTACATGTAGTTACCCGAACACTTTTCGTAAACACTTATTTCTCTTATTGTGTATATAAGTGTTTCTCCTATTTCTCCTCTATCAAACTCAAGGCTTGGAAACATCCTTATAAGGGGACTTTGGGGGATTTAGCAGAGGTTGCAGGAAGCGAGAAGAAGAGGGTTAACACGTATTGAGATATGTTTAGATTCTTGGTCAAATTTATAGTAAAAATAAATTATAATTATAATCAAGAACTCTAATTCAATTTATATATAAGGCTAGTCTTGAGTTATATGGGGCATAGTGCAAACTTTAAGATATTATCCTAGTTTATTATGCATTTGTGAATATCAAACATAACTTTTTGATTTTCTATATCACTAAATTAATAAATTATTACTAAATTTATAGTGGCAGTAAAATATGCCTCAAATTTAGTGTATGATTTTTTTGTTTATTTATGAGTATGTGAGATATTTCTACATTTTCAACCTTGCTAGGCTTTATGGCATAAACACCTAAGAGTAGTCATATAATTTGTTGTTTTATAAGTTTGTAGTGAGTGTGTATAAATATGATAAAATAAGATTGTGGTGAATTATGTTAAGGTTAGAAGTGTTTTTGAATTTTGGAATGTGTAAGGTTTTTTGTGAGTTTTGGGTGAATCTTGGTGTAACACCCCCAAATTTCACTCCTGAAAAAAAAATTGAAAGAATAAAGCAGAAGCTAGGAGAGAATTTGGGAAATGTTACCGCCACATCTAACACAAGATAAATGTCAACCATATATCTCATGTTAGATGCAAGGCTAAAACCTGTCAAACAATTAAATCCGAATTTTAAAAGCTTATCAGAGTACGAGAAATTAAAAGTCAATTACAAAGCCCTTAGAAATTTAAATACAACACTTGTAACTTCCAAAGATGAATACAGTTGAACAAAACAAATCCCGAAGGATCAATATCCGGATTGCCTACTCACTCAAGTCAGGCCTTACACCCCAAAACAATATCCGATCTTAAACCTGCACAAGAGGTCTGCTCCCCACCATCAGTGGATCATCACAGGACCCATTCAACCAAGGTAGTATCAGTACGGGTCCAATACTGAGTAAGCTCCACTACCCTATTTTATGGGAGAGATGTAAACTATAACATCAAGTGCATATTCAATCCTAGTACAACACGTTGATACAATATCATGCATATTCACAACCCAAAGCATGAATCTTGCCATACACCTATAGTAACATATGAAATATATGTAACATCCGATTTAACATATAAGCGTGGTATAACCAAAATATAAAGTGGCTCATGCGCCTCAGGTAGGAATAATCCATATATTGGAAACTCAATATGTGGCATACTCACGTAAGCAGCATGTAGTAATATAGATAATAAAAGCCGGCCATGGTCCAATTAGACTTATTTTCTTTTGAATCTCTGTTAAATGTAGTCATCTCACATCACAATCTTTATTAATCCACGTGAGTACGGGAACCCCACTATTATAGCCGATGGACCGGAATACATACACTCAGGGCAAAACGCTCCTGACCACTATTATTTACCGGTAGACCGGTCTCCAGGGCAGAACGCTCCTGGCCACTATTATTTGCCAGTGGACTGATCTGGCCCTGACTCACATGGTGTTTCACTGTAAGTACTTAATGTATTTCCCATGACTTATTCTTTATTCTCATTAATAACATGTTCATTCCACACATATTCTTTAATAGTCCATGTGAGTGCGGGAACCCCACTATTATAGCCGGTGGACCAAAAAGTATACACTCAGGGCAGAACACTCCTGACCACTATTATTTGTCGGTGGACCGGTCTCCAGGGGAGAACGCTCCTGGCCACTATTATTTGCCGGTGGACCGGCCTGGCCCCGACTCACATGGTGTTTCACTGTAAGTACTTAGTGTATTTCCCATGGCTTAGTTTATTTACTTTGGTTTGATGAGCACGGAATCCCCCACTATTATAGCCGGTGGATCGGAAAGTATACGCTCAGGGCAGAACGCTCCTGACCACTATTATTTGTCGGTGGACCGGTCTCCAGGGCACCCCGGCACCTGGCCACTATTATTTGCTGGTGGACTGGTCTGGGTCTGGCTCAACATCTTCCTCTTTAAGTGATTAGTGTCTTAACATATCTTATTCGAAAGTGTTTTACCCTTGACATGCATGGCTAACTATATCCACACTTATCCTCCCAGGAGGGCCTGTCCCATATCTTGGGACCCTGGCGCCCCTTATCACACCTCGATATCCATTCAATTTTACACTTACACATAATGAAAACCAACTCCTAAGGGTGTAGGTTAAGGCCCAACACCTCATGACATCAGACTCCACCCGCTATTAGCCTCTAAGGTTTTCCTTGAAACCCTAATTGGACCTATGTGGCCCAACTTCTTCTTACTTCACTACCATTAATTCATTTATCTTCAAATACCTCATCTCATTTAGGTTCAATCCCAAATCATATCACTTTACTCATTGATTTCACCTGTGACCCTGTAACCCTAGTTGGCCACTTCAACCCTAGTACCTTTCTTCTCCCACAAGTAACCTCTCCTTTTCATCCAATATTTCTTCTCTCCCATAACACCCATAATCATTCCTTATAACATAAACTCTCACTCTCAACCTGCACCTCACTCACCCTTAATCATTTTTACTTTCACCTTTTTTTAGATTACTAATTCTTCCCAAAACCCTAATCGGGGCCCTTACACTCTCCTTTAGCAACTCACTTCCCATTTATTTCTTTTTTTTTCTTTTCATCTCCATGAAATAATAATAATCACCCTAGCATGCATGTCCTAAAGGCTTACATCATGTCACGGCACATCATAATCACCACATATGGATATCACATTCATGTCATAAGAAAAACACATACCATATACCTTAACTCCGAGCTGCGCTACGCATAAAACACGTTAAGGATAATCATGTGATACACAACAGGACATGATATATATACAAAGCATCCAAGGCATGCAAGTCACATAACACGTAGGGACCTTAGCCACATCCTTACGAAACACCCATAAGTAGAGGTAAATAGAGGCTTACCTGGATCCGAAGCTAGCTAAGCGAGATAATAGAGAGAGAGAGATCACTAGTTCGAGGATCCATAATAAAGATTTCCTAGATCGCCGATAGACATCGAAAACTAAGTTAGAAACTATCCTATCAATCAATAATTTCAACTATTATAATTTAATCGATACAAAGAGACACAAACCATTTTTCTTGGAAGACAAGTCCAAAACTTAGGACTTAAAAGCATAGCTCTATTAAGATTTAAGATTAAATATAAATCAAAACGGATTAATAAAAATACACTTACGACATTTCAAATTGATTTGGAAAGCCCAATAAAGATAATCGATTATAAGTTAATTTATCGAAAATAACTTATTCATTAGGTTTTACAACTACATAGGTAACCCAACCATTTATATAGAACCAAATCCAAACCAATTAGATTAAAACATAATTTAAATTATTTAAAACCCAAAGATAGAAATTGATTAGATAAAAGACGCATAGCAAAAAATCAATTTTATAAAATCGTCCCCGAAGATTAGGGTTTTTAATGCCTAAACTACGAATCGACCAAATCACTTCGATTACCTCAAATCGATAGTCTTAAAACACAACTAAACTAATTTAAGATAAATCTATGTAATTAATTTCAACAAAACAGTTTTCCGATTAACCAATTCAAGACTGTCCATATTCAAATTTTGGGTTTTAAAGCCAACGACACAAACTCAGGTGATTCAAATCAATTAATTCCAATTAAAGGTATTAGAATACAATTACGATCATTTCAACTACTTCTATAAATTTAATTTTAGAAAAACAACTATACAATAACCAATTTCATAATCTCACTTGAACTCTAGGATTTTAGGCCCGAAAATGCAATTCGGTAAAAATCTATAAATTTAATCAAATTGAATGTTTATAAATCCAATTAAACACATTTTATAACATATCAAATAATCAACTGGTCAAAACCACTAAAAGAAATACCCAATTTAGCACAATTAGGGTTTTTGATCCCTTAACGCAAATCCGATCAATTCTTGCCAAAACATATAAATTAACGGTTCGGAAATGTAATTAAATATATTCTAATGTAATTTAAATAGTAAATTGAATAAAATAGCCCGATTACACAATCCAATTTAGACCCGTGAGAGTTTTGACCTAAAAATCCAATTCCGGTTAATTACGCACAATTTTCCCAAATCAACACTTCCAATAAAAAATTAAATACATTTTAAATGATATTATAAAATCAATTGAGCGGAACGACTCAATTATACGACTCAATTTTGTCACACACGAATTTTGACCTAGAAATCAAATTCCAATAAATTCTGCATAAATTTCTCAAATTGACGATTCCGACATGAAATTAGATACATTTAAAAACATATTGTAAAAATAATTTACCCAAAATAGCTAAATCGGACAAATCCGAAAAATTCGGGCATAACCCGGCCAAAAATCTAATTTTTTCAAAATTCCAACATAACCATACAATAAACATATCCAAATCAATCTTACAGCACATATATACATAAACAAACAATAAATTTAACTTTTCACAAGCTAAATCACATTCAATTTACCAAATCCATATTAGGGTTTTTCAGAAATTTCACTACAACAAACAGGACCATTAACGACCAATTTAGCGACCAATTTTTTTTTTGATCGTTATTGATATATTATTAACGACCATCGTCAAAAGTCATCGTTGATGGTATATCTATTGCGACTAATATAATTTTTGGTCGTTAATTATTAATTTATTGGTCGTTAAAAAAATTTAAGTTATATATATGTTTTATAATAAATTTTTTTCAAATTTCTAAAATCCAAAAAAATAAAAATATAAAACACTTAATTGCCCCAACAAAAAAAAAATTCCCGCATCATTGCTAGTTTCGGCCCTTGAAACAAAAAAAAAAAAATTCCCGCATCATTGCTAGTTTCGGCCGATCAAAAAAAAAAAAAAATTCCCGCATCATTGCTAGTTTCGGCCCTTGAAACCAAAAAAAAAAATAAAAAAATTTCCCACACATAAACACGCGCCTGTGCCAAATTATATCAAATTTGAGCACAGGCGTCTTCCCTCCCCGACCCTGCTCGAGCTCGACGACCTCACCATCAAGGCCACACACGACCGTCTCCGTTTTTGCTCCTTCTTCCCATACTGCACCACCACGCCATCAACCGCCGGTCGAGCAGACAGCCGCACCTCCTCCTCGTCGTCGATACAGCAGCAACGGAGTAGCAGCAGCAGCCACCAGCAACGCACGACGACAGCCGCGGCGCGCCACCGTCCGTCCTCCTCCACCGCCGCTCGTCACCGGCGAGTGGTCCTTGACCACCGGCGAAGGTCCAGCACCCCTCACTCCCTCCAATTTTGCTGCAATACGTTTGGTATAAATACTCAAACCCTAACTTATGTTTTGATTAATTTTAGATGAATTAGCTTATGATAAGGTAATTTAGCTGTTTAATTGTATATATATGTGTTGTATGAATGATTTAGAGTAGTTAATTGTATTGGTTATGGTTGATTTGTGAAAATTGGATTTGTGACCCGGCTATATCCGGATTTGTCGGTTTTATCCGATTTAGCTATTTTAGATAAATTGAATTTACAATATCCTGTAAAATGTATCTAATTTTATGTTAGAACTATCAATTTGAAATTTTTGTGCGAAATTAATCGGAATTGGATTCTTAGGTCAAAATTCTTGCGAATTTAAATTGGATTGTGTAATCGAGTTATTTTATTCAATTGATTATATAGTTTGTATTAGATTATGTTTAATTTCATTTTGGACATGTCAATTTAAATATTTTAGCAAGATTTGGCCGGATTTACAGTCCAAGCTAAAAAACCGTAATTATGTTAAATTGGATGTTTCGTTTATTGTTTTAATCAATTGAGTATATGATAGATGCTATCTTGAAAGTAAAATATTAGGAAGGGTTTTGATAGATGGTGGTGAAATGAAGTTTTTCTTCATTACTTTATATTGTTATATAATCTCTTTGTTATGTCCTTAGAATATTTTCTATGTTAATTCATTTAAGAATTCTATAATCAATTGAATAAAATATGATGATGATCAACATTGACATTTTTTTTAACAAGAAATAAAATATGATATAATTGGTATAAAATATTGTTTTGATTAATTTTAAATGACTTAGCTTATGATAAGATAATTTAGTTGTTTAATTGTATATATATGTGTTGTATGAATGATTTAGAATGGTTAATTGTATTGGTTATGGTTGATTTGTGAAAATTGGATTTGTGACTCGGCTATATCCGAATTTGTCGCTTTATCCGTTTTATATAAATTAACAAGTATGATTTTGCTCTAGGTTACTGTTGCTACAGACGATGTGGATGTGCTTCAACAGATTACATTGCAGCTCTCTGGACATTTTTGTATAGGTTGGTTTTCTCCTGCTTTCTCTATATTTATATTTTTCCATTAAAACACATGCTGTGAAAAATGCATAATGCTACAGATATAGATAATGCACTTAGTAACCTAGTATTGCCCACATAGAACCTATTTCTAGATAATGCACCACATAGAACCTATTTCTTTTGTCCAATCTGTATAATAACTTAACAGATATAGATAATGCACTTAGTAACCTAGTATTGCCCATATGTTATGAGCAAGCTAACATTATCATGAAAGATTAGCCAACTCTAAGAACTGTAGCAGAGATGTTCATAAATATTGATCCCAATTGTAATCAGCAAATCTAATAATTAAGAATCAGCATTTCAACATAACTACATGCCCACATAACTTCTGCACAATCCAGGGAAGCAAGACAGCAGCTTAAAGTGAAATTTTGTTTCATGGTCATTAATCAGTAACATTATCAAATACCACTCTAGTAGCTGCAGAACTGTACAACCAAGCATAGCAATGTCTTAACAGCATGCAATTTACCTATGCAATTTCTTACCTAATGATAGATAACAAACCTTGGAGACTATTATCATAATTATAATTAGAATCCAAATAATAATTAGACAAGCGAGACTGAAAAGCATGCCAGCATAATATGCTACTTCCCCATATTTAAACATTATCAGAGATAAGGTCAATAGAGCATATTATCAGAAAAACATTATGTATTTCTCCTGCTTTGTTACTTCCGCTTTCCCCCTGGAGACTATCTCTTTGAAACAACAATCATTCAATCTACGCACAAAATAACCCCGACAGGAAAATCATCTAACGGAATATAAAAATCATCTAGGTACAGAATGCTTCGGCTTCAATGCTGGAAATCATAAAAAAATAAAAACATGCAAAGAGGTTGAGAACAGCCCTATATGCTTTGCAACTGCCACTTAATCATAAATGAAACTGAATGACGAAAATTATAACAAGCAAGGTATTTCGGCCTCAACTCCCACGCCATTAAATCAGGAATGCGAGGAGGCTTAAATGAACTCTAACTGCACTGCATCAGCCCTCAAAAGATCATTTCACAAAATTGAACGCTATCTCGATTACCTAGAACAGAAAATTGTGAAAACTCGCTAGTGGGAAAAATAATGTTGAAAACTCGATTATAACAAGCAAGCTACCCCATAAACTTAGTTTAGATTATTTAAATGATAGCCTAAGTTAGCTAGATTAGCCCTTTAAGCACAAGCAACAATTTTCAGAATGTAAGGGGGTATAGGGCTGCTCGGCTGCTAGTGTATGAAATTTTGATGTTCGTGTACTAAATAGATTAAATTAGCAAAAACGCCGTGCAAACAAGATTGAGGTCTCAAGAGAAAACAATAGATGAATAAATAAAAGCTTAGTATGCATGCCCATAACTCTTGAAAAAAATTAAAATTTTAAAGTAAATTAGTGTACTCTTCTGATATATTTGAAAACTGTGTGACAATTGATAACCTGCATCCTCGTTAAATACTTTTAGTAAATTTAGTTTTGTATATATTGTAGAAGTATAGGTGTAATTGATGCATGAATCATAGAAAAAATATTGTCTGATACACTTTGTGACCAAAACACACCATATTAATTAGGTATTGAATCATTGATAACAGAATTAAGGAAACACACCATGATGATGCATGATCTAGGTTGTCGTAGTAGAGCACATTTAATAAGTTCGGATGTTATTGAATCATATTTATTTCCATTTTCATTATTTTCCTTGTATTTGGAGATTTCATTTTTTATATCTGATTTCATGAATTGCATGTTAAGGAAATTACTCATTGTTTATTTGATACTTATATTAATTATTATTTGTATATTTCTATTGTTGCAGATCTAGTTTATTTTGATAAACTTACCAAGTCTATTGTATCCGATGGATAGAATGATTAATTCTTAAGCAGCTGCTAATCATGATATTTTTGTAATGCAACGACATATTGTAGCTCTTTTGTAATATATTTATATTTGATCATAGCCGAAAATTGTACCGGACATTTGATACAAATTATTTGTATGAATATTTAGTTGAATGTTTAATTATAAACAGATATTTAGAAAATTATATCTATATGTTAGAATGAATATATATGTATGCAGGTACAAGATTTGAGAAGATCAAAATGGATATATATATATACATGCATACAGGTACAGGTCTTGAGAAGATTGAAATGGATATATGTACGTATATATATATACAGGTCTTCAAAAGATTGAAATGGATATATGTATATCCATATAGGTGCAGGGTTATAGATGAATATTGAAATGTTGATTATATATATCATTGAATATATAATTATGCCATTTGCGACCAATAAATTATGTCGCAAATAATGAATGAATTTTAGTATTGACGAAAAAATTAGTCGTTATTGGTGTGATACCTTTTTAATTACGATAAAAAAATTGGTCGTTAATATTATTTACGACAGTGTATTTTATTCGTCGTTATTATTTTTAGCGACCAACATCATACGTTGTCGCTATTACTTTTAGCGACCAACGTCATAAGTTGTCGTTATTACTTTTAGCGACCAACACTTTGCGTCGTCGTTATTACCTTTAGCGACCAAAATTATACTCCGTTGTTATTACATTAGCGACCAACATAATATGTAGTCGTTATTGCTTTAGCGACCAAAAAATTTTAGTTGGTCGTTAAAGCCTTTAACGAGGGAGCAATAACGACCACTGACGACCAACAAATTTTTTGGACGTTAATAGCTTTAGCGACCAAAATTTGGCCATTAACGACGAAATTTGTTGGTCGTTAAAAACCTTATTTCTAGTAGTGTTTATACCAAATAAAAACTGACAAGTCGGGGCAAAGGAAGGCCGGTGAAGCTTCGTCGGGGGCCGGAGGTGGCTCGCCGGTGGTCAACAGGGTCTGTCGTGCCGGACGGCGGCGCACCCAGCGCGGCTCGTCATTGCTGCTGCCGCCCGCTGCTGCTGCCCGCTGTTAATATGCGTCACTCGTGGTGGTTGTCGCCCGACGAAGGAGGAGCACGGAAGAGGAGGCCGATCGCTGGAGCAAAGGGCAAGGGAGAAGGGGGAGGTGAGGGAGGCTAGGGTTGGGGCTGCAAACAGGGACAGGGGTCCGGAGGAGAGAAAAGGAAGAGGGGCGGGAAGGGCACCGGTCGGGGTATGGCTTGGTTTTTTTTTAACAAATGCACATATAAGGTAAAATACTAAAAGTTTTAAAAAACTATTATTGGAAGATTTTACCTAAAATTTATTAACGAAAATTATTTCATAAGGTTCCGAAAGCTTAAAATAAATAAAAGAACTATATACAGAATTTCGGAAACATTTTCGGAAGAATTTACCAGCGAACGTAAAAATTTATATTATTTACGGAAATACATTATAATACCCCGAAATAATATTTAAAAACATATAATAAAATATTTAAGTCAAATTCTAATAAACCGAGACTAATTTTAATAATTTCCGAAATCGATTTTCAGCAAACTGAAAAGTATAAAACAGAAGAAAATTAATTTCAGAAAGAAATTATTAAATAAGCTCCGAAAATATTTTTAATTTATACTTCCCAAAAATATTAACGACTTCTGGAATCGAATAAATATAAAGTCGGAAATATTTTCTACGGATAAAATCATTAAACTTAATAAATCTGGATTTTAAAAAATACGGGGTATTACACTTGGCCTTAAGGTTATTTGGGTTAATTTATTAGTTTTATGCGGGGGATAGATATGTCATAGTAATCCTTTAGGGTGTTGCATTTAATTTCACACATACACACATATTAGGGCATTGGTTCAGTGTGACATAAGTTATATGATAAGAAGTTTAAGGCACATAGGTGAGTTAGGGGTAATAGGTTATTTTGGGAAATTCTAGATTTTCTGGTTGTATAAGTCTTTTGGGTTGTAATTATGATAATTTTGATATGTGATAATGTTGGGTGAATTTGAGTATCATAGAATTGATAATATGGAAGAATGACTTAATTCGATAATAGTGACCCTAGGGGTGATATTGATATTTTCTATGCAAAATGTTAAAGTCATATCTCGATTTTTGAATATGTTTTTTATAATTATACTTTAAGTTGTTTTGAAAAAACATTGGTTGATTTGTAATTCTTATTGGATAATTTAAGCATTGGTGGTGTTAGGGTTTAGTAAAGGCATTTTAGTTATTTCACTTGAAGGATAAGCTAGATTACCCTTGGTGGGATTTATGTGCCTCGTTTAACTATACCAAGCAAGCATGTTGTTAATGAAATAAACCAAGTGGTATGATAAGACATTAATAGTTTAAAGTGAAAGATTACATGAGTTAGGATATGTAGCACCAGTCCATTCCACCATATGAGAATAGTGGTTAGGTGTATTATGCTCTAGGGTTGAACCAACTTGTTCCACCGGATAAAATTAAAAGCTGTATGCATTATACCTTAGGGTTGTACTAGTCTTTTCCACCAGAAGAGAATAGTAGCTAAGTGAATTTATACCCTAGTATTGTATCAACCTTTTTTATCGGATGATAATAGTGGCCAAGTGTGTTATTAAAATGCCCAAAAAATATTTATTTTGAGAAAGGTAATTAAATAAAGATTTATTAGGGAATTAATTTAATTAATTATTTTTATTGAAATAGGAATAATTTATTTAGGGCAAATTAAGAAGGAATTTATAAATATTTTTATAAGGACTGATGCTTGCTCCCCTAAGGATTATAGACCTATAGCATGCTGTAATACTCTGTATAAGGTAATCTCAAAAATGATATGCTCGAGGCTCAAATCAGTACTCCCCAATATCGTAGATGAGAACCAGGGTGCCTTTGTGGGAGGTAGATACATTGGACACAACATTCTCATTACCCAAGACCTTCTTTGGTTGTATAACAGGAAAGAGGTGTCTCCGAGATGTATGATGAAGATTGACCTTCAAAAAGCCTATGACACAGTAAGCTGGAGATTCATTGCTCAAATGCTCACAGCCCTCAACTTTCCACCTGAATTTAAAAACTGGATAATGGGATGTGTGACCACACCAAGATATCTCCTTTCCTTCAACGACCGGCTCCATGGCTACTTCAAGGGAGAAAAGGGGATTAGACAGGGTGTAATACCCCGTATTTTTAAAATCTAGATTTATTAAGTTTAATGATTTTATTAACGTAATTTGATGTAAACAATTAATTATTTTAATTTTGATTTGCTTTATGGATTTATCGATGATTTGAATTCATATTTGAATTTAATTAATCGTTGTCATTGCGAACCGTTATAGATAAATTCGTTCACGACAATGATTTTATTATATTCTTATGAATTCGATTTTCAGTTAAAAATATATATTCCCATTCTTCCTCATATTTTGATTTTTAATATTTTAGATTCGTTTTCGATTTCAACTTTGTCGTGTGATTACGACTTTATTTTGGAGTTCTATTTCGTTAACAAAATATATTATTTAAATTATAGAAATTCTGTTTAAATAGTTAAATTTATTTTAATGATTTTATCCGTAGAAAATATTTTCGACTTTAAATATTTTCGTTTTCAGAAATCGTTAATATTTTTAAGAAGTTTTAAATTAAAAAGATTTTTGGAGTTTATTTATGAATTTTTTTCTAGAATTAATTTTCTTTCGTTTTATGCTTTTTGGGTTTGCGGAAAACCGATTTCGGAAATTATTTAAATTAGTCTCGATTTATTAGAATTTGACTTAAATATTTTATTATATGCTTTTAAATAATTTTTCGAGGCCTTATAATATATTTCCGTAAATAATATAAATTTTTATGTTCGTTAGTAAATTCTTCCGAAAATGTTTTCGAAATTCTTTATATATAGCTTTTTATTAATTTTAAGCCTTCAGATCCGTTCGAAATAAATTTTCATTAAATAAATTTTAGATAAAATCTTCCAATAATATTTTGATATTTTTAGTATTGTAATTTATGTGTATTTGTTAAAAAAAAAAAAAAGAACCCCGCACCCGGTCAAACCGACCCCCCTCTCCCTTTTCCTTTTTATCTTCTCTTCTCTTCTTTCTCTTCCCTCTGCTGCCCCGACCCCTATCCCTGTTCGCAGCCCCAACCCTAGCCAGCCGCCACCTTCTCCCCAGCTCCTCCACGCCGGTCGACCTCCAACCGCCACCGACCTGCACAGCAGCCGCAACCGACCATCGTAGCAGCAGCAGCTGAAGCCGTGCAGCAGCAACCGACGCAGCAACGGGCGACAGCAGCAGCAGCAACAGGCCGCACAGGCTGCGCCGCCGTCCGGCCACGGTAGGCCCTGCTGACCACCGGCGAGTTGTCCCCGTTCCCCGACGAAGCTTCCCCGGCCTTCCATTGCTCCGATTTTTGCTGATTTTTGTTGGTATAAATTCCTAAAAACCCTAATATGGATTTGGTTAATTGAGTATGATTTAGCTTGTGATAAGCTAAATTAATTGTTTCGTTATGTATATATGTGTTGTGAGATTGATTTAGATATGTTAGTTGTATGGTTATGTTGAGATTGTGGAGATTTTGGATTTTTGGTCGGGTTATGCCCAAATTTTTCGGATTCGTCCGATTTGGCGATTTCGGGTAAATTGATTTTACAATATGTTTTAAAATGTATCCAATTTCATTTTGGAACCATCAATTTGAGAAATTTATGCAGGTTTTATCGAAATTTGATTCCTAGGTCGAATTTCGGGTGGAATGGAATTGGGTCGTATAATTGAGTCGTTCTGCTCAATTGATTTTATTATATCGTTTAAAATGTATTTAATTTTATATTGGAAGTGTTGATTTGGGAAAATTGTGCATAATTGATCGGAATTAGATTTTTGGTCAAAACTCCCGTGGGTTTAAATTGGATTTTGTAATTGGGTTATTTTAATCAATTGACTGTATAAATTACATTAGAATATGTTAAATTACATTTCCAAACCGTCAATTTATATATTTTAGCAAGAACTGATCGGGTATGCGTTCCAGGCCCAAAAACCCTAATTGTGCTAAATTGAGTATTTCTTTTATTGGTTTTGATCAATTGATGATTTGATATGTTATAAAATGTGTTTAATTGCATTTCTAAACATTCAATTTGATTAAATTAATAGAATTCAACCGAATTGCATTTTCGGGACTAAAACCCTAGATTTCAAGTGAGATTATAAAATTGGTTATTTGTATAGTTGTTTTTCTAAAATTAAATTTGTAGAAATAGTTGAAATGATCCTAACTGCTTTCTAATACCTTTAATTTGAATTAATTAATTTGAATTACCAGAGTTTGTGTCGTGGGCTTTAAAACCCTAATTTTGAAAATGGATTGTTTGGAATTGGTTAATCGAAGATTGTTTTGTTGAAATTGATTATCTAGATTTATCTAAAATTAGTTTAATTGTGTTTTAAAACTATCAATTGGAGGTAATCGAAGTGATTTGGTCGATTCGTAGTTTAGGTATTAAAAATCCTAATCTTCGGGGATGATTTTATAAAATTAATTTTTGTTATGTGTATTTTATCTAATCGATTTATATCTTTGGGTTTTAAATCATTTAAATTATGTTTAAACTAATCGGCTTGGAGTTGGTTCTATGCAAATGGTTGGCTTACCTATTTAGTTGTAAAACTTAATGAATAAGTTATCTTTGATAAATTATCTTATGATCGATTATCTTCTTCGGGCTTTCCAAACTAGTTTGAAATGTCATAAGTGTAATTGTATTAATTTGTTTTGATTGATATTTAATCTTAAATCTTAATAGAGCTATGCTTTTAAGTCCGAAGTTTTGGACACGTTTTCCAAGAAAAATAGTTTGTGTCTCTTGTATCGATTAAATTATAATAGTTGAAATTATTGATCGATAGGATAGTTTCTAACTTAGTTTCGATGTAATCTAGGAAAGCTTTATTGTGGATCCTCGAACTAGTGATCTCTCTCCCTCTTATCTCGCTTAGCTAGCTTCGGATCCATGTAAGTCTCTACTTACCTCCACTTATGGGTGTTTCGTAAGGATGTGGCTAAGGCCCCTACGTGTTATGTGACTTATATGCCTTGGATGCTTTGCATATATATATATATATCATGTCCTGTTGTGTATCACCTGATTGTCCTTAATGTGCTTTATGCGTAGCACAGCTTGGAGTTAAGGTGTGTGGTGTGTGTTTTTCTTATGATATGAATGTGATATCCATATGTGGTGATTATGGTGTGTTGTGGCATGATGCAACCCTCTAGGACATGCATGCTAGGGTGATTATTATTATGACATGGATATGAAAGGATAAAAAGAAATAAATGGGAAGTGAGTTGCTAAAGAGGGGTATGAGGTTGACCAAATTGAATAAGGGATGAGAGCTATGCATGGAAATTCTAGGGTTTGCATGGGAACTTCGAGAGTTTGCATGGGTTGGATAAAACTTGCATGAGGATGATCGTTACGTGAGATAAGTAGTATTAAAGTGTAAATAAGCTAAGGGGAGAGTTGTGGAGTGTTTAGAGACTTGGGATGAAAATAATATGTGAGTTGGTGTAAGGGGTATAAGGGACCCGATTAGGGTTTTGGGAGAAAGTAGTGATTGATTTGGGATTGAACTTAAAAGAGATGAGGTGTTTGACGATAAATGAATTAATGGTAGTAAGGCAAGAGGAAATTGGGCCACATAGGTCCAATTAGGGTTTCAAGGGAAACCCTAGAGAGTGATAGTGGGTGGAGTGTGGTTTCACAAGGTGTTGGGCTTCAACCCACACCCTTAAGAGTTGGCTTTCATTATGTGTAAGTGTAAAGGGGAATGGATATCGAGGTGTGGTAAGGGGCGCAAGAGTCCTAAGATATGGGACAGGCCCTCTTGGGAGGATAAGTGTGGATATAGTTAGCCATGCATGTCAAGGGTAAAAATTCTTTCAAATAAGATATGTTAAGACACTAATCACTTAAAGAGAAAGATGTTGAGCCGGACCCAAACCGGTCCACCGGCGAATAATAGTGGCTAGGGCCGGGATGCCCTACATGACCGGTCCACCTGCAATAATAGTGGCAGGGTATGTTACCCTCATGACCGGTCCACCGGCTATAATAGTGGGGTTCCCGCACTCACATGAATTGATAAAGACTATGATGTGAATCGACTATATTTACCAGAGATCTAAAGAATGAGTCTACTCGATCGGGGCTGAGCATGTCCCAAAGTAATGCTCGGGGCTGGACATGTCCCTAAGTAATGTTTGTGGGGCTAAATGCCCAATTGGTTGGTTTAACCTTACCCATAAATGCCCTCTTGATAAATGCTCGATTCGTCCTGGTTTGGTTTGGTGTTGTCCAAAAATGCCCGGTTGGTTGGTTTAACATTATCTATAAATGCCTGGTTGGTTTATCTGAATTTCTTATCAGTTTAAGATGTTACATATGTTTCGCATGTTATTATATGTGTATGGTAGGGCTTATGATGTGGGTATTGAGTAGGCATACTATTTTATCAACGTAATGCAACATGATTCAATATGCACTCGATGTTATAGTTTACGTCTTTCCCATAAGAGAGGGTATTGGGATTTACTCAGTATTTGACCCGTACTGATACTACCTTGGTTGAATGGGTCCTGTGATGATCCACTGATGGTGGGGATCAGACCTCTTGTGCAAGTTTGAGATCGGATATTGTATTTGGGTGGAAGGCTTGACTTGAGAGAGTAGGCAATCCGGAATTTAATCTATCGGGTTTTGTCTGGTCTAACTGTATTTATTTTTGGAAGTTTCAAGTATTGTATATAAAATTTAATGGTGTTGTAATTATCTTTTAATCTTCTTGTACTCTGATAAGTTTTTAAAATTCAGATGTAATTGTTTGACAGGTTTTAGCCTTACATCTAACATGAGATAGATGGTTGACATTTATCTTGTGTTAGATGTGGCGGTAACATTTCCTGAATTCTCTCCTAACATTTCCTGAATTCTCTCCTAGCTTTCCTTGTTGCACACCCCATTAGCAACGGCTGCAAATGTTTTTTCCACCCTCTTGTAAATGGAATCAAGTGATGTTGTGCCCTCATTATCTACAACAATAAGTGTTGTTGCCCCACTGTTGCACCAACCTTAGCTTGTTCAAAACTAGCATGTTTCAGTTTTGCTCCATTTTCACCCTCCTTTTCCTTAGCCTTTCCTTTTTTGAATTATTAATTTATAATTATGTTTTATCTTTTTCCCTTAGGTATTTTTTTGAGGTCTTAGAGGAAGTGATTTAGGCTTATATGTGCTTAGATATTAGTGTTCTTTTCGATAAGGATATATGTTGTAATTAGAAATTTTTGGCATGTTATGTGTATCTTGTGTGATATCACGTGTTTGATTTTTATTATATTGATAATGTAATGTGTTTAATTTCATTATGTGCTAATGTGGTATCATATGATAGAAGTTTAGTAACATAAGAAAGCATGCACGTATACGATATTATTGCGATAATTATTATGTTGTAAACCGTAAGTGAATTATTATGGTATATATTATTTTACTGTGGGTTTTATTAATTATGGTAAGTGTAAAATGAAATATTTATGGTGATGTAATAAATTTAGGATTGGAAAATAATAACATCGAATATATAGGACTTTCATGAAATTTGGGTATTATGATATCATTAAGGGTATTTTGGTCAATATGGGTTTAATATGAATGTTTTGGTATTATAATGTGTTAAATGGTTTAACATATGCTAATAATATCATGTGAAATTTTTAGCATAATTTTTAATAACCTAAGTCCAAATAAAATGATAAAATGGCTTAAATTGGGAATAATAACTCAAGAAGCAGCATCATTATCATATTTATAAGATGTTGGAGTTAGAAATTAATCTTTAGATATATCATTAATAATAAAATTTTAGGAATTTAAATTAATTTTGGTGATGATATGAGTTTATTAGGAAAAATTATGCCTAACTTGTCATATTAGGGCATTGTAGGGGTTATAAATAGTAACTCTCAATATAGGATTGTTATCACATGTATAAGACGTTAGATTTAGACCTTGAATTTTGGATATGTTGATAATAACAATATTTTTTGTGGGCTATAATTGGTGGATAAAAAATTATTATGGAAAAAGTTATTCACATATTGTGAAATTAAGGTTTTATAGGGAAAGCGTGACCTTTTTTCCTTGGGGAATTTTTAATTCTTCATGTGATTGTGTTTTACATGTTTTGGATAATTATGCTAAGATAGATTATGTATTTTGCATATGTATATCTGCATGATGACCTTAAGATAATAACTTTGAATAAGATATTAATCATTTAAAGTGAAAGATCATAAGAGTCAAGACTAGTTGTACTCGATCGTTCCACTAGACGAAAATAGTGACCCGAAGCTTTATTTCCTAGGGTTGTATATTATTAATACCGTTCCATCGGTAGAGAATAGTGGCTAGGGATTATATACCTTGGGGTTGTATATTATTGATAATGTTCCACCGAATGAGAATAGCGGGGTCCCTAAGCTCAATTTAAAATAAATCAGCGGAATGATTGCAATCATCGATAAGATACTGATCATTTAAAGTAAAATACCCTGTGAGTGATGACCAATTGTACATGTCCATTTCACTAGATGATAATAGTGGCTAGGAGCCTTATTTCATGGGGTTGTATATTATTGATAATATTCCACCGGTTGAGAATAGTGGGGTTCCTAAACTTAATGTAATTAAGATTATCGGTCTTGATTATGCCATTTTCACTGTGATACTTGAAATCGATAAATAATTTGGTACCACCATATGCCTAAACCTAACATAATTAAGAATAGTGGGGTTTATCCCTTGTTGTGATCTTATGACATACTTGATCTCATTATAACTATGTTGTTACCTTACTCAATACGTAATATACTAATTATCCTTTTCATTGGTGTTCCTCATTCGCATGAGCAAATGGCCTAGATGTTTTTGTGTATGTCAGTGAGGACCCATTGGATGACTTTGTTGCTTATAATGCTTTACTTGTGGAGGGGTGATTCGGATATATCATGGTTGATCATAGAGTTATGTTATATGGTTATTTGCTTTTTTTTATTATAACTTTTTAGACTCTTAGTTTCATGTGATTTCTTTTGATGTATTTTGGTATTTTACTCACAGTTAACCTCAAAAATATTATCTAAGTTTATGAAAATTTCTCTTAATCTCTTGTTATAATGTTTTAAGTCTTAAACATTATGCTTTATATTCAATGTAATGATGGTATGGTAAGCTATGTCGAATACTGTAGTAACACGTGACTATTTTGATGTTGTGCTTCTACTAAAATGAAAATTTTTAGTGGTAAATTTTAAGGTACAACATCATCGTCGATGAGATGAAAAACACACAATTAGTAATACCTCACCACTAATAAATGGTTCATTTGAAGAAGAGAAAGAAGATGGTGAGTAATTTCCAATCAATTGTTGGACTACTGACATGAAATTAGATGCATTTTGGGTGAGATGTTTTATGATTACAAGTTGATTATTGTTGTTTGGGGTCGTTCAGGTCAATAGGCAAGATTGTGGTGAATTGATGGAAGCTTTTTTTATGTTTATTTGAGCATAATGCTCCTATTCAATTTCATGTTTCGCAAAAACATTAGAATAATGAAGGGTACATATCGAACTAAAAAAGTATAGGCATCATTTTAACGAAGCATAAACACCATTGTTTAGTTAAGCACAATCCTCACATAAAAGATAATAACCTTTAAATTAATCAACATAACAATGATGAAACTGTGTACGTATTACTATTTTAATTAATTATTTTAGCCCATGCTTAATATAGTATTAATTAATGACTATTTTAATTTAAGTTGATGACTATTGTTTGGGTTAATGTTTATTTAAACTTTGGTTTATGTTTTTAAGTTAATGTTTATGCAAGATTTAATTTGCATTTTTTCTTCTTTAGTTTGATGTTTATTTAAGTTTCTGTTGATGTTTATTTTTCCTTATATTTGATCTGAATGAACTCGACCCAAACCCTACCCATTATCATTGCTAGCCACAAGATACACACCATTTGTGTCCTCATATGTTTAAAACAGAATTTGTATAATGACCAAAAATGTTATTACTAATTAATGAGCTGCATTCTTAATTTTTTCCCTATCCAACACAGTAAAGATGCAGCTGGCTGGGTGGTTGCATGGTATACATATTGGACAATAATGATATATTTATATTTTATATTATATTTATATTATTTTTCATGTGACATTTTTTTAAAATTATCTATACTTTTTTATTATGATTTATTATATTTAAGTAAATTAATTAATATTAAAATAATAGCCAAAACTGGTCGAACATATTAATGTTATATCATCTAAATAAAGAAACTGGTATTAAAGTACCAGCTAAAAATGCCAAACATACTTCTGTTTGTACCAGACTTATTAATTTACCAGACATGGATTAACAACCCAGGAACACCTCTGTTCACAAGGATGGGCAAAACATTAAAAACTGGAATTACCTGTGTGTTACAACTAGAGCTAGCAAAAGTTGACCCGGCCCGAAAAATTCGACGAATACCGACTCGATCCGTCTGAAATCCAATCCGATTTTATCCGAATAATTAAGAACTAGAAACTTATCCAACCCGATCCGATATATATCCGATATCCGATATAACCCGAGAAATTGTAAGCCTGAAATAAACCCGACCCGACCCACTACTTACCCGAAACCCGATATAACCCGAAAAATTATAAATCCGAAATGACCCGACCCGATCCATTATTTATCCGAAATCTGATATTACCCAAAAAATTATAAATCTATAAAGATTCGACCCGATACTACCCGAAAATTAATATTAACCCATTACTCTAATTTTTTAAAACTTCATAAAACATAAAATAATATAGATGTGTAACTATTACTTACATCAAAATCTAGAAACAATATACTTTCTTAAAGTATATATCACTTATTATGTATATACAAGTATAATATCTATTGATACTAATATTGAAATATAGAAATAAAAGTAGAGGAAAAAGGAAAAACTCTATTATATCATCTAAATATTAATTCACTCTCATGTAGTATCATAAGATAATAATATTGCAAATACATTCAACACTTTAAACTCAAGTTACAAATATAAAATCTTTAAAAGACACCATATAAACACTTAAAAAGCCTCTAAATGTATATTTCCATATCGATAACTCAAAACACAATTATGTAAGCCTCAAAAGGCATGATATAAGCACTTCAAGTACCTATTTAATCCAATACACAAAAATGCAAGCCTTAAAAAACACCATAAGATAATAATAATAATAATAATAATAATAATAATAATAATAATAATAATAATAATAATAATAATAATAATAATAATAATAATAATCCAACATCTATAACCCAAAATACAAAAAAAAAAATTAAAAGGCACAGTATAAGTTTTTGAAAAGCCTCAAAAGGCACACATCTAGTACTTCATTTACCGAGCATACTAAACTAATCAAAAACCTGAGTTTACTACATATTGGTAGCTTTAGTATCACGATACTATATAATTGACACGTCTATCTTCCTAGAAGATCAAAATACATTTGGCTTACAACATGTTGGTATCTCTACTAACAAAAACCATTGTATAGAAGATGATGAACCAAAATTTATTTTCGATCCCTTGTCTATCAAGTCTTGGGGGCTAACACTTTCCACAAAATATCAAAACATAAGCTTCGATATCAAAATATAAGCATCCACTTGATGCTAACCTGCATAAATCACACAACCTAACAACAAATTACCCCACATTAAATACTACTCTCTACTCAACAAAAAAAAGACATTAGATGATACAAATATGTAATATATAATTGTTACTTTAACAAAACATAGTCTAACAGAATCACATACATTTCAAAGAGCTATTACTAATTTTCTCATATATTATCAAAGAATGTCAACATTTATATCAAGAAAGCATAATGTTTCCTCATGAAGGCCTATATTCTAGATTATTTTACAATAAGAACATAAGAATTAAGTACATAATAAAAGATAATGAATTACACCGAGGACAACAAAGGAAGTGTAAAAAAAAGTGTCAAGTTCATTCAATAACTTTAGTAAACCCTCAAAATACCCAATTAAGTTTCCACAAATTTAAGCCACTAAGGACATGCAATAATCAACTTAGCAACAAAATTAAGGAAAAACCAACTTAGTAAAAATATTATAGCGTAAAAAAATTACCTCCAACTTTTCAATTAACCTCATTGTTTGGATCGGAAAAGTCTACAATAGAGCCATCTTTTTCAAGATCTACGCAATACCAAAAATATATGTTATTTCACAAAAACAAAACATAAACATAATAAAATATTTGGATTTACATATTCAAACTACCTCCATATCCAAATAACCAATTATGTGTTTTTACCAATACATCAACATTTTTTGGCAAAAGAGAATTTCTCCACTTATTCAATATCCTACCACCCATACTGAAAGTAGACTCTGAAGCAACTGTGGTGATTGGAATAGTGAGAATATCTTTTTCCATGGAACTAAGTATTGGAAAACAACTAGATTTATCCTTCCAATAAGAAAGCACATCATGTCTAACCAATCGCTCCATTCTTTGAATTTCATGATAGCTCTCCAATTCAGTTTTTCCAATATTTCTAGCTCCAAGAAATATTGAAGAGTCAAATTCCTAAATAAAAAGAAACAAATAAAAAATAAGACTATGTATATAATAAAAAAATTAAACAAATAATAGGATGAATATAAAAGATATTAGTAAACTTAATATCTAATAATAATAGTTTACCCCTATGTCATCATTTCTTTGACAAGTGTTGACTTCTTTTTGATTAGGATTAGACGTGCTTGGAACACAAGAATCAACTTGGAAATTATCCTCATAATACTTGTATAAGTCAAGAAGTTGAGCATATACTTCTTTGGTCATCCTTGAACCCTTGTCGGTTCCATACAATTTTGTAAAAGCAAATGTCACAAAGTCAAACTTGTAACGTGGATCAAAAATTATAGCAAAAGCTAGAATCATATAGTATGACCAATATTTCCCAAATTTTTCATACATCTGAGTTGCCATTCTACTAATGTCCATATCATCAAACAACATTGCCTTCTCTATGCACCTTTGAATGGTCCACACATTAAAGAAGTATAGATTAGATGTCGGATATTCGGTTCCAGAAAATAAATTTGTGATATCGTAGAATGGTTGTAACAAATCACAAAAATTTTTTACCTTGATCCATTCGCTACTTGAAATATGCAACTTGAAATTAGGTTCATTCAATGCATAATAGTCCAAAACATGACTATAATGTAATGCTCTACTTAGCATCAAATATGTAGAATTCCACCTGGTTGGAACATCCAACGAAAACTTTGCAAAAATAGATATGTTTAACTGCACACTATAAAAGTATTCTATGTTTCTAATGGAACTATTCTAAGTTTCTAATAACATCGCTCATCTAATATTATGAAACTAGTCATTATAGAATATTCATAATACTCTAAATTTCTAATGAAACTACTTGTCTTGGCTTATTAAACTACTTAAAGTTATTAAGGAAAATACTCATTTTAGTTGATGAACCTAGTGTAATAGTTTTACGAAACTACCATAATTATTCTATGAAACTATTGGTTCTAAATTGTCATTAGAAGTACTAGTTTTTACTAGATATACCCCCAATATATATTCTTATCAAACATGGATGAAAATACTCGAGTTTACCAACTTAAATGATATATTCTTATCATCTATTCAACTTGGGAATGTAAAGGGATTATGATTTATGAATGCTTGAAAAGCCAAAATCATAATCCGATTTATCAAATATTAGAACATACTTGTAATAATATATATGTGATATAACTATTGTTAATATGCTTGTACTGATAAGATCTCTAAAGGAAAAACCACAAATATAACTATTGTTAAAAGTAGTATTAATTCACTTACAAAACATTATTAAAAAAGAGACGAAGAGAATAGAGAAGAAAAAGCAATGGCATGTAACCTTCATTAACTAAATTGAGTGTATAACTCTGCCAAATCTAAATGGCATAAGAAGAACAAAACTTTAATATAGAGCTTCAATATATAGTTTGGGTTGAACCAAATACATATGATTTCTTTCAACCCTAGGTTGACCAAATACAAAATATATAACTTCAATCCTATGCAATAGAAATTGGTAAGGAGCATTTTATCTTATAGAAGAACAATATAATACATAGTCCAACTAAACAGTTGAGACCAACAGAATACATTAACCTAAAAAAATAAGCTTGAATTATCAATTACCCTAACTAATTAATAATACAATATGATGTTTGAGTTAGAAACTAATCATTACAATATTAAGCCTAGTGAATATAGAATATGCCCCATGGGCCACAAGTGATATAATATCGAACACATTTCGATTGATTAAGTCTGCCAAAAGTTCCAACAAAGTATCCAATTCCACAATCTAGTGACCAAAACCCAAAAAACAACTATGATATGAACCAATTGCCATTGTAGCTTAAAACGAATATTACATAATCATAATCTATTCAGTTATTCAAAATATAGTTATCAATAATACTAATTCTAATATTTGAAATATTTAGGAACAATTATGTAAAGGTATATATATAAAGAAAGATTGTATCATAAGTAAAATCCAATCAAACAAAGGAAAAGTTTTATCAATTCTATTATAAGTATACATAAATAACAATTTGTAGCCTTAAACACTATATGATAGTATCTATACCTTACAATATAATACCTATAACATCATAGAAAAATAGAAAGAATCTAATGTGAGGATGTTAATTATTCATTATAAAATTAAAGATTAATGTTTTTGTTACATCAACTATGTTAAATAGTAAGAAGTCAATATGAGTTGGTCATTTGTCAATAATGGTCATTATTACTTACTTTATCTAAATTTTTTTATTTGATTTAGCTTGATATGATCGAAATAAAATATAGAAAAAATAATAATGTGTTATTATTATTATTTTTCCATAATCGATATTTAATAATTACTACTATTATTGTTCTCATTATTTTTATATTATCATTATTATTATTATTATTATATTAATTAAAATTATGTTGATATGTTGTGATCAATTTATTTGAAAAATAGTATGAGAAGTACAACCTTAGAAACCTTCATTTGTTATCAATTATCAATGGTTATTGTAAGTTAATATTATGTAAGGACCGTACAAAATATAAATATAATATACACTTAAAATAATATTTGAAATCAATATGATATGATCAAGCTAATAATGGAGTTGAATTATAAGTTTTGCCTTAACATAAAAAAAAAAGTAATCCGATTTGAAGACATTTAAATTTAGAACATCAAATAAATCTTCAAAGATGAAATAATGACAAAAAAATTTAATGCCTCAAAACAATATATATAATAATTTTCTTTTAATTAAATAAGATAAATTGAAATAAACAATCTTAAAATAATTAGTCTTTAATAACATTTTGGAAAAAAAAAATAGCACAAGCATGACTCACTACTAAAATGACCCGAATTCGATCCAAACGCGACCCGAAAATATAATAATTTGAACTCACCTGAGCCTGATCCGAACTCGAACCGAATTTAGAATAACCCAAAAGTACCCAAATTTGAGTCAATCCGATCTCAACCCGACTCGATCCGAGAACTTAAAATGACCTGAGATTATCCGATACCAAGTTGATCCGAATCAAACACAATCCAACCTGATCCGATAAAATAATCCGAGATTATCCGAAACCGATATGACCCGATTATTATTTAACTCGATTCGAAAGTGACCCGACCCGTCCGATTGCCAGCTCTATTCACAACCTAAATTTCGGAGGAGCATGGTGTCGTTGAACACTGGTGCCAACCGGCCACTGATAGCAAAATGGTGTTACTCTTTAACTCCAAGAGAGGAGCTTGAACTAATCCTATCCTACTGATTACTAAAAAGATGTAACTCCCTGTACATGATGACTTGCTATCATCGATTCGGCTCCCCTTTCTTTTTTTGACAATGCCAAGATAAGAAAAAGGGAATCTAAATTTGTGATTTCTGTATCTAAAACTTGACCAAAGTTTTTTAGGCATAGGTATTATTATGGAAATTAGGGCACCTAATTTTAGGTATATTATTTTTATATTTGGTATAATTTTAATATATTTTAATAATCGTTCACACAAAAAAAAATAAAAAAAATACTATAATTATAGATAACACACTTATTCTACTTAATTTTCAATCTACCGTGGGTACATTTAATATAATTATAATACAATTTTATATATACTTAGTAATATTTTTTATAAATATACATCAAAACATACTAAAACTATATTAACCTAACACGGAAATGACGCATTCCATAATTTCTCCAAACTTCGTCTGGTAATTCGGGTCCTCTATCTATCAGTAGACAATACAATTAGATGACTCTATATAATGTCCCGGTGTCATCCATAGCTCCGATCAATTAAGTAATACTACTCTTAGCCAGCTAGAGTTAAAGGCACATTAAAGAGTTAAAATTCGCAAAGATATTACATGGGCAGCCAAGGAGCAGGACATCAGGATGCGAAGGAGGGGGAGCTGATGCTACAAGGCCAGGCAGAAATATGGAAACTCATGTTCGGCTTAGCAGATTCCATGGCCTTAAAATGTATTGTAGAGCTCCATATCCCCGACATCCTCAACACCCACGGCCATGGCCACCAGCTTTCCGTAGCACAAATAGGCAAACACCTCAACTCCCAGTCACCAGACCTCTCTTGTCTTTCCCGCATCATGCGTGCGCTATCGCGCAGAAACGTCTTCACGACAACCATACATCCTCAAACAAAGGAGACCCTTTACGGCCTAACACCCTCGTCTAAATGGCTCTTACAAGACACTCATCATGAAACAACCACCACCTTAGCTCCTATGCTTTTAAATAACAGTCATCGTCTGCTGTTTTCTCCATGGCATTATCTTAGCTCTACGGTCTTAGATGGAGGTAAACAATCTGCATTCGAAAAGGCACATGGTTGTACGATTTGGGAACTTGCAGCTATGGATAATGATTTCCTTAAATTGTTTAACTATGGATTATCTAGTTCGGCCAAGGTTATGATGGATGGGATTATAAAAGGGTACAGAGATGGGTTTGAGGGTATTAAGGTTTTGGTTGATGTTGGTGGTGGTACGGGTAGTGCTATTGGTGAGATTGTTAAAGCTTATCCGAATATTCGTGGTATTAATTTTGATTTACCGCATGTTGTTGAAACGGCTCCTCATTATGACGGTGTGACTCACGTCGGAGGTAATATGTTCGAGTCTGTTCCTACTACTGATGCAATTTTTCTCAAGGTACGTACGTACGTGACTTGTTTAATTCTGTCTATTAATTACTCATACGTACGCAGTAGAATTCGACTAAACAACCATGCATAAATTAAAATATTGATCGTCAATTCATGGTTACATTACATTACATGATGATGATGATGATGATTTATGTATGTACGTAGTGGGTTTTGCACGACTGGAGCGATGATGATTGTGTGAAGATCCTACAGAATTGTCGAAAAGCATTAGAAGAGAAGAAAGGAAAACTGATATTAGCAGAGATAGCACTTCAACCTGAAGGCGATGCTTTGTTTAATGATACAGGATTTGCATTTGACTTACTTATGATGGCTCTTAGTCAAGGTGGTAAAGAAAGGACCCAACTTGAATGGAAGACCTTGTTGGCGAAAGGCGGGTTTCCTACCTGTAAATTCATCACTGTTCAAGCTTTGCCAACAATCATTGAGGCCTACCTTCAATAAGGAGCGGAGCAGAACAGGCTATTGTTCTATATTTATCTACTCCTTTCAATAATGTTCGTCTTTAAACTTACTAAAAGGAAAATAAATAGATAACCGTGTCCCTATGTCTTTCAATAGAGCGATATGACTCTCTCTCCTAATAATGAAAGATTATTAGGTACATTGATCGTAGTTAATTGGATAAAATCACTCGCCATTGTATCTTTACTTGTATTTCTAATATAATTATGTATCCTCATAATTAATTGTGTTGTACTTGTAATAATAAAGATATATTAAAAATTAACTAAAACTATCGTACAATTGTATTATTGTACTCATAATCAATGGTATTGTGTTTATAAGCGTATAACAAATGTATACTAAGTGCTCGTTTGGTATGGAGGTAATAGGGATGAAAAAATTACCCCCATATTTTATATATCTTATGTAATCTATTTAAAATTAAATATTTTTATTCTAATAAGTACCCATTTTAGATCTTAATTTGATCTAAAATGGGTATTTCATTAAAATTATATTTATTATTATTATTAAATACTTAATATAAAAGATACAAAATAGAAGGAAAATTTTTCGACTCCTATTACCGCCATACCAAACAAAAAGGAGATAATACAACTACACTAACTAAATGTATATTTGGTGCAGTGGTAATCGTCTGTTGTTCCCATCAGTTATTTTATTGTATTTAAAAAATAATTTTATTAAAAATAGTACAACTTTTAAAAAGTTAAGATTAGAAAAAAAAATAACTATTAAGGCATAACACTCATCTGCAAAAACATGCATTTGGTAGTATCCACTTTCACTTGAAGGCTTATAACAATATTATGTCACCCTTTTATGGCATAATGACTTTATCTATTGTTTTAGTTTTTGTTTATTTCACCATTCGAAGTCTGATATGACATGAATCAATGATAAGCATACATAACGTATCTCAAGTCTTAATGATGTTTAGTAAACACATGTTATTTATATCTAAAATAATAATGTTGTTTCGCAATATATCTCATCTAAAAAAAATTGATGCATATCGATAATTTTGAACAACTTTCATATTATTAATATTGATAATAATTATTATAATATAAATAACTGAAAATAAAAATTAATACTATTCATTATTAATATTAATTATTATTATTAGCATTGATATTCTTCATAATAATAATATAATTAATAATAATAATTGATATAGATAATTAATTATATTTAATATTCATATGTATAACAATAATTAATAATATCAAATATTAATGATGATATTAATCACTATGAATAATAATTCATATTAATATTAATTATTAACGATATTATTAAAAATGATATAAGTAATAACTAATATTCATAATAATTATTATTAGTATTAGTATTGTAAGATGATATTAATCATTAGTATTCATTTAATTAATTAATTTTGTAAGTAATTAATAATACTTGATAATAATTAATATAAAAAATCATAATATTAATTATAAATGTTAAAAATAATAATTCATTAATATTAATATTTAAAGAAAATTTTCTTATTATAAATTGTAATAATATGAATAATAATTATTAATAATGAATATTAATTATTATTGATTAATAATCAATAATTATTATTATATGATTAATAATGAAGAATAATAATAATAATAATAATAATAATAATAATTGATAATTACAATAATTGATAGTAACTAATAATAATAATAGCAGTCATAGATACTAATAATTAATCATATTTATATTTAATATTAATATGTAACATTATTAGTAATATAATTAATTAATAATGCTAATTAATACTAATATTAATTGTTATTATTCATAATATTATATAAATTATTATTATTATAATATTATAAATAAAAAAATTAATAATCACAATTAACACTCATTATAATCCCTCAAAATTTACAATAGATATGTGGATTAGACTCAGGTGAGGCACTATTGATTCACATACAAAAATTATAACAAAAAAAAAGAATTCTGCGTTAAAGGAATAGTATTGTGGTACCGGTTTAAGGACACCACGACACTCAAGTCAGGAGCATAAGATAGGATTGGAGCAAACTAAAAAATAATAGAGTCAAAGCAATTTAATCATGGAGCCATGAAGGTATACCTATCAATGGTGAGAGGCCTATGGTCCCTAGCCATAGGTGTTTTTAAGGGTACCATTTAGATTGTAAAGTAATAGGATGGCATAGACTTCTAGTAAAATGCTCAAAGTGAATAATGGATACTTGATAAATTACTAACATGTATTTTTTAAATTGATCCCCTTGGAGCCTTGCACCTTCTATTTTTATAGGAGCTTGGGCTCGAAACATTTCCCTCGTGTAACCAAGATAAGCATACGTTAGAGGCAACCAACGTTGAGAAATTAGGAGAGGGTGTTGATCAACATTCAAAATAAGGCGGAGCATAAGTGCTTTTGAATTAGTCTTATTGAACACTAGTGTCATAAATTTTATCTATGTTGTCATTACATGGGTTAAATCAACTAGCGTTGAAGGGAGATTCCCTATGGAACCTTGGGTTACCCTATGTGTGTAGAGCTTTTAGGCCTTGACATTTTTAGTTGGGCCAAAGGACCAAATTTTTTTCCATATAGTTAGTCCCTTTGGTAAAAAAAAGTCAAGGAATTACTTGGGGCATGGATGGCACGGCGCCAGTTCCTTTGAATGGAATGATAGATGACTTGATTTGACTCTTTAAGGGTGGATGTTAGCCTACAATGTAGGTTTAGACATGTGTAGTTGTTTTAATGAGACGTGCACATTCCCAAACATTTTTATTTTAGAATCCCTCCTTTTTTTAAGACATGGAAATTTTAATTGTTTGCCTTTGTTTTGATTATCCATAAAGACTTAGAAAGTCATCGATCATCATTTCCTAGTTATTTTCTCAACCATTTCATTCTTTAATTTATTTTAATTCTATATTTGAAAAACCCATCTAGTGGTGCAAAATGGTTGCCATAAGATTGGAGAAAGAATTTAGGTTAGTTCTTAAATCCTGTAACACCCCAAGTTGATACGACCACGCGGGGACTATCCTAGAGCACTTTCGGATTGATAGGTTAGCCCTACAGATCAACACAAGTCCTTTTAGCACTCTTTGTCCTCATTCATGTGCTTCCTATGAAATTTTCATAAAATTTTTTAAACATCCCAAAAGGATCACCCATCCTAATAATTACTCCACGGCTAGCATGCTTAACTACAGAGTTTTGAGGATGGAATCACTAAAAGGATGGCATACCATATTGATATAAGTAGCCAGATCAATCCTTATAATACTCTACTCAATTTTGGGTATTACAATGAGCCTCCATTACCTCTTCAAACGTGGCTAGGTGATTGGCCCCACTTGCACCCATGATTAGTTCAGTGTTAACCACCATGGTATTGCGCCCTATGTCAAATTGGTCTAGGAGTTAATACTAATTCACTTGTCTCGTAAGAAACATACTCCACTAAAGGATCATTTGCCTCGGTCACCATTTTGCAATTGCTAGAGGATACAACACGGGATTTGTTACACTCTGAATTGATACGACCATGTGAGGGCTACTTTGGAGCACTTTCAGATTGATCTACTAGCCCCACAGATCAACACAAGTCCTTTCAAAATACTTTGTCCTCACTCACATGTTTGCCGAGAATTTTTTAGTAAATTTTTGAAACTTCCCAAGAGGGTCACCCATCCTAAAATTACTCTACAACCAGCATGCTTAACTGAGAAGTTCTTAGAATGGAATCACCAAAAGAATGGTATGCCATATTAATATAAGTAGCTAGATTAATCCTTATAATATTTCACTCAATTCGGGGTATTACATTCTCCCCCAATAAAAGAATGCAACGTCCTCATTGTGCCTCAACTAATAACTGTCTCAATATAGTTTATCCCAAGAATTGTCCTACTAGGTGGCTGACTGGCTCATCCAAGTTCAACTCATGGCTGCAGTTTCACTCTAATACCAACTTGTAACACCCCAAATTTTACTACTTAAAAATTTCTTTTGCGGAAGCGTTAATTACAAAAATAATGGGTGTCACCACCACACTTAGTATAAGTCTGGTATCCTATACCATCCTTATACTAAGTGTTAAGGCTAAAACATTAATTTACTTAAACAACGTTATAACTTCAAAACAAAATAGAGATTACAAATTCAATTTGTCCTGATAAATACAAAAAGATCAAGCAAAATAATTACAATGTAACAAAAGGGGAAATAACAAGGGATAGAAGAGCCCATGCAATATCCGGATCAAAAGATGTCAGAGCTAACACCGGATAGTCCTAACTCCCAACCCTCTATTGGAAGCCATAATGTTGAACCCTCAAAGTACTCCTACAAGGTCATCACTACCCATTGAATAGGCAAGGGACTGAGAAACGGAACCTAGCAGTACTACAGTACTGAGAAAACCATTACACTAACACCAACATGTAAGGCCACATGAGGTACATAAAGAAATATAACATAAGTATATCAAGGAAGCATATAATCATAAAATGGATACAACTAATATAGTTAAGATAAATCCAAATACCAAGGTAGGGTACTAAGGTAACTATCAATATAACCATCCATATAAATTCTAGGTACCAAAGTAGGGCGCAAAGGCAACTACTAAACCCATATCACAACATGAAGTGCACAATGGCAACTATCAAAAACATTAAATCTAGAACAACCCATTGAAATCTTCACACAAAGATTATTTCCAATTTTAATTACTTGAGGAGGATATAATAATAATCTAGAGACATAAAATTACACCGGTCATATAAGAGCACAAGGCAACATGATACCCTCCAACCATCCAACCCAAAGGCATAATAGCACTCTGGTCATACTAGTGCACAAGACAACACAGTACCCTCCACACCTAGGTCACCTAATACTAAGTGTTGATACTCCCTGTAGGGTTGGTAGGTCACCTATAGAGTAGACTAGGACCTTACTGGGGCACAACCGGCATACCAGAAAACCAAAAAAATTGAGGACTTCTACCTCGTCTCTAGGGTAGCTACCCCTAGAGAGAAACTATTTCTAAACTCAAGGTCTTCCACTTTACATATTATTATTTTATGTGGTGACCACAGATATCACACATTGCACAAAAACTTCCTTTTAATACTTAGCCATTTCCCTTTATTTCTAATTATTTAAGGTTCATATCCAGTTATTTGCAAAAGGTGTATTAAGTTAACATGACCAAACTACCCACAACTCCTAATTTTACCATTTTATCCAAATTCGTATCAAGCAATATTATTACAAGCCATTTATCATGAAAATGCTAACAGATAATTATTCATGATATGGTAACATGTGAATAACCTTTACGTCTTTGTGACTGACTACATTATCCACTTTTCATGCCTTTAGTGAATTATGTCTATAACCTAAATCATACATTTCCAGGGTGACATATATTCCATGTAACACATGTGTATTAATTTATAGCATATTATACCATTCAACAGGATAATTAACATCACAATGCAGGAAAGGAAATACCTCAACTCTAGAACTTGCGATTAAAATTTATTATATACTAACCCTAATCATGCGTGCATGCTTTATAATACTTAATTCAACCCTAGTTATTATGCCAAGATAAGTGTAGTACACTTATCATGGTAAATTACATTATATGGTTGCAAGGTTTCAAACTCTAACAAGCTCTAGGCATGTATATGTAATTTATTCAACAAAACTCACATGCGTATATCATCGATCAATTAATATGTTGGAAATATGCTAGATATTTAGTATTATTCCATTTACATTTATACCTAATCATAACACTTGCAATTTCATTCTAAGAATTCCTAAAGTAAAATACATACATATATTTCTCTAAAAATGAGGCATAAATAATATTCTAAGCACAACCAAACTTTACGTGTTACCACATGATCTCACATCTTAGTAGAAGGGTACAGTTTACCTCTTATCCAAGAAAAAAGGAATAATCAAGATTCACCCAATTAGTCTCTACTCAACTCTTCAACTCCTTACATTAACACAACCAACACACATATTAGCATATAATATAATACCAAAAATAATCCAAAATTAACTAAAATTAAATCGAAAAGAGGTTAGAGAATTAACCAGATTCAAATGGAAGCTTGAATTATATGGAAGTGTAGAAGAATATGTGATAGAACTATGATTAAATTTTGGTGGTGTTTAGACAAGGTTTGGGGTAAAAATAGGGGTGCACGGCTAAAAAATAAGTTGCACGACTGTGCAGCACCAAAGCACAACAGGTTGAGAGAAAAAATATGTATGGTGTAGGGATTGTACGGCATTACACGGTCGTGCAGCAGGGGATTTAAGCATTGCACGGTTGTGCAGCAGGCGGTGCACCGATCGTGCACTCTGTAACTCTACTACACACTAGAGGAAGAAGAAAGAAAAAGAGGCGGCAATCAATAGCGAGGGGGAAGGTCGGGGTGACCTTCGTGGTCAGCCCACCAACCAAAGGGTGGCGAGTGGTGGTAGAGGTGGTTCTTGGGGGAGGAATGGGCTGTGCGAAGCTAAAACAAGGCAGCAACAGGGAGGAAGAAGAAAAAGAGAAGTTGGGCAAGTGATGGACAACCATAAAATGGAGGGGTGGAGGGGTATATATATACTAGTATGGTGGCATGATAAGGAGGAGAAAAATGGTAGGGGTGGTGGTGTGCGAATGGGAAATTTTACAGAGGATGAGGGGGTGATGGTGGTGCATGAGGGTGACAAAGGCAACTAGCAAAGAAGTAGAGAGTGATGGGGATGGTTGTCATGGTGCACGTAAAATATGGTGTCATGGTGCAGCCAGCAGGGGCACAATAGTGTCAGGGATGATGGTGATCGGGTAGAGGAAGAGAATTCCTTTATGCCACAAAGTCAACGTAGGAGAAAAAGAGAAAGGAAAAAAGGAAGAAAAGGAAAGGAAAAAAGAGAAGGTTTAGGGGATTAAGATTGGATTAGGTACTTTCGGATTAGCCAAGTAATTTAGATTAAGGAAATGTAATACCCCAAATTGAGCAGAGTGCTATAAGGATTGATATGGCTACTTATATCAACATGGTATACTATCATTTTGGTGATTCCATCCTAATAAGTCCACGGTTAAGTGTGCTAGCTGTGGAGAAATTTTAGGATGGGCGACCCTCTTATGAAGTTTTAAAAATTTTCTAAAAATTTATTGGGAAGTGCGTGAGTGAGGAAAAAGTGCGTTGAAAGGACTCATGTTGATCTATGAGGTCAGCCGATCAATCTGAAAGCACTCCAAGGTAGCCCCCACATGGTTGTATCGACTCAAGGTGTTACAAATGATATCATAGCAAAATCGCGATAGTGAGCTGAACTTGGATGTGCTAGTTAGCCACCTAGCAGTACAATTCTTGGGATAAACTGTATTAAGATAGTTATTGGTTGAGGCTCAATGAGGACATTGTGTTCTTTGAGTGGGGGTGAATGTAATACCCCAAATTGAGCGGAGTACTATAACGATTTATATGGCCTACTTATATCAACATGGTATACCATCCTTTTGGTAATTCCATCCTAAAAACTCCACAATTAAGCGTGCTGGTTGTGGAGCAATTTTAGGATGGGTGACCCTCCTAGAAAGGCTCAGGGTGTTACACTCATAGTATAAGCATCCTAATTGGAGAGAGAATTTTCTGGCCATTATGGTTGGTAGATGCAAATTTTCTAGCATTGACAAGGAGCGCATATAAGTTCCCCTTCAATCTTTAGGTGAGATCCCCACTTGCAGGATAGAGCAAATCAATCCTTTGTACGTTGGGTATGCTTTTATGATTATCCCTTTCCATCCAAGCTAAGGTTCTTGCTATTGGAGTTGGCGGGGGAGTTTTTGATTGAGTTTAGGTTTTCTGTTTTCCAACTAGTCTCCTATGCTATGAGGGTTTTGTTGGGTCTGGTCCACTTGGGTGAGTTAACGAGTGTGCCTGTAAATTTAGAGTTTTTATCATGGTGATATTATCCGAAGGTCCATAGTAAGGAAGATCAACAAGTATATAATGCCCCATTTCCCATAAACCCTAATTGAGAACATAAATGCAACTTGAAATATTTTGTGAATCATATCATAGATATTATAGGTGAAGAATATATGCTTGACGTGTTAGCTATGTGTGTTTAGGCTAGGGTGAAATATGGATTAGGTTCACTAAGTTAAAATGGAATGATGTAGGTGCATCTAATGTATCTCATGTTTCTAATGACTCTAAAGGTAATGAAGAATTAGCATTCTTAATAATAGAGACAATCATTTTAAATGTTCTTGATAATATTTCTATACTTGGTATTGAAAAAAATTCAAGATATTCTTGCAAGTATATTATATATTTTTAAGGTGAAGAAGTCAATACACAATAAAATACTTAAAGTGTGCAAGCATTCAAAGCATGTAAGGCTATGGAATACATAGGATAACACTACAACAAGATATAGTTGGTGATATCATTAGTTATATTGAGCTTGTTGTAAACCCTAAAGTATATTTCATGTAAGCTAGGGTTTTGTTGTAATTTCATGTATGTAAAATAGTTGATTGTAGGGCTTTGTAATGTTATTCATTAATATCATTTAAATGATGATATTATGATTGAGATTAAGTATTATATAAGCTTAATTCAAGTGAGTTAAATCCAACTTGAATTAAGGAAGTAGCCGGCTAGTTTAGGCCCATTTTGTCGGTTTACTACCTATATATATACCTCCTCCTTGTACACGCATATGCAGATTGGAATATAGAAATCATTTGAACACAAATTCACAAGTCGATACTTGCGTTTTCCTCCCTTTTGAGACCCATCTAGATAGGAGAGTGCCCGAGGTAATTCTTCCTCTTTAGACCCCTTCGAATGTGCATCAACATTCAAAGGATATACTATCACCGAAGCCTGTACCATTTCGAGTTTAACCTTCCTTAAACTAAGCCATTCCTCTTCAACTTCAACCTGTGGATGATCAAAACAAAGAAGTGATTCGATATTATGCTTCTCTCCACTTTGATCCCCACTATGGAATATTAGGGTTTTTTTATGTTAGATAGTAAAATAGAGTTTGTGCACATGACCGAGCATCGAGGCAAAGTGAGTAGCACTAGAAGGGATGGGCAAACGACTAATGGACGCCTAGGCATCAACTAAATTTGATTTTTTGTGTGATTTTTTTGTTTTATTTTTATAGGCCCTACCTTTGTAATTTTTTACCTTCTCCCAACCTTCCTTAACCTTTGAACTGGATCATTATTTGTTCCTCTATCTTTACCCAAGAATCTTGCCTTGTGTCACCTTATCTTACCTCTCACCCACTATCTTACATACCATACCATTTTGCATCACCTTTTTCATTCAAGTGTTGGTGAAGATACCTTAGATTAGCACTTCCAATCTCTCTTCCTTGCTCATAACAAAACCCCCACCCCTCTTCATGATTATTTTTACTTTTTTCTTCAACCTTTATTGCATTTTACTTTCTCTTTGCTCCTCCCTTTTAGTCGTACGTTGCCTCAAGTTGAAGAATGCCTTCAACCTTGTTTCCGATCTAATGAGAACTGAGGTCTCCCCTTCCTTGTCCTTCCATTTCTTTGTTTGATTTTCTTCCACTCGAGTGTTGCCGCGGAACCCCTGACTCCACACCACTGAATTGGCTTTCTCTCCGTTGATTTTTGTTTCTACCAAAACAACAATCATAGGATCAACCTGCTTTATTAAGTTGTTAAAACTTCTAAGAAAAGAGTGGTTACCCGCACCGCAGACATTCCAAAAAAGAATGCTCAACTTGTTCGTGCCACCCATAAGACAAAAAGTGGTAGAGAAGCATCAATTGCTTGGGCGTGATGAACCACTCCTAGAGACGTCACCGAGTTGGTTGTTGATAACCAACGGGCCATTCTTCAATAACAAGGTTCGAGGGTGAAGACTAGACTCACGACCTTTCCCTTTGATCAAGCCATAACTGGTACCACTTGGGGTTTTGCTGCTTTCCTTATTATGCATGGGCCTACTAGAATCAAACTTCTTGGATCGGGACCCCCACACACACACACACCCCAACCGTAGGAGTCGTTGTGCAAAAGTGACAGTTTTAATCGGTACTAATCATTTGAGGACATGATACTCTGATGATTCAGGGTTGTCCTTTTTTGTTCCTTGAGTAACCATATGATTGAGGGCCACAGTAGATGGGTCTGATGCATGCTCCATGATAAGGATTGACCTATTCCAGGTCAATACCTTCGACTCATTAGCGGATATTATGCTAAGAACTTAGGAACGTATAATTAATAGCTGTTATTCTCCTAACCTCCAGGAATAGTTAACTTATGTTTTAACTCGGTTAGTTAGTGTTTTCAGGTGGGAATGCATCTATATATTTACGCATAATTAATGAAATACATATTCTACTCTACAACTTTATTATGGTATCAGAGCCCTAATCCAAAACCTTAACAAACCTTCTTCTCCAATGCCTCAACTCCCATTCCCTCCTATCAAATTCCTAACGGTAGTGATCCCATAAAGCCCTTTATCTTTCTCAACATTCACAACACCATCAAACTCACAGCAGCAAATTACCTCTTTTGGAAAATGCAGATCGAGGCCATTCTTGTTGGTCATGATCTATTCAAGTACGTGGATGGCTCTCTTTCCTGCCCTCCTCGTACTATCACCTTTGATGACAAAGAACAACTCAACCCTGACTTCTCCTTCTGGACTCGTCAAGATAAGCTTATGGCACCAAGCTCCTCAAACTTTTGCAAAACAATCTCGTTGTTATGGCACCACCACCCGCACAAATGGATCTGGTCTCCTTCCTACTCCTCATCCTAATACAACTAAACACCCTCGTCCTTTTCTCGGAAAATGTCAATGGTGCCGCGAACAAGGACATGTTGTTGCACACTATCCCTTATTTACTCAAACCTTTCCTAATGCTGCTCCCCCACCGTTACCTGCGACCCGTTATAATCCTAAACCCCAAGTGCACACTTCTACCCTACCTCCCTCCTCCTCCAACTCCTTGTGGTTGCTTGACAGTGGTGCTTCCCACCATGTCACATCTGACCTCAATAATCTCTCCTTACATGCTCCGTATGATGGCACGGAAGAGCTAATCATTAGTGATGGTATGGGCCTCAAAATTACACATCTCGGTTCCCTCTCTTTTTCTCCCTCTCTTAAACTTAATAATGTTCTTTTTGTTCCAACCATGACAAAAAATATTATTTCCATCTCTCAACTTTACCGAGATAACAATGTTTCTATTTTGTTCTCATCAAATAAATTTTTTTTTGTGAAGGATCTCCAATCGAGGGCCATTCTCTTCAAGGGTCAACGTAAGTCCGTTATCTATGAAGTTCACTTCCACTCTCCCATGGTCTACGCTAGCACCAAATCCACCTCTCTGGACTGGCATCATCATTTAGGGCATCCTTCTCCTAATGTTTTTTGGCAACTTATTTCTACTCATCATCTTAATTTTTCTCACATTTCAACTCTCGATTGTACTTCATGTGCTTGCAATAAAAGTCATAAACTCCCATTTTCTATTTCATCTATAACCTCTGATGCCCCTCTTCAATATGTCTATACCGATTTATGGACTGCTTCCATTCATTCACATGATGGCTTCAAATATTATATCATCTTTGTTGATCATTACACCAAATACATTTGGCTTTATAACTTAAAACATAAATCGGACACCACATCCATTTTCATTCGCTACAAAGCATTAGTTGAAAAATATTTTTCAACTTCCTCTCAAAACCCTCTATTCGGACAATGGGGCGAATATACCAATCTCTGTAACTTCTTATCAATCAATGGTATCTCTCATCTCATAACTCCCCCTCATATTCCTCAACACAATGGCCTCTCGGAACGTCGCCATCGTCACATTGTTGAAACATCTCTCTCCTTACTATCTCATGCTAAAATGCCATTGGAATATTGTCCTCCGCATGCGCCACGGCCATTTACTTAATCAACCGTCTTCCCACACCCACTCTCAAACATGTCTCCCCCTACTTCAAGCTTTTTGGTGTTCAACAGAACTATACTAAACTTCGATGATTCGGATGCCTTTGCTTTCCTTGGCTTAAACCCTACACTACACATAAAATACAACCCAAATCCACACCGTGTGTCTTCATAGGGTACTCTCCTACTCAAAGTGCATATTACTGCTTAGACCTAGATTCACATCACCTCTACACCTCACGTCATGTCCACTTTCTCGAACATATCTTTCCTTTCTCTACTAAAATCCATTCCTCACTCTCCCTCCCTTCTCTACTCGATGAATGGGAGCCCATTCCAATCACCACTTTAACTCCTTCCCAACTATCCAGCCCACCGAACCCTACCTCCTCACTATCTTCCACATCACCTTCACCCACCTCTGGCTCTTCTCCAACTTCTTCCTCGTCTCTACCATCCTCCACTTCCCTACCCCATCCCACACATCAGTCAGCGACTCCCTCTCATCCCCACTCCATGCATCCCATGTCCACACGACTCCAATATGGCATTCGTAAACCTATCACGAGACTCAACCTCCATGTTGCGGTTCACGACGCTGCGGTTCCAAAAAATATCACTCAAGCTTTAAAAAGTCCAGTTTGGCGTCAAGCTATGATGGAGGAACTCAGTGCGTTGGTCAAAAATCACACTTGGGATCTTATTCCTTCCTCTCCATCCCACAATGTCGTTAGACGCAAATGGATATTTCATATTAAAAAAGATAAGGATGGCAACCTTCTTCAACACAAGGCTTGATATGTTGCACGAGGATTTAATCAACGGACCGGCATCGACTATGGCGAAACCTTTAGCCCGGTTGTTAAACCTGCCACCGTCAGACTTGTTCTATCTCTTGCTATCAGCAAAGGTTGGCCTCTGCGCCAACTTGACATTAATAATGCCTTTCTTCAAGGTACACTGACGGATGATGTCTACACCATTCAACCTCCTAGCTTTGAAGATTCACAATACCCCACACATGTCTATAAATTACGCAAAGCTCTGTATGGGTTAAAACAAGCTCCACGCGCTTGGTACAAAGAATTACGTCACCATCTCCTTGACCTGGGCTTCAAGAATGCGATCTCGGACTCATCCTTATTCATGCAACACACCAGCGGTAATATCATCTATCTGTTAGTTTATGTTGATGATATTATTGTTACCAGTAATGCCCCGCAATCTCTTGAGGTCTTTATCCAAATCCTTGCCACCCGGTTCTCTCTCAAGGACCTTGGTGCTCTGTCCTATTTTTTGGGCATGGAATTGATGCCTCATCCGCAAGGTATTTTTCTGAGCCAAAAACAGTATATTTGTGAGATCTTATCCAAAGCAAATATGGATGATGCAAAGCCTGTTTCCACACCTCTAGCCACCCATCCACCATTAACTATTCATGGACAACCTCTTCAAGATCCTACTGCCTACCATGCTCTCATAGGTAGCTTGCAATACTTAGGTCTCACCAGACCTGATGTGGCCTTCGCAGTCAACAAATTGGCACAATAAATGCAACATCCCACTATGGAGCACATGCACTCTCTTCATCGCCTTCTTTGATATCTACGTGGTACAGCCAATATGGGGTTAACTATACACAAAAAATCACCACTAAATCTACACACCTACTATGATGCGGACTGGGCAAGAGACAAGGACAATTACATCTCTACAATTGCCTACATTGTTTATTTCGGAAAAAATCCTATCTCATGAACATCCAGGAAACAACGCACACGTGCTCGGTCTTCCACCGAGGCTGAATATAGGGCAGTTGCCAACGCCACTGCTGAGCTTCTTTGGGTTGGAAATCTGCTCAAGGAGCTCGGTCACAGTCTCACTCCAACACCAGTTATCTATTGTGATAATGTCGACGTCACATATGTCAGTGACAATCCAATCTTTCATTCCAAGATGAAGCATCTAGGTCTGGACTACCATTTTGTCCGCAAAAATGTGCAATGTGGAAAACTTCGGGTTTCTTACATCTCCACTCATGATCAACTTGCGGATGCTCTCACCAAGCCACTCCCGCAAGCTACTTTCCATACCTTGGTTAACAAAATCGGTCTCTCTTCTTGGCCGCCCATTTTGTGGGGGCGTGATAAGGATTGACCTATTCCAGGTCAATACCTTCGACTCGTCAGTAGATATTATGCCAAGAACTTAGGAACGTATCATTAATAGCTGTTATTCTTCTAATCTCTAGGAATAGTTAACTTATGTTTTAACTCAGTTATTTAGTATTTTTGGGTGGGAATGCATTCATATATTTACACATAATTAATGAAATACATATTATTCTCTGCAACTTTATTACTCCATTAGTGGTTCAGAAAGGGAAGAGTGGAGATCATCATAGCCCATTGCTTCCTCATCAAGCTATTGTAGGACAACAAAGGAGGAGCTTGTCACAATAGAATTATTACTGGGAGTTTTCGTCCGACCAACATCCGGGTGGGGAGAACTGGTGGGACGACCGGTATTAGTATGTGAGTTTTGGGTCATTTTGGTGCCTTGCTTAGATTGTTGTTTCCTCCCCCTACCATGGACCATCATCCAAGGACCATAAGGTACCTTATCAGAGGACGATCGAATTAGCGTCCATAGGTTTGTTCTGTTCTTCCACATTTTACCGTTCAACAACAATAGGATTAGTCGGGCAGTCCAAATGAGTGTGTCCTACTATCCTACAGTGAAAACAGAGTGAAAACAGAGAGTATGAATTCCCTCATATTCAATGGTACAGAGCTTATGCCAAGGTAAAATTTTGGGAGAAGAGGTTTCTGGAAATCAACCTCCACAGCCATTCGCACAAAACGTCCCTTAGCAACGTGAATCGAGTTAGATAACCAATAAAACCACCAATTGCTCGCAAGTTTTCCTTTTTTCTAAAATTTCAATAGGGACTTCAGGGATACGGACCCAGACCATCGTGGAGGAAAATGAAGCAGTCAAAACATCGAATTCCGGCTACCAATGCCTCACAGCAAGATAGTGTTGGAAGATTATCCATGGTCCTCCGCTCAGTACATATTCGTAATCCGAAAGCATTTGAAATTTCACGAGGTAAAACCCATTACCTAACTCCTTAAGTTCATACGAACCTTCAACATTCCAAAGGTCACGCAGTTTACGAGACAAGGTTTCGAATCGGAGTTTCTTTCCCAAAATTTTAATAATAATAAGGCTACGCTAATATGGCTTGCGCATCGATTTCTCCTCTGTAGCAGAGAATCGAACCTGAGGCCATTTGATGTGTACCTCAATATTGTTAATTATTATGTAAGTATATTTTTAGATGATGTTGATAAGTCTATTACTTATAAATTTTTTTTCTATTGTATTCAATAGGTATAGAGGAAGATTATGCTGGAAGATTATGCTAGATTATGATAATGTTGATATTGTAAAATAATATAATTCAGTGTATATATATATATATACACATATATAATTGTAGTTGTAGTTAGACTAATATGTAAGGTAATAAAAGTGGGCCAAACAATATTGGGCAACGTATTAGAATGGGTTGGTAGAAATATATATAGGGATTGTCGGGTGTAATTTTGGATCATCTGATCTACAGTGAATAAAAATTTTATTCTGATTCTCCTTCTACGCAAGAACCAGTTTTTCCTCTCTCTCGGTGTGCCTTTTTGCGTATTGTGCTGCTGGAGTCCGACCTTCCATAAACATTGTCTTTTGGCCGTGTCAAGATCGAGTTCGATCATATTCTTCAACCGAAATTCATTGATTCAACTACGCTGCTGGGAACTCATCACCGTTAGGCATTGGGGATTTCTTCATCATCCTCGTAGTGTTCGTCAAAGGATTGTTCCAAATTGGCCTAGAGTAAATAACCTTGGAAACCTGTCCAACCAAGGCATTAAGAAAACTACCGCCGTGAGAAAAAGGGTGGGTCACGTCATTATCAGTGTTCATATCGGCATCGGAGATAACTGAAATGTCCATATCAACGGTAGTCGTGCCCGTGCGGAGGGGGAAAATCAGATCGATGCATTGCTTCTTTAACACATGCCAGCGTTCCGGTGAGTAAGAAATGGGAGGAGGATGAGATGGATCGCTTGAGTAAATCGAATTAACTTGAGAATTCATGGAGAGGATCTTGAATTGGAAAATAGAGAAATCCTATCTCGAGTAACACATATAACCTTAGTGATGTATCTAAGTATAAATGATTGATCCAAAAAAAATTCTAATTGAGCTAAAATAACTTAGTGAAAACTCAAGTTTGAAGAGAAATACAATATATATGAACGAGGAAAAATTAACTATTTGAGGGACCCTTACAAAAATGACCTACTCATCAGATATTCCAAATAGATTGGAAGACCTAAATAACAAACTACTTCACAGCCACAAATTAATCAAACCCCTTGTAACATACATACATACATATATATATATGCTAAAAAGGAAAAATAACAAAAGAATTTCTCGGTAGCAAAATCTACCAATTAAACGAGCAAGCTAGTTACGTATGTATAGTGCAATCCTTCCTTTTCTCGCCATGTGTTCGCCCTCTTTTCACTCTTATCGATCCCATTTTCTGTATAGACTCTGCAAACACTTGAAAAAATTTCTTCTGATTCTTTGCTAAGACATCGGCAATCGGCTTTGTCCGCGGATCCAAATACAAAGCTTGATCCGTCATAAGCAACCCCAAATTCTTCTTCAAATTCCCGTAATATGCGTTATCGAACTCAAAGGGTGTAGTAACATCTAATGGAACAACAACATCCGAATTTCCACCATGACGCGGGCAAGACAGTTCAAGTTCCTTTAATAACCTTGGATCGATGTGCTGTTCGGCTCTGTTTGTGTTTTTATGACTATATATTCGATCCATCACGTTTTTACAGTGGGCATAGCCGATTGTGTGAGCGCCTGTGAGGACGATTAGATCGTGTACCGATAGATTTTTGGAGTGAAATAATTGTATGAGTTCGCTGACCGTGGAATTTGATTGCGGGACGTTGTTGTGGTTTTTTACGCGAGCTGCCTTGGATACCTTTCCGTCCCACCTTCCTTTCTTTACTTGATAATATGGACCGCCGGCCTACATTTTGAGATAAAATTAAGAAATATTGTGTCTTAACATAATAATGAAATGATAGTAACTAACATATTGTGTATACATGTATATCAGCATGGTAACGTGTCATCTTTAAGATTAATATAATTCTAAATATATATATAGAGAGAGAGAGAGAGAAGTTATTATGAGCAAAAATTATTGTTTTTCTAGTTAGGGTTGATTATCTATAAACATTTAGTTATTTCTTTAGAATGGTATTGAGTCGAGATTGGATGATAAATGTTTGCACATGTAGATCGCTATAATATTTGATATTATGTCAATTACTTTTATTGTGGTAATGGAAAATCACACAAACAACAAAATGTATTTCTATTTTGCCCTCATTCATGGTACTCACAATGAAAACATTGAAAGAAGTTAATAACATTGTTATTATAGTTCATTGTTTTGTTACGAAAATATCAACAATGGTACACTATTAATTAATGGGGGGAAATAGGCATGATCTGTGGAGAAAAAAAAGTACATTGTGCCAAAAGGAAAAGACTACTAAAATAGAGGGTTTCTTTTTCTGTCAATAACAATGCTTTGAATTCCTGTTACGACAGACAATAGAGACAGAGACCCTTACCTAGGAGGTGACCTCTTTTCCCCATAAATTGAACGCCATCAAGCTTAATTATGGCGGGTTCGACCTTATTCAAGTTGTAGAATGAGGTCATCTACATAGCACTCAAGCTCGTGATGAAAAAGTTCTTCGAAAATTTTGATCATTGGTTGTTGGTAGGTTGCACAGGCATTATTTAGATCAAAAGGCATCACCCATAAATGAGTAAGGGAAGGCTAGGCCCGGCCCAAGCATCAAGCCAACTAGGCATGGGCCTAGGGTCTTAAAATTTTAAGGGCCCCAAATACTATAAAAATATATATATATTATATATGTAGTGTAGTTACAAAATTTCTAGGGCCCAGTAATTGGACTGACTGCCTAGGGCCTCAAAAGGCCTAAGGCCGGCCCTGGGGAAGGCAATGTCCAATATCAAATCCTTCTCGTCTTAGAGATGGTGAAATATTAAATGGCTAAGAAATACTAATTTACAGCTTAAAGAAGACGCATCCTAGATCCCTATAGAGAAAAGAGAATCTTGATTGTCTAAAGTAGAAAGATTTGACAACTTTTAAAGGATTATATATCTCTATCTGACCTTGACTAGTTTTAAAAGTAAGATTGTCGTTGAATAAAATAACGGAGTCTATGTTTTTTTTATATAAACTAATTTGAATCTCATAACCTATGATCCTTAGGAAGGATAAAATGGCTTGATCCTAGACACGACTAATCTTATACTTATTTTTTAATTATTATATGTACTTCAATTAGTTTTATTGAATTTTAAGTGTACAATTTATCAAAATATTATTTATTTATTTATTTTGAACCGAGGCAGCAACGAATAGAACCTATAACGTAATCACATTTCTGATGGGGCTGCTTGTTCTAGTATTTTTTTACGAGGATGTCGTTGCATAGGGGATTAAAAAATCGACTGCGCGCTGTCTCATCTATATGATAAAAAAAAAAAAAAAATTAAGGCGGTTAGGTCAGAAGTATCTCACTGTTCAATCACGTCTCGTTGCGAGTGAAGGAGACAAAACTCGGTAACACAGAAATGCATATATTTCTTCTGTGACACAATATAATACTACCAGTAGCAAGTGTGTGTGTGTGTGTGCGTGTACGAGCATCTTTTGTTTGTCTTCCACTTCCTATAGATCTTACGCTACGTAGGTGCCTACCTGATGTAATCTTTAGATGCAACTGATATCCTTAAGCTTAAACTGGACCATATATATAAATATATAGAAAAAAAAAGGGCTCGGACTCTGAACCAATATGCGCAGCTTTTGACCAAAAACTTATTAAATGCCTCAGTCTTGGCAAGTTTTATTATTATGTTGTGTGTGTGTGTGTGTGTGTGTGTGTGTGTGTGTGTGTGACTGAGGGGGTGTCTAAGAAGACTGTGACAGCAACAGTAGGGATTTTGTGAATCACGGGTGCCTGTCTATGTAGCTCGGTGCATGTGGTGTTATAGTCTAAGGATGTGTCCTCTGATTCCACCATCAATTTCGCCTTTTTAGTTATTTATAATTTGCATGCAAATGCACAGAGATATGTTTTTTTTTTCGTTTTTCTTTTTGCGAAAAGGGAAGATCAAGAAATATGGTTTGTTACTTAACCTGTGGGTAACAATTAATACATTGGCATAAATTTTACTTATATATATAAATATTGCGAAACTTATGGTCTGAAAGTGTAGCTAACAACAACCACCCAGTTTCTATCTGAAAGTCCATTGCCATGAGTTTCCGGTCCCCCTTTTTGCCCTTGTTTTACTATTTTTTCCTATGTAAACAATAAGAGAGTAGGTAGTAGTTTCAGGAGAGAGAGAGAGAGAGAGAGTTACCAAGTGGACAAAATCTCTGGCAGCGATTGCAAGGATATCGGCACAAGACACCACTCCAGGGCACTTGTTCTCCACTACAGCCTTGGCCTTGTTTATGCTATCAAAAGCTTCCGGCAATAAGTCCTTGTTAACCGGCGCATCTCGTTCTGCTACCAATCCTGGCTTCGATGATATCATTATCGACGCATCACACCCCTAATTATATTTCATAAATTCCATGCAAATTATAGTTAAATACAATTAACTGGCCGCCAGCCGTCCTGTACTCAATTTGTTAAGCGTGCGTGCTGCATGGATTTGGAGATATATAGACAGATATTACAATTGACATATAATTAAGTACTACGCAGTACCTCAATGAAGCAATCGTGGAAGAAGAGGCGAATGGTAGCTGCCCCAACATGAGGTGTTTCTTTGAACACCTGGCCGGTGACGGCTCCCACGAGATTTTCCACCTGAGGGCAGGTCTTGGTATAGTAGTCCACGGTGAGATGCCGGGGCTGGCGACAGTGTGCGGCGTCAGACAGGAATAGGAGGATGAATATGCTGAAAGATGATGAAAAACGAGGAGGCATGGCTTTGGCCGTAGGGAACGTGAGACAATTAAGAGGGCGAATAGTTAGAGGACAATTGCGGTGCACAGGAACGGCCGGGCGGACGTCCTACATTCCTATATATTAATACACAAAGCCTCCGCGAGCTTCACAAAATTAAGCCTTCCTCATTATCTACCCCCCCCCCCGGGGTCCCTCAAATATATTTACGTACATATGTCTGCGTGCATAGCTTAGTAATATAGTAATTTTTAATCTTGGGGTTAGTCCGCTAGTATTTGTTTTGATAGAAGTATCTTTCTTCGAACCATATAAATATGATTGATTAACTCTAATATTTAAGAGTGTTCTGATAATTTCTAAGATCACTTTAACACATAATGACAAATTAGATATTGATTCCTTCTTATTCTTCTTCTTCAGAAAAAAAAAAGGAAAAACGAAGAAGAAGAGTGCACTAGAAGTGACAGACTAATATCTTTTGGTTTTTATATTATGTTATTTCATTAAGATTTACGAAGCTATTTAGTCATAAATATTAATGGAGATTTTCATGTATGTTAATTTATTACACTAAAATGAATGTATTTGTACTCAAAAAACAACATATGTATTCTTTATAGTACAATAAATATTTAAGAATAAGGGGTATTATCTATATCTTTACTCGGGACCCAAACAGTTAAGACCAACCCTATAAATTACTATGAACATTTCTTACACATGATTGTTGTATTAATTATGACATTGCTGAAATTTAGATCATACACTAGACTTTTGGGTTATTCTTGTTCAAAAATGTAGGGAAAATACGTCCTATAACCATGTATTTAGGAAAACTTATACCTCATACTCCTATATTTTATACTACTCACACATGATATACCCCTGCGATTGCACTAGATACCCCTCTGTTACTTGTATACCCTATTGGAGGTTAAATTTTATTGGAATTCCCAAACTACCCCTACCTAAACTAACTCAAGAGGGGCATTGATGCAAACAAAGTCGGGCACCCCTCCTCTTTTTACTTCTTCATCCTCCATTCATTCCATGTTCTATAGCCGTCACTGTCCTTCCTCCTCCTTCATTTTACTCATCCCTCCTTCCACTTTGGGTTGAAATTTTCCCTAAGATAACTCTAACGTCAAAAATTTTAACAAAAGAAAAATAGATTTAGGGGTATATAGTGTGAATTTCACTAAATGCAAGGGTATATGAGTGTAATAAAATAAGGACAAGGATATATGGTGAATTTTTCTTTAAATGCAAAAGTATTTGGTGCATTTTCCCAAAATGCTAGGTTTACAACAAATAACTTTAAATCTTACTGAAAACGATTCTATAAAGTGTAGGCCTCATACTTATAAGGTCCATACCTTATAAGAAAGTTGTACAAAAAAAAGTATGGTGTTTTAACCATTATTTGAAGTTAGTTACAAAAAGCAATTATTTAAAATAATTACTTATTTTAGAAAGCTTATAAGTTATTATTTTTCTAGAAAAGAGTAATTATCTTAGATAATCAATTTTTATAAGTATTTCCAAATAAGGGGTTAGTCATAGATGTAGCACAACTCATTGTCATTTGATATCAATCAATTTAGTACTTGTTTGGAACTGCTTAAAAAGGTAGTTTAGTTGCAATTACTTTTTAGAACATATTTTAGGCTAAATTTTTTTTAAAAAATAAATTTTCAAATAATTAATATTTATAAGGAACACCAAACACATAGTTTTTGGTGGATAATGAATATAAAAGACGGGACCAAAAAGTGAAATGTTTTTTTGTTAAGTGGATAGCTAACCGCTTGTTTAAAACAACTTAAAAAAATTACTGATGTAAGATGAAAAGGTAATTATATTAGAATCACTCTAGCAAGTGTCTTACTAAATAAGGAAAATTATATGTTTAGCCCACTAGAAATAAAAATAAAGAAATTAACCTTTATTAAAGAATATACTCAACTTGAAACCACAAAGGTAAGGAGGGGTGTCTTTTTCATAGACTTTTAAAACCTCTTATGGCTCTCAGTACTAGATGGTGTATGGCAAATAAAAACTTATTTATACTAGGAAAACACTTCTACTTCCTATCTCTAAGAAATGTAGGATAAAAGTGAAACTAAAAAAACCTCTTAAATAAACAATCAAACTACAAATTAATTATCATTATTCCTCTTAACTTTATTAATAATCTTGAATAATTATTACACCATATCAATCACTTCCACTTATGAAGAACTCATATTTCTATTAATCTATAGATATAAAACACAATCATGTGTGTGATATTGATGCAAGCCCTTTTGAGTTTTGAGGGATTAGTCATTATTTCCTATGGGTAAAATTACTATCATCTTATTTCCCCATCACAAGAAAGATAAACGCTACTTCCTATAATAGGTAACATCAACACTATGTTCCCATGGAATCTCGAATGGATATGACAAGCATCCATATTGATGACATCATAGACTATTTTATCTTCATAAGATGATCCAATTGCGAGAGGTATAAAACTAATTATGGTCACCTTGATAATAAGCCTATTCTTGATCAACCAATCAATTTGGTATGGTAATGTATGTGATTTTTTATCAAATTCAAATGGTTAGGGATTGATTTTGACCACAAATTCTAGAATATGTTGCTATCTATGATAAAATAACATTATTGTTAGATTTGGTGGTTTTTTTTATGATTCTTCCTGTGTTAGCCCCTAAAGGTAGGCCAAGATAACTAATAGGTAAAGATCCCTCCTTGCACTCCATTATCTCAGCAATTTCCTTTCTGGAATTTCCCATCCACACCCAAACCGATTAGAACTGATTTGTTATAATTGACCTGAAGGCCCAATAGTAGGTAAAATTAATCAATCAAGCTTCTCTAGTTCTTGACATTTGCAGCCGATGTGTAATACCCCATATTTTTAAAATCCAGATTTATTAAGTTTAATGATTTTATTAGCATAATTTGATGTAAACAATTAATCATTTTAATTTTGATTCGTTTTATGAATTTATCGACGATTTCGAATTCATATTTGAATTTAATTAATCGTTGTCGTTGTGAACCATTTTAGATAAATTCGTTCACACCATGATTTTATTGTATTCTTATGATTTCGATGTTCGGTTAAAAATATGTATTCACATTCTTTCTTGTATTTTGATTTTTAATATTTTAGATTCGTTTCCAATTATAACTTCGTCGTGTGATTACGACTTTATTTTGGAGTTATATTTCGTTAACGAAATATATTATTTAAAGTATGGAATTTCTATTTAAATAGTTAAATTTATTTTAATGATTTTATCCGTATAAAATATTTCCGACTTTAAATTTATGCATTGTCAGAAATCATTAATATTTTTCGGAAAGTTTTAATTTAAAAGGATTTTCGGAGCTTATTTATGAATTTCTTTCCGAAATTAATTTTCTTTCGTTTTACGCTTTTTGGTTTGCGGAAAATCGATTTAGGAAATTATTAAATTGGTCTCGATTTATTAGAATTTGACTTAAATATTTTATTATATACTTTTAAATAATTTTTTTGAGGTCTTATAATATATTTTCGTAAATAATATAAATTTTTACGTTCGTTGGTAAATTCTTTCGAAAATATTTATGAAAGTATTTATATAGCCTTTTTATTTATTTTAAGCATTCGGATCGTTTCGAAATAATTTTTGTTAATGAATTTTAGATAAAATCTTCCAATAATAATTTTTAAACTTTTAGTATTTTGTTTTACTTCTATTTGAAAAAAAAAAACAGCCCCGACCGGTGCCCCTTCCCCTTTTTCTTTTCCATCTTCTCTCCCTTCTCTTCTCTTTCCCTATTCCCGTCGACCCATTATTCCCTGCGCCCCCAAAACCCTAGCCGCCTCCTTCTCCCTGCCCTTTTGCTCCGGCGAACAGCCTCCTCCTCCCTGCTCCTCCCTCGTCAGGCGACAGCCACCATGATCGACGTACAGCAGCAGCGGGCGGCAGCAGTGGGCGACAGCAGTAGCAACATCGAACCGCAGCAAAGACAGCAACGAGCCGCACCGGTCGTGCTGCCGTCCAGCCACGGCGAGCTCGGGTGATGACCGGCAAGCCATCCTCGACCTCCGGCGCATCTTTCCCGGCCTTCACATGCCCTGATTTGTGAGTTTCGTTTGGTATAATTTTCGAAAAACCCTAACCCTTTTTTTGATTAGTTGGGTATGAATTAGCTTATAAAAAGCTAAATTGATTGTTTGATTATGTATATATGTGCTGTAAGATTGATTTGGATATGTCAATTGTATGGTTACGTTGGAATTTTGGAAAATTTGGATTTTTGGCCGGTTATGCCCAAATTTTTTGGATTCGCCCATTTTTGCGATTTTGGACAAATTGATTATACAATATGTTTTAAAATGTATCCAATTTCATTTTGGAACCGTCAATTTGAGAAATTTATGCAGGTTTTATCGGAATTTGATTCCTAGGTCAAAATTCGGGTGTAATGAAATTGGGTCGTATAATTGAGCCGTTCCGCTCAATTGATTTTATAATATCGTTTAAAATGTATTTAATTTTATATTGGAAGTGTTGATTTGGGAAAATTGTGCGTAATTGTTCGGAATTGGATTTTTAGGTCAAAACTCCCGCGGGTTTAAATTGGATTGTGTAATCGGATTATTTTATTCAATTGGCTATATAAATTACATCAGAATATGTTTAATTACATTTTCGTACCGTCAATTTATATGTTTTGGCAAGAATTGATCGGATTTGCGTTCCGGGCTCAAAAACCCTAATTGTGCTAAATTGCGTATTTCTTTTATTGGTTTTGAGCAATTGATTATTTAATATGTTATAAAATGTGTTTAATTCCATTTCTAAACATTCAATTTGGTTAAATTTATAGAATTTTACCGAATTGCATTTTCGGGCCTAAAACCCTAGATTTCAAGTGAGATTATGAGATTGGTTATTTGTATAGTTGTTTTTCTAAAATTAAATTTATAGAAGCAGTTGAAATGATCCTAATTACTTTCTAATACCTTTAATTGTAATTAATTGATTCAAATTACCTGAGGTTGTGTCGTGGGCTTTAAAACCCTAATTTTGAAAACGGATCGTCTTGAATTGGCTACTAGGAAGATTGTTTTGTTGAAATTAATTATGTAGATTTATCTAAAATTAGTTTAATTGTGTTTTAAAACTATCAATTGAGGTAATGGAAGTGATTTGGCCGATCCGTAGTTTAGGCATTAAAAACCTTAATATTCGGGGATTGTTTTATAAAATTGATTTTTACTATGCGTCTTTTATCTAATCGATTTCTGTCTTTGGGTTTTAAATAATTTAAGTTATGTTTTAATCTAATCAGTTTGGATTTGGTTCTATGCAAATGGTTGGTTTACCTATTTAGTTGTAAAACCTAATGAATAAGTTATTTTCGATAAATTAACTTATAATCGATTATCTTTCTTGGGCTTTCCCAATTAATTTGAAATGTCCTAAGTGTATTTTTATTAATCCATTTTGATTTATATTTAATCTTAAATCTTGATAGAGCTATGCTTTTGAGTCCTAAGTTTTGGACACATTTTCCGAGAAAGATCGTTGTATTTGTTTGCATGGGTTTAATTATAATATGTGAATTATTAATTGACAAGATAGTTTCTAACTTAGTTTCGATGTCTATCGACGATCTAGGAAAGCTTTATTGTGGATCCTCGAACTAGTGATCTCTCTCTCCCTCTTATCTCACTTAGCTAGCTTCGGATCCAGGTAAGTCTTTGCTTACCTCCACTTATGGGTGTTTTGTAAGGACGAAGTTATGGCTTTGTGCTATGTGTGATGTGATGTGTTGATTGTTGTGTATACCATGCTAATGTGTATTATATGATTTATGGATAACTTGTCTCATGTGTAGCGCAGCTTGAAATTTGAGGTACGTCGTGTGTACTTTCTATGACATGAGCATGGCATGTTTTATGTGTGATATTTATGATGTGTTGATACGGCCCTCTAGAACATGCATGCTAGGGTTTCGGTACTATGAAATGGGACTAAAAAAATAATAAGATGGGGAATGGGAAGTGAGACCATTAAGGGGGGATATGAGGTTGACCCAAGTACCTCATGATCCATGAGAGGAGATTTAAGTGGGAGGAATGTCCAAAATAAATGAGAGTTGGGAATCATGCATGGGAGTCTTAAAATTTGCATGGTGACTTGGGGTGTTTGCATGGGATGGCTAAATCTTGCATGGGGGTGAATCTTACGTGAGAAAAGTTGAATTAGGGTGTAAATAGGAGGATGGGAGAGTTGTGGAGTGATTGGAGACTTGGGGTGAAAAATAGTACGTAGGTTGGTAGAGGGTGTATAAGGGGCCTAACTAGGTTTTCGGTAAGAAAGTGAATACTTGGGGAGCACGAAAGTGCGGATGATTAAGGAGGGGTGGAGTATGGGTTAAGAGTGTGAATTCACTATACAAAAGGTGGGTATGGGTTTCCATATGAAAGGAGAGACCTTGGGATAAAGAGGAGAGATTACTTGTGGAAGAAGTAAGCTACTAGGGTTTGAGGTGGCCAACTAGGGTTTTGTCGATCGCATGTGAGGTTGAAGAGTAAAGTAAGATGCCTTGTGTTTGACTTGGTAAGCATGAGATGTGGGGGCAAGGAACAAATAATGGTGAGGTGAGTAAGGAGAGGTTGGGCCACATAGGTCCAACGAGGGTTTACAGGCTTATGGGAAAGAATGTCGGGTGTGATAAAGGGGGGCAAGAGTCTCAACATATGGGACGGGCCCGCTTGAAAAGAAATAGTAGAACATTGTGGACATGCATGTCAAGGACGAAATGTGATTCAATAAGACACGGATAAGACATTAATCACGTAAAGCGAAAGACTGTTGAGCCGAACCCAGTCCGGTCCACCGGTAAGAATAGTGGTCAGAGGCATCTTGCCCTGTATGTTTCATTCCGATCCACCGGCTATAATAGTGGTCAGAGGTGTTCAGCCCTGTGTGTTTTGTTCCGATCCACCGGCTATAATAGTGGTCAGAGGTGTTCTGCCCTATGTGTTTACTTCCGGTCCACCAGCTATAATAGTGGGGGTTTTCGGCTCGGCAGACCCACGTAAATAAGTTAATCCATGGAAAAATACTAAGTACTTACAGCGAAACACCATGTGAGTCAGGGCCAGTCCGGTCCACCGGTAAGAATAGTGGTCAGAGGTGTTCTGCCCTGTGTGTTTACTTCTGGTCCACCGGATATAATAGTGGTCAGAGGCGTTATGCCCTGTGTGTTTACATCCGGTCCACTGGCTATAATAGTGGGGCTCCCGCACTTACATGGACTATTAAAGAATATGTGTGGAATGAGCATATTATTAATGAGAATAAAGAATAATGTCACCGGGAAAGTAATCAGGCCTTATCATGTGTGCTATCGCATGTTGCCTATATGATTGTGCTATGTGTGTTAAGTGGTATGATTGTATACTTGGCCTTAACGCACTTGCTCCCTTACTCAGTATTGGACCCGTACTGATACTACCTTGATTGAATGGGTCCTGTGATGATCCACCGATGGTGGGGAGCAAACCTCCTATGCAGGTTTATGATCGGGTACTATTTTGGGGTGGAAGGCTTGACTTGAGTGAGTAGGCAATCCAGATATTGATCCTTCGGGACTTGTTTTATTTAGCTGTATGTTGTACTACGCTTCATGTTTTGAAATCGTACTCTTAAGTTGTAATCCTAAATCGTATTCTAATTACTGTTTGACTTGTGTTTCGTTAATGATTTATGTCAAATGTCGACACATGTTTTAACGTTTCGCACTTGATGTTGTTTGGTTTTAGCCTTAGCACTTAGTACTGGAACGGTAGAAGTGTACCGGTGAAATACCCCAAAAATTTATAATTTTAAATAGTATATTAAAATGAGGTTTTATTATAAAATTTAATTATGTATATTATTTTATTTAAAAAAAAGGAAATTAATTAGGGAAAATCAAGAATAAATTTATAAGTATTTTAATTAGGAGGAATTTGGATATTTTGGGTAGTTAAAGATTTTAATTTGGGAATTTATTTAAATAAATTATTTTATTTAAAATAAGAAGGAGGAAATAGTTCCAAATTAATATTATTTTTTTATAAATAATTTAATGGAAGATAATTAGGGTGTTTTGCTAATTAAAATGGAATTTATGGAAAACCTTTTAAAAATCCTAATTTAGCCAAAAAAAGGAATTTAAATATTATTTTATTTAAATATTATTATTTTTAAATGTCCTAAATATTTAGATTAATTTAATTGACCCTAACCTAATTATTTTTCTCTTTTCTTTTTCCCTTTTTCTTTTTCTTTCTTCCTTTTCCTTTCTTTTCCTTCTTTTTCTTTTTCCTCTTCTTTTTCCCCGAACTGGGCCAGTTGCGGCCCAGTCTTCTTCTTTTTTTCTTCCTTCCTCGTCCCAGCCCGCGCCCGCGCGGCCGTCGCCCTTCAGCCTCCTTTCTCAGCGCCGCGTTTTGGCTCCGTTTCCGCCAAAGCTCGTCGTTCCATTTAAACAACCCCGACTCGCACGCGAACCGCCCGGTTCTTCCCTTTCTTTTCCTTCCTCGGCCGACCGGCCCACCTTTCTTTCTTCTTCCTTCTTCCTCCGTCCTTCCCCGTCGCTGCGATGAAACCTTCGACCCCATCAATGGCGTCTCCGGCTGCAGCGGCTTTAATCAGCCGTTACTTGTCTCTTTGAATTCCCCTTGACCCAAGGAATCAATTGGAGTAATTGTCGTGTGTTAAATCTCGCGCGTTTCTTCTCCCCAGCCTCGCGAAACCCCGAAGCAAACCAAACGTCGGCCGCCCAATTACTGCCACCGGCCACCCAAATTCCCGAACCTAATACCTCCCTACCGACCTCCAAAACCCAATTATCCCATCTACCATCTATAAATAGTCAGATTATGGGAGCTTTGGTTTTTTTTTCCTCACCCGAAACCCTGAGTGAGGGCTGTCTTCATCGAGATTTTAGACGCAAATTCCACCGCCTTTGGCCAACTTCGGCGCCACCGAAACATTCCATTTTCTTCCCTGAAATTTTCTCTAACTAACTAAAACATTTTCAAACCTCGTTTCTTCTTACACGGGCCTCCATAGCCGTGCCAAATTGGCTGCTTGTCTCGCCTGAATTTTTTTCCCGAAACCTTTAAGCCTCCGTCCGCCGCCGTTTCCGCCACCCCCACTGCCATCTGAACCACCAAAAAACTCCCTATAATCCTCTTCTACTGAACCATACCCTTATCCTAATTTTTCCCTTGCTATTTCTCTCTTGTGCTTCATCTTTTTCCTCTTAGACCCATTTTCCGGCCACCGCCGTGCACCACCGCCCGTGCCGCCACTTCCTGCCAACTCAAGGTGAAACCCTAGACCATCTTAACCCTTATTTCCTATTTATTGTAAATTATTCTGTTTTTATTTTAGTTATTTGTATTTAGTTGATTATAATAATTATTTCTTTGCTAACAATAATATTATTATTTAATATAATAGTTATACTAAATTTTACTTGCAGGGTAGGAAGTAGTAATAAAATAATATTATTGTTAGTTTTGAATCTTAAGTTATTAATTGAATTATTATATGATTATTATCGTTCTTATTATTATTATTAATATTATAATTATTAGAATAATTATTATTATTATGTTATTATTTATTCCGGAAAGTATGAGGCCCTATTGTTATATTAATATTCGCACTTTGGTATTTCAGAATTTTTAAGACTACTTTTATTAACCATTAGTAATATTATCTTTATTTATAACATTTAGTCATTATCATTATTATTATTATTATTATTAGTATTATTTTATCTTTATAATATTATTTTGGTGAAGGGTAGAAACCCTTATATCACCCTGTGTATTTTGAATTGCATTAGTTTTATTTTCTACTAGTATGTTGTAGAGTAAATTCTAATATAATATTTTTTTTAAAAAAATAATAATAATAAGGTCTTGGGATAATTTAGAAATAATAGCATTCTTAGGAAAAGCCTAATCCTAGTATTTCTCCCAAAGTAGGCGAGCCTTTTCAAAACTCTCAAGAGGTATAGGAGCTTGCTCCAAGACCGGTGACATTTCAGGTAAGGGGTGCTAAGGCCATACTTGAATTATGTGATTTTATGCTATGCATGTCATATGGTGTTAATTATAGTGTCTCTTGTGTGAATATTGTATAGTTGTTGTTTATACAGCATGAGTATGAAATTGAAGTATGTTGGTGTGGATAAAGGATGACATGAGAATCATGTGTACATTTATGTTATTATTGTTGTATAATGTGGCCTCAAGATATGCATGATGGAGTTATAAAATATTGATAGGGAGTTGCATGGATTAGGGTTTCGCATGAGGTTGTCTGGTGATTAGGGTTTTGCATGAGGATTAGGGTTTTGCCTAAAAGTGGGGATTGCATGGAAAATGGGTTGCATGGGAGCTAGGATTTGCATGGAAATATGTTGTACGTGGAGTTAGGGTTTTGCATGGGAGCTAGGATTTGCATGGAAATATGTTGTACGTGGAGTTAGGGTTTTGCATGGGAGTTAGGATTTGCATGGAAATATGTTGTACGTGGAGTTAGGGTTTTGCATAGGAGTTAGGGCTTGCATGGAAACATGTTTTACGTGGAATTAGGGTTTGCATGGGAGATAAGGTTTGCATGGAACTATGTTTTACGTGGAGTTAGGGTTCGCATGTGAGTATGGTTTGTGTGGGGATTAGGGTTTGATTGGAAGAGTATTTTATGTGGAGCTAGGGTTGTATAGTGTTGATCATGCATATCTAGGGTATTATCTAGGATGAAGCTTGGAATAAAATACTTAAGACACTAATTACCTAAAGTGGAAGATCGTTGAGACAGGACCAACCGATCCACCGGTTCGGAATAGTGGTTAGGGTGTTTACCCTATGTGTGACCGATCCACCGGCTATAATAGTGGTTAAGACATGATGTCCTATGCGAAACCGATCCACCGGTTATAATAGTGGGGGTTCCCGAGCTCAATAAAAATAAACCATAGTTTGCAAGGTACCTAAAAGATACTAATTACTTACAGTGGAACACCATGCGAACCAGGGCCAACCGATCCACCGGTCAGGAATAGTGGTTAGGACGCGTAGTCCTATGTGTGTCCGATCCACCGGCTATAATAGTGGTTAGGGTATGATACCCTATGTGCCTCCGATCCACCGGCAATAATAGTGGGGGCTCCCGTATTCGCATGGATTTGATAAAAGGCATGATGCGTATCGATTTCCGATAAAAGATCAATTAAGTAATTAATCTGGATTTTTTTTGGACTTTAAGTATCTACCCGATTGTTTGTACGATATTATGTTACCGTGATTATGCCTCTGTTATGTTCTATATATGAATCTCTATGCTTATGTGTGGACTTCAGTGCTTGGTTACCTTACTCAGTACGTAGCGTACTGATCACCCGTTTCATGGGTGCTGCTCATTCCAACGAGTAGAAGGCCCATCTGATTTACTGCAGGTAGGAGATGTCTTTTATGATGATATCGATGTATATGGGACATCAGGATGAGTCGAGTGATGATGGGGCGGGACCTGTTTCCATAGTGACGTGGCCGGCTCTCCTTGAGATTTTTATTTCCATTTCCTTTAATTTTTAAGAGAATAATCAGGAAACAGTTTTATTATTGCAGTTATCTCCTTTCTCGATGAACTAATTCACGTACTTTGGATTGTGTAAGGAACAGTACGTAATTGATTTTCGTAATCATAAATTTGGATTATTTATTAATGTTTCAAGTCATTTTTCTTAGCCTTAGCACTTAATGCTGGAACGGTAGGAGTGAACCGGTCTAGTATTGAGTGTAGCGGTAACATTTCCAGAATTCACAGGTTTTCAGTGTTATTAATTTAATTGCTTCCGTTTAAAAAAAATATAGTGAATTTTAGGGTGTTACAACCGGTCTGGTACTAAGTGTGGCGATAACGCCCCCGAGTTTACAGTTTTATCTTTCGCTTCCGCTAAACCTTTTTGATTTAAATGAAATTTTTCAGTAGTAAATTTTGGGGGTGTTACACGATGCCCCATAGAAAATCATCATATCATTTGCAAACTGAAGGTGGGTAACTTCCAAGTTGTCTCTAGCTACTTTTTTTCCCTACAAAAGACCTTTATCCACGCCTCCCCTGATGAGTTGATTAAATGCCTCAACTGCTAACACAAAAAGGAAAGGTGATATAGGGTCGTCTTGTCTCAACCCCCTATCCATCTTGACAAGTGCTGAAGGGGAACAATTGACAAGAACCGAAATACTTGCGGTCAAAAAATCTCTTTGACCCATCCTCTAAAATTGTATCCAAATCCCATAATATCCAATATTTTATCAACAAAATCTCGTGTGATACTATCATAAGCCTTTTGAAAGTCCAGTTTGATCATGAATCCCTTCGACCGTTTCCGCCTTCTAGTCTACTGAACAATCTCATTGGCAACCAAAGCCCCATCCAAAATGCTCCTCCCTTCAATAAAAGCTTATTAAGAATCACTCACCAGCTCGTCAACCACCTGTTTCAACCAATGGGCAAGGATCTTCGCAATCACCTTATAAATACAACCAATTAAACTGATTGGTCGAAATTGACTAACCTCCTCTGCATCCACCATTTTAGGAATTAAAGTGATCAATGTGGTGTTGAGAGTGGGCGGAAGTTTGCTTGAGTAGAAAAATTCCAAAATAGAGTCAGTGAATTCCTCTCCAATAATCCCCCATATTTCCCGAATAAACCCCAGATGATATCCATCATAACCTAGCGCTTTTGAGGGATCTCAAGACCAAACTACTATCCAAACATCCTCCCTTCTAGGAATCCTTTCCAATTCCAGACTTTTCTCCCTCGAGAGTCTACGGAACCCATCGGCAGAAAGGCTAATATTCGGGAGATCCAAGTGATTATACATCTCATTGAAATACTCAATAATCACCTTCTTAATTTCTGATAGCTCTATTATTACTTTACCCTTCTCTACTATTCTGTTAATGGTAGCTTTCTTCTTTCTTATCGCGGCTATTGTATGGAAGTACCTTGTGTTTCTGTAACAATCTTTAAAGTCTCTAACCCTAGACACCTACTTCCAATAAACTTCTTTTCTTTTTATGCCATTTCCAAAGCTAAGCCAGCAAGGCCGACCTTCTAGCAATGTCAATTTCACTACAGATGCCATCTTTGATTGCGTCATCCACCTTGGCTAATTCCTAATCCAGAAGGTCGATCTTCGAATCAATATCCCCAAACACCTCTCTATTCCATGTCCTCAACATACCCTTCATCTCCTTTAGTCTAGTTTGACAAGACCTCCCTCCTAGCTTTGACCAATAGTTGAAAATAAAACCACGGAACTGGGGGTGTGAAAGCCACATGTTCCAAGTCCTGAACGATTTCGGCCCACACCCATTCGTCCTCATACTTAGGCAAATAGGATTGTGGTCCAAAAGTGATCTGCCCAACCCCAAGCAAGAAAGCTCTAGAAACATATTCAACCAAGAGGGGCTGATTAAGAATCTATCCAGTAGACTCGCAGAAACTCGTCTTGTACCAAGAGAACTTCAAATTAAATGGCTTCAAGTCGATAAGGCTCATCTTGTCGATCCACTCATTAAAAAGATGAACACTACTTTGGTCCACCCAGCCTCCCTTCCTTTCACTCTGGCTTCTGACCTCATTAAAATCCCCCATTACCAACAATGGAACATTACAAAGTTGACACACGTGTAACACCCCGAGTCGATACGACCATACAGGGGCTACCTTGGAGCATTTTTGGATTAATCGGCTAGCCCCACAGATCAACACGAGTCCTTTTAGCATGCTTTTTCCTCACCCATGTACTTCCCAATAAATTTTCAAAAAATTTTTGAAACTTTCCAGGAGGGTCACCCATCCTAAAATTGCTCCATGGCCAGCACACTTAACTGTGGAGTTCTTAGGATGAAATCACCAAAAGGATGGTATACCATGTTGATATAAGTAACCAAATCAATCCTTATAACACTCCAGTCAATTTAGCGGTATTACACACCTCCCAAAGCTCATCCCACAAACCCCTTCTCTCTCTTAGATCTGAGTTTCCATAGACTAGAAGAATCCCTCAATTGAACCGATGAGGGCCCAAGCATCCTTATAATAGGATACACCTCCTACTGCTCCTTCATCTTCATAGCGTGAAAAACTATGAATCCTTTCCAATGATTAACCCTCCCCTCCTACCAAGTGCAACCGAATCATCCAATCAACCGACCCACTCCTCCAAACCTTATTCTTCCATGAATCCAACAGGGAGCAATGCTTGGTTTCAACCAGTCCACAAATCCAAGGCCTCTCCTTAGCGATCAAGCTCTGGATACTAAAGACTTTACCTAGTGCATTGATCCCCCTTACATTCCAACAGATGATAATCATAAAACATGTCACATTCTCCCCTATCTCCAATACACCCTCTCACAACTGCCTTCTTCGGATCTTTCTCTGACTTCTCCTCAACCCCGCCAGCTTTTTTACACACTTGTCTTCTTCACTAGATGAAAGCCCGATACCCTTTCCAAATTGTCAAGTCTGTCTCGCTTTGCTTAACTCCTCCTCCTCTAGCCTTCTCTCTTTTATTCTTGGATCCACCCTTTCCCCCGTTGGCCTTAATCTACAATCAGATGCTGAAACTCCCACCCCTTCAAACCCGAGTGGTATGTCGATCAAATAAACATGGGAGTCACCTGTACCCAATGCCTCGCCATCCTGAGTCCCTACATTGTTAACATTCAAGTTCACGTCTTCACCACCCTCCCCCTCTCTCCACCCCCTCCAATTCTTAACTAATCTTTTTTCTCCCTCAAAGTCATGGTCCACACCTGCTAATATTATTTTCGTTGAGTCGGCATCCTCTTCCTCCCCAACCTCCAAACACTCCTTAAGTTTCGAGTCGTACCTCCCTTGTAAATCCTTTCCTACATTTTCATCCACCAGCATCCTTTTATCTATTCTCTCCTCACAGCCTCCTCCCTCATCCCCAACCAATATCAGGTTTGATAGATACTCATCGGGCCTCCCCTCCTTGCATACCTCCCAACCAAGCATTTCCTCCAAATAGTAAGGTTACCCTGACTTGTGGCCAGCCTTCTCTTTCTCCTTCTTCGATACACTCCTACACCCCATGGAGTGGATTAGATAGTATTCCCCCAAATCCCTGCAGTTGTCCCAGTAGTTGATAATTTCCTGCCACGTCTCAGGTCCTACAACAAGATCCTACCGTCCTACATTACCCTGTCGTCCTACATTACCCTGGGACCCACTACTCTGATCATTCCTCTTCTCTCGCACGTTACTTGCCTGTCTCTCCCCTGCATGGCATGTTGCAACACTTTCCGCAACTCCCTGCACATTCATCTGTTCAAGCTCCATCATCTTATTATAGAAGCTAGTAATCCCAACAATCTAGCCCTCTATCTCCCCTCTCGCACGCCTATTTGACGAGCTATCATTACTACTTCAATATAAATGTGAATGTTCGAGAAATAAGTGACATATGTACCCACCGCTTTTGCCTTCGACGTTGCTAGTCCCTCGATCTCATTCGCCCCTTCTTTGAGCCAAATTCTACTGTATAACCAATAACTATAAATTAAATAATAATAATAACAAGTGTGGTGACAAATATATATATCTGTAATTTAATTAAGGTTTTTTTTTTACTTTGTTCAAACTTTTTAGAAATATATTATCTTTAATTTTACCTATTAAAAATTAAAATAATTAAACCAAAATGTTGTTTAGATCTAATTTGTTCTATAAATAAACACATATACTAATATATATTTAATATATATAAAAATTATGGGAAAACATAAATATAAAAATGGCAAATACATTGACAAAATTATTAATAAATAACAATGGTGAAAGATTGGTGCAATAATAATCAAACAAAGGTAACAATGATAAAAGATGAAAACAATAGCAGTGAAATGATATAAGGCTGAAATATAACAATAATATAATATGAAGACAAATATGATTAAAAATCCTAAGTTAGTTTTTTCACGAAAGACCGCAACTAATATTAATGAAACATTAAAATAACTATATTGAAATATGGCAACTTAACATTATTGATGTACGAAAACTTCATCTGACTCATCATCTCCATTCTAAAAATATTTCCCCCTTTTCATTTTTGTTTCAACAGCTCAGTTTCTTTAAAATGTACACAAATATAACTTCATGGTTTAAAATTTTATCATTTTTTGGTTTCTTCTTGTTCCCTTACCTATGTAGCACTGCTAACATTGGTAAAATATGACTAAATATATATTGAATAATAGTGAGATATTAATTGTAATAATGTTGAAACATCAATAATAATAGTGGTGAAATATCAAAATAATTAAAATATATACTAAAAAGTATCGATTCATATCCATTTATTTTATCTTAATTTTAACACTAGGTTCACCATTCATAGCCGCATAGAGACTATTTGTAATAACCCAAATTAATGGTGGATAGCAAATACTTAAAAGGATTGTTATGACTATCTATATCAACAATGTATGTATTCTTTTTGGAAATTAAAGTCTATCCTTAGAAAACCCCAAGGTTAAATGTTTTTGGCTTAAAGTAGTTTAGAATTTAGTTAACTTCTAGAAAGTTATCCAAGAAGTGTTTGAGTAAGGACAAAACATGATTAAAAGGGCTCGTGTTGATATGTGAGATTAATCGTAAATCCTAAAGCCTTTAGGTAACTATCCACTGCTAAATTGGGATAGGGGATATTATACTGTTTGAACTGCTTGAAAATTATGAAAATGGATTGTCATTTTTATCCTTTCTAGAGTTCTAATATTTGATATATCAAAGAAAATAAGAAATATGACTCTATCTTGGAAAATATTAGGAGATACAAATCGTTTGGAAACTATAAATGAATTTTCAATTTCAATTTCAATTTCAATTCTCGTAGAATGTATACCGGCTAGGCTAAAAAAAGGAACGAGACAAAAGACCTTGGCATAGTGATCAAATGAACATAGCCTTATATCTTAGGTTTCGTTTGGTACGTATAATGAAAATAGGATGAGAAGATAAAACTTTCTAGAAAGTGTCAGCTTCATAAATGTTTTAGTATATAGTGAGTAAAAGGGTGAAAAGTAAGGCGAGCCTCCTTCTAACTTTTTATTGAGATAGTTATTAGTAAGTTGTACTTACACTTTCTATTTGATTTTTGTCTCACATAGAAAAATTAAAAAATAAATTATAATACTTTCTCTCCTATTTTGTTAGGTAAAATAAATACACATAACATAATGTCATCAATAATATTATTCCTGTAAAGTTCTGGAAAATTCGAGTCTGTAAATCCGATATGCATACCAAACGAATACTTACGATCCATTGGCCTCACTAGTAGTCGGGCTAATTAGGCCTCGCCATGTGGGCCAATTTCAGGATAAAAATTGGGTCAAATCATATGGGCCATCGTATACTAGATGTGTTCTAAAATAGGTTCGTGGGCAAGAGAAAGGAGCCGGCCGGAGATTTTCGGTGCGTATTTGCGTCGGGGAATCGCCGGAACCAAATCGACGATCGAGAATTCGCCAAAGTTGTCCCTGCAGTCCGTAAGATACTTCTCAAGTCTTCTGCCATAGACGTACTACATTCGGCTCAGGTATGTTCACTCTAGTGGCTTAACTTTTCTGCACTTGAACTGGTCGACGAAATGCCTTATAGAGTGATTGTCGTCTGTCCCTGTTGTGAATTTTCAAAAAATAACAATCCTGCCGATACAAAGTGTAGGTATTTTATCTTGGTTAGGATGTTGTGCGATGTTTGTTTATTTTGTTTATTTAGATCAGGGATGTTGTTGTGTGATGCTGCATTTATACTCCGATGTTATTGCAGGCTTTAAATGATGCAACGGTTATCAGCTAGAATTTTTCGGAGTTTGTCTGCATCATTAGCGGGTGCGGGCGGACTGATTACCCAAAATTCATGGATTGATAATGCTTTGAGGGCGCCAATTAGTACCTTTTCAGTGCAAACAAGTCAACTAAATTCATCCCAAGAAGCTCTTCCTGGTGATTTCAGAAAATGGGGTTCCCTTGGGTTTTCTCGGAACTCAAAGTTTGCAACTGGGTTTTCGCCTTTGCAGCAGAAGCCCTTGAATTCAATATTGGATGTTGAGCGAGCTAAGAATAAGTCTGCTGAGGACCTTGCTTCAATTTGGGATGATGTAATGTCTGGTACTCTTCTTTGTGTTTTCTTGTTATTGGTGCTGCTTTTGCTTTATGGAAGAATTTTTAAGTCGAAGAATTCGGTATTCCTGTATGTAGAAATGCTTCTCCTTGATCACATTTACCATTTATCTGGACTAAGAACGTGTATCACTGTGGATTTTCATGTGTGCATGTTATGTGGCTATTGCTTGTTGATGGATGAGAGTTATAAGTTGATTCAAAGTTTTTTCCATCATATACTTGATTTATGTGTAGCTTTCTGTTCCTGTCAATTTCAATACATCCTATATAATGTAATTGAGAATCTTTATCTGCTCTAATGCCAATGGCTTCTAGTGCCTCGAAAATTGTAGTTTTGACAGTTCATAATCACATTCACTGGAAAGACGTATCTTTCTACCATTACATATGCTTTAACGGCGACCTGGCTACATTGTTTTGCCTAGGTCATTGAATCTCATAGTGTTTTTTCCCCCCCTATGAACTCGTGAAATGTTTGAGTGCTACCTGGAATTATAAGTTAAATGCCATTCACAACCTGCTTTATCTCAGTTTTGCTGCTTGACCTTTCTTTCTTGCCCATGATTATCAATCTTGTGTATTAAGAGTTGATGATTGCAGTTCATAGTTGTTTATAAATCATCATGGCAATACCAGATGGAGTATAAAAGAGTTCGCATTGTCCTCTCTGTTGAGAGCTCAATTTATTGCTAACCCTGAATCAGATAGTGTACATGGAATTGGAGTCTGGTTGTCCTTGCTAGATTGTGGGTGTGTTCATGTAACCATATTATATGTGGCGTACAACTTTTCAAAACTAGCTCTACTTTTTATCACAAATTACTATATTGTAACTTTAAATTAATTAATATTGAAATGCATACCTTGAAATAAATTAATTAATATTGAAATACATACCCAAAAATGTAATACACATCAATACAGATTAGGTATTTTTTTTCTATCAAATGATATTTATATATTTGATGCAGTTGTGAATGTAACATAATCTTTTTTAATTTTTTTTTAACCTTCTCTGCTATCACTGCTCTTCTTATTGTTCTTGGTCATGTTGCTGTAGTATCATCTCGGAAGAGGGCATATTGGTGCATCAATGAAAACAAAGTTGTATAAGTTACTGGAGCAAAGATCAGCTGACTAGTATTTACCTCTGAAAACACTCTTGCTTACTTCTTTAGCATCATTCTCTATGTTGTTTTCTCATATCATTTTTTATCTTGTAGTCAGCATTTTGTAATTCCATTATGGAGAGGAAGTGGCTTTACAACAATGTTTGTTCAAGGTTTGTCTCTCAGTTCATATAATTCAAAAGCAATGTTAGTGAGCAATGTTGTACAGAAATGTGGGTGGTACCACATATTGCTGCATCCAGGTGTTTCTGTTTCTATAATTTGTCTTTTAATTATTCCTCTTGTTACAACATCCTTGTAAGTGGCAATGTTTTGGATACTTTTGCTGTGATTTTTTGAACTGTCATGCTGTAGCTCTAAGTTCAACTGAAGGTGAAGTATTGTTTGCAAGTTCTGCAATCATTTATGCAATAATTCCTTAAAAAACTTTTGGTTAGCTAAAACTACTTAACATAAGTTCATATTTGCAGCCATCTTGAATCTGGTTGCTGTCCCATTTATTTAAAATTTTGTAAACATAGAAACTGGCATTGTTTGTGGACCAAAACACAAATAGAACTTTGCCTTTTGAAATTTTAGATTAGCACAAAGATTACAATTAATGAAAGTTAAAAGTTTTTCAGCTCACTAGATAGCTGAAAGTTGAAAGACTACCCGGAGTTCTCCTCAAATGCTATTTCAACTTCAACAAACGTCTTGAAAAAAATTCTCTGCTAAAAAAGTTTGTGTTAAACAATATTATGAGATCTTTGGCCCAAAAATGTTATCCAAGCAAAGCATTTTTTGTCAAATGAGTTTTTAGGAGAAGCTAAAAGTTAGGTTTTTTCTTGTCATCCAAACAGATCCTTATCCTATTTCTCTCTATTTATAACGTGGCAATCTTATACTTTTGGACAATTCTGGTTACTTTCTGTTTTGGTAGATGGATGTGCATCCCATGACATACTTTGTCATCTGTTTTGCAATTGATATGGGTGTCTAAGTACTGTTTTGACTAAGAAAGTTCAATGGTATAGAAATAAAGAAGTCCCGGTATTTTTCAGTTTCTCCAGGTACATGGACATACTCAGGAGCATGGGCTGATAGCCTGATACGCGGATATATCATCAATACATATCAACTTTTAGCTTGCCGATACATCATGTGCAACGATAAACACCAATACATGCTGATGTTTATCGATGTGGACCAAAATCTACTATTAAAAAAAACACACTGCAACAACTACTATATATTCCCTCCATTTCATAATAGAGGGCCTATAGTTTTTTGTATGTATATTAAGTAGTATTAAAGTTTAAAACAAATGGTATACAAATTGACTAAAATGACCCTATTGTAAATTAACTAATTTAATTATTATGAGATACATTAATGAGATTGGAGAGGGTAAATTAGAAATTATAACAATACTTTTTTATTAGAACTTGAAAGATGATTTATATTATGCAACAAAAATGAAAAAAAATCAATGACCTTCGATTGTATAACAGAGGGAGTATTATTTATCATTAGCAATGCTATTGCTTGCACAGGAGTTCTGATCGTTCATGCTGATGCAAAGGTTTATAACAAGATAGAGTCAGATTAGTGAACTACTGAATTATGAGTATGTTTGACCATAATACAACTGCAAGTTGTCAATTGGCAATTTGATTTGAGCTTTTTGTTTTTGACCCAGATTGGTTGAGCATTTTGTTATTTTAGCCTGGCTATTTGTTGACTCTAATATTTTTCATTTACAGTGAAGACCCCATATATTATTTTTACTGGCTTGGAAGATTATAAAGCGAAAGGAACCCAAGCATCTCCCTACTTCACTGTGTGCCATTACACAGAGTTTGCCGAAAGTAAGGACCTGGTTCTAATCAGGGGTGATGTGGTGTTTACCAGCAAGCTAAGTGACTCAGAAGCTCAGTGGCTGATGGAGACGACTCAATCATTTTATCTCAATGATGTTAGATATAAACTTGTGGAGAGGTTCAACAAGGAAACCCGTGACTTTGATTTTAGCGATGTTTTGAAGGCATTGGAAATGCCTGCCATGTAACTTTGTTATTGATGAAAGTGTCCGGCTACAGAATTATTTGGTTGGCGAGGGCGGCTTATGAACCAGGATTACGGCCAAATCATTTCTCTATTTGAGGTTAATGATGCCATTATTCCAGAGTCAAGTTGAGACATTCAAGCTGATAAATCACTCCACGGTCTGTGGTGGAAGACCTCGTCAAAATGTTGGATTTTCATCTGATCCAACCATTATAGCCGCGTGCCTGCACTTTAACCTTTCATCTTTCTTTACTTTACCGAAATAAGAAATATTATTTGTATTGAATCCTTGTTAAACGCCATTTTTCTCTGTTGTACTTGGTGGTGACTCATATATATGAGATTAACGATAATGTCTATTATACATTATTCTGATATTAAAGTCCACAGTTTGAAGCAATTACATCATCAACCACTGTGACCACGAGCCACTCTTATTTTCTCCCGGCAGTGAGAAATCACAGTCATCCAATTATTAAGGCAGTGTCTGGAATATAAGTGTAGATAAGCATCTCTGTTTTACGAGGGAGGAATGCGTTGCTTGCGAGGGACGTTTGCTATAGGGATAATGAGGGAAGAAAATAAGCTTTACATTTTATATTTTATGTTTCTTGAATTTTATTTTTTTTTTGATAATTGATGCGACAAGAGCATAAAATACAAAATAAAGAAAGGAAGACAAGAGCATTAAGTACAAAATAAAATAAGGAAACTCCCTACGGTAAACTTGTATCAAAAGAAAACCTACACTTTGCGTACCAGTTCATTGATTCTGTATGAAAACTCATCTCTTCTATTCTTAATTCAAAAATCGATCCTCGACTTAATTAGCATAACCATCCACCTTCTACAAACTTGATGACTTTCAAACCTTATCTTATTCCTAAATTCTCATATAGCTTCCATTATTACAAAGAACGTTGCGTTCCAAAATTTGCCCTTGATTCCCCTTCTTCCAGCTTTCTAGCCAAATAATAGTGTTATCTTCAGTAGATCTAGGCATCATCCACATTCATATGAACCAATTGCAAATCTCATATCAGATATTCCCCATCACGGTACAATGAAGAAAGTTCTGATTGACCGATTCTTGCTCAATCTTGCAAAAACGACAGCATGACTCCCTTATATCAACGATATGGAGCCTAGCAAGTCTATCTCTTGTGTTAAGTCTCTACCAAACGACAAACTAAGTAATAAGTTTGATTCTCGGTGGTGCTATGCCGATACAAATTTTACTGAATGTGCTACTCTTCGAATCATCCCCATGTAAACTCTGATACGAGGACTACCAAAAGGATCTAACAGAAAATACCCCCTTATCATCATAGGTCCAACTAATCATATCCTTCCTATCCTTCCTCAAGTAAAACTGTCTGATCAAACTTTCCAGCTATTCCGCTTGATTCTCCTCCCAAGAGAAGAGACGACGCCTTCACAATAGTTGCCAATTCCACTTTGCTCTATCCGAAAAATTCATTTCTGCTACTTTTTCTTTCTGTTGGCCTGAAACCATAAATAGTCTCGAAAATAAACTTTTAAATGAACCCTATCCTATCCAGTTATTGTGCCAAAACCTGATGCTTCTACCATTGTCGAGAACAATCCTTAGCCTTGAATTAAGGATGGGATACGTCCATCCAATTTTAACAATATCCACCCTCTCCTTTGATTTAGATTCTCTAAACTTCCAAAATGGTTGCCAGAGTAAATGAAGGATAAAATCCTTTTCCAAAACGTCCCCTCTATGGTATAGAACCTCCACCACCATTTGAATAAAAGCGCATTATTCCTCATGATTAAATCTCCAAACCCCAAGCCACCTAGGGTTTTGGTCCGTTGAATTACACTCCAACTAACCAACGGCAACTTCATTACCACCCCAGAAAAAGTTTCTTTGGGCACTAATAATCTCCTTAACCACTTGTTTTGGAATGTTGAACAAACTCATGTAGCACATTAGCAAGGTGTTCAAAACATTTTTTATCAATACCAGTCTCCCTCCTCTTGAAAGGATTTTTGCCTTCCACCCAGCCAATCTCTGTTTAATCTTGTCAACCACTTGTTTCCAAACCTAATTGTTCCTCGTATTATCCCCCAATGGAAGAACAAGGTAATTAATTGGCAGACAGCCGATTTTACAGTTCATAATCTCTACAGCCTCCTTTTGGAACTGTGTATCCACTATCCACCCTAAGACCTATGATTTTTCTTGAATGTATATTTGAAGTGGGAAGAAAAATTAAAGAATATTCATTTTAGATGCTCTTGAAAAAAAAATTTACTCAAGTTTTAAATACACTACAACCTATATGATTATTTTTTTTATACTTCTATTACCCAATATCAACCCAAAAAAATATGTGTGTGTGTTTACCCTATCAAAACCATCACATCCTCATTGAGGAACATGTCTAAGAGGCCTGGAACTAGAGCTCTAAAATCAAGATCCTAAATTATGTAGTCTTTCGCCATGTCAACATTTTTTATTTAGATATTTTTAAATTAAATTATCTTTAATTTGAACTATTAAAAAAATACCATAATTTTTTTCCCATAAATAGAGATTCATATTGATATTTCTTCTAATAAAAAAATTATGGTGTGTGGGTGGGTGTGGGTGCGGAGGGGTGTGGGTGTGGGTGTGGGTGTGTGCCATAATTTTTTTGTTAGAAGAAATATCAATGATAGAGACTCACATTGATATTTCTTCTAACAAAAAAAGTACTCTTTCATTGATATTTCTTCTATAAAAAAATTTATGGGGTGTGTGTGTGTAAACATCAACACCAAAAGGGTGAAAAACTAGTTCAAAAATAATGATACATTAATACAAAAGTAGTGAAATACAAGGATAATAGTGATAAAATATAAGTACAGTAATGATAAAGCATAAATGCTGAAATATCAGTTCAAGAATAGTAAAATATAATAACAAAATTGGTGAAGCATAAATACAATAATAATAAAGAAAAAAAATAAGAATGGTAATATCAGTTCAACAAGAGTAGTGAAATATAAGATATGGTAAACGCATTAAATATATTTATATATATAATAAAGCATAAGCACAACAATAATGAAACATAAAAACAGTGGTGAAATATATAAGTATAATAATGGTTAAATGCACGTACGATAAATATTAATTCAACAATGGTGAAACATCAGAGCAAAAATGATGAAACATAAATATGGTGAAAGATATAAAAAAAAATGTGATAAAAACATAATTACAACAATGATGAAACATGATCTCAACTATTGTGAAATAGTGATAAAACATTAATATAACATATTAATTATTTCATTGTACACATGCATGCACTTTGCTAGATGCATATAGCGTTATTTTATCTTATGCGCTTCTAACAAGGAGAAGCATGATGTATATTTGTTTATAATATATTTTATATAAAAGGAACCAAAAGAAAAATGAAAAAGATAAGCCTCACTTGATTGTTTCATTATGTGTATTCATATAAATTTGTTTGTGATCCATTTTATAAAAATGTGTACTATTATTTTGAAAGAAACCATATATTTAAAAAGTGTGTTCTTGTTATAAAATGTGTATTATTATGATACAATAAATATATTCTTTTTTAGGATACATATTTTTATTTAGATGTGTATTTATATTTTGTAGGATAATTATTTATATTATGTAAAATATAAGATGTATATTGATATTTTGTAATATGTGTATTTATGGTATGTAAGATATGCACTCGCATATATTCTATAAGATGTGTATTTGTATTATGTAAGTTGTGTATTTATTTTTAGTAAGTTGTGTATTTATATTGTGTGAGATATGTAGCACTAAGGTTAACCCAATAATATATTAAGGCTTTCCTAGGTCTAATTATTTAGTTTTAGATGAATTAGGTCATAAATGACCAAAATTCCCTTGCAATCCAAATTAACATTATACTATGTATTTTAAAAGCAAAATTCCTTTTTCTTATTAATAATTTACATGAAAATGTTAGAATGAAATAATTTAAGATACCTTAACACACAAGTAAATCAGAAGACATGGCAAATGATCATTTTACCTCTACTTATGTATAATCATATAAAACCCTAACATGTATATTTGTCTCATTATAAATCACTTGCTTTCATGCTTACCATCACACAATACATGTTAGGCATACATATTGGGATAAAATAAACATAGCACAATTAAAAGATAAATTTACCCTTGGGGCATACTACTACTACTACTACTACTACTACTACTACTACTACTAATAATAATAATAATAATAATAATAATAATGTGAAAATACGCCTAAACATGCCCGACCTATCATGTTATACATATTCATCATGCATAAATAATCCATGACATTAAACCTATTATAGCATGCTTTCCTACATACAATATAAAAACCAATATAACATGCCCCATTATACATAATTTCATGCTACATACTTATAAAAACAAATACAACACAACAAGACATGATATACACATTAAAATTTTAGTATGCTATCATGCAGTTTTTACATTTTAGTAGATCATTTGGGTTTCCTTTATTTCTAAGAAAATATATCTAGAAACAAGAAAAAATCACCAACCCCTAGCCTCCACTAATCCTTCTTATTCACCTAAAAATAACCCAACAAAACACATTAGAAACTATACAAAATGGTAACAACAACCAACAAAGCTAGCCAAGGATTAATACCTAACAAAAAGTTATGTTAATGGGTTTAATGCATGTGGCCCTAAAAGGATGGAATATGAGCAACTCACACTGAGATCCAAACTCAACATGATCTTCTCACGCAAGAAGGGTAGCCAGACGTTAAGGGATCACGCTACAGGATGATATTAATGGTGGGGCTTCACCCTACAAACAACATGGAATATGAGTATGTCACGTAACCACGAGGCTAAACACATAAGTTGTTGACATAATAAAGAGGGAGAAACATTAGGCTCATACTCTACATAGGTTGGGTAATGCAAGGACTTGATGTAGTAGGTGTTGTGTGAGCTAGTCATGATGGTGGGCCCGGCTAGTGTGAGGAAGGGGTAAGGGTGATGGTTCTATGTGAAGGATGGTGGTTGAGTTGTGTTTGGCTATGTAGGAAAGGTGATTCAAGATTTTGGGAAGATAATAGGGGCATTGGGTGATGGAAGAGGATGCACGAGGAAGTTGGTACAGAGTGTTTGGGTAGTGTGTTAGTGGTTTGATGCTGTGAGAATGGAGCATGAGCTAGGGGACAATATAAAGAAGAACCTAGGGAATAAGAGAAAGGAGGAGGCTCGGTTGAGTTGGGAAAATGAATAAGCAAAAATGGAATGAGAAGGAAGAGTTATAAGAGAGATTGCGTGTAAGTCGGGAGACGTAGGGGAGGGTCAGTTGCAAAAGAAAATGGAGATGACAAGGAGGGGGGATGCACGATACAGAGGATAGGGATAAAGGATGATGTAATAAGGGAGGGTAGGGAGGTGGAATGTTAGTTTAGGATTATTTTATTTGTTTAGTATGGTTAGGCTAGCCTAGTTAGTTTGGAGTTTTCAGTTAATAAAACCAGATTGGGGAAAATAACTAGTGAAGGGTGAGTTTGAATAAAAAGGATAAAGAAAAAAAATAATTAGGTCAAAATATTTAAGAAATAGTTCAAATTACGGTTTAAGGATTAAAATGATAATTAAGCCAATGTTTTAAAAGGAAATTTAGGACAAAATATATTATATTCAACCTACGTAAAAGGAATAGACAAGTACATGGATAGTTCTTGGTTTGCAAAAATAATAAATTCATACAATTATCAAATATATGTTTTAATAAATATTAGGCATAGTAATGAACATGTATTATTATTTCCATGTCAAAATAATGTATAAATTTTTTTTCATAGAAAAATCACACAAGTTATGCCAAATGCAAACATAACACAACCTTGTAAACTTATACTATGCTACTTCAAGACTTGTATAAATATATACTGATCTGTTTGTTCAAACCAATATTAATTATTCATAGATGTCCAAATCAACATATAAAAACTATTTACTATGTAAGATAAGATGAAATAGGCTCACACAATGATTTTGTATAATTAGAAAACTAATACCTATAAAGCGCAACTTCGTATATAAATATATTATTTTACGTAATACAATGTAATATATTCCCACACTAAATTATATGGACATTCATCTTATATATTACCTTAAAAATTTGTAGAAAGATCAATATTGAGATAACAACTTTTATTTGTCGGCCCCAAAATTATCTATGCTTTTAAGTATCGATCGTGAAATAAATATAAAAATTAACTTGATATTAGTAATGGTTATAACAAAGATACACATATGCGCGCGCGCGCATATATATATATATATATATGAAGAGAGACAAATTAAAATGGTTTTTACTATGGTAAGAAATTTCCATGTTTTTATCTTTGAAAAGATCCCTAAAGTAAGGATGTTAAGAGGCCATCTTAACTAGAAAAAACAACAATGGAGAAAAACGAGTGAAGCATGTGAAGAGCGCGCCCTATTTTCGCATTGCTAGATCTACGCCTCTCACTTTCACAAATGAAAACAATTTTTTTTTTTTTGAATGGGAAAAATGACTATTTTTTTGCTTACATCGGAGCGGTGCAAACGACACTTTACAATCGGATTTCTATGGACTTGAGGGACATAGGGTACTTAACTGAGTTTTGATTTGGATTATGCCGTCTGTTTCGAAAACAATTAACATAAGCGAAAGTGCAAAACCATCGGCCCGTCCTGATTGATTTCAAACCATCCGCTGCTTTCAAACGAAAACAAAAGGTTGTGCTCAGGCCCTGGGCGATGAATGATTGGTAATGACAGACTAGTACCGGAGTTAGAATGACATGATTCTGGCCTATAACCCGTTTCAAGACAGTAGTCTTCCTTCTTAAGACCAAACGCCTCCGCCTCCCTCGTTTCTCCTTTTCACCTACGATACTCCTTGTATCTGCACTTCACCTCTCAATAACGGCACAATCCTCCAAAAACCTCAACCCCCCACTCTTACAATTCGAGCCTAATTCCTGCCCCCAAATCGTAAGGCACCTTCTTCTATTACTTCTTTTGCTCTATTTTTTATCTCTATCTCTGTGAATAAAACCCTAATTTTAGTAAGATTATGTTGAGTTCAGCTTCGCATCTTCTAATCACCAAGTATTGTTTGTTTCGAACTCTCAGCTTCACGAAAAGTCGTCCATGGCTGACAAAGCCTCCTCTGATGACAACAAGGATATCGAGAGGCTCTACGAATTCGGCGAGCGGCTAAATGAAGCCAAAGACAAGTCTCAGGTGAGTGAAAACTACCATTTTTTATACGCTTTGCTCCCAAGCTTGTGTTATAGGATTTTGGTTTGATTTTATATTGGCGGACTGATTTTGTTCATTGCGCTTCCATAATATGCTGTCTCATTATATTTCCGTGTTTGTGTAGAATGTGGATGACTATCAAGGTATAATTGATGTAGCTAGGAAGAGTAGTGTTAAGGCCAAGCAATTGGCTGCCCAGCTCATTCCCAGGTTCTTCAAGCATTTCCCTGAGAAGTCAAATGACGCCGTGGACGCTCATCTTGACTTGTGTGAAGAAGATGACATTGGGGTTAGTATACCTACTTGCTAATTGCTCGCGTATATGCTCGTTTCTCTTTTTGACTAGTAAGTACGGGGCTTCTGGAATTGCGTTTATAATCGGCAGTTAAAAAGTTTCCAACTTTCTACGGGACATGCTACGTTTTTACGGATATGTAGGTTGTGGTGAAGGTACTAGATAAATAATTTGAACACCGGAAGCTTTCTGATGGATGTACGATATTATCGTCTTGAACTATGCTGTGTTGATCTCTTGGTTATGGTCAGCCTTAATTAATTTCTTAATATCTGCAGTTTTGATATCTAAATTATGTTCCACTGTCATATTCCCCTTGGCCATTCCTTTTGAGATATGTTCAGTAGTAATTTTACTCAGTACTCTTTGAGCCATAAGAGTATAGCTACTCATAAGTCAGCAGAACGGCACACATACACTATTTTGACAACAAGCAGCAGTAGCAGTTTGATGTTGTGTAAATACCGTGATGAATATGGCCTTTTTTACGGTTTATGCGACATTCTGCTAGTTTGCTTTTTTTCTACTGGTGTACAAATCAAACACGATGTACATGCCTCCATAAAGGACTCCAAATTATTAGTTGAAGAAAAGTAAGGTGATAAAAAAAAAATAGAGCCAGCTCGCAAGCTTTTTGGGCTCGTCTCAGCTCGTTACCTGAACGAACCGAGCTCAAGCCTTATTTTTAGGTTGGTTTATTAAATAAGGTGAGCTTGAGTAGAAAGAATTTGGGCTTCAATTTGTTTACAGTACCAAAGCTTGTGAACTTGGCTTGTTTACTACAAAAGTTTGCAAGCTGGCTCGGTTCGGCTCGATAAAAGCTCAGTTTATTGATGAACAAGCCAAGCCCAAGCTTACCCTGGTTTGGCTCATTTACATCCCTAGAGAAAAGCGGAGGCTTTTTTTCCTTACTTGCATGTTAAAGGAAAAACTGGTAGTTACTGGCACTGCAGTGTGTGAATAAAGATATGTGTAGAGTCCATGCTGATTTTGGAAGACATCTATCCTAGTGGTTAGGACCTAGGGAGCTAGAAAGAGGAACGTGAAGGAGGTACCGTGAACACAGGAAATGGGAAACAACAATGCATAGAAAACTGGGAAACAAAACTTATATATATATATATATAGATATAGATAGATAGATATATTTAAAATATGAATGCAAACACTTAACTACTATAAACACTTTGCTATCTCTAGACATCTACTGAAAAGGGTAAACTTTAGTCAAAGAGACATTTAAAGCTTATATGTGAGGGTTGAAGGCTTTTGAAAAGTGGGAGAGGTTAAGCGAGGTCGGAAGCTTTTGAGAGTCGAGAAGCGTGGACAGTTGGCCAAAAATATCATCATTTTGGTTAAATTTTTTTCTTAAAAACGTTTTGGAGTTTTTGCTCGAGTTTCCCTTTAAAAATTTAGGGCTAAGGGGTCTTGTTCAAGAGTTATCGGGTCCCCTCTTAATCAGTACCTGCAGGTCTTTTGGAGACACTTGTGTACATTATGATCTCCAAATCCCATCAAACATAAGATTCCAATATGTTGGTTTATTTACTATTTTCACTCTTTTTGCCTTTGGATGGACTATCCAGTGACATGAAGGATCTTCAATCTATTTACATCATGGCAAGGGAAACCTCGATTGTGATTTAAGTTTGCCTTTTGGCAATTAATTTTTTGGATCCCTCGGATCAGTTAGTCTGTCAAAGACTCCAAGAAATGTCATGGAATGAAAATTCTAAATGCTGTCATCACTTAAAAATTCTGTAGTTTTAGCCTCACCCTTAGAGAACTGTAATTATGCGCAATCATCTCATCTATACTATAATATGGAGAGTCATCTAAACGATACTACAGAGAGTCCTGTAACAAATAGTTGCTAATACGTTTGTATATTAATGTTCAATTGCAAATATTTACATAACCTTGTTCTGTGCATTGAGTTAAGCATTCCTGAATCAGTTTTTTTTACCAGCTGTTCTGGTACTAGCTACTCTTCTGGGGCTTTGTTCTTTGTTTCTTTGTTTGTGTGCCTGTGTGTGAGCGTGTGCTCATGTACACACACATGTGTGTTGTGTTGTGTGTGTGTGTGTTTTCCCCTGGTACACTATTCTCTTCTAAATCTGAAGTAATAATCTGTTTCTTGGATATTGAGTTGAGAAAAATAAGGAAATGTTTTGTGGGCTTCTATTAAGTATTCTGCTGATTCTTTTTTCCTTTTTTTGGGGGGGGGTATATGGGAGGATTTTCTCACATGCACAATGTTGCTGCCCACTTTAAGTTGTAATAGGTGCTAGTATTGCGTTGCACTTACTGTATATAAAACAGCTCTCTGTTCATGGAGTTCTCAAAGACACAGAACTACCAAAAATCTCAAAACATTCTAATTTTACGACTATGGTTTCAATGTGCTCCAAATTTTGGTATTTAGATTGAACTAGTTAATAGGTTAGTTAACAAAAATGAATAGTAACACTTGCTGGTAGTAATAATACTCAGAAATTGTAATGAATGTCAGGATCTTATGAAGAACTAAGCTTCAAGATTGTTAAGTTGATGCTAGGATCTTATGTAAGTTGATGCATGCTGAATTTACTCCTGATATAGTATGCTCCTATTGTGAAGCCTAGATCTATTTAGATTGTCAAGATTGTTAAATGCAAATGATATTGTATCATCTATTCTATCATCTGGTGATTACTTTTTTGTCTTAAGAGGAGAATGATAGAAAGGGACTCAGAACTATGGCTAATAGAATGGGAAAAAGTAACATTTACCCCTTTATGAAACATGGAACCTTCTGGGTAAAAGACAGTGACATATAAAGTTATATGCCTGGATGTTTCTTGTCTGAGGGGCTTTATGTTGGGACTGTTGCTCCACTACTAATTTTAGGGTTTTTTTTTGGGGGGAGAGGGGGTGGTGACTTGACTGGGACATTAAGAGAGGCCTTTGTATTTGCCGCAATAAATACTTCTTTGACCATGATTTACTTAATGTTCAGTGCTGTCTTATACCTGATTGAGCAATGCTGATAATGTAGGCAGTCAGTCTTCTTGATTCTATTTTGATACTTTTGCTTGTTGAATTCGAGAAGCCAATTATTGTTATCTATTTTTTCAAATTTCAACTTAGATATTCAATATTTTCGTGTAGATTCGAGTCCAAGCAATTCGAGGTCTCCCTCTTTTCTGCAAGGATAATCAAGAATATGTTCCAAAAATAGTTGACATTCTTGTACAACTACTCATGAATGGTAATATATGCATATGCAAGTATCATAGTGGTTCATTTTCAGTTTTGTTTTAAACCTGTTGTGTTTTACCATTCTTTTGTGTTTCAGATGAGAATGTGGAACGTGATGCTGTACAAAAAGCGCTGTTGTCTTTGCTGAGGCAGTATGTGAAAGGTATAATACATCATCATGGTGTTTAATGACAATTTCTTTTCTTTATGTTATGTTATTCGTGAAACTGGGGTATTACTCTATGATATGCAAAATTATTATATATTTTTATATATGGGCATATACTTGAGTGCTCCCACATGAAGTTGATTTGAATAGTTAAAAGAATGTGGCTGAATTCAAATGACACTATATGATATGGTGCTGCCAGTGATGGGAATCTTGCTGGGCAGTGTTGTATATGATCTATATTTAGGCATTCTATTTTCCATATATTGGTTTTGTGCTTAGGTTGATTTGGGACAGATGTGTGCTTCTAGTTTGGTGCAATCCCACATCAATATTGGTAAAAGATATATTCAGCTTCAAAAAATGAAAGAAAAGAGGGAGTCCCTGAATCAAATGTAACAAGCATCAAACCTGGCAAATCTTAAGACTTCTCTCTAAGCTTTTGAAGAAAAAAAGGGGTCTATCATTTGGTAGTGAATGTTATCATAGCCAATTCAACAAGAATTATTTTTTTCAAGGGTTGATTGCACTATTTCTCTTACTTTTTCCCTGCTTCTTTTGTTCCTTGTGTTCAAGGGTTCCTTTCTTTGATCCTTTCTTTCAACGAAGCCCAAGCCTTTTGGTATTGATGTGGTTTCATCCTTTTTTACATTGTTCCTTTTCTTGATAGAGAAGGCCTTTTATAATTGTTCAAAATTTATGGCACCTCAAGGAATGCTATTTGGTTAATTGTGGGGACAACTGGATTTTTGCTTTGTAACAGTTCCACAGAACAACATTTTTGTGCAAGCCAGAAGTTGTGGCCAATTTATAATATACCCTTGAAATCACGCACTGAAATCCATTATGGACCAGTTTCATCCATATTGTTTTCGGTTATAGATGGGAATTTTTAAGTTTCAATAAAGCTTGCTTCTTCCATTTCAGTGGCTCATCCAATTTCATGGAATGCTTTCTAACATATGGTATCCTTGATTTTTCTTCTGGTAAGAATTCGGTCTTGAAGTTTTAAAGTTCTCTTAGACCACAAGGGATGTCAAAGTTAAGTTTCATTTTTGGATTTTTCATGTTTGTGAGCCTCTGCTGTGGTAGATACTGATCTAAAGCCTTGTTTATTATTCTGGAAGTGGAATTCACATAAGTCATTGTCATAAGAAGTGTAAACCAGACAGTTGGTTTTGTCTTTTAGCTTAGTGGAAATACTTTTGGGGAGGCTCTTGTCAGGTTGTTGATTGTAACATTCTGTCTGGATTGGTGTCTGCTTTAAGCATCCATGATTAATCTTTTTGAGAGTTGATAAGTAAGGTTGTTGTGTGAAGGGATGTTTAATACTTGTGCAAGTTTGAGGAGAGGGCTGGTTGTCAGGAGATGCATGAGAAGACTAGATGAGTGGTTGTAGTGTCTAAAAGTGATGCTCTGTTGACAAGGTGTGAAACGTGAAGATTATATTTGTCCTATCTTGGGAGATAGCGTCATGTGTCTCTTGAGATAATGGAACATCAATTGTGGGCCCATGGGTGTCAAACATTTCTGATCCTTCACCCATTAAAATTACAACCTAATTATGATTAAAAAAAAAAGAATTTGCCGATTATGATTTCCTATATAATTTTAATGCATAATTTTTCATGATTTCCTTTCTTTTGTTATTCATGCTGATTTGAAACCTTCCCACATCAGATTCCACTCAACTCCTCACTGACATCTGCGGTGTATATATGAGCTGGCATTGACAGGACATTCAGCTGCTTAAGGAATTTTCTGTTCATAAATTGTAAATTTGTTGATTGTGACCTCTATTTATCGATATATTTGTGTACTGCAGCATCCCTGACAGCATTGTTTAAGCATGTCGAAAGCATTGATGAGGGCACTGATGAAAATATTCGTGAAAGAGTCTTAACTTTCATTAAAGACAAGGTGTGGCTGTGGTTTTTTCTTTTGTCTATTTCTCTTTTTTCATTTATTGAATTCAAATGAAGGAATGAGGGGCTTTTTTTCTAGCACGTTTTGACTTATGCATGGTTACTATTATGTTCCTTTGCAGGTTTTCCCCCTTAAATCAGAACTTCTTAAGCCTCAGGATGAAATGGAAAGGCATATAACTGATTTGATAAAGAAGGTAATCGTTTAGGTTTTTGATATTGTACTGTTTATTTATTTTTCTGAATTAGATTGGCTTATTTTTAGCTCATTTTCTGTTGGTAACCCATCTGCATATCACTTGCTGATTAATCAGAGTCTGGAAGATGTAACTGGTGCTGAATTTGAGATGTTCATCAACTTCTTAAAGAGCTTAAGCATATTTGGAGATAAAGCACCTCCAGAGCGGGTTCAAGAACTTCTAGAAATTATTGAATCTCAAGCAGATCTCAATGCTCAATTCAATGTGAGTTTTCACAATTGTTATGGATTATGAGCATGCCAACTAATGTTCTTTTTGATGAACCCCCCCCCCCACAAAAAAAAATTCTTTTCTCCTTCAACTTATATGCCCTGTAAAGCCGTGGTAGAGTACAAAATGGATTCTTCTGGGTCTTCTATAAACTGGAGAGGCTTGACTGGGAGATATTTTTCCTTGTCAACTTGGGAACATGTGTTGAATAAACTTATGGATTTTTGCAAATCTGAGATTAACTTCTGTCAATGGAGAGAAAAATGATGAATTTGCTTTTGAATAGAGGACTATAAGGCTTTACACAGAAGTAGTCACAGAAGCAGTGGAATGGAGGGCCAGCCATTGCATCCTTCAGTAGCTGATAACTCATGAATACATTGAGTTTTAAGGGCATGTTAGGGGAGGGGGGGGGGAATTCTTGACTATGCTATTAACTTGGTTTGGCTTTGTTTGACTCATCTTATAGCTCTTTCTGGCTGCAAAGGTTTATTTGTTGAGCCAATCCTTATGATGTGGAAGGCGCAGCTAGGGCGGTTTCTTTAGCTTAATATTGGTTCCTGTGCGTTTGTTTGTCTCTGTCTCATTAGGTTGGATGAGCTGATTTCTCTCTTATTAGTTCAGCAATGGCTACAGTACCATGCATTCTGGTTGAGGAAAAGATTGCACCTTTTATGCTTTGTTGATCAGATGGAAATTTATGGGATAGGAAGAACACTGCTCCAGATGTATAATTATATATCAAAAACACATTTTATATTTAGGATACATAGATATAATTGACAAGCAGTCAGATTGAATATTAAACATAGATGTTGTGTGGAAAACACTATCTGTTCTGCTGATTAGAACTTGATTCTGTGGACACTTTTTCTATCGTTCTACAGGCACAAAATGAACTGCCTTGTGAATCTTCCTTTGGCAGTTTTCAGGAAAAGGAGTAAACTTAAGTGACTATTTTCATCTTGTTGCAGGTTTCGGATGGAGACCACATTAACAGGATCAAATCATGCCTATACATGGCTGTTCCATTCTTTAAGGTAAGTGCAGCGTGTTTGATTTTCCATTATCATTATTGGCGGTTCTGATCAATTAATTTTGTTCTTCTATATACAGAGGGGTGCCTCAAACAGCAAGTTCCTCAACTATTTGAACAAGTTTATTATACCTGTCTTCGACAAGGTAACTTAATGCTGTGCCCCTGCCTTTACTCACACTTTCCACTTTTAGTTCATTTACCGCCTATGTTAATGTGGGATAAGGATTTGTTGATTCTGTATGGTTCTGTATGTAAACAAGCCTTGAGTCTCTGTTTTATAGTTGTTTTGCAACATTCTGTTCTGAAGTTTTCTGGTGCATCTGTTTCTTTTGGGTCTTTTTTTGTTTTATCTGTTTTGATATTTAGAGTTGGTTCCATTTTCTTCTAATGCATGTATATTCACTTTCTGGGCTTCTATTTTATGCAGCTGACAGAAGATCAACAGATGGATTTACTCAAAGACCTTGCAGAAAGTTCACCTTACTCCTCGCCACAGGATTCACGACAGATTCTTCCATCAATTGTTCAGCTTCTAAAGGTATAGAGTCAATTAACGTTCGTGCCTATGGCTGTGGGAACATTGACATAATCCACCTTAAGATTGTTGCGTCCTTCCAATCTGCCTGGGGCTGGTATGAGAGGGATTGGGAGGGATCTCATCCTGCTTATGTGGTTCATTGTTATGTGTCTACATCTTCTAAATTCTAGCCTCTTTCAATGGTTTCCTTTTGGATTTAAATGTTTCAATGGCTGTTTAGTGGTCTATTTTCTGCTTTCTCTACTTTTTGGTGTTTATATAAGCTTGCTGGTTATGTAGTCTGCTTTTTACACTATGCTATTTATCTTACCTTTCCTTGTCCGTGTTTCAGAAATACATGCCTTGCAGAAAGACTGAAGAAACAAACTTCACCTATGTTGAATGCCTCTTGTACACCTTTCACCATTTAGCCTCAAAGGTATTACATATATACCTCTATTATCAGTGATCCCTTTTCTTGAATCTAGTGGATCACAACACTGATCTGGAAATTTATAGATATATATATCTGAATTTTTATTGTCATGCAGACTCCTAATGCTACAAACAGCATGTGTGGATACAAGATAGTGACCGGTCAACCATCAGATAGGCTTGGAGAGGACTTCTCGGAGCACTTTAAGGACTTTACAGAGAGGTAGTTCAGATGTAGCGCCTTTTCTTCAATCTTGAAAATGTTGATTTCATTATAAGTTGGAATGCTCAACATGTTTTTCCTAACACCTCCTTTCTTGCTCAAGGGGGAAGCTGGTATTAATTGGCAGTCCAAAATAGGAACCTTGTCCTTGTGTGACTTAAAAAAATTTAATTGGAATTAAAGAGTTTCTGATGAAATTGGTTACTGATTCTGTGGTTTTTCCAATTCTCTCTTCTATTCTAATACTATGTCCCTACTCACTGATCATTGGGTTATACACATTGCAATAACAAATATTATGATATTTCAACCCTGCCAGTGTTGGCAAGCAATATAACCGCAGTCGTGGTCGTGGTGTCACACTATTGGGATTAGGGCTGTTAACAAACCGAATCGAGCCGAGCCGGGGTAGGTTTGGGTTTGAGCTTGGTAAAAATAAAGCTTGAGCTTGGTTTGTTTATAAACGAGCTGAGCTTTTAACAAATCGAGCCGAACTTTTAACGAGCCGACTCTCGAGCTTTGGTTGTAAACGAGCCGAGCTCACGAGCTTTTGCATTCTAAACGAGCTCGAGCCTAAATTTATTAGGCTCAAGCTTGACTTGTTTAATAATCGAGCCTCGAGCCAAATTTTTAAGCTTGTTTAATAAACGAACCGAGCCGAGCCCAAAAAGCTTGCGAGCCGGCTTGGTTTGTCAACAGCCCTAATTGGGATGTTACAGACGATATTTTATGCCGTGGTTGTTGCTGTTTTTTTTTTCACATCAAATATGAGCAAATATTAGTAAAATGTCAGAAATATCAACTGATAAATATGTAAAATTTTAAAACTGTCATAGATTGTCAATTTTGCGTACTGGGATCAATGTTTAATTGTATGAGTGGTGGGATATATATGGGGTAGGTATTGTTGATGATCATTGTTTATATGTGAATTGTAGTAAAAATCATATGTGCAGACAGTAAATTTAAGAGCAAGTAAGCTTTCAACAAAAGTGCAAAATGGTAGGTATATGATATAGGATTGGTTTTCTGCGTATGTCCTGCCTGTGAGTGCTGCACATGGCATCTTATGTGGAGCAGTATCTGAACCTTAGTGTTCTATTTTCCCAGCGTTTGATTGAATTTGGACTGGTATGCTATTGATCTTGATGTATATTGATTGAGTATAATTTTTTTGGAACCTGGTCCATTGCCTTTCATGTTTACAGTTACTTTGTATTAAAATGTACTTCTCTACTTGGACTTTCTTTTTAAGGCGCTTTTCTTTTTCTGACACACTTAGAAGCTGGGTAAACTGGTGCTAATTTGAGTGGTGGTGTTGAATAGGTTGACTTGCGTTGAGGAGCTAACTAGGGCTACCATGAAGAAGCTAACTCAAGGTTTGGATGAAAAGAACAAGCAAATGGCTGCTGCTGTATCTGATGAAATGAAGGACAAGATTGTGAGTATTCAAGAGATTGTATTAGCGATGAGCCTGCCATCCTGTAATGTGCGTTAAATGCTGTATTTGATTTTTTAATGCAGAGAAGCGAAAAGCAAAAATCAACAGTTGGCTTGAAAACCTGCAATAACATTTTGGCTATGGCACAGGTAAAAAATGTTGCAACTTGTAGATGTTCTTGTTTCTCCTTGGAATTCTGAACTGACCTTTCTGTTATTATTCGTGTGTGCCAATTCAGCCGTTGCATGCAAAGGCACCATCATTCATCGGGGACAAGAGGATAAACTTGTCGTGGAAAGAAGCTACAAAATCTTCGACTCTTTCAACCACTACTGGAGCTGGGTAAGTGAAGATTACCCTGTCTTACCACCCTTGTTAGATATTTGGGTATTAGTGCTATTTCTTTATTAAGGACGACAATTGCATAAGAGATTGCTGTTTGACGGGGCGAAGTCAAATCTTGAATAATAGTTTGTGCTGCTCGACCTTCCTAGTACTTCCTATAGTCCTTACTGCCTCGATTGTTTGATGATGCATCCTAGATCTGCTGAAATGTTTTGAGGGTGACTTTAGTTGTAATTATATTGTAGGAAACGTCCTGCTGCTGCTGTTGCGGTGAATGGCTCAAATAATACTATGGCAAAAAGAGGACGAGGTGCTGCCGGTTTCCAGAGTCAGCTAGTTGGCAGGGCATTTCAAGGTATTTCATATGGTGGAAGAGGTGGTTTCAGAGGCAGAGGAAGAGGGCGGGGTGGACGCGGTAGAGGAAGGGGCTATTGGTGATTCCGTCGTTCTGTTTCGTGCTGAAGTTTGGTATTCGTGCAGATATGGATGGGCAAGTCCGTGGCCCAAAGGTTAGGGCTTCGGGTAGTTATTGAGAATGGTAAAGCCGCACTTGATTTTTATTTCTTTTTTGGTTAGAGGAAGGCGATTAAACTTGGATAAATATGTAGGCTGGCTCTTGTTTCTGTTATGTTCTAAGCATCTGCCCCTTTTATTTCGCTGAGACAAATCATAGGCGCCTTTTTTTTCTTCCCCTTGTCCCCGCCTGCTTGTAATACAATTTTTCTAAACAGAAACATCAGTAGAATCTTCCAACCGGTAACTTGTAGATTTTTATTTTTTTTGATAAATCAGAACTAATAAATTAAAAAACATGGGTTGCAGAGTTCACAACGATAACGTCGGGTACGTACGCCCATACAGTCATTTATCAAGATGCTAGCAACAAAGTAGGGCACTACATCCGTAGTCAGGAATCATGAGTATGCCAAACTTTGTTAATTTATCCGCTGCTCTATTGGCTTTCTTCTAGATATGAGTCAGAATTCCAAATCCTGTAATCCAAAATGATCCCGGAAAGAGGGTATAGCATCGCATTCGGCATTCAATTTCCCGATTCCTAATGTTTTGGCTAAATGAAGTTTATCTCCTAGAGTCCATAATTCTGCTAGTAGACTATCGACAAACCTACATTCCTTGCAAATCCTGCTGCCCATTCACCCTGATGGTTCCTAATGACACCACTAACTCCAGCGTTGCGGTCATGACCTTACACCAACCTGCTTGTGTTAATCTTAAGCCCTCCTAGGTTTAGTGGTTTCAATCTTATCAACACTATTGTATTTGGAGGAGGAATTTTATTTTTGTTGTTAGAGAGAAAACCTCGTTCAAACGCCTAACCTTAAAAGCAGTGTGAAGATATTCAGGGTCTAGTCATAATTAAAAACTATCTTATTTTGACAATATTAGATGGCCAAGAGAGCTAATGTGAAGGAGCACCTCCAAAGAATAATCCAAACCCTCAAGCTGTAATTAGAGAAATTTCCTTTGACCCAACCAATGAAGTTCTTGAAAAGGTGGGATGTCATCGACTTATTTCTTAAATGTTCTCTTAGTATTCGACACCAAGCTTATCCAACCAAAAGTGTTTGGGGGTAGTGTGCTAATGACTAGAAATTTTAATTTTAAGTTAACTTGATGTGATAAATTAGTATCATGTTTTTAAATATAAGTAATATCATCATATATATTTTATTATAATTTATTAAAATGTGATCCTGAAAAAATAAAATATTAATGGATGAGTTTAATTTGAATATCATGACATTAGTCTAATTTAATTGAGATTAATTTATTTTACTATAATACGTTATGTCTAAGGCTTTTAACAAAACTACTAGCGTTAAAAATTGGCTATTGATAAATCACATTTTGAGGGGAGGGGGGAAGCTTCTTTATCTTTTGTATACCATAGTTAAAAAAGTGAGCACCAAAACATACTTGCATATCAACTCAACCAAAACAATGGTGTTTCATAAGTCATAAATGAAAATGTTAGATTTAATGGGTATATTAACTTACAAAATACATGTTGCAATCATTTAGATCAACAAAAGACAACTTTACCTATAAAAGTGTCATATCTATCTAAAGACCAACATCCCTATTGAATACTGAACTAGATACTACTTATTATTTGGACTCTTGAATTGGGGAACCAACAACATCAATATCAGCAACATATACCTTCTTGATGGACACATCATGCAACAAAGATTCAACCTCTCTCCTTTAGTCATACTTTGATTGTCAGTTTCTTGCTTCACTTGTCACCACTACTATATCAAATTTGAGTCATATTTGTATATTTTTTTTAACTCTCACAAGTAGAATTTAGCATTGCTCCATCTATGATGCCCAACTATTTTGACCCAATCATCAACCTTTTTATCATTAGGCATTATGAATTTTGTCATGTATAAGGCTACTATATTGACTCATCTTGAAATACCCCAAATCCTAATTTTAAGAGTTTTAGTTAAATAAGGATTTATTATAGAAATTAATTAAATAAATTATTTTTATTAAAATAAAAGGGAATTAATTAGGACAATTCAAGAAGAAAAAATATATTTTTTTATTAGAAAATTTTTGGTATTTTAGCCAATTAAGGATTTTATTTTAGAAATTAATTAATTAAATTATTTTATTTAAATAAGAGGGAATAAATAGGTTCAAATTAATAATAATTTTATAAATAATTTAATTGGAGAAAATTAGAGTGATTTGTTAATTAAAATAAAAATTATGAAAAATCTTTCAAAAATCCTAATTTAGCATAAAAAGGAAATTAAATATTATTTTATTTAAATATTATTATTTTTAAAGATTCCAAATATCCTAATTAATTTAATTAACCCAACCTACTATTTTTCTTTTTCCCTTTTTCCCTTTTTCCTTTTCTTTCTTTTTTTTTCTTTTCTTTTTTCTTTCTTTTTCTTTCTTCTTCTTTTCTTTTTCTTCCTTACCCTCCCCCGACCTGGGCCAACCCAGCGGCTCAAGCCCTCCTTCCCTTTTCTTTCCTTTCCCGTGGCCCGTTCTCTTTTTCCTTCCTTCTCCTCCTACCGCGACCCGTTTCCTTCTTTTTCTTTCTTCGGCGTGGCCTAAGACAAAACGCTGCTTTTCGTCTCTTTTTTTAACTTCAGCCAACTGGTTCTCCCCTCCTTTTTCCTTTCTTTCTTTTTTTTCCCCTGACCGCCGGTCCAGCCCTTTCTTTCTTTTTCTTCCTTCCTCCTCCCCTGAAGTTGACGACCTGCACCGTCGCCCAGCTCCCTGGATTTTCGCCGCCAACCTCGTTGTTGACCGGCCATTTCGCTTCTTCCTCTTCCTTGCTGACTCATCGACCATTTCGCCCAACTAACTCTCCCCTCTCCTCCACGGTCTCCCTTCTCGCAGCTAGCAATTGCCTGCCACGCTTTTCTTAAATTTCACCGGCAACCGTCGTCGTCGGTGAGCCTAACTAACATGCCCGATCCTCCTGTTCTTCCCTTTGACCTAAACCACCCTTTTATTTCTATAAATATCCCCTACCCAGTCTGGAATTGAGCTTTCCCCTCGAAACCCATCTTTTTCCTGCCTTGTCACCGCCACCACTTCAGACGTCGTTACCGCCACCATCGGCCAACGTCGCCGCCCTCTCTGCCCACTCAACTCATCCTTACACCACCCTCTAACTAACTGAACCACCCATATCCCTTAATTTTCCCTACACAAGCTGCCTCGGTTGTGCAAAGTTCCCTCCTCGATTAACCTTTTCTTCTATCTCTGCCGCCCTTTGCCCCACCCTTAGCCACCACTTTTGCCGCTGACGTTGTCCCTTACGCCTCCCAACCTGTTTTGCAGACCCTCCTCTATCTCCCCCGCCTTTATTTTCCCCTTCCTCACTCTCCTCCTCTCTTTATCTTCTTCTTCACCATTTGGCCACCGCTGCCGCCACCACCTTTGGTTGCGCTTCCACCCTCATTTTGTTCCTCTCCGTCTAAACAACCATAACCACCTTTACTTCCACCCTCTTTCTCTTTCTCTTTCTCCTAGCCATCAACTTTTCCCTTTTTCTTCTCTTTTTTTGGCCACCGCTGCCGCCGCCTGTCACCACCAGTATCAGGTTGAACCCTAAACCCTCTCAACCCTTTTTCTCTATTTATACAAGCTTTAATTTATTTTATTTATTTATTCAAATATATATACTATTATTATTAGTAGTAGTACTATTATTGTTGTTGTTATTATTATTATTATTATTATTACTAATGTTTTTATTCTTATTTATATTGAGGGCCAAAGCCCTATTATATTTTTATTTCAATTATAATATTATTATTCTTATTGTTGCTATTATTATTATTATTAATATGTTTTTGTTGTTTTTGTTATTATAATAATAATAATAATTATTATTATTATTATTATTATTATTATTATTATTATCTTCAATGTTAGTATTATTATTCTATATATGGCCGAAACCTTATTGTGCCTATTTTGAATTTTAGTAGTAGTATTATAAAAATCAAGTCTTATTATTGTTAATATTATTATTACTTTTATCATTAGCATTTATTATTATTATTAGTGTTATAATAATAATAATAATCATAATAATAATAATAATAATAATTATTATTATTATTATTTATTAAGCTTATTATTATTCAATGTAGAGTCGAAACCCTACTTCATTTTATCTTCGATTACTATCATTACTATTATTACCATTACCATTATGATTATTATTATTTTTGCAATATTATTATGCTTTTTATCATTATTATTATTATTACTATTTCATTATTATTATTATTATTACTAAATTTTATTATTAATTTTACTAATGTTATTATTGGTATTATTTTGGGTGAAGGGTTGAAGCCCTTATTCCACCTTTTATTTCAAATATTATTATTATTATTATTATTATTATTATTTTTAGTATGATTATTGTTACTATTATTATTATGCTTATTAATATTATCATTGTTATTATTTTTAGTATCATTATTATTATTATTATTAGGGTAAAGTCTTCAACCTTATATTATCAATTTTTTATAATATTACTATTATTTCCTATATCTTTAACTAAGTTAGTAATTAGTTAATGTCATTTTTATTAATATGTTATTATTTTATCAAAAACCTAGTCTTAGAATAAGTTAGTAATTAATATTATTTTTAGTAAGAGGGAGTCTAATTTTTAGCTTTTCCCTCATATAGGTGAGACCAGTAGGAGTGTGCTCCAAGATCGATGTCGTTTTAGGTAAGGGTGTTACTAAGGCCTTATGTGTGTTGATGTGCATTATATGCTTTGTATGTTATGCATCCTATGTTTATCATTGTAATTATTTTGGTTGTGGCATGGCGTGGAGTTAAAGTATGTTTATGTGTTATTATATGGCATGTGTATTATGTATATGTGATGAAATATTGTGGTATGTGATGATTGGTTTGTGACCCTTTAGACATGCATGTGAGGATGTATAAAGTGGTATTGTGTGAGGAAAAAGTTGAAAATGGAAAATGGAAAATAAGTTAACTAAGGTGAGTAAGTTGACCAAAGGGGAATAAGTTGACTAAGGGATGTGAGTTGACCTGAATATTTTAATGATACATGAATGGAAGAATAAAAAGGGGTTTTTAAAAATAAAATAAAAGAGTGGGAGAATCTATGATTCTGTATGGAAGAATCTAATTTATGGTGTTGCATGGGAGAATCTAAACTAGGGTTTTGTATGGATGGACTTGGGGTTTTGCATGGGAGAATCTAAACTAGGGTTTGGTACGAATGGACTTAGGGTTTGGCATGGCAGATTCTATGGTGTTGTATGGATTGAATCTAGGGTTTGGTGTGAATGAATCTAGGGTCTTGTATGGTAGAATCTAGGGTTTTGCATGGATGGATCTAGGGTTTGCATGGTTGAATATAGGGTTTAACGTGGGGAGCTTAGGGTTTGCATGAAAATTTTGAAAGGTTGCATGGGATGTTTAGAGTCTGTTTGATTTTCAGAAAGTTATAAGGAAAGGAAAAAAAAGTATAAGGAAAATATTGTTTAAGTGTTTGGTTAGTAGGAAAATTAAAAGGAAAGAAAATAGGAGGTAAAAAATGTGGGAAAGTTATACGGCCACATTTTCCACGACCAAACTTGTGGAAAATACAGACCGAAGTGCGGAAAATTCGTCGACCACGCACGCAAAGTAACAGCCTCCAACTCTCGTCCGTCCCAAATTGTTAGATTAGATCCCACCGCCGTCATCGTCTTCATCACCATTTTCCTTCTCTCAGTAGTCCTTCACCCTTCTCTTATCTCTCCCTACCACAACAACACCGACACCGCCAATGAACCGCACGAATTTTCCTTATATTCCTGATTCATCTCAATACACAACACCTTTCTCCTTCCTACTCCCGAAAACCAACTGATTGGTTGAAACGTTGAGCGAGGACTAGAATTCGGGCGAAAGGAAATCAAATCAGATGAATGATAATGGCGGAAAAGTGTAACGACGCAGGTGGGAATTGAAACCGGGCTCGTGTTTCTGGTACGGAAGAGAGAACGGTTGGCCTACGTCCATCACTGGCTGCCGCATAAGAAGAGACTGATAGGAGCGGTGCGTAGCTAGATCGCACCGGGTAAATCAGAGGGGGCCATATAGATCTTGCGTCGAGCGAGGTTTTCGGTCTTCTTCCCGCAACAGGGAACTGTTTGCTGGTTTGGCGTTTCCTTTTTTTTTTCTTGGTTTTCTTGTTCCTCTTGCGGGTCAGATGGTAGCAGTGAAGCAGTGAAGCAGTGATGGTGGATAGGGTGGAAATGATATCATAATGTGACTATTTCAGACACCACTTGTCCTGCGGCAAAATATTCTTTTAATTTCAAAATAGTCTTAATAATATTAAAATAAAATAATGGGTATTAGAATTTGTAATGAATGAAATTTGTCCTGTAAGTCTGCAACATGATTGAAATGTGTAGAAACAAAATATGTTTTGGTGCTTTTATCTGTTCCGAAAAACTATTATTTTAGATAAAATTAAAATTGTTATATACATTGATAAGTAAAGTAGGATGACTTAAAATTTTATCCGCTTTTATATCCATATTATTACTCGGATTTATTTATCCGATATGAAATTATATTTTTATTCTTATTTATATAATTTAATATATATTTTCTAAGGCTAAAAGTGAATACATAATTAAATTTTAATAATCTAACCATATAATTCTAATATTAAATAAATTTCATTTTAAATTTGATGGGTTTTAATCAAAATCTAATAGTTTTTATCCGATGGATGTATAAACGGATATGAAAAAATATACATAATTATAGATATAGAGGGGGGAAATATTCACAGGATTTGTATACAGATTTTTAAAAATTGGAATTAGTATTGATTTTATGGAGTTTTTATAAATTTTTTAGAAAATTTACATAATTTTTTATATATCAATATAATATTTTTAATAACATTAAATGTATATTACTATTTAAATAATGCATTAGATTTGAGTATGGATACAGATATAAATATATGTTTTGTTATCGGGTTTGGATTTTTTCATACTTTTTTTTAAATTATTGTAAGTTATTCATGTAATATTTTAGAATAGTTCTATAAAAAAATTGAAATAAGTATTGATTTTATGGAGTTTTAATAAATTTTTTAGAAATTTTATGTAATTTTTTTATATATCAATATAATATTTTTAATAACATTAAATGTATAATAATATTTAATTTTTCTTAGAATTTTCTTTCTATATACCAAACACTAAAAATATTTTCCAAGATTTTAATTTTCCACAAAATTTTCTCTAACAACCAAACAAAGGAAAGAAAATAAATTTCTTTCATTTTATTTCCTTTAATTTTCTTTCCTCCATATTTTCCTTTTCACTTAATTTTCTTCAAACCAAACGGACCCTTAAAGTCTGCATGGGAGTGAAATTTATGTATGTATGGAATGTTGATTTGGGATGTGAGGAAGGTAATGTAAGTGTTGTTTGGGTGTTTGAACACTTTGGATGGAAAATAGTACTTGGAGCAATATAAGGATACGTAGGAGACTAAGCTAGGGTTTGGTGTGGCTACTTAGGGTTTTTGTGGTAGCACGTATACTTGGTAATTAAACTGTAATGATGAGGGTGGAATCTATGAGTTGTGATGTATGGAGTGTTAAAAATGATTTGGATTGTGTGAGGTGGAGTAGGATGGGCCACTTAGGCTTGAACTAGGGTTTCTGGGGAAAACCCTAAAAGTAAGGTAATGAGTGGACATAGAGGTGTATAGTAGTAGGCCTTAACCCACATACATTGGAGATGGACTTTTAGTGTGAGTTTGAGTATAGAGAAAAGGTTTTTGGGCAAGTTAGGAGGTGCAGGCTTATCATGATATAATACGGGTCGGTTGGAGAATAAGTGTAAAGGGAGTGATTTATGCATGTCTAGGGTAAAGCTTTTGAATAAGAAATCGTAATACATTAATCATTTAAAGTGGAAGATTGTTGAGTCAAGCCCAGACCGATCCACCGGCGAATAATAGTGGTTAAGGCATGATGTCCTATATGTGACCGATCTACCGGAGAATAATAGTGGCCAGACATTGTACCTGTGCGTTTCCGGTTCACCGGCTATAATAGTGGGGGATTCCGTGCTCAACAAACCAAACATATTTGTACTAAGATATGGGAAAGACACTAAGTATTTACAGTGGAACACCATGAGAGTCGGGGCCAGACCGGCCCACCGACGAATAATAGTTGTCAGGAGCTTTATACCCTGTGTGTTTCCGGTCCACCGGCAATAATAGTGGTTGGGAGCTTTATGTCCTGTATGTTTCCGGTCCACCAGCAATAATAGTGGTCAGGAGCTATGTGCCCTGTATGTATCCAGTCCACCGGTTATAATAGTGGGGTTCCCGTACTCACATGGTTTTGATAAAAAGTATGGTGTGTGAATTGATTTCTGATAAGAGATTAATTAAGTAATTAATCCAGATTATAAATGGGCCTTTATGTATTTACTCAAATGATTGTACGATATTATGTTATCATGATGGACTATATGCTCCTTTATTTCTTCTGCATTATTTTATGTGATTTTATGTGTTGGCCTTAATGCACGGTTACCTTACTCAGTACGTAGCGTACTGATCACCCTTTTCATGGGTGTTGCTCATTTCCATGAATAGTAGGCTCTTCTGACTTTGTGCAGGTGGATGAGACATTAGGTGGAGCTAAGTGTTGAGCATATATTTGGTTCCAAGATCGAGAGTAGTGTAGCCGGATTCACTCTTCTTGTTATTTTATTTACTTCTATTATTCTTTTTGTATCGGATTTTTCCCTTTTATGAGTGACTACTTTGTATTGAGTATTATAGATGAAACTTTTATCTTAAGAATGTTTTATTTCTCCTATTTGGAATTTTGACCATGTACTCTGATTTATGATTCTTGTATGTGTACTCTGATCTTTGATGTTATGAACTCTTGGTTTAAGCTTAACGATATTCTTTTCTTAGCCTTAGCACTTGGTACTGGACGGTTGGAGATAACTGGTCTGGTACTAAGTGTGGCGGTAACATCCTCAGAATTTACAGGTTTTAAATTATAAATTCTTCCGCTTTTAAAAAATCATTAGTGAATTTTGGGGTGTTACACATCTATTCTACTTTTGTAACACCCCAAAATTCACTAATTTTTTTTAAACGGAAGCAATTAAGATAGAAACACTTAAAACCTGTGAATTTTGGGAATGTTACCGCCACACTTAGTACCAGACCGGTTCTCTCCAACCGTTCCAGTACCAAGTGCTAAGGCTAAGGAAAAGATTTATGTTAAATTCAAATTAACAATTCATAAAAGGATTCGAAAGATCATACACAAAATCAGAGTACGAGAAATTAAATAACACTTGTAACTTCCAAATAGAAATACATTTAAACAAGATAAAACCCGATGGGTCAAATTTCGGATTGCCTACTCACTCAAGTCAGGCCTGCCTACTCACTCAAGTCAGGCCTGCCACCCCAAAACATTCTCTGATCTTAAACCTGCAAAAGAGGTCTGCTCCCCACCATCAGTGGATCATCACAGGACCCATCAACCAAGGTAGTATCAGTACGGGTCCGATTGTAGTCCAGATTAATCGTTTCATTAATCTCTTATCAGAGTCCAATTCACACCATACCTTTTATCAATCCATGCGAGCATAGGAACACCCCACTATTATAACCGGTGGGCCGGTCACAATAGAGCATCATGCCCTAACCACTATTATTACCGGTGGATCGGTCACAATAGGGTAGAAACCCTAACCACTATTCCTAACCGGTGGATCGGTTCGGTTCCTCCTCGCATGGTGTTCCACTATAAGTAATTAGTGTCTTTTATTTGCCTTAGCAAAACTCTGGTTCATTTTTATTGAGATCGGGATCCCCCACTATTATAACCGGTGGGCCGGTCACAATAGGACATCATGTCCTAACCACTATTATTACCGGTGGATCAGTCACAATAGGGTAAAACCCTAACCACTATTTTAACCGGTGGATCGGTCGCACATAGGGTAAAACCCTAACCACTATTACTGACCGGTGGATCGGTTGGTCCCGTCTCAATATCTTCCACTTTAAGTAATTAGTGTCTTAAATATTTTATTCAAAGGCTTTCACCATGGACATGCACGAATCATAAATCATAAATTCCATATTCATCATCATATTTTATTCACCAATTACACATGTGCTACCACCAAACCCTTGACTTGCATGAATCGCTCCCTTTATACTTATCCTCCAATTCTACTCCACATCTCACTCTAGGGTTTTACCCCGAAACCCTAATTTAGACCTCAGTGGCCCATCTTACTCCACTTCACACAACCCAAATCATTTTAACACCCCACATTACAAATCATCGATCCCATTCCCATAAGTACACCTTAATCATCAAAAACACATGATACAACAAAAACCCTAAGTAGCCACACCAAACCCTAATCAACCACCACAAACCATAATTAACCACTCCAAACCCTAGCTCAGTCTCCTACGTACCCGGATAATGCTCTACGTACTATCTTTCACCCAAAGTGTTTAAACGCCCAAACAACACTTACATTACGTTCGTTACATCCCAAATCAACTTTCCACACATAAATTTCATACTCATGCAGACATTAACCTCCCCATGCAAACCTTTGAACTTCTTCATGCAAACCCTAAAATTCCACGCGAAACCCTAAATTCAACCATGCCAACCCTAATACCACCATACAACCATCAATGTCACCATGTAAATCCTAATACCACCATACAACTATAATTACCACCATACAAACCTTAATATTATCATACAAACCCTAATACCAACTTACATCCATTAATACCACCAGGCAAACCCTAGATTCCGTCATACGAAACCCTAAATTCAAACCATATAAGACCCAAAGATTTGTCCATACCAACTCTAAATTCAAACCATAAAGATTCTTCCATGCCAAACCCTAAGTTCAAACCATAAAGATTCATCCATACCAACCTTACATTCAATCCTCACAAAACCAAAGACTCATCCTTACCAAACCCTAAATTCAAACCATACCAACCCAAAGATTCAAATCATATAAAACCCAAAGATTTTTCCTCATACTACAATTGATTAGATTCTCCCCTTTCATAACCACAAATTAGATTCTCCCGTACAAGATCATAAGTTAGATTCTTCCACATAAAATCATAAATTAGAACCTCCTAAGAAAAACCATAAATTGGATTCCCCAAACAAATCATAAATTAGATTTTCCCTATCAAATCATAAATTAGATTCTCCCCTATAATATCATAAATTACATTCTCCCAAATAACATCATAAACTAGATTCTCCCAAACAAACCATAAATTCGATTCTCCCATATAACATCATAAATTAGATTCTCCCAATTATCATCATAAATTAAATTCTCCCAAATAAAACCATATATTATATTCTCCGCATAAAATCATAAATTATACTCCTCCACATAAAACCATAAATTAGATTATTACTTATAACACCATAAAATTAGGTCAACTCACTTCGCTTAGTCAACTTCTTTCCCCATCCTCCTTTTTCATCCTTCCTCTCACACAAACCACATCAACTTCCTCACATACACAACACATATCATCATACATAATTAATACACATACCATGCACAACATACTTCAACTCCAAGTCATACCACATATAAAATATTTAATTATAATAAACATTAGATACATAACATGCGAAACACATAATATACATAAGCACATAAAAGGCCTTAGCACTCCTTACCTAAAACGTCACCGGTCTTGGTGCACGCTCCCATTCCACTTGAGGGATTTGATTGGGTTCCTATTATATCAAAGCATACTAGAATTAGACTCTCTTATATAATTCTAGCTTATTTCGAGGTTTGGTTTTAGGATGACATTTTACTATTCAATAATTAACTATAGGAACTAATATAATTAATTCATTTATTTTCTTTTGAAAAGGTGATAAACTAAGGGTTTCTACCCTTCTCCCAAAATAGATTTAATAATAACATAACTATGATGGTGATAATAATAACAATAATAAGAATAATAGTAATAAAAATATTTAGTAATATAAATAAAGTACAATAATATTAATGATACTTTTTATAAATAGAATATTAGATATTAATGATATCAAAATTCTTAAAATTAAAAGTTGGATTTCTAACCCTCCCACAATGATAAAAATAATATTATTCAGAATTGTGACAATAAAATTAATAATGTATATATATACTTATATTATATTTTAATAAAGGTAATAATGGTAATATAATCAAAATAATGTTGAAAAATGTTAATAATGTTAATAAATTTTATAACTGCGAGGCATAATTAAAATTTAAGGCCTCTGTTCTTCCAGTAATAATCAAAGTATCAACCAAGTAATTATACTAATAATAATATTATTATAAATATTATTAATAATAACATCAATTATGTAAAAATCTAAGCAAATAGGTAAAGGCCGAGATAATTACTTTATCTTACTAAAACATACTTCCAGACCTGTAAACAAAATTTAGAAATTAGAATACAGTCAATATTACTAATAATAATAATTATAATAATAATAATTAAAGTTGAATTAATACTAAAATTTTGGCTAAAATTAGAATAATTATAAATAATTCGAAATAAAGTATTTAAAATGTCTATGGCATCACCTTGAGTTGGAGGATGAAGGTGGAACCGGCGATGGTTCCCGGAGGTGGCTGGAAAATGGGTCTAAGGGGGCCAAAAATTAGGAAAATGGGCAATAGAGAGGAAGAAAATTAAAATGATTATATGGGGTTGTAGAGGATAATTAGTAGGAGTTAATAGTTGGTTTAATAGGTGCTAGAAGCGGCACATGTGGTGGTGGAAGGTGGTTCAACATCTCGGGGTGAAATTTTCTGTCGAAGCAACTAACCAACTTTGTGCAATTATGGAGGCTTGTACAAGATGAATCGAAGGTTTTTTTAGTTTAGTTAATTAGGGGGTATTGCAGGGAAGAGATTGGGAGCAAGATGAGGCGTTGAAGGTGGCTGGAGGTGGAGATAATGGCGTCTGATGGGGCGGTGGCAGGCAGATCTCTCTTAGGGTTTTCGAGAAGAAGAAGTCTCGAAAACATCCACCATTAGGCTATTTATAGAGTTTAGATGGGTTATTAGGGTTTTGGAGGTCGGCAGGATGGGTTTGGGTGATAGGGTTTGGGTGGACGGCGTCAGAAATCGGCCGGCGATTGCTTGGGTTGGGTCGAAGGTTCGTGAAGCCAGAGAGAGAGAATGAGCGAGAGTTAAGGATAATTGATTATTCCAAGCTAATTTGCGAGCCGAGAGGAAGAAAAAGAGAGGTGACTCGTCCGGTCAGAGTTGTCGTAGCTGGCGCCGCCATTTTCGGGGGTGGGAGTTGCAGTAGCGTCGACGGAGGGGAGGGGAGGAAGGAGGAAGGAGGAAGGGGCTGGTCCGATTCGCGGGGAAGAAAGAAAGAAAAAGGGAGGAAGACTGGCGGTTCAGGCGTGACGAGGGTGCGTTAAATGAAACGCGGAGTGTATGGCGAAATAAATGATAAAACACACCGTTGAGAAGCGAGCCAGAACGGGGCAGCTGCGCGACTGGGCCGAAGGAAGAAGAAGAGGAAGACTGAGCCGCCGGGCTGGCCCAGTTCGGGGAGAAGAAGGAAAAGAAAAAGAAAAGAAGAAGAAAAAGAAAAGAAGAAGAAAAAGAAAAAGAAAAGGAAAAAAGGGAAAAGGGAAAAATAAAAATAGTGGGTTGACTCAATTAAATTAATTAGAATATTTAGGATATTTAAAAATAATAATATTTAAATAAAATAATCTTTAAATCCCTTTTTAAGATAAATTAGGATTTTTAAAAGATTAACACACTAAATTTCTCCAATTAATTTATTTATAAAATTATTATTAATTTAAAATTATTTTCTCATTCTTATTTTAAATAAAATAATTTATTTAATTAATTTTCAAAATAAAATGCTTAATGAGCTAAAATACCCAAATTCTCTTCTAATAAAAATACTTATAAATTTCTTCTTGATTTGCCCTAATTAATTCAATTTAAAAATAATTTATTTAAATAATTCTTATATTAAATATCCTTTAAATGTAGTTTATACAATTAGAAATTTTCGGGGCATTTCAACTTTACACTACACATCACAACCTAAAGCATTCCTCCTAAATTTTGAGTTTTGGTTCTTCAATTTCTTGACCTCAACTCTTTACTTGGGAGTAAGTTTATGCATGAAACACTAATTACCCAAGCATATGATAATATTATTAGTGTGATGTCTCTATTTCTAGTTTCCCTATCTAATAGATTTTAAGGTCATGCTTAAGCTCACTTCAAACCAAATAGTTAATGTTGACTTAATAAAAAGGAATTCCAATTCAAAATTTAAGAGAAGTTATTTGGGATGCGTGGTGTACCGCAAAGGATAAGTAGTTTTCCTTTAATAGTTCTACAAGTTGTAATGATATGATTTTCAACGAGGAGAAGGTTGATAGTCTAGTCGAAATAGATGCCATGGTGATATGAGTGAGGGATGAATTTTGCATCATTATGGCTATTATATGTGAAGATGATTGAGAGAAGTGGTAGTATAATTATGTCCTAGGTTTGATATAGAAAATGGTGAAATGTGAGGAGTAAAAACTAAGGGAATATGCTATATCTATTTGTAATACCCCATTTTTTCAAAACCATAATTATAAATTTATAATCGTATAATTAATTATAATTATTATTTTAGAGGGCTTAATCTTAAAAGTGTTATTATTTTTTGTATTATTTTAACAGTTTAAGTATAAATTTAATTAGGTTAAAATTTTGATAGAGATTAGGTTATTTAAATTAATCCTAATTTTTACCCGTAAATCTTATTTTAAATTATTTTATTAATAATATTTTGATCCGTAACCAAAAATAATTTCCTAAAAATTATTCTCGATTATTTCACTCTTTCGGACTATTTTTAAACTTACCAAAATTCTAATAATTTTGCCCGAACTATTTTTATATCTGATATTTTAGTCTATCTAAATTAAATCTAAATTTAAATAGATAAATTCCTACCCTATATTATTAATCTACCCCCTCTATGGTTATCCCAAATATCCGTCTTAAATATTTTTCTGTCTCCTTCGTACATTTTATACACACATATACACTCCACCATCACCTCCCCGTTCCGTCCGCCATTTATACACACTTACACACTCTATACTTTACGCACGCATACTCTGCACACAAGTGCATACACTCCACCAACCACACAAGCTCCCCCTTCGAATTCTTTCGACTAAACCCAACCAAACAGCAACCTTACTCCCCTCTCTCTTTTCGTCTGGTTTTCCTACCTTGTACAGCAAACCCCAACACGCATTGTACAGCAAGTGCATATACATACGCACAACAACCACCGTTCACAACCCTTCCCTCTCCTTCAGCGCCTTTTGACCACTGTAGCCCTAGCTCCTCCCTCATCTTCTTTCTCCTTCTCCCTTTCTTCCTCTTCTCCCTACCACTTCCACCACTTCGCAACCCCTATCAACCCAAACAACCCCCCTTTTCATTTCACGTATACACACGCACACGACATTCTTCCCCGAGTCCCAACCAAATAGAGCCCTGTATACATACCTTCGGCGCAGCCTTCCCCAGCAACAATCCCTCTCTGCTCCCCTCCATTTTCGATCACCAAACAACCCCCGAACCAGCAACCACTCACGCACACCCTACCCTCTCCTTCTAACCATGCAAGCCCAGCCTCTGCACCACCTCCCTCACCACACACTCCACCCCGATGACACTTCCTCAGCCACCAACCATCGCCACCTACAACACCATCTTAGCCTGCGCAACACCACCTTCTCCTCTCCATCTCGTCGCCAACTTGCACCTTGCACATCACACAACACCACCAACGCCTTCCTGCCTCCCCATCGCAACCCTTATTTTTCTCTCACCCAGCAGCACACCAAACAACCCCCTGCATGCACCTTCTCCCTGCCACTCCACCCCGATGACACTTCCCCCAGCCTTCCCATCCAGCACACTCAAACAACCCCTCTTTGCATGCCTATCGCATGCAGACCCTACACCCCCCTCTCGTCTCGTAACACCACCGCATCCCGAGCAACACCAACAACCATCCCACCATCCCATCTCCCCTCCATTTTCGTCTGCCCCAGCAGCTCCCCGTACACGTTTCTCCTGCCTTCCCGCAGCCAACCAACCACCGTCCACCTCCTGCGTCACCCAACAGCCGCAACTCCACCACCGAACCACTGCCCTTTCCCTCCTCCCCTCTGCATCTCCCTCTCGCCCTTCGCAGCCCGTCACCCTCGACCCAGCAGAGCCGTCACCCAGCCGCAGCAGCCACCAACCACTAGCTGCCACCTCTGCCCCCCCTTTTCCTTCCCTGCCCTGCCGTCCAACCCCCACTACCTTCGTTTCTTTTTCACGTGTGCATGGCTCACGCTGCACATGCAGCGTGAGTTCCGTGTATTTTAAATATATATATTGGTACCCATTTTTAGCGTAAGGGTATTTTAGTAATTTTCAATAAATAAATATTTTTATATTATAATTATTATTTTACTTGGTAGATATTAATTCGAAACTTTCGATATTATTTTTAGGTACGAAAGGTTGATTAGCGGGATCTGATAGTAGGATACCGTTATTTTTGCTTTTTTGTTGGAATTCAGGTAACCGTTATACCTTACTAAAATTATAAATATTGCGTGATAACACACTAGGGTTTTCGGTGGATGAAATATGTTAAGCATGATTTATTTCATATGATTATGTGTTAATTATTATTATTATCATGAAAACAGATAAATCGAGCATGTTATCCTATGTAAATTATGTTGATTATGAAAGTATGATTTAAAATGATTCTATTGATGGAAAAATAAGTTGTATGATAATTATGTATAAAATAATAGGTTGAGCATGCTTAGATATGATTATGGATTAATTATTATGGACGTGTGCCTTAGGGGCAATTTAGTCATTTTTGTGTATCATGATATTTGTCTTGAAAATAATGTATAATATGTATTAGCTATTATTGAGTATGTGAGTATGAGTTTTGGATGGATTAAAGGTGTGGAAAAGGATTTTTTGTGTAAAATTATGTATAAGGGCAAAATGGTCATTTGACATGTCTAATAATTTAAATCGCGTAATAAATAATTTATTTATGGTGTTTTAGCCTTTTCATGGCAAATGAATAAATAAAATAGAATTAGTATTTAAATAGATAATAATTTGGGAATTTTTAGTTTTAGGGGTATTTTGGTCTTTTTAACCTAAAGTATCCAGATGTAAATAATTGAGCCTAGGATGACCTTAGTATACTTTAATGTTGGCTTCGAGCTTGACCTTGATTATTGTTGTCTCGGATGATTGGAAATAAGTAAGAACAGTTAAGTATGGAAATTTGATTTATCTGTATTATATGTGATTTCGTGGTCACCTTAATAAAATACTAATACTTAAAGTGGAAGACCTCGAGATCGGAAATGGTAGCTCCTAGGGATTGCTACCCTAAGGACGTGGTTTAGTCCACGGTTGATATGGATTTTTGTTGGTGTGCCTTAGTGCCCCAGTCAGGCCCTACATCTTACTCTATTTTATTCTGCGAACTAATAGGGGGTATCGACACTTATGGATTAGGTGTCCTTGTCAGTAGGGTACTGTGTTACCTTTGTGTACCAGTACGACTAGGTTATCTTTGCATCCTTGGGTTGATAGTCTATAGGATACTGTGTTGCCTTCCTGCGCCGGTATGACTGGAGTACCTTTGTGTCTTCGGGTTGATTGATCTCGCCTCGAGAAAGTAAATAAAAATGAAAATGATATGATTTGATGGAAATAATGATTATCGGATTATCAGATTGTTTGGTAGCAGCCTTTGTGCTTACCTGTGGTTTCGGTAGCAGCCTTCGTGCCTAACTGAGGTTTCGGTAGTAGCCTTCGTGCCTATCTGTGGTTTCGGTAGCAGCCTTCATGCCTACCTGAGGTTTTCTGTGTTTTCGGTAGTAGCCTTTGTGCCTACCTAAGGTTTTCTGAGGTTTTGGTAGCAGCCTTTGTGCCTACCTGTGGATTTGGTAGCGGCCTTCGTGCCTACTTGTGTTGGTTTTATTTCTGTGAGCATACCTGTGATATTATGGATCTTATTATACTGTATCTGTAAGTTTACCTGTGACATTATGGGCTTATTATGCTGTACCTGTAAGTATGCCTGGGATGATATGAATCTTAGTAAATTATATCTGTGAACATGCCTGTGATGTATATGATTGTTTAGTATTTATGCTGAGACATGAATTATGCTAAAGTTGGGTTTTAATTATTACTCAGAGAGTATTTTCAGGATGTTCAATAATAAGTTCGGCTGTTTCACATGAATGAAAATGAGTAGTACGTGACCTTGATGGAAATTGATCATCTGAGTGATTATTGTATCTCAATCATCGTATTTATATGTATATATCTTATACCATGTTAATTATATGCCTTGCATGTGTTCCATGCTGATTTATCGTATTAATTTGGTATAAAGGGTTGCTCAGTACTGTAGTACCGAAGGGTTCATTTTTGTGGGCCCCTGCCTATTCAATGGACAATGGACTTTGCAGGTCAGCCTCTGAGCTCAGTCAAATGCTAATAGTTCGGATTTGGGAGCGTAAGACTATCCGATGTTTCTTTTGTTATCTTATTTCCGGTTGTATTTGGACCCTCGTGTCCTCCTATAATTTTCCTCTCGAGTTTCGTAAACTGTTAATGTCATTTTTAATTAAAAGTATTTATCTAATGTTCTCTCTATCATGATTTCTGTAATCATAATATTAATTTAAGCGGATTAATGAATTTAGCCTTAGCACTTGGTATGAGAATGGTAGAGGAAATCAGACTTGTACCAAGTGTGGTGGTAACGCCCTTTGTTTTTATTGTTTTAGCTTTCGCACTTAACTCTGTAAACGAAAATTTTCAGTTGTAAATTTTGGGGTGTTACACTATTACAAACGTTGATAGGCACAACATCCAATGATATCATATATCCTACAATTTACGACTACGCAACAAGTTAATATTTGTTCAATAGTTATGACAAATTGAACAACTTTGTTTAATCTTCAACTATATGAATTAAAATTCACCTTTTTTAATACGATTGTTCAAATTGAAGCTGAAAGTAGAGTTTTTTTTAAACTACCATTTAATTTGACCCTAAACACTAACAACTTGTGAATAACCAACCTCTGTTGAACATAATTATAACATATTGAACAAAGTTTTTCAATTTTGAAATCATATTAATCAAATTTCAGTTTTTCCAATCAACTTACCCAACATTACTCTAAAATTTGTTTTATACTTGAAAATCATAGTTAGTGGAAGGAAATTTTCATTTTAAAGATTATTTTTTAAGGAAAAATGCAGCATATACCCTAATATTTAGGGTAACATATGACATATATCTTTTTGATTGTTGACATTGTGCCAAATGCCCTGTAAGTAACATTTAATGCATCATCAACCCTTTTATTTGTTTTAGGATAAATGCTGTTAATTTCTTTTGTGGAATGATAGTTTTACCCCATCCACTTATTTGCTTAATTTGATTGTAATTCATAAATCAAAAAGAAAAACCTAAATCAGTTTGTATTCTCCCATTATCTTCATCTTCTTCCTCTATGATCTTCATCCATAATAAACTACAAGGTCCAACCTCAACATGCTATTTAGACCCTCTCTTTATAATTAACATTTAATGCATCGGCTATCCTTTTATTTGTTTTAGGAAAAATGAAGTTAATTTCTATTTTGAAATACTTATAACACCCCAGAAATTAATACTAATAAAACTAATTTTTATAAAAGTATTAATAATAAAATATTGGGTGTTAAAACCGCCTCCATCATAGAAGAAATATTCCCTATACATCATCTCTATTAGGTGTAAGGCTAAAAAATAACTTATATATAGAGATTGAGTGTGGAAAGCACTTGATCCCACGATGATACAAAGAGAGGATATAAATGATAGAAAACAGAGGATTAAAAGTCCAAAGAGAGTGAAAGAGAGAAAAATTTCGGATGACTATATACTTGAACCAACCCATAACCTTTCACAGTAGGTAATCACATCAAAGACATTAATCAACAATTACCTTCAAAACAATGAGGTACTTACTCATGGAAATGAACAATACCCCCAAAATGGATATTCAATACTTGCATATTGAGTAAGTTAACATAGTACATCAAAATAAAAGGGCATGCATAGAACATAGGGTATAAGAAGATATATACTACGCATGCATTCTAGTCATGTTTTTTCCCCTAATATATATCTCATGCTCTAAGAAAATATCATATAATGATCCATAATATCACTTCTCCTCTCTCCGGTGGATCTCCTTAGCTATTGAGCTCATTGAGTTTGTTATAGTGGAATAATCACTTCATTCTTAATAGGTGATTGTTAGTTATTGTCTTGTAGAGGATCTTGATTTGCCTATTGATCAATGGTAGATGTAGAGAATTGCACATCATCAGAGACAACAACATGAATTGTAATTGATTCTTCTTCAAAGACATTCCCTAACCTTATTTCTCCCATAAATCTTAACATTCTCAAAGAATGTGGTATTTATTTTATTGAAAATCGACGCGAGTGTGGGATTATAGAACTTATAGCCCCTAGATCACTTGGAGTAGCTAATAAAATAGCTGCTAATCATTTTTAAGTCTAATGTCTTTTCATGTAGCCTATATGTGGCTTTGCCTCAGTTGTACATTCCTAAATATGAAAAATGCTTCATACTAGACATTTTACCTGTCCAAAGCCCATAAGGTATTTTAGTAGTTGCTTTAGTTGGTATTCTATTAAGAATGTAGGTTATTGTCTTTAATGCTTCTCTCCAGAGTGATTACGGTAAAATGACTAATCATACTTCTTATCATGTCCTTAAGAGTTATATTTTGTCTTTTAGCTACACCATTCATGCTAGGAGATCCTGATATGGTATACTATGGAAAATTCCATACTTCCATAGAAATATAGTAGATGGTCCTAAACACTGTTCACCTAAACTATTATATCTTCTATAGTACTCACCACTACTATTCGATCTAACACTCTTGTTCCTTTTGTTGAGTTGATTCTCAACTTCAAACTAAAAAGATTTAAACATGTCTAATGACTATGAATTTTCATGAATGAGATTTGGGTAGCCATAGTGTGAGTAATCTTCTATGAATGATATGAAATACCATTATAAGAAGTCATAGGGAACGGTCCACCCATATTTGTGCAAATCAATTCAAAGACGTCTGAAGATCTGTTTGTACCTATTCTCTTAGTTTTGGTATGTTTTCCCTTAACACATTCAGCACAATTATTTAAATATATAAAGTCAAGAAACTATAAAATGGCATTAGACACAAGCTGATACGGACCCAAAGGGGGTACTCCCCCAGTGGGCCCCAGGGGTACTCCCCCGGGAAGAGCCCTAACTCCACCCAAAAGCTAGCTCAAGAGGTGAGGATTGACTCCCCTATATAAACTGCCCAAAGATCCCCTCAGTAACCGATGTGGGAATCCCACATCACAAGCCTCTTAATTCTATAGCCTAAGCACTTAAGCTATAACGATATCAACATTTTCTTTGCTTAGTTTATATTTAGTATTGAGTGATTCCACGTGTAAGGTTTCATAATATGAAGTTATGACATCAAAGACACAATGAACTAGTACAAATAATACTTGAATTTAATGAAAGACTAAATTTATTATTTTCAAATGAACAATAATAACTAGTTTTTTCCAATAAATAAATATACTACAAATTCCATCTAAATGACGGGACAATGAAAGTGTCTTTCAAATCCAAATAATAACTAGTTCCTAAAAACAAAACAAAGGTGTTAATCGCTTCAACTATTGCTGCCTTGCCACCTTCCACATAGATCATCTTTCACCATCATTTGGTTTATGGCAGCTTAGACAACCTTGCATAGAAATATTTTGTCCTCAGTTTGTCTCTCCCATGCTCAAGATTTGACCATGGAGACTGTGCATGGTAGTGGAATCCTTGCGTAATTGAGGTCCCTCTAGCTCTGGTTATGTCCTTCCTTCTTCCCCAAACTCTATGTCCCTCTCTCCTATTCTCACCGTCTGTTCGATTCCAAGTTGCGCTAGTTGAAAGGGTTATAAGGAAGAAATAGACTTAAATTAGGGCATTTGAAAAAGTACCTATCTTTCTGAGTGGTAGTTCATCTTTAGCTACTTAGTCTTCAAATCCCAAATAATCCCCCTCTGAAAGAGTTATAATGATTCGAGGATGCCCCTTGTTAGATTTCGGTAAAGATTCACAAGGAGTACTAGACACTGACATAGATAGTCCTAGTAATCTAGATTTGGTTGATATATCACTTTTAGAAAAGCAACAGGCTCCCCAATATCTAGTTCCACTCCTAAGAAACAAGCAGGGGACTGTCCAAATTTGTTAGCCTCCCTAGGGGAAGAGATCAGGAAATCACTAGTGATTTGTATAAACTTATATATGAGATGGAGGTGATCCAATTAGCTCAAAAATAGCAACAACCTCCCCTATCCATTCCTAAGTTGGTATTTGATTCAAATATGGGAGAAAAGGTAAAAGAAGCTTGCAACTAATCTGCTTTAAATTCAACTAATAGCAACCTAGATAATGACGTGGGCCTTGATCATAAAGTACATAATAGTTCAACAAAAACTTTTGCTTTACCATTTCTTGATGTTCTATTGAATAAATGTGATTATGTGGCTCTAAGAGGTACTTCACTGTATATCTCAAAGAAGAATATCGAACTGATAGACTCCTCATGGGGTGCTTGCCTTTTAGCCTAATTTGTGGGGATTTCCATGGATAATTTTCTAATGGGTGCTGCTAAAAGTGTATTTCGACAACCTTTTAAGTATATTATTCATAGTTCAGAATGGGTGCTACTTAAATTTGAGGATTTCTCTAATAAAAGCACACCTCTAGCAAGGGGGGTCCCTATATTGTGTATGGTAAATTCTCAACTTGAAAGAATTTCCATGACTCTTTACATTTGAGATTGAGGAGATCTTTAAAACCTTAGTTTGGGTTAGGCTTAAAAACCTTCCATTGGTGAATTGGGTTCATTTGTGGGGAGGTTAATTCAGAAGGATGAGTTCATAGTGGATAAATCAAAATTCGAATATAGACTAGTATTATTAGAGGTGGATGTCACTAAGAAACTGCCTACTTTAGTGGATGTTTAGTGTGACGACGGGTATTATGTATAGGTGATGGAATATGAAGATCTCCCACTATTTTGTGAACATTGTGGGTCAATTAGGCATGCTGATTCTACTTTTGATAAGTTTCAATCTAAAGGGAGTGATGAAATAGTTATTAATCATGTTTTGGGGTTAAAAACCCCATCGTAAGAGGCCAACTTAAATTATACAAAGCAAGGAGTGAAGGTAGTTGGTTTGGCAGGGTAGGTCTAACTTGGAACGACTACCATGAAGGCCAACAACATGATGGGAAAAGCAAAAGCAGTGTTGGGGACTAAAGGAGATAATAGCTCTAATCCCACTGGGAGTTACCTAACCCTTGAAGATCATGTTTTCCTTGACTCCCAGTTGAGCTTAGCGTAAAGCGATAAGGGTAAGGGATTGTCCAATAATTCTTATATCACTCTCCTACCCAATGTTCCTCCATTTTCTCCTAGGAACCATGGTAGGTATAAAGATTATGAGAATTCTTGTGAATCCTCTAAGCATAATCAACATAAGGAACAAGAAGTTGGCAAAAAGTTGCTTCACTATTTGGGAAAAAGAAGAAGGAAGAGGTGGGAAAAAATAAACAAGAAACAAAATAATTTGAATCAGGTGACTAGGCCGACCAAAATATCATGACTATGCTGATCTGAAACATAAAAGGAGTAGGGCCACCTCTAAAATAAAAATCCCTAGTGAAACTATGTAAGGAACAGGATTGCTCAATGGTTCATATTATGGATACTAAACTGGATAAGATCAAACTTCATAGACGCATTAATGCTTTTTTGGTAGCTGACACTAATACAACAATTTTCTAAATCATCCTAATGGATGAATGTCCATTCTATAGAATCCTTTACTATTGAATTTTAGCTTGTAGGAGGTGACGCTGCAATCAATATCTCATATGGCAACTAACTTAAAATCCAATTATTCAATTTTTGTTATAGTGGTATATAGTCTTTATTATATTTAAGACAGGAGGCCTCTATGGGCCTCATTGAAGGATAAAGCTCAGAATATGATGACACCTTAGGTATTTTGTGGGGATTTTAATTGTCCATTGAATTTAGAAGATAGATTTGGGGCCCGACCAATAACCGATTATGAAACCACAAACTTTGAAGAATGTTGTCTGGTTTCCCAACTCTATAATGTTCCTTTTGAAGGATGCTTCTACACATTTTTTTTGCTAAAAATGTGAAATGAAAGCTAGATAGGATTATGTTGAATGCTTGTGGGTTTGAGTTTGATATGAAGGTCCAGGCCTTCTTCCTAGCTCTAAGGATTACCTCAAATCATTCCCCTTGCATTATTTCAATGGGAGAGGTTAACAAAAGAATAATGCCTTTCATTTCTATAATATGTGGTGTGAACACCCCTAATTATTTGAATTGGTGCAAAGTGCATGACACTTTTCTAAATGTGGGACAATCCAATTTAAATTATATAGAAAACTTAGTGTTTTGAAACCAATCCTCAAGAAGCTAAATGAGTAGGATTTTTTGCATATCCTCTTAAGAGCAGAGAAAACCATTAAAAATGTCAAAGAAGCACAATACAAGCTGATGTTTGACCTATCTAATAAAGGGAAAATAACTTATTACTTAGCTACGAAAGAAGTCTAACTACTTCAGTAAAGTTGCAACATAATTTGTCGCCTAGAAAAACACAAATAAGTTTCTTTTTCAATGCTAATGTGAAATCTAGGTTTTTCTATGATATGATCAAGGATAAACATACTAAGTCTTGCATCGTCCATATTTTCAAATAGAATGATACCTGGTCTACCTCTGACTTGGACATAGAACGAGCATTCTTATAATATTTCCATCACCTCCTTGGCATGGGACCAAGTCGCTACAATTGGATAGCCAAATTTTGGGCACATTCCCGCTTGTGCAGGACTCTATGTATGAGGTATGTTAGCTTTAGTTACTAAAAAGGAGATAAATATAATCTATTTTCTCTAGGAGATAACAAAGCCCTATTGTGGATGGATATTCAACATTTTTTAATCCTCCTAGATTATAGCTGGTGGAGATTTTTGTGATGCAATACTAGAAATTTTCAATTTTTGCTGACTTCTGAGATGTATTAATCACACTGTTCTTGCTCTTGTTCCGAAATAAGCTAATGCTTCCACAATCATGGATTTTTGACCAATTTCCTACTACTCTATAATCTACAAGGTTATTGCTAAAATATTGGCTGTGCACATTTAATGGGTCCTAAACAACATAGTTAGTCTTGAGTAATGGCCTTTTGTTAGTGGGCGACTTATGTTAGAAAACATCTTCCATATTCAAGAAATGTTGAGGGAATATTCGTGAAAGAGGATGGCCCCAAATGTATGGTTAAAATCTATCTCAAGAAAGCTTATGATATCATCTCATTGTATTTTCTAAAAAGGTTTCTCTTGGGGCTCAAATTTCCTCCTGTGTTCACTAGGTGGTTGATGGATACCGGCTTCTCCATGAAGCTGAATCATCAAATGTTTGGTTTCTTTAAAGGTGATCGGGGACCCTATGTCCCCCTACTTGGTTGTTTTATGTGTGGAATACTTTAGTAGGCTCCTCAAACACCAATAAGCTAATCAATATTTCTTCTTCCACTCTAAGTGCAAGAAACTAGGACTTGTCCACTTAGCTTTTGTTGATGATGTGATTTTGTTCAACAAGGGTAACCCTCCCTCAGTCTGGCCTTTTTTTGAAGGGTATCCAACTTTTTGGTAATCAGTAGGCTTCAAAAATAACCCTTTAAAATCCAAGATTTTTCTTGAAGGTGTTATGGAAGTTGTGTGCAAGAAAATCTTGGATTTAGGTAATATCCCTCTCAATTATTTCCCCTTTATATATTTGGGTGTGCCTATAAACCTAAATAAACTAAGGGACATCGATTATGAGGAATTGATTAAATATATCTGTGACAGCCTAAAAATATGGAAGGCCAACACAATGTCATTCATAAGTAGGAATGAACTTCTGAATACAGTTATACAAGGGATCTTGAGCTTTTAGATGGGTATATTTTCTATTCCTAAGGTTGTTACCAATGGTATCATTGGGCTTTGTTGTAGTTTTCTATGGCAAAGAAAGATGGATCTTGTTGCATGGCATAAACTTGCCCTTCTAAAACAAGAGGGGTGGGTTAGGCTGAAAAACTTCTGTGCATGGAATAAGGTCATATTGATAAGATATATTTGGTTTCTTAAAGATGAAAAAGAAACACTCTGGACTAAAAGGGTGAATACATACTACTTACCAACGGGTACTCTGGAGGGTTTTGTGCCCTCCCATGTGATGCTACAATTTATGAAAAATTTGTGGAACATCTGTTATGAGCTATTGGACCACTCGGGGTCATGGAATGAGGTAGTCGCCCTCTTATCCACATGGCGAACTGATTTAGGTTTTCCACTAAGACAACTTATGACTTATTTCATCCTAAAGCTACATATTAGATGGATAATACTCTTGTTTGGAAGAGTGGTCGTGCACACATACTCATTTATTTTATGGCTATCTCTTCTTAGACAATTAAGTACCTAGGATTGTTTATCATTCCTCAATGACACCAATAAATGCTACCTTTGTGAGACGGGAATTGAAGACCATGATCATTTGTTCTTCACGTGTCCCATGGTTAATGGTTCCTAGTATGCAATTCGACCATGGATGGGGATTTCCAGGGGCTCGACTACGCTCTTCAATGTAGTGAGGACAATCTGAAGAAAAAAAATGAGGTAATCGTGTTATCACCAAAGCTAGAGCAATTAGCTTTGGAGCCCTAGCATATCACATTTAGTGGGCAAGCAATGCGGTGACCTTTGATTCTAAGGACTTTGATGTTATTAGTATGGCAGTGCAAGGTAAGAAGTACGTGTACAATACTTTTTATTATGAAAATCCATTTGTAATGCCTTATTCTTAAGTGCTACATGTAAAAGAGTTCATTTGGTCTAGTGGGCTTGGTAGAGCGACCAACATGTGGTCTGCCTACCTTGTATTTTTTATCTAGTCATGCCCATCTTTCTATTGTAAAACCACAAGCTTTATATTTAACTTTCTTAATGAGTTATATGAGTAGTAGTACTATAATCTAACCACAAAGTATTTTTAGGTACTAAACCTAAATTAAACTTATACCAGACCAAAGAAAAAAGTATACATTTCTTCATGTGCCATGCATGGTCCTTCTAACAGTCCTTCTTAACGTATCCAGTCTTTTTACCAAAGAAGTAATTATATTTTTCCTTCTGCTATTTATTTTGTATTGGATCCTTAGGAGTAGCTTCATCATTCTTTTTTATTGCTCCAACTTTTAGAGGTACTTTCTAGATGAACATTCTTAGTCTTATCTTGATTAAATCGTTCTTCCTTTTACACAAAATATAAAATGATCTCATTGAGAGTCAATTTCTCCTTTTGGCAGCTATAACTATCCTTAAAATGATTGAATTGTGTAGGAAATGAGATTAATACTAAATGCACGAGTAAGTTATCTGATAACTCAAGCTTTAGCGAATTAAGTTTTGAAGTAATGTTAGGCATCTCTATGATGTGCTCCCCTATATTTCCTTTACCTTTATATTTCATTGAAATCAAGTGTTTTAGAATAGTTCTTGTTTTAGCCTTTTCACTTTTTACAAAGTGTTTCTCAATTTTAGCAAGGAAATCTTTTAACATCGGTGATCTAGTCAGAGAATCTACCCTTAAAAGCCTCTAGAATACTGCTCTTCATGATCATAAGATCCATACGATTTGAACGATCCCACTTCTCAACATTTCTTTTCTCATTAGAGAAACTTTTAGTCATTAGATTAGTGGGCTTCTCTAGGCGAAGTTCATGGTCTATATCTATACACCTAAGAACAAGTACAATATTATCCTTTAATTCTGTCAAATTATTCCCATTTATCATGGGAAAATAACTTAGGTTGACATATATAGTAGTAGCAAACATAGATGTATAGAAAAAGCAAAAATAACATAAATATACACATTCATAAAAAAATACGCATAATAATCAATCAATAAATCTAAATAATGACAATTCCATCATAAGATACCGATGCAACATTAATATCAAGTTTTTGGACAATGATATTAATTGCAAGTAGTGTTCTTGTTATAGTGATCAAATACCAGTACTAAAGCATGTTAGATAATGAGCTCATATTTTAATTAACTCATTATCCACATGGTATTCTTACCATACATTTTATCGTCGCAAGTATATATAAAATTCTGCCAAATATTTACCTTATTTTGGGTAGACTAATTTTTTGCATGTATATCTACACACACACACACACACACACATATACATACATAGACATCCAATAATTTAAATAAATCAATTTTCACAAAAGGTTACTTTGTTGACATATCGTGTCAATTAACCTATCTACTAATATCAGACAACCAATTATTTAAATAAATCAATTTATTAATTTTATTTATAATTTTGGACCTGTAATATTATGCCAACTTTATTTAGATTCAATATCCATAAAATATTAAATATAATCTTATTAGCATTTTAATAGAATTAATGTCAAATAACACGCATAAAAAACCCATACAATAATTTATTATATTGAATAAAATAAATATCTAATTAAATTAATTATGCTAATTACATTTAATTAATATTATTATTTATATAATATGAAATGAATAAGTAACAAATTCATAGCCCAAAAAGTACGAAAGTAATTGAAAATCGGGCTAAGATAAGCAAAATACCAAAACTAGCTCAAGCAAAAAACAATCAAAGAAAATGCTAGGGCAAATCAACCCAAACAAATATATAAAATTAGCTACACATAGAGATAATAAAGGTTAGGTGTCCAAAATTGTAAGTTTGGTCTCAAGTTTAAAACTCGCACTTAGATCTAATGTAGCTCCATCTCTTTTTAATTGGTCAATTTATGAAATTGAATTTTATTAATTAAACCCTAGTCTCTTCCTAATATTTTCTTATATCTCTTGTCTGCCACCCATCCTCAATTAATCCTAATTAATTAAACCCTACTCTCTCCCTAATATTTTTTTCTACCTCTCATTTGCCGCCCATCCCCAACTAGAAAACAAATGAAAAGAGAGGGAAGGACATAAATTGACAATGACAAGATGAGCACAAAAGACAAATAAAATGACCAGGAAAAGAAATGTCGAATTAAACTAGTGAGAAAAGATCATACAAAAACAATTTCGAACACATAAAAGACAACTACCAAAATGAAACCATAAATGAGATGGAGACCAAAACAATTCTGAATAGTTCCAAATTTATTTTATCAATCTTAATAAATTAAATATAAGACTTTGATACTAATTGATAGAAAATTAATTTATAAATCCAACAAGATCATACACCTATTCATCAATATTTACACACAAGAATAATGCGGGAGTGTATCTAAATTTATAATATTAGAATAACCGTATATTGATAGATTCGAAATGATAACTATACAGGCGGTACTGTGCTCTTTTGAATCAGATATACATTCATCGTCGTCGCTATTTATTAATCGATGAAAATCGAATAAGATAAAGTATATGTGATCGAAGGATCACGACTATATTTATAAACGATTAACCTATCATCTATTGATTTATTCTATCAATAAACTAAAATATTAGAACCTCTATACATACCAATTCATATATCATTAGCAACTAGTTTGGTTGATGGGATTAAAATGGTGGGAATGAAAATTTAGGGAGGGATTTAAATATGTTATTGTTTGTTTTGAGGGAGTGAGAATTAAAATGGGATTGAGAATGAGAATTGGGGATGTCTATTCTCACCAATTTATTCCTTAGGGGGGTATGGTATTAGAAGGGTGGGAATTGGGGTAGAAAATAAAAAGACCAAAATAACCTTATATTATGTATAATATTGTATTAATAATATTAATTATAATAATAATAATGATGATGATGATTATCTTTATAATAATTATAACTATATTATAATTATCATTATATAATTATTATCTTTATTATAATTCTAACTAGTATAATAATTAATTATAATTAAAAATATAATAAAGATAATCATAATTATAATAATAACTATTATTGTAAATATTATTTGATATAATAATAACAATAATAATAATAATAATAATTACTATTATCTGATCTGATTGTATTGAATGAGATCTAACCTGATTGGATCTGATCTAATATTATATGATCTATTATAAGGAAAATAGAGTTGAATAATGGAAAAAAATAATAATAATTGGTTATATATATATATATTTATGACTATATTTCCAATCTCATTCCCACTTACCAAACATAGGAAACTTTTATTCCCAAGTTAATCCCATCAAATATCAAACATGGGAATAAGATTAAATAAACCAATTTCCACTTTCTAATTTTCATTCCCATTTCCACTCTTTAATTTTCAAACTCCCATTTCCATTTACCAAACGGGCCCGTAGATGCTTTGAATCCAAATAATTTCTCATTTGATAACAGGCCTAAACTATGCATCGACTCTTCATAAGGCGCTCGCCTTCTTACCGTCTCTGTTGTTGGTGACAGCACTTCTTCTCGACACAGACTACACATAGAGGGAGCGAACATGGCAAAGTTCTGGAAACCAGGAGGCGAGAGACCCAGGCTCGTTGACGACGAAGAAGGCGGTGTTCTCTTCTACTATTCTGCTTCCTCCTCTTCCGCCGCTTCCTCATCAGGGTTCGGCTATGGAGGCATCGAGAAACAGAGGCAAAGGCTTCCTGTTTACAAGTACAAAAACGCTATTCTTTACCTGGTCGAAACGCATGCAACTACCATTATTGTTGGCGAGACTGGTAGTGGCAAAACCACTCAAATTCCTCAGGTATACACTATGCATATATTTTCTTTTCTTCTCCTAGTTGTCATAGAGTGAATTAATTGGCGAATCGTTTGATTTTTAAGGAGACAGTGATGGTGTTATTTCGAAATCGAGTTGAATTGATATTCACTGGGTTGCTTGCAGTATCTTAAAGAAGCTGGTTGGGCTGATGGCGGCCGTGTTATAGCTTGTACTCAACCTCGACGACTTGCTGTCCAGGTGACTCATCTTACTTGTGCATTTTGAATTTATTTGTTTGAGAGTTAGCTTACCCTAGTCCAAAATATTGCACACTTACGAAGAAACTGTGAATTATATCCTTAATTAATAAACATCATTAAATGATATTTATAGTAGAAAGTATTTAATTTGTAAGGGTAACTTTAGAAAAATAAGTTACTTTTTGCATTGAAAATATAAAAATGACTTATTTTGAATAAAAAGAGCTTTGCTAAAATGGCACTTAGTATGAATTAGAGGTAGTAGTACTTATTAAAAATGACCTCACCACACTAACAGCATCTGGGATGGTGATTGAGAAACGAAAATGCTAAGTAACAGATGGTTTAATTTTACATCTGGATTAATGGAACATCTGTGAGTAATTATTTCATAGTGCAAGGATGGTTTGCAGTATTGTTTGTGGCATTCTAAATTGATGCAGCCTTTTGGTGCTACTACAAGCATTATACTTGACTTTATGGACCAAAAGCCGTCACTCTCTTTCTGTTTGTCCCCCATCTTATTTGGGTGGGTTGGAGTGGTGGGGTAGGGGGTTTAGGGTTTGGTGTGGCCGTGTGGATACAAATAGCTGAATATTTTTGAAATGATGTGAAAGTCAATTCAGAAAGCTCCTTTGGCATTGTCAGGGCTTAATGTGAAACTAGTTAGTGGCGGTTTGATGAATGTTTATAAGGTACAACCTCCACAGGAATCCATGTGGGATTGGATCATTCTCAACTCCTTTAAACTGCATGTCCTCATGCAACCACACTTCATGATGCTTTGGTTGGTGATCGGTATGAGGGTTTGCAAGGGAGCATTGTACATGCACCCAGTCAGCTTTGATACCAGATGACAAAAACCCATTAGGGATTATAGGTCCTAACTCCACAAAAGTTAACTCAGGAGTAGATGTTTGGCAAACCTTTATAAGGTATCCAACAATCCCCTTTGGAACCAGTGTGTGTGGGTTTGTATAATTTCATAATAAAGAAAAATTTAACATCATGAAACTTCTCTATGAAGTCTTTTGCATTCTTAGTTAGTAAATGAAATGCCATCATATGTTCAAAACAATGAAGAATATAGACTTTCATGGGGAGTATATTTTCTGAAGTTTGGAATGACGAGAAACATGGCACACATGTTGGTGAGTAAATTAATGAAGGTGGAAATATCTTCAAATCGTATGTTGTTATATTGATAATTTGACAGTCTACAGTACCGTTTGGGCAAAATAGTACGCGATCTAAATCTGTTTTGAAGTAATAATATTGGAGAGTGTTTGATAGATATAAATATCTACATATGAGTGTGGCTGACGTAATTATAGTATTTGATAACTTATCTGAATTGAAATAAATTGATGTATAATGATAATGTTAGACGTGTGGTTGGGGTTGGTTGGATTTAATTAATAAAGATGTTTTTGTTATAAAAGTAAATAATATAAGGGTGTTTAGTACTTAGTTGAATTTGGTGGGGCCTATTTATGAAGTAATAATAAGTTGTAAATTACTTGTAGATACTGAGATTATAAGGATTTAAAAATAATATGGAGTCTGTAGTATTAGTTTATATAGAAATAATATGAGTTACCAAACGGTACCTATATAATATGGAAATAATATGAGTTACCAAACGGTACCTACATACAATTGACCACTGATTGGGACAATTTTACTTGTACAAGCCACTAATGCAAGTGATTGTGACAACATCTCATGATATGATCTTATGATATGCTTTAACCACTATTTTTTCTGGGTAAATAATCTTGCTCTTGTATTTATCTGTACCCTTTCTGGGTTCAGTAAATGCTCCTATTACAGTTATAACTGAGCATGTTGGGGCATTTGCAGGTCCGAATCTTAACTTGCCTAATAGTCTTAGCAATTCTCCCACTCCATAAAAATATATATTCTTTACTCACAGAGGTGCACGCTTGCCTTTCACTTCCCTATCAAAGCAGTCCTAATGCTGCATTGTGTTACTGAATATTGACCATTGTATCTCTGCGCTTTCTGTGTAACATACTGCAACAAAAAAAAAAATAAAAAAAAAACCAAATGCTCGCTGGCTTGGGTACTCCACCTTTGAGGATACTCATTTATACCAGGAGGCTAGTCTTTATGTTTTCTGGTAAGATGAGCGGAAATTATGGCGTGTTTGGGTACATAAGTAGGCTCCTAGACATTGTTGTGATATGAAAGATTTGTTTTGTTCATTCTCCTTGTAGATTTTTTTTGAGCAAAAACATTTTTGTTGTTTAGGACTTATTCTGCTCCCAATAATGACTATTTTTCCGATTTATGACCCTAGTATCTCTATGCCTGCACTAATAGATTACATCTGATATAGCAGAACTGGTGTAACTGATTACCTCTATTAACCTACTGTCAAGGTCACACCTCTGGAGCTAGGAATCTCTCTTTCCTCAGACCATATACTGCTGTAGAATGTTTTAATCCAATCATGACTGCAATATGTTTTACTGTCATTTTTTTGGAAACTTCCATTTGACATGGTTTCCTTATTCATTATGAGTCAGCTGTACAAGCCTTTCTCAAGGGCCATCTTCTGGTTTATATATTGGTTGATGATGGCTATGTTTTGTGGATCTATAACGTATGTACTATGTAGACCAATGAAAATGGAACTTGAAATATTTTATGCTTATATTCATATATTACTCAGTCAGTTGCTTCAAGGGTTGCTGAAGAGATGGGTGTAAAACTTGGGGATGAAGTTGGTTACGCAATTCGATTTGAAGATGTCACAACTTCGGTAAGATCTCTTTTTCGAGAGAAAGATAATAATCTACTTAATAGTTGCTTGGTATGTCATGTAATGACACTCATTGATAGAAACTCTGCGTCATGCATGAGCATAAATATACGCTACTTAGTTTTAAAGGTCTAATCACAGGGGAATTGTCATCCCTGATACTTGAATCTCTTGCATGACGGCACTTCATTTTTCCTTCTTCACGTTCTTAATCACATGACAATGATTTGGAATGCCCTTGTTTCAATGGAGCAGGGTGTAACTATGGTTAAGTTTCTTACTGATGGCGTGCTTCTAAGGGAGATGATGAATGATCCTCTTTTGACCAGATACAGGTACTATATGAATCATCAACTCATACGTCTGAGATAAAAGATGCTGAGCGATGATATATTCTGTGTGGCATATAAATTCAAAATACCACTTTAGCAACGGTGGGGGAGGGGGAACCAAAAGCAATATAATTTTAGCAAATTGTGTGGGTGGGCTGAATTTTCCTGTGGAAGCAAATTGTGACACTTTATGATTGACTAGTTGAAAGACAAAATGACAATTTTATCCTGCTGGTTGGCTATCCCACAGGTTCCTACTTAAACATACCATTTTGAGTTATAGTAGAATGTATTCTTCATAAAATGGACAAAGGAAAACAGAAATGGAACTTTTTGTGGAGACGAGGGAGTGCAAAGTGTATAAAAGCATCACCTTTTACTCAGCCTGATATCCTGCCCTTGGGTGGCAGGCTGAATATAGTGAACTAGTAAATTTTTGTGGGGTGTATATGTGGGAGGAGGGTAAGAGCAAGCTTGTTGAGCTTCATTTATGTCCTGTTTCATGTAGCATTCTGGATTTTTTCTGCTTTACTTTATCTCATGGTATGTCAATTGAATTCTTAAATGCTTGCCACGTACTTAATTGCTGAACTCTTAGTGATGAAGTTGGACCCAGTAGCATTAAGGAGGGTGGCCAACAATATTTCACTACAACCTGCCCTCATCTTTGACAATTATCAGCTTTCGAATTGAGATGCATCCATTACACTAGTGCTATATAAAGGAAGACACTTTTTGAAACACGCATTATGTTGACAAGTATTTGGAATGATGCCTTCTTACTGCCTTAATGTTGTTGTATTTGAAGATGCCTAACTTTCAATAACTGTAGCCAAGGATGAAACAATATTCAGCTAAATTTTGTTCCATATTTTAAATTTGTTTGCAGACATGCAGTACGCTTGTGAAATTATATACCTGGATTTTCCTACATGCATGAATCCTAGGTCTGTAATTTTTCCCTCTTTGTTTTGTCTATGTCAGTGTGATCATGGTGGATGAAGCACATGAAAGGTCTCTTTCCACGGATATAGTTCTTGGTCTCTTGAAGAAGGTTTTTATTTGGTGAAGGATTTTCAATTACAGATGTGCAGTAATTCTTATCAGATCACTGGTTATTCAAAATTGTCATCTTGACAACATTTTTTTTAGATCCAGCGACGTCGTCCTGAGCTACGGTTAATAATTTCGTCTGCTACAATTGAAGCAAAGTCGATGGCAGATTTCTTTTACACTAGGTTATTATCTTTAACTTTTTATGATTTCAAGACTGTGTTTTAGCATCCTTCTTTCTGCAATTATATGGTTACCTTCAATTGTTGCACTTTGCATTGAATCTAATCTCGTCAATGGCTTCCAAACTATTTGCAGAATATTCTTTGTAGATGGTATATAACTGCATGCTTGGTATGTATAAGATCTGCTGTTGCCTACCTTGGAATTCGCTTGGTGATTCATGCCTTATATTTAACTTTTTATGATTTCAAGACTGTGTTTTAGCATCCTTCTTTCTGCAATTATATGGTTACCTTCAATTGTTGCACTTTGCATTGAATCTAATCTCGTCAATGGCTTCCAAACTATTTGCAGAATATTCTTTGTAGATGGTATATAACTGCATGCTTGGTATGTATAAGATCTGCTGTTGCCTACCTTGGAATTCGCTTGGTGATTCATGCCTTATATTTTCTAATGCTGTATCATAGAGCTATATGTATTAAGGTAGGGGCACCAAATTTATAAAATGACGATCTCTATGTAATAACTTTGTTGTGATTGATGAACATGGTCATACTATGCCTCGTTGAGAAAAATTTGGGGAGGGCATTTATTTGATAGAAGAATTAAGGTGGGAAACCTTTTTTGTTTGATTGTTGTTGTTAGCAATGAAGCAGTCAAAGTTAAAATATGTATATGCAAGAAGAGGAGAAAGAAGTGAGTTAAGCTGTATGACAAATTTTTAGATATATACTTTTTCACAGCAAAATTAGTTTGAGCTGCTCGAAAATTTTTTTGGTTGACTATTTCCCATTGTAAAAGTGTTGCTGGTTGCTTCAGTAGCTCTGTTTCTGGTCACGTCCTATTTATCTACAAGAAGTAAAATGGTAGCAAGCTATCAAAATTTTTCTTGATAGAAAAAAAGTGATCTTCAACTGAAATAAGAGGTCTTTAACTGGCTTCTTGAATATTCTTTTTCTAGATAGATAGAGAAGTTCTTTTACTCAAATAGTAGGTGAAAGTCCAGAGAAAACAAGTTTGAAATCTTTAACGGAAACCTGATCATCTCACAACTCAACCTTTATTGAAGGTCTGGCCAAGGAACTGAAAAATTCATGCCTGCTGAATTTGCATGTTTCTTGCCATTCGATCTACTGAAAAATGCAGCTGTAATTTGTTAACTCTGTGTTAGAATTTTTGACCCCCAATTATACTGGATAGCCAAAACATATTGCTGTGAAATTCATCTATTAGTTCCCCTCCACGACCTATAAAAATAGAAGAGGGAGGGGGTGTTATCAGCTAACATTCTAGTCATTCTGAGAACAAAAGATACTAAAGTCTCAAAAACAAGGCTTATGTTGCCAAAACTGGAAATATTTATTTTAGTTAACCCTAGGTTTCATGTGAAGTTAGAGAAGAGAGAGTGAGAACTTTATGCAGCCTGGGAAAAGGACAGGTCCCCTTCCTTTATATACTCCCAATTATAGATGCTGTGTAGCAATCATTTTCAAACCCAAAACTGATAGGTTATTTATGAACACATGTGATCAAAAGTTGATTACTTGTACAGTTAACATTGGCTACATGCGTTGGATGAAGTACATCTCTTTCTTATTATTGTGTGGAAAAGATTATTTTGTGAGGGAAATATATCAGATCAACTCGCATACTGGTTAACTGTCTTTGGGCGTGATTTTTTCCAATTACAAAGCTGCAAAGCCTTAGGTCATGGCCATTTTAAATTACAAACCAGTACTCGACTGATTACCCACATTCATTGAAAATAGAATATCCCTCATATGCTTCTTCAATCTATTCAGTTTGGCATTTGTTGTGAAAAGTGGTAATAGATAAGTTTGAATTAGCTATCTGATGTGCCCTGTTGCAGGAATTGGGTAATAGATGAAAGTTAGGTGTCAATGAGTAGCAGCAATGAGGTATTATCACAAACATTGCTGACTCCTGTGGTGATGTGTTTCCTCTTTTTCCTACTCACTTTATCTTGAACTTCTTTGAGTGATTCATCATTCCTGTATCTGCCCCCTGTGGCGAGCACCTGTTCCCTTAACTCAGATGATGAACAGAGAGGATGCAACTGCTTGTCCGTTTGGAAGTACAATGATGTAGATTTAACCTTGGATATATTATGAGTGAAAACACCTGTTTTTAGATGTGGCTTTGTACAGCGTCTTTGAGCTGTTGTAGCAATCTAAATATTGATCTCACTTTGAACTAGTAAACGACGATCTAAACAAGAAAGCGTGGAACTTGGGCCTAAAGCAGAACCTGCCATTTTGTCAGTAGAGGTATGTGAGGCGGTATCAAATTTTATTATGAGTTATTTTGTAGTTTATATTATTGTAAATATGATATTGCTCTAGCAAATTTTAGGGTAGAAGCTTCGACGTGGAAATCAGTTATGTTGAGGAACCTGTTCCAGACTATCTTCGGGCTGCTGTTTCCACTGTTCTCTTGATTAATGATCAGGTACCTTGACTCTTCATGGAAGGTTCTCTCTTGATGCTAACATATATTCCAAGGAAAAGAGAAACTATAAGGGTGCATGTATTTTTGGGAACCTTTTTCCATCTCCAGTTTTCTATAAACAAAAGAACTGTTTTCCATGTGAAACTAAAAAAAATGTGTTCATATTATGAGACTGTCGTTCAAAGATAGACATTTGAAAATGTGTTTATGACTTCATGTTCATCTAGATTGGATATTAATATTATAATATGAATATTATTATATTATTATTTATAACGATAATAATAAGAATAATAATAGCAATAATGATATTATTTGTAATAAGAATATTAATAATAATAACCATAATATTAATAATAATATAAAAATCAATAATATCAATATTAATGATACGAATACTAATAATAATATTATCATTATTATTAGTATCACTAACAATGATAAAAACAATGCCAACAATAATATTGATAATATTAATGCTAATATTAAAAATATTTATGATAATAATAAGATCAATTAAAATAATAAACAAAAAAATGATAAAACTATTTATGTTAATAAGAATATTATTATTATTAATATTATTATTATTATTGTTAGTAATATTGGTAGTAATATTATTATTTACATATATAAACTTAATAGTATTAATATTAATAATAATAATATTATTTTTGTTGTTATTTATTATTATTATTATTATTTCATAATTATAGTAATAATAATTTTAATGAAAATAATATTATTAATGTTATGGCTATTATAATTATATTAATAGTAATAATATCATTAATAATGCTTTCTTATTAATATTATTAATAATTTTATTGTCAATAATATTAATAAAATATTTGTTATTTATTCTTATTATTGTTTCTTAAAAATTGTAACAATAACCTTAATTAAAATAATATTATTAATATTGTGATTATTATAATTTTATTAATAGTAATAATATCTTTAATTTTAATTTCTTATTGATATAAATATTATTATTAAGTATATTGTTATTGTTGATAATATTAATAAAATATTAACATTATTATTATTAATGGAAATAATAAAAATATAATCTTATTTTTATTGTCATTATTATTACGAATAATATTCATATTCATATTATTGTTATTAATTATATTAACGATGTTTTCATCAGTATTTTATTGTTATTATTGATAATAAAATAATAATAATATTATCGATTTTATTATTAGCATTGATGATGATGATGATGATGATGATGATAATAATAATAATAATTTTATAATTGGAAAAGTGGAAAAAAATAGATACATACATTTATATAGAAAAATTAGAAAACATAGGCTAGGTTTTTCAGTATTTTTTCACAAAGTTAGAAAACCTTTTCCAATGATGCAAATGGAAAATAAAAATTATGAACATTTTTTCTAAATTTTTAGAAAAACTGAAAAATGTTTTCCAGAAAATAATCTTGTTTTCCACAAATAAACGCACCCTAATATTTTCAGGAAAATTTAATTGTTGGCAATCTATATATGGAAATCATCATGTATCTGCATTTAGAACTTGATATGAACCTTGATTCTCATTATTATTTATTTGGCACATGAAAAATCAATGTTAATTATCAAAAATACACACTTGCTATGATTCAAGGGTATTTGTGCTTATGGAATAAGATATTGGCCAATGCACCAATATATCCTTACATATATTGTTTTTTTGGCCTGCCTGCACGTAATTTAGATATAAAATCATAGGCATAGCAACTGCTATGATATGTTTCGTCTGATATATTTGTTGTAAAAAAAATCACGCTGTGGCAACTACACCATATAAAATATTCCTGCAGTTCTATTGCTTGCATGCTTTAAAGGTCAACTCTAAACCCTTAAACTTTTGGAGGGTTTCCTGTTTGCTTTGAAGTTTGATTTTAAATCCTTTAACTTTTGGAGGTTTTCACTTGGGTTAAATTTATTGTAGAATTAATATTGTCATATTCTGGTTGGTTATGAATCAAACTTTTTGTTTGCAAGAAATAGAACATAGTAGTTTTATCTTTTTGCTGAAGTGTAAGAACTGAAGAAACCATCTCTTGCATTTATGATTGTTACAATGCTTTCTTCATCTAATTTTTCTCTGCTTTAACTTCAACGGACTTGGTTAGTTAGGCTATTGATTTTAGACTTTGATATTAGTGGAAGTCTTTTTGTATTAAAAATCATCAATGCAGATAGATGGGAGGAGAATTTTGGTGTCTTCATTTCTTTTCCTCTAGGTAGTGATGGGTCTATTGCTTTTTGGGATGGAAGACATTTGGTATGGGGATTCTTCCCTTCAAGACCACATATCTTCTTTGTATGTCCTAACCACCTCTAAAAAATACTTTGGTGATCGGTTCTTATCAGTGGCTATATGGGTATGCATCCTCTGGAAGCATTCTTTTGTGACGGTGACTTGTTAGGGTCTAGAGGATGTTAACCAATTGTTCAAGAAAAAGTGTACTCAAATCGTTCAAGTGGACTTTTAAGACCAAGAAAGATTGAGGGTAACCAAATTTGGATGCTTCTCAGCTAAACCCTTTAACAAAGCCATTCTTAAAAAGTTCCATGGAGAAGTGATAACATCTATTGATAGTTTGAAATTGTGGGATTCCATGAAGAATTTCTTTCTTTTATTCGGAATTCCTTAGAGCAAAATCTGACTATTGGCACTTAAGATAGATGATTTTTTCTACCATTTTTTGCTGTTTTTATTTCTTTGTGCATGAAAACAAGTTACTTAAGCTTCAAATTTTTGTATAAAAACGAATGTCACTTTACAAAGTCAAAGAATAATTTTCATACTTACCCTTAATTTTCTTATTTCTGGGTGTATTAATTATCCTTAAAGATTCTGATAGACCCTTAATTTGATACACCTATGTGAGGAAGGGCAAAAGAGGAACTATGGAATAAGAAGTGTGCTGATTAGCTATTTGCCGAGGTGTCCAGTATATTGAGTCTTATTTTGCTGTTTTATTTTATTTTTACTGATAGGGCGTCGGGGAAGGGTCTGTTAGCTAGTGGATGAGTCACCTTATTCTGTTATTCGGTTGAATTGAGTCAGTGATGTCAGGGGGGAGGGAAAGAAGCTGTTAGCTCGAGTATTAAGAGGGGAGGAGAGAGGGGAAAGGCAGGAATGAAGTTGGTTGTGGGAGGTGCCAAGACCTCGAATCCTTGGCTATAACTTCTCTTTCTCTTCGTATTAATAGTGCATACTTCCTTTCTCGCCTAAATCCATTGTGTTAACTCTAGCTGTGATTCTGTTTCAACTCTCTTGTCATTATTGGTGTTGATCTTAAGGGCAGGTTTTTATCAAATTAGTATCAGAGCAGTTCGATGGGAAACAATGGCACAGAAGAAGGTGGATGCTCTGGAGGAGAAATTAGCGGTGGTATAGGAAGAATGGCAAAAAGAGATTGAATCGGTGCATGATGACACGAAAAGGATTCCGGCTCTAGAGAAAACAATAAGTGAGGTGCTCAGCAAGTTGGATCAGATGATGGGTGTTTCGTCATCCCCTGCTCCAAGGGATCTCAGGACTGATGAATTTATGGGGATGGCGCCACCTGCTCATCTGGAGTTTCGTGCAAATAGAGTCCGAAGGTAGGCGATCGGAAAATAGATCAACAAGACAACTGGAGCTCCCCATCTTCAATGGAGTTGACCCAGATGGGTGGCTATTTCGAGCGGAGCGATACTTTAACTGGAACCAAATGAGCGAAGAAGAGAGACTAGAAACTGTAGCGGTGGCTATGGAGGGAAAGGCGTTGGCCTGGTTCCAGTATATGGAAGAAGGGAGGAAGTTTGCATCCTGGCGTGGGTTTAAGGAGGCCTTTCTCCCTCGATTCTGCCCCAGGCATGAAGGGAGCCTCTGCGAGAAATTTCTTGCGATCTGGCAGACGAACACTGTAGAGGAATTTCTGGAGAATTTTGAGCTCTTAGCAGCGCCACTACAAGGGTGAAAGAAGTGCTCGAAGGCACGTTCCTCAACGGCCTAAAACCAGCCATTCGAGCCGAAGTGAGGATGATGAGACCTTGTGGACTGTCAGAGATCATGGTGGCAGCGCGAATGGTCGAGGATAAGAACAGAGTGGTCCAAGCCGGTTGGGGAGGGTGGGGTGGGTCTGGGCGCAAAACAGACCATTTGGCTCAAGGCCCACCGAGCCCAAAAGGGGCAAATTCTGGATCGACTTCTGCGGTTCCCCTGAGAACACAATTCGCAGCAGCGAAATCAGGGGCACCACCGACAACTGCAATTGGCCACGTGGGGGAGCCGACGAGCGTTCGTCGAACACCAGGACACCGAAAGTTGACCGATGTTGAGCTTCTGCGCCACTGAGAACTGGACCTTTGTTTCAGGTGCGAAGAGAAATTTGGTCCAGGGCATGTCTGTAAGAATCGAGCACTCCAGCTGCTGGTGGTAGATGACTCGCAGGAACCTCACGAAGAGGAAGAGGAGCTGGAAGCGCAGGCGGAAGGGGCGATAGGAGGAGTAGAAGGGCGGGTTGAACTATCCCTTAATTCAGTTGTGGGTTTCACAACTCCCAGAACGATGAAGCTGCGGGGAAAGGTTCAAGGGTAATCAGTGGTGGTGTTGGTAGATTGTGGTGCTACTCACAATTTCGTAGCCTGGGAATTAGTCCACCGACTAAAGCTGCCACTATCATCGATGGCATCTTATGGAGTCTTGATGGGCACCGGAAGTTCAGTCCAAACGGAAGGCATTTGTCGGGGAATTTCACTTACCCTTCCGGAAATTGAGGTAAGCGAGGACTTCCTTCCACCGAACTTAGGAAGTGCAGACATGATTCTTGGTATGTAGTGGCTTGAGAAGTTGGGAACGATGCAAATTAATTGGAAATTACTGTTGATGACATTCCATGTGGGTAAAACTCAAGTGACTTTGAGGGGGGAAGCTGACTTATGTAAAACTCAGGTGTCATTGAAGTCCTTAGTGCGAACTATGCGCAAGGAAGGAAGTGGGCTGCTATTGGAATGTTGTTCTTTACAAATGGAGGAGTTACCCACTCATGCTGAGATACCCCAACCAATTTTAAGGGTCCGTGATCAGTTCCCAGAGGTGCTGAAGGCAGTGGACAGTTTGCCACCCCCCAAGGACTTTGATCACCGTATCCTGTTACTGCCCGGGACTGCTCCAGTCAATGTATGACCCTACCGTTATCCGCAGATATAGAAGGATGAGATAGAAAGGTTGGTGGGAGAAATGTTAGCCGCGGGATTAATCAGACCCAGTCATAGTCCCTTCTCAAGCCCCGTCTTACTGGTTAAGAAAAAAGATGGGAGTTGGAGATTTTGTGTAGACTACAGGGCCCTCAACAAGGTGATAGTTCCAGATAAGTTTTCCATTCCATTCATTGATGAGCTATTGGATGAGTTGAATGGGGCAGCCATATTCACCAAACTCGATTTGAAATCTGGATGTCAACAAATCCGGGTTCACCAAGTGGATATTCCAGAAACTGCATTCCGTACACACGAGGGGCATTACGAGTTCCTGGTAATGCCAATCTGGTTAACGAATGCTCCGTCTACTTTTCAAGGCCTGATGAATGAGGTATCCCGACCCTACCTCCGTAAATTTGTTCTGGTATTTTTTGACGATATCTTGGTATATAGCAAAAACATGGAAGATCATATCACGCACTTGAGGTAGGTATTTAAGGTGCTGAGTGAGAATTCGCTGACTATTAATATGAAGAAGTGCGTATTTGCACAGTTGGAACTGGAATATTTGGGCCATATTATCTCGGCCAAAGGTGTAGCCACAGACCCGGCTAAGCTGAAATGCATGAATGAATGGTCAGTACCCAGAACCCTGCGGGAATTGAGAGGATTCCTGGGGCTAACTGGGTACTATCGCAAGTTTGTGCGACATTATGGGCAATTGGCAGCGCCTCTCACAACCCAGCTTAAAAAAGATTCGGGTGGAATGAGGAAGCTCAAAAGGCGTTTGATTAACTCAAGGAAGCCATGCTTGGGGTGCCAATTCTGGGGTTACCCGATTTCAAATCTCCTTTTGTAATAGAAACAAATGCATCCGGGGTAGGAATAGTAGTAGTATTAATGCAAGGGGGACGTACTATTGCTTTTTTCAGCCAAGCCTTAGGACAGCGGGCACGATTGAAATCAGTGTACGAGCGAGAATTGATGGCAATAGTGTTGGCCGTGCAGCGGTGGCGACACTATCTAATGGGGCGGCATTTTACGATTAGAACAGATCAGAAAAGCTTAAAATTTATGCTAGAATAGCGGGTTTTGCCGGAGGAACACCTTAAATGGCTCTCGAAACTCTGGAGTTTTAATTTTAGTATTGAATATAAGCCCGGTGGGGAGAATAGAGCGGCTGATGCTCTTTCTCGATTGGAGGAATTAGTGACTCTTTCCGCAATTTCAGCAGCATGGATAGACAATTGGAGCGACCTTCAATCCGAAATTGATAATGATTCCAAGCTGGGAGCGATAAAGAAGAAGCTACAGCTAGGAACAGAAATGGAGGAAGGCTACCAGCTCAGGAATGGCAATATTTTTTTTCGGAGCAAGCTGGTCTTACCCACAAATTCACCGCTGATACCACGCCTCCTAGCTGAATTCCATGGCAGTGGAATAGGAGGGCATTCCGGGGTGTTGAAGACTTACCAAAGGTTGTCCAGCGAGATGTATTGGGTTGGAATGCGCAAAGATGTCCAGAACTTTGTGGCATCATGTGGTACTTGTCAACAACACAAATATTCCACCCTCAGCCCTGCAGGTTTACTTCAACCCCTACCCATGTGGGAAGATATATCCCTAGACTTCATCGAGGGGTTGCCAACCACGGATGGGTTCAATTGTGTCCTGGTGGTTGTGGATCGTCTTACCAAGTATGCTTACTTTATCCCACTGAGACACCCATTTACTGCCCGATCAGTTGCGGCCGTCTTTGTGAAGGAGATTATACGTCTACATGGGATTCCTAACTCAATTGTATCCGATCGTGACAAAATTTTCATGAGTAATTTCTGGAAAGAACTGTTCAAGACGCAGGGAACTACTTTTCGTTTCGGCACAGCCTATCACCCGTAGACAGACGGACAGACAGAGGTGGTCAATAAGAGTTTAGAGACATACCTGCGTTGTTTTGCAAGTGACAAGCCCAAGCAGTGGGTGAAATGGATACCTTGGGCTGAATTTTGGTATAACACATCCTTCCATACGGCCACTCGCACCACTCCCTTTACTGCCCTCTATGGACGAGACCCTCCCACACTGCTACGGCACACAGCAGAAGGTTCTCCAGTGGCCGAGGTTGATTTTGAGCTGAGAAATAGGGATGTTGTCCTAGACGAACTGAAGCAGCACTTATTACGAGCGCAAGACAGAATGAAAGTACAAGCTGACCAGAGGAGGAGAGATTTGGAGATTGACATAGGTAGCTGGGTTTATGTCAAGCTCAAGCCCTACCGGCACTGCTCTCTCGCTCGCCGCTTGAATGAGAAGCTCTCTCCGAGGTATTTGGACCATATCAGGTGGAGGATAAGGTGGGGCCGGTGGCCTATCATCTCAAGCTTCCGGAATCTGTTCCCATCCACCCGGTATTCCATGTATCAATGCTGAAGCCAGCCGTGGGGGCAGGGCATCAGGGGCAGCCTTTTACACCCATCCTCACTGCGGATTTAGAGTGGAAGGTTGAACCGGAAGCACTGCTGGATGTGAAGTATAATACCAAGGGAAGACTGGAAGTATTGATCAAATGGAAGAACCTGCCATATTTTGAGGCCTCCTGGGAAGACGTTAAACTCATGGATGGACAATTTCCTGAATTCCACCTTGAGGACAAGGTGAAAGTCCGAGAGGGGGGTAATGATAGACCCTTAGTTTGATACACCTATGTGAGGAAGGGCAAAAGAGGAACTATGGAATAAGAAGTGTGCTGATTAGCTATTTGCTGAGGTGTCCAGTATGTTGAGTCTTATTTTGCTGTTTTATTTTATTTTTACTGATAGGGTGTCGGGGAAGGGTCTGTTAGCTAGTGGATGAGTCACCTAATTCTGTGATTCGGTTGAGCTGAGTCAGTGATGTCAGGGGGGAGGAAAAGAAGCTGTTAGCTCAAGTATTAAGAGGGGAGGAGAGAGAGGGGAAGGGCAGGAATTAAGTTGGTTGTGGGAGGTGCCAGGACCTCGAATCCCTGGCTGTAACTTCTCTTTTTCTTCGTATCAATAGTGCATACTTCCTTTCTTGCCTAAATCCATTGCGTTAAATCTAGCTGTGATTCTGTTTCAACTCTCTTGTCATTACTGGTGTTGATCTTAAGGGCAGGTTCTTATCACATTCTTTCTCTACTTTAGAAAATTAAAAAGTGAAAGAAAATATTTGGACAATTAGGCTTAATTAAATATCCTCCCACAAAAGTGCGAAAATGCCTAATGTGAATGGTTTTCGCATATGGATGGAGTATTTTTCTATTTGTATGCAAGATATCTAGACTGTTCCCTACCTTCGCCGTCATTGTATTATAGTTATAACCCTTCTATTTTTGGATGTAACTCAATTGGGACTTGATTTGTTCTAGAAGGGGGATCGATGGACCCTCACATGGCAAGATGTCTTTGGAAGAAAGGTGAAGAAAAGGCTAAGGGACTGCCTTCTTTAGCTGTTATGTGGGTTATTTGGAATGGATATTTGAAAAACAATGGGGCTTTGATAAGAAGAAAACTACCATAGGGAAGCGCAAAGTCATTTTTGTAAAGATTCTTCATCTTTTGGGAGTAGATCAATGGGTCAATTCTTTGGATATACATTTTTCTTTCCCAGATATGCACTTGGGGTATAGTTTCTTTGTATTATTGATTGCCCTTAGGAACCAACCTTTCGTAAGGATATTTTCCTGTATATGACAAATTGGAAAAAAAGATAAACTTATAATGGAATGTTAATGAGGGGATGAAGGACTAAATGTAAACAAGAATAAATCTACAAGGACTAAAATGATTGAAATAGAGGAAGTTATATTTTCAGTGGGACTAAAATAGTATTTAACTCACATCTCATCTTAGAGTTCATACTCCATTCTTCATCTCTTTTACAAATTTCTCCACTTTTACAGGGATCAAAGCAACTTTGAAATCTATTTTCAACTTGCACCTTAGAGTTCTCTTTTGTTTGTTTGTCTAAATCCCATGTCTTAGAAGCAGACTTATTATTAGGAAATTCATGTAACATCATTGCAATAATTGCACTGGTTGACTTGATTTTTCTTTGTAGAGAATATAATAACCCTCTTGGTACATTTTTGTATCTTCTTAGGAACCGAGAGGTGATATTCTCGTATTCCTCACTGGTCAAGATGATATTGATGCTGCTGTTCAGTTGCTTACTGAAGAAACTCGAAGTGATGGAAAAAAATCATCAGGTACTCTTGTCATGACGTTTCCTCATTATGAATTCCTGCACCATTTGTTGTGTTAACATGTTAGAGGTGTATGTTCCTCCTCCAAACTGAGAGGGTTTTAGATTTTGGCTTTGGCATTCTGCTTGCTGGATGTTTGTGCATACAATACTGTACGCTGTGTTATATCGTAGGTCATGTGTGGGCTTTAGCGTCCAGGTGCATTGTGCACCACTGTACGGTCCTGAATTTTATGTGACATTTGGTGATATTTTTTTGTTATATCAAGGTCCCATAATTTATCACCATTAAGAAGCAAGGTAATGAATAATCAAAGCAGTATGGCTAAAAAGGAAATACTATTTTAGCCCGAGAGAGTTTTGCCTGCTGAATTTGCTTGCGGCTGTTAGCCCTGGCAAGAAACAACCGCCGGAAGAAGGTAGTGTCCACGGCCAAGAAAGGATCCGGGTCTCATTGATCCAATAAATCGCTGGCTGCAATGAATAAAGGAAATTCTGAGAATAACCCTAGCGTTTCCATGGATGCAGAGTTGAACATTGTGCGAAGAATTTTACATACCCCCCGATGGAATCGGTATCGGACTTTGAAATGCAGAACTCTCCAAGAAAGCCTATGATTCAGGAAGAACAATCTCAAGATAAGAGCACTGATATTAATTGTCTGACATTAAGTTGGAAAGAAATCCTTATGCAAAATCGTCGGGAACAAACAGTGCTTAATCTTGCCTATTCACCTCCTGTTATTGAAAATGGAATTGTGAAAGCCAAATTGCTACGGCAAGAAATTGCGAAAGAAGAAGAGAAATGGTCTCACACATTAATTGGGATGGTTGCTGGTTATCCACCATCTCTCAATCAACTAAAGAATTTTGTAGAGACTCATTGGTCTGTAGTTTCTCCCCCGCAGATCTTTCCTCATGATCAAGGATTCTTCCTTTTCAAATTTAAATCTGAATTGGACTGCCTTGCAATTCTTGAAAAACTTTTTTGGTCTTTTGGGATTAGACCTCTACTTCTGAAGGAATGGAATCCCATGATGCCTTTGGATGATGCAGAATGGAGGAAGATGCCTCTATGGATCACCCTCCTAGGCCTCCCACTAACATGCTGGTCTGCAGATTCATTAAGCAGAATTGGGAGCTGCTTGGGGATACCCATTTGTGCGGATATGATTACTGCTACCCGTAGTCGAATATCATATCCCAGAATCCTTGTTGAAATTGACATTAGTAAACCTTTTGTGCAATCTGTTTTGATTGACACACCTATGGGCACAAGAACTCAAAAGGTCGACTATGATTAGAGGCTAAAGTATTGCACCAAATGTGATAGAGTAGGACATGACACAGAACAATGTAGACCACCTGCTCCCATACATCACAGAAGAGAGGAGAAGGTTTGGAGACCAAAACAGATGCAAATGCAACAAACTACCCACGATACTAACATTTCTCTACTTGATAAGGAAAAAGGCATTTTGGAGGAAATCCCTGAAATAATGTATTGCAATGACTCTTTCAATGATCAGACCTTTTCTCCTAGTACATTGAATCAAGGGAAAATGGGCACATTCTCTGAAGGAGGTCAGCCCTCTACCTTCAAATGAAGCCGGCAGCATGGAATATCAGAGGAGGTTGCTCTCCTTTGAAGCAGAAAGAGCTGTGTATGTTTATACAAACACAGTCTCTTTTTATTATTGGTCTTATTGAAACTAGATTGAAGCATAATAAGGTTGTTGCAGCACAGAAAAAAATAGCCCTAAATTTTAATTTTTATACTAATCATTCTTCTCATTATAATGGAAGAATTATGATTCTTTGGAACCCCAATGCTGTGTCTCTTACTGTCCTATCTGAAGATGGACAGTATATCCATTGTGTAGTAAAGGATCTTATGACTCAAGATAGTGTGTTAGTGACTTTTGTATATGGTTCTAACTCTGGTATTGAGAGGAATCATCTTTAGAATGACTTAGAATTGCTCAGTGAGCAAGTGGATAGAGCCTGGATAATCCTTAGTGATTTTAATACCATTCTATCTACTACTGATAAAATGGGTGGGCTGATGCATCAAGGTGAAATGGATGATTTTGCTAATTGTTTGCAAAGATGTGGGGTCGGTCCTATCTCTACAGTTGGCCCTCTCTTCACATGGTCCAATAATCAGCAACCACCCCATAGAGTCCAATGCAAGCTTGATAGAGGTCTTGATAACCAATTACTTTTACACACTTTCCCTAATGCAGGCATTGAAGTAGTGGATCATTGTCTATCTGATCATGCCTGCATTATTTTCTATGTTAAGGAGAACGAGCAAAGAAGGAGAAAACCTTTCAAATTCTGCAACTATTGGACAAAACATGATCAATTCCTACACATAGTAAAGCAAACCTGGGACACTCGAATTACAGGCTCTAAGCAGTTTCATGTAATACAAAGGCTCAATATCTTGAAAGGGGAACTTAAAAAATTCAATGCAAACCATTTTGGCCATGTGACTCATGAAGTAGAAAAGGCTAAAGTAGAGTGGGAGTGCATCAAAACTACCTTACAAACGGATCCCAGCAACTGCCACCTTTTATACAAGGAAAAAGAAGCTAAGAAGAAATGGTGGAACAAACTTCAAGTTGAAGAGCACTTCCTTCAACACAAAGATTAATTTTTTCAAATTGGGAGATGGGAATAATGCTTATTTCCATGCAAAGGTGAAAGAAAGGCAAAGCATAAACTCCTTAAATCAACTTCATAGCCTAAATGGTTCCAAGCTCTCATCATGGCCAGATATAGAGAAAGAAGTTACTGATTTTTACAAAGACCTGTTGGGAACCAAAAGCACACATATCCTTCACCCTATTCCAGAGGTCTTTAAGGAAGGTCCTATTCTATCTACAGAAAGTAGAATGCATCTTCTCAGACAAGTTTCAGCAACTGAAGTGAGGAAAGCAGTTTTTAATATGGGGGATAATAAAGCCCCAGGGCCTGATGGCTATAATGCTCACTTCTTCAAAGCAGCTTGGAGCATTGTAGGGGGAGATATCTATGAAGCAACAATATAGTTCTGGAATACAGATTTTCTTTTAAAAGCCCTAAATAACACTAGTATTCATTTGGTACCAAAATCTCAGCATGCTACATATATCACTGAATATAGACCCATTGCTTGCTGCAATGTGATCTATAAAATTTTCTCAAAGGTTCTCACCAACAGACTCACTGATGTCCTCATTGAAGTAGTGGGTGAAGCTCAATCTGCATTTGTCCCTGGAAGATGGATAGGGGATAATATTTTAATGGCCCAGGAACTGCTGAGAAAGTATAAAAGGAAAAACATAAGCCCTCGAATGATGAGGAAAGTGGATTTGAAAAAAGCTTATGACATGATAGATTGGCAGTTTTTGCAGATAGTGTTAGAAGGGCTGGGATTACCTTTTCACTTTATTAAGCTGATCATGCAATGCCTTACTACTGTAAGTTTCTCTATAAGCTTATAAGGATCCCTCTGTAAACCTTTCCAAGGGAGAAGAGGTCTTCGATAGGGAGAACCTCTGTCTCCTTATCTGTTTTTTTTTGCTATGGAGTATCTCAATAGACTGCTGAGAACACTATGGAGGGATAATGGTTTTAAAGGCCACCCTGATTGCAAAAATCTGAGAATGATCAATCTTTGCTTTGCAGATGATCTTTTGCTATTCTGCAAGGGTCATTTGAAGTCAGCCCAACTCATCAAGGAGAAGCTGGATATCTTTGCAACCATGTCAGGATTAAAGGCCAATCCTCAAAGAAGCTGCATCTATTTTGGAGGAGTCCACAATGTTATGAAGGGGCAGATAATCCATACATTGAATTATGGTGAAGGGAGTTTACCTTTTAGGTACTTGGGGGTTCCATTGAGCAGCTCATCACTGTCTATTGCCTAGTATCAGCCTTTAATTGAAAAAACTACTCAGAAACTAAAGGCCTAGACATTGAAATCCTTAAGCTATGCAGGGAGACTTCAAGTCTTTCAATCTGTAATCTTTGGTATCACAAACTTCTGGATGCAAGTCTTTATGATACCTAAAGCTGTTGTGCATAAATTGGAGTCGATTTGTAGAGGATTTTTCTGGAACAATATGGAAGCAAGGAAAAGAAAGGCTCCCATCTTTTGGACCAGAATCTGTCATCCTAAAGATGAAGGTGGGCTAGGCATTCGACAACTTTTGGCTTGGAATGCAGCCTGTTTCTGCAAAAATTTATGGAGACTACAGGTGCTGAAAGAGTGTGTTTGGGTCAAATGGATCCATGAAAAATACTTAAGTAGATCAAATATTTGGCGAGCTGAAATTAAAGAGGATTCTTCTTGGACAACAAAACTCATATTCAAAATGAGGGATATGAGGCAAGAGATTTTAAACTCCAGCATTGAGAATGACAGATTTACTATTACCAAAATGTACCACACTTTGAGACACAAAAAAGACAAAGTCAAGTGGTATAATCTTGTGTGTGTACATCATGGAATGCCTAGACACAAGTTATTTGTTGGATGGCCTACCAAGAGGGGCTTCTTGTTCTCGTGAAGTAAAAACTCAAAACATGGCAGGTGATTGATAATACTACCTGTGAAGTCTGCCAACAGGGAGAGGAAAACCTTGAATACCTATTAGTCCAATGCATTGTTGCACATCATCTTTGGAGAAGAATGCTCAATTGGATGTTCTTACCACATTTCTTTACTTCATGGCAGAGTTGTGTTCATTGGATGATCAAGAATACAAGGGGCAAATATGGAAGGGCTGAAGTGCTGAAGATTGCATTTGCTGCCTTGATATATAAGATTTGGATCAGTAGAAATGATGTTGTGTTCCAAAAGAAGCAATCTACTCTTGAAAGTATAAGTAAGCAGATTGTCCAAGAAGTTTTTGTGAGAGGAAGCCTTGCAACTAATGGGAAAACACACGATTTCTTGAAGGTTATAGACCATTGGATGTAGTTGATAAATGTCCTAGAGTTTAGAAGCCATTTTGGTTTGATTTGAGTAGTGGTTTTGTATGGCTTTTCATTTTGTGAGATTTTTGATGTACATATTGCTCATTTGGTAATAAAATTTATTTACTTACCCAAAAAAAAAATTGTCACCATTGTCTACCATACTAATGCATATGAACATGTCTGCTATCTAGAAAAAGAAAAGATAAATTATAGGATTCAAGGTTTCAACCGGTGCTATTCATTCGCTCTCTCTCTCTGAGGATTCTAAATGTGTCCTCCCTGATATTTCCTTTCAATGTAGTATATATGTAGTTGAATGCCTATCTACTCATGTTGTCTGTGATATGGGAAAATAACATGTTCACCTGTTGTGCATTATCAGTATTTGGTCACCTGGTGCTGTTTTTAGTTTTTAATGACCTTTCAATTCCAGAATTGCTGGTACTGCCTTTATATTCGGGACTTCCACGTGCAGATCAGGTTCTTACCTATCTTGTATCAAATTTTGTTCGTAGCTCAATTCATTCAGCCTTCTTGCTTTCAAGGCATTGACTATGTGATTCCAATGTTGTAGGATTTGATATTCTCTCCGACTCCTAGGGGGAAAAGGAAAGTTGTAATATCGACAAATATTGCAGAAACTTCATTGACGTTGGAGGTAATACACTTTTAATAGAATGGCATGAACATTCTTTGTTATGGAAATTAGTCAATCTGACCAGCTGATGCGGTTCACTGCAGGGCATAGTCTATGTTGTTGATTCTGGTTTTTCAAAACAGAGGTTCTATGATCCGGTACTGATCTACCTTCATACAGGATAATCATTTTATTTGTTTATATGTTTTGTTCTTATTTATTTGTTTTTTTTTTCCTGTTCAATGCATACTATATTATATGCGGATGAATTGTGTTAATTTGTTTATTTTCTTGCAGATCTCTGATATTGATAGTTTGGTTGTCACACCAATATCTAAGGCCTCTGCTAGACAAAGGGCTGGTAGAGCTGGTAGAATGCGACCTGGGAAGTGTTTTAGGTCTGGCATAATTAGAGCTTTTTTTTTTTTTTTTTTTCTTTTATTGGGTTTTGTATGACTTGTCATGTATGGTTTGTTTTATCTATATCTATATATAATATGTCGCAAAAAATCTACCTAACTTTTCTGCCTATATCTATTGTCACAATATCTATTAGAAAATTTGTTTGAAAAGGGAGTGCCTAAGGTGCAAGGTGATTGGGGGTGAGCACATCTTTGGTCCTAGGTGAGGCGACATAAATAAGGTGCAGCTAAGGTGCATGCCTTCTAGTTTTAGGTTATTAGCAGGATTATAAATTCATTCAAAATCTTTTACAGTTAATATGGTAACTAAATCTTAGGTTGGGAAAGAAAAGGAGGAGGGAAAATGATTGTTCAATATTTAATCGGACATAAAATATTAGATTTATTGGGTGATTAAAAGTCTTCAACTAAAAAGAGAAAGAAGATTTTATTATTATTATTATTGTTATTATTATTATTTGTGACACAGCATATCAAGCAAAGCTGCGATTCTTCACCCACACCTCACTTTGCCTAGGTGCACGCCTTTGCTTTGCACCTAGTGCCCAAGCTCCAAGACCCCTATCACTTAAATTAGGTGTTTCTAGAACTGTGTCAGATGATACAAAAACAATGTGTAGTCCCCCTTTTTTCTCACAAAGACTAATTCCTTAAATTAATAACTTTTTTTTTTATAAAAAAACTATGCTTTCTTTTCCCACTTCCTGTAGTCCTCTCGCCAGGTCACTTTTACCTTCATAATTTTTCTCCAACCAATATATAGAGCAGGTGAGCTTTTTCATTCCAAACAAAATAAACATATTACTAACATACCACTAACAATTTTTTTTTAAACCAAAATAATATATTCAAAAATAAAAATGCAGATAAAAACTCCAAATCTTTCCAGGAGTTACGGGAGTTTTATTATAATATTTGATTTGTTTAATTATTTATTTTAAAATTTAATTAAATAATATGAGAAGTATTTTATTGTAAGAATGACTTTTTGGTTTTCTTTTAAATTGATTCTCTCCTCAAGAACAACTATCTGCTTATCTTTTAAATTGTTTGAAATTACTCTTGCTACTGCAATGGTCACTTCCCTCACCACGTTTATGTATAGGAAAAAATTAATTTACTGAATAAATAAACAAACATAATTTACTATTAGACTTCACAAATATAAAGGCCATCACATTTTTGAGTGGAATGGAATAAATTTGAAATTCTTTAATAGAGATCGACAGGGGTAAATCTAGACTAACTAATAATGGACATGTGATGGCAAGAGAAGGGAATGATACAGTTATGCTTGATAATTCTAATTGAGACTTCGAGTATTAGCAAAATATAGAACCATGTTAGCTACAGAGATGAGTATTATAAATTTAAGATCTTAAAGACCTCGAATAAGATACTTTTTCCTTTAAAATTGAAATTCGATCATTGTCGTAGCATATCACCACAAAACATATTGACTGGTATCAAAAGTACTCGATATCATGTTGTCTATGATGCTTTCATTCATGGTGAAAGTAGTTGCCAAACATTTGTATGTCAAAAGGAAAGCTGCTATGGCATGAATTTCTATTGTGAATATATATATTCTGAAATTGACTTCATGGTGTAAGTCTTGTGTGTAATTGTAATGCACATTAGATTTCAAAAGTCACTGGTAGAGTATAATACCTAAAAAAAAGGTTTGATGGTGGGATTTCATCAAGAATGGTGAATAAGACTCCAGTAAGGAAGAGATGATTGAGTCAGGGGAAAATCATCACCTGAGTGAACCACAATATAGTGAAAGTTCTTCATACTACTAAGTCGTGGGAATCATAGCTTATTGGCTGGTGCTCTTTTTTTACCTCCTTTCAATTAGTAAAGGTCATTCTTGCTAGTTATGAAGGTTTTATGATTATTTAATTATATTGTTTAAGTTTACTATGGCATGATTATTAAATTTACTTTTGGCTTCTCATTGTAATCACACCCAGGCTATATACAGAGGAGTATTTCGTAAATGAAATGCCTGCTCAGGGAATTCCAGAGATTCAGAGATCAAACCTTGTCTCGTGTGTTATGCAGGTGGGCAACATTGCCTTCCACAATGTACATGTGATGGATGCCATTTTCCACTTTTGGAGATTATATTTTTCCTGTACATTTGACAAAAATCTTCATCAATCCAAACACATCAAAACTTTGCTCAATCTTCATCAACCCAAACTTGTTAAAATTTTGGGTCCGGTTTCCCATCAACCTCTGTGTTGCCCTTTTCTATATTGTTGACTAAAAGCTTATTTAAATTTTGAGGAATGGTATTGGTGAGGAAGAAAACACCTTGGAGTTATGAAATTGTTGTAAACATGCATGCAACTTTCGTGAAGTGTGCAATGTTGGTGTCAATCATCATTCAAATTTGTCTGATATAAGATAGAGATAACGATTTTTATGATTTCATGGTCCAAGTGAAGTAGCTTGTATTTTCCTGACTGTAAATATGCTGAATATAATATTATTCATTTATACTTTGTGGAGCTTTAACCAATTATGGCAAAAAACATGGCCCGCTGAGCATGACGAGTACCCAGCATTCATGTTTTAGAATGATTGTGCTGGTAAGTTATGCACTCATATTGTACTAATGCTCATTTGTTGTTGTCTGCTGATAAAGATGATCTTTTTAACATAATGTGTTGAATAATATGTGGGCGGTTGTCTGTATCAATATATGCTGACGCCTGACAGTCTGACTTTGCTTTCCTCTGTAAGGAACTTCTTTGGTCTGAATTCAATTGTGGTGGGCACTGAATACATGCTATCATTTTGCAGCTAATGTCTTTTGCATAGATGAAAACCTGTAGGTGTTGCAACTTCGTTGAAATTGTTGCTAAATATGCTAATATTCTGACTCTGCTTGCATCTGTAAGGAACTTCTTTTGTCTGAATGCTATTGATACATGTTCTCATTTTGCAGCTAATGTCTTTTGCATAATTGAAAACCTATAGGCGTTGCAACTTTGTTGACATTGTTGCCAAATATTGTATCCTTGCTAAATATGCTAATATTCTGACTCTTCTTGCATCTGTAAGGAACTTCTTTGGTCTGAATGCAATTGTGGTGGGTACTAAATACATGTTCTCATTTTGCAGCTAATATCTTTTGCATAGATGAAAACCTGTAGGTGTTGCAACTTTGTTGACATTGTTGCTAAAATACTATATCCTTGCATTGTAGCTTACTATTGTGTCCTTGTGTTGCAGCTAAATACTCTATCCTTGTATTGCAGCTAAAGGCTTTAGGTATAGATAACATCCTGGGATTTGATTGGCCAGCTTCTCCATCACCTGAAGCAGTGATAAGAGCACTTGAAGTTCTATATTCCCTTGGAGTGCTTGATGATGATGCTAAGCTCACTTCACCTACTGGTTTCCAAGTTGCTGAGATTCCATCAGTATGTGAACCTCTTCTGTATATGACATATATGATGCTGGATGCGTAGATGTATAATTGCTTTGATAGCCATTGGGGTATATTTCATCCATTCCACCTCTATCTTGCAGGATGCAATGCTTTCAAAAATGATCCTTGCATCTGGCGAGTTATCATGTTCTGAGGAGATTCTTACCATAGCTGCTGTTCTCTCAGTGCAGGTATTTTTTTATTGTTATTTTCCCACTTATTATAATTTACATTTTGTTAGGATGTAATTTTGAAAATTGAACTAATTTCTGTGTCAGTCTCTTCCCCCCTCCTTTTCTTTAATCTTTTATATACCCATGTCAGGATGCAGCTTTTGAGAGGTCTATTAAGTTATGCAGCTCTGATTCCTTGTCCTTTTTGGGTCTGAAACGACCTTCCTTTCATGAACCCAAAAATATTTGATGATAAATCTAAACTACTATTGATTCTACCCATATTTAGGAAAGTGGCGGTCTTCTATGGAATTATGGTGGAACTCTATGACTTGCCCTTGTAGTTGGTTATAATAACTTCGTGAGCAAGTCTAGTGAATTGGTCTGGTTTTAGATGAGCCTATTTAATCATGAAATGTCTAGATTTTAATAAATTTAGGATTTGACAGAATAAGATGATATCCCCCTCTTTGTTCATGTTTTCATCTACTCTCTCTTTCTCTCTTCTAAATAGAATTAGACATCTGTTTCTGGTTGGTCTTGTGCTCCCTATTGCATATAACTCCAGGTAGCTCCTGTGCAAACTGCAAACTACAAATCTTGGCTGTAGGATTAGAGCAACGCATGTGGCATACGCAGCTCAAGCCAGAGTTGCGCACGCAGCTTTTTCTGGAGCTGTGCACATGCCTTGTGAAGCTCAAGCAAGCCTGAGTTATGTGCACTGCTCTGATTCTGCAGCCTATATCTGCTGCCCCCACGTCCATACCATGTGTCATGTTCTCGTTTGATATCTCTCCGAGATTTGGTTATATATATCGTCCATGATGGGGGAAAATAAGATTAGGCAATGGTAGATTTGCTATGTTGGCTGCTAAATTTGTTCTTGAGCTTGTTTATGGTTGGAGCATCTGTTGATGGCATTGTATATGCAGACAGGATCCTAAATCAATGGGGATTCTTTCAGTTCCTCCTCTTGTGAACTGATAGAAATGGAGATGCCTCTGATCTAGCTATTAAATATATTACAGTACAAGACTATGCAGCCCCAAGTTGGAAGATATGCCAAGCTTTTGTCACATCCAGATGTCTTGATTTCTTCACGTGATTGTATTAAAAAATTCTTCCTCAATTAAAATTTACCTGAAACTCTGCATTTGGGTCATGCACCAGAACTAAGGAATTGGCAAGCATATTTTTCTGCTTCTTTCAAAAGGGCTCATAGAGCAAGTAGGTTTCTTTAAATACCATTGAACTGATTTGATCTGTCTTTGGATTATCTCATATGAAAATTGATGTTGCTTATTAGGGTAACTAGTCCCGGCTAATTTCTTGTCCTGAATGTTGGTGCCATGAGTATAGAATAGAAGATTTGGAAAGCAATCTGGGAGCAATTCCTATATGGTGCGACCGTTTGCACCATCTACTATAAAACTATAGTCAATGTTTCCTATGAATGGATTTTTCACAATAACCAAACAAATCTTTATATTTCACCATAAAATATGATCACTTTCACCATACATAAATTGAACTATTACCATAATTAAACTCAACTGTCATTAGCATTGTACTTATATTTTATTATAGAATATAGTTAATATTTTGACGGACAGATATTTTGCATTAAGTGAACTAATATTTATCTCTATAAAATACAATCACTTTCACCATACATAAATTGAACTAATTAAATTCAACTTTCACTTGTGTTGTATTTATTATTCATTGTTGTTGTTTTGCTTCACCATAACTGAATTGATCTTTCACCACCATGAACAGTGTTGTACTTATCATTCAGTGTTAATTGTTGTACATATCTTTCATTAATATTCTACCGAAATTTATTGCTAAATTTCAACACTATTCATTGTTGTTGTGCATATTTTTCAGTCATACATATTTTTCATTGTTGTTGCACATATCTTTCTGGTTATTCTACTAAAATTGCATCATTATTATACTAAAATTAATCTTTCACCATTACCACACACATATTTCATTAATATTCTACTAAAATCTTACGATTGTTTTTACTTAAATTTATTTCATTATCTTTTACCATGATTGTATCAATATTTTATCATAATTTTTTTTATTGGAAGTATATCAATATATATATATATATTGAAAGATATTTTAGTTTAAAGAAAGCTTGAAAAAAGAGATTGCTAACGTTGTGTTCGCCGACTGCGAGAACAGTTGCATGATGACGGTGTAAATTGCGTTTTGGGAGAATGCTTATATCTACTACCATTTTGTTCTAGCAAAAATTAAGGGAAAGTGAGGGGATTAGATTTGAGTGAGATTGAAATTCATTAGGTTCTTAGTGCATCTGTGCATGTAGTAATTATTCTAGAAGCCTAATTTTTTTTTTCCTAGTAAGCTTAACTAATGTTTTGGGCACACGTTTGGTGGATTGTTTTGGTTAATGGGAATTTTATGCATTTATGATGCTATAGTACCTGCTGTTTGTTACATTGTGTCTGTGAGGTACTTCACTTGATTTCTGAATCCGAAATTATACAGCTACTTGCTCCATAGTTGATATGGCTTTCTCCCAGTAACACAAATTCTTTTTATCGTTTCAAATGAGGATTTTCAGCTTGATGTTTTTGCAGTCTATCTGGATTTCATTGCGAGGAGCACAAAAGGAGCTGGATGAAGCAAAGCTTAGATTTGCTGCTGCAGAGGTTCTTGTTTCTGTTATATATGTTAAGAATGTGAATGGAAAATAGTGTTACGATCACTAATATTATGTTCAGCTAGACAAATCATTTTACTTAAACATGTGCTTTTGTAGATGTAATGATATCATCACATTCATATTTTGCATCCCTGAGCTTCATTTTACTCATCACTAGAGCACTTGATTTGCCATAAACTTCAGAACATACAAAGTTGGAAATTCACATTTGAGCAATTTATGGATCTTTATGTGAAATTACTGGAGTTTTGGTGACGTCATGCACACTGGATATTTTTGGATATATTCCTTTTATTTTTATTTTCAGTAAAATTTTTTGTCGTTTGTGTCTCTTCATATGCTCAATTTCGTATTTGCCTTAGTTGGTTTTGATTCATGCTGTTGCAGGGTGACCATATAACCTTCCTAAATGTATATAAAGGATTTCTCCAGTCTGATAAATCATCGAAGTGGTGCCACAAAAATTTTGTTAACTATCATGCAATGGTTTAAATCTCTCCCTCAAAATTTTTGGTGTCTGGATTATTATATCTATTTTGTGATCTATACTTATGGGCATAATCATTAACGTTCTTTTGATGCCTTAAAATTATTGCAGAAAAAGGTGATAGAAATTAGAGAGCAGCTCAAGAGGATTGCGCAGAGATTGGGGATTGCTTTAAAGTCTTGTGACAGGGATGTGCAGGTAATCTGTTCAATACTTGTAAGATATTATTGTGCTGTTGAAGCAATGTAAAGATTCTTAGCTGCTGTTATGAATCTGTTTCAGCTGCTTGCGTTCTGAGATGCTTCACTGTAGTTTAGATAAACCAAGGTCTTATCATGGACTTCTTTCTTCCTTGTTTTGTTACGGTATGAATCATGATGAATTACCCTGTCAGTTACACTTCTTTACTTGTTTGTACTTACTCCTGAAAATAGTTGGTTTCCGCTATAGATGCATAGCATGTGTCTAGCAATGCAGCATCAAGTAAATTTTATTTCCCATTCAAAGATGTGTATTTGACTCGACGGTGCATTTTTGTGATCTCCCGCTATTAAATGATCAGTTAGTTCAGGTCAAATTATACTTTTTCATGTATTTAACCGTGACATCTGATGATATTTGATGGCTATAACCGTGCAAAGTAATCAAAGCTTGTGGTGGTTGGGTTCTGAAAGCCATAGATGCTAGTTGCTTCTGTGACAAGGTTTTTGATGCTGCATGCAGCATATAAGTAGGAAAAAGAGGAAAAGGGGGAGGGGCTGCTCTGGCTCTGTAATATGCATATTCTTTGTCTTGATTTTTACCAAGAGTGCTAAATGAACTAGTCAGATTTTCATGAAATTTATTTCTTTTATGTGACAATGAAACTGTTTGCAGGCTGTTCGGAAGGCAATCATTGCTGGATTTTTTGCTAATGCCTGTCGATTAGAGGTGAGTATGATGGATATTGTTCATAGATTTGTTGAATAATGTGCTCCATCTTAGATTGACTAGTTCTCTGACATTATTGTCTTGTCAAAAGGCCTATAGCCATGAAGGCAAGTACAAGACTGTTCGTGGTTCTCAAGATGTTTATATTCACCCGTCGTCTGTGTTGTTCAGGTCCGTGCAGTCTCTACTTTTGATATTATCATTGTCTGCTTATCCAACGGATGTCATGTGAATTTGCATTTCGTGTGAATTGTGAATCCTGCGGCTGTTAAGATATAAGAATACCGTTTCTGTGAAACCAGTCCTCTGACACTGCTCTTCTGTATTGCTCTCTGCAATGCAGCTGTTATTTTAACTTTGTTCAGTATTTTATTGCAGGGTTAATCCAAAATGGGTTGTCTACCACTCTCTTGTCTGGACTGACAGACGATACTTGCGCAATGTTATTTCCATAGATCCATCTTGGCTTTTGGAGACAGCCCCTCATTTTTTCCAGCGTCAAGTTCCTAATCCCGGCGCATTTTGAAGTGGTTGACATTGGTCTGCTCTTTTTGCGTGTAGGTTCACTTGTAACTCCTCTACATGGTTGAGGGCTTGAGGCCAGAGACCAGAAAGCGATGAATTTTGATACCCTGTTGTGCTGCAGCTGTTCATGTGTGGTCGCTTGTAGTCTTATCAATCTCTTATTTTAGCCAATTATATCATACACCAGTGGTAGGAAAATGAAGAAAAACACTTGCACAGATTGATGTTGGAACTTGTAACTAGTTTTTCCTCATTTGTCTACCCTTATTCTTGTACGGCAAATGATGTACGAGAAAGTTTTATTCATTTTTAAGCTACTTTTATTATTATAAATCTAAAGCCAATATTGACAATGCAAGTCGTAAATATGTTGGACTTCTTAATATCTTGATGTACGAGAATGTTTTATTCATTTTTAAGCTACTTTTGTTATTATAAATCTGAAGCCAATACTGACCATGCAAGTCTTCTTAATATCTTGATGGACATCCATTGGGCAGTCGGAAGAAAGACTAGGAGTCTGTTTGATTTTCAGAAAGTTATAAGGAAAGGAAAAAAAAGTATAAGGAAAATATTGTTTAAGTGTTTGGTTAGTAGGAAAATTAAAAGGAAAGAAAATAGGAGGTAAAAAATGTGGGAAAGTTATACGGCCACATTTTCCACGACCAAACTTGTGGAAAATACAGACCGAAGTGCGGAAAATTCGTCGACCACGCACGCAAAGTAACAGCCTCCAACTCTCGTCCGTCCCAAATTGTTAGATTAGATCCCACCGCCGTCATCGTCTTCATCACCATTTTCCTTCTCTCAGTAGTCCTTCACCCTTCTCTTATCTCTCCCTACCACAACAACACCGACACCGCCAATGAACCGCACGAATTTTCCTTATATTCCTGATTCATCTCAATACACAACACCTTTCTCCTTCCTACTCCCGAAAACCAACTGATTGGTTGAAACGTTGAGCGAGGACTAGAATTCGGGCGAAAGGAAATCAAATCAGATGAATGATAATGGCGGAAAAGTGTAACGACGCAGGTGGGAATTGAAACCGGGCTCGTGTTTCTGGTACGGAAGAGAGAACGGTTGGCCTACGTCCATCACTGGCTGCCGCATAAGAAGAGACTGATAGGAGCGGTGCGTAGCTAGATCGCACCGGGTAAATCAGAGGGGGCCATATAGATCTTGCGTCGAGCGAGGTTTTCGGTCTTCTTCCCGCAACAGGGAACTGTTTGCTGGTTTGGCGTTTCCTTTTTTTTTTCTTGGTTTTCTTGTTCCTCTTGCGGGTCAGATGGTAGCAGTGAAGCAGTGAAGCAGTGATGGTGGATAGGGTGGAAATGATATCATAATGTGACTATTTCAGACACCACTTGTCCTGCGGCAAAATATTCTTTTAATTTCAAAATAGTCTTAATAATATTAAAATAAAATAATGGGTATTAGAATTTGTAATGAATGAAATTTGTCCTGTAAGTCTGCAACATGATTGAAATGTGTAGAAACAAAATATGTTTTGGTGCTTTTATCTGTTCCGAAAAACTATTATTTTAGATAAAATTAAAATTGTTATATACATTGATAAGTAAAGTAGGATGACTTAAAATTTTATCCGCTTTTATATCCATATTATTACTCGGATTTATTTATCCGATATGAAATTATATTTTTATTCTTATTTATATAATTTAATATATATTTTCTAAGGCTAAAAGTGAATACATAATTAAATTTTAATAATCTAACCATATAATTCTAATATTAAATAAATTTCATTTTAAATTTGATGGGTTTTAATCAAAATCTAATAGTTTTTATCCGATGGATGTATAAACGGATATGAAAAAATATACATAATTATAGATATAGAGGGGGGAAATATTCACAGGATTTGTATACAGATTTTTAAAAATTGGAATTAGTATTGATTTTATGGAGTTTTTATAAATTTTTTAGAAAATTTACATAATTTTTTATATATCAATATAATATTTTTAATAACATTAAATGTATATTACTATTTAAATAATGCATTAGATTTGAGTATGGATACAGATATAAATATATGTTTTGTTATCGGGTTTGGATTTTTTCATACTTTTTTTTAAATTATTGTAAGTTATTCATGTAATATTTTAGAATAGTTCTATAAAAAAATTGAAATAAGTATTGATTTTATGGAGTTTTAATAAATTTTTTAGAAATTTTATGTAATTTTTTTATATATCAATATAATATTTTTAATAACATTAAATGTATAATAATATTTAATTTTTCTTAGAATTTTCTTTCTATATACCAAACACTAAAAATATTTTCCAAGATTTTAATTTTCCACAAAATTTTCTCTAACAACCAAACAAAGGAAAGAAAATAAATTTCTTTCATTTTATTTCCTTTAATTTTCTTTCCTCCATATTTTCCTTTTCACTTAATTTTCTTCAAACCAAACGGACCCTAGGGGAAAGGTAAAATCCAACATCCCACACTCAAATTTTACGCTGCCATCAGTTACGGTTGCATGATGCAAGATTATAGGGTTGGTGATGTCAGCATAATATTATTATTATTTTTTAATATTGAGTATTTAACAATTAAAAATTATGTCATAATATTTTGTAATATTTTGACTTCATAAATAAATATTCATGTTGATAATTTTTTGACAAAATGAATTTTAGTGAAATATTAGTATAATAGAGTTGAGAGATTATGAGAGTTAAAATTTAAATACAAATAATGTTGAAAAAAAAACGAAGGTGCATGATAAAATATATGTATAATGATGGTGAATGTAATTATGGGGGGAGATTCATAGAAAGTTAGCGATACATGTTTAGATCGATGTTAAAAGAATTAAAAAAAAGTAAAGAAGAAAAATATGTTTAACATAATGCAAACTATAAAATATGTGTAATGATGTAAAATATACATACAGAATTGGTAATATATGCACTTATGTCAATGTTGAATTTTTCTTTAAAAAATAGTGATAAAAATATATATTTAATAGTAGTAAAATATTTTTATATAGTATGTAGTCAGATACCTATATTGGTATGTGGTTGTGTGGTTTTGATGAAAGATACGTATAAGACTTAAATAAATGTTGATTTTAAAAAAAAAAAATAATGTTGAAAAATGTGTTTAGTAGAAGAAATACTTATGCGGTAAAATATATTCACAATCCTATTTTATGTATAGTAATATATATATAACTATGGTACAAAATACACAAACTAATACGTGCTGTAGGAGGCCATATGCACACTGAACTACACTTGCGATGTCTCTTAATGGTCTTGGCTATGTATCCGAAGGAGAGTTAATAATTTGCAAGCTGCTTGTTTCCAGCTTAATGGCGTCAAATCAAGTGTGCATACCCTACCCATAACCGTAATGATTGAAGGACGATGGAGTTTCATATTGTGTGCCATCTATGACAAGAAAATTTGACGGCAAGCGGGATAAGTATTCCATAAAAGGTTTTGCTCGAATGTGCAGACTTTCTTCTACTTCCTCGTTCCCCTCATTCTTCCTCACATTTGAAGTTGATAGCCGTGTAGGTTCTATTCATGTCTGCTACTTCCTCTTCCTCCTATTTTCATACTGTAGATCAATTTTGATGTAGATCAGTTTTAATTTTTTGAATGGGCATTTTTCCTGCTGTGTGCTTTGTCTATGATATCTAATGATACGTGTTGAGTTTATGACTTAAATCTGACGGTTATGAAAGTCTTTAATGTGAAGTTGAAGTAACCGAAGAGTTTTAATTAGTAGTATTTACTACCATCAATGAAGAATTTAAAACCAGAGGTTATGGAAGACTTAAATATGAAGCTAACGTAACCGAAGAATTTACTACTAAATTAATTGGTAGTATTAACTGCCATAAATGGAGAGTTACAGTTTTTAATCTCCATTAATTAACAGTTTTTTAGGGTTTTCTTTTGAAGACTATATATATGTAGTCCCTAACCCTTTCTCAAAACAGGACTCACAATATCCATCATAGTTCTACACATATTTGAGAGTTAGAATAATTGAGAGTGATAGATCTCTACAATCCTCTATTCAATTGAGGATTTCTTGTATTCTTTCTCTACATAGTAAAGTTATCCTTACTCGTTGTCGTCCGTGGACGTAACTCACATTGGGTGAACCACGTAAAATTGTGTGTTCTTTTACTTTTCGCCTTACAATACGTATTTCTTCCGCTTTTCCATTTGCGAAGTCAATCATGTTCGGCAACCTTATAGAATTGCCAAATACGAGTATGCACGTCATCTGTATAGGCTTCTTTTAGGTTGTTTTTTTTTTTGCAAATGAAATCCAAAATTTATTAAGCAATAGAATCATTACAACTTAGTTCCTAGAACTTATCTAAATACTGCTTTATATACAGACTACTCCTACTTATATGAGGAGCCGAGTACCTAACTGAGACAATACATATAATTTTTTTAATGAGTTCCCTCCATCTACAATTAATTTTTGAAAAAATCTTAGAATTCTTGGCATGCCAACATTCATATATGCACACTGCATATAAGGTACAAGCCAATTGAATCTTCCTTTTTTACACCCTTGATCTTTGAGCTAGAGTTACCATCATATTACGCCATCTATGGGTTATCCCTTTCAATCCAATAGAAGCATAAACATTCTTTAATAAATCCTTCATTCCTAGACATGTAAACAGAAGATGGGAGAGGGATTCATTGGCATCACAAAAACAGTATGTTGGATCCTCCACATTTAAATACTTGCTAAGATTATCCTTAGTGAGGAGCCTGTTATAAGCAACAATCCAAAGTAAGATCTTGTGTTTTGGGCTAACATTATTCATCTAGACTGTTCTCCACCAATACAATGGAGTACCTCTATGCCTAAGTTGGTCATAGCCAACACTGATTTTATAGGTTTGAGTAGTAATGATGGTGTGAAATACAGGTTGGAGAGTATCTCTAATCTTGAAGAATTTTCTAATAATCCAGGATGCAGTGGTTGGAAGTTTAGCATTCTAGATAGACTCTCCCTTTATATAGAAACTGTGAATCCATTTAACCCATAAGCTATTTTTATCTTGAACTAATGCCACAAATGTTTGCCCGTTGCTGCTATGTTCCAAACTTGAAGATCCAGCATCCCCTGACCACCCTCCTGTTTAAGAAGAGAAACTGTGGACCAGGCAATCAATGCACGTTTGGAAGGCCCATCTTTCCCCGTCCACAGGAAATTCCTACATAAACTAATAATCTTAAGGATGAGTTTTTTTAGAAAGAACAAGACTCTGACTCCAATACATTTGGATACCATAAATGACTGATCTAAGCAACCGCAATCTTCCTGCATAAGACAATAATCTTGTACATCAATGTTGCATTCTGCTTGTGATTTTTCCAATCAAATCCATCATCTGATTTGATCTTAATCAAGTAGAAGAAAGAGGGATCCCCAGGTGTTTAAAAGGCATGGTACCCTTAGGGAAAGAAAGGAATTATGTTATTTGATGCTTCACCCTCTCAGGTACCCATCTAAAATATATGGAATGTTTCTCTAGGCTAATGTGTAGGCCTGATGTGCTACTGAAACTTTGGAATTGATTCATAAGTAAGGTGACTGATTTTAAATCACCCCTACAAAATAGTAGTAGGTCATCAGCAAAAGAGAGATTAATGATGTGTAACCTCTTGCATTTTGGGTGCCTTCGAAAGCCTTCCATTGTCCATAGTTGTTGAAGCATTCTTGACAGATACTCAATAGCAATGATAAAGAGACAAGGGGAAAGTGGGTCTCCTTGCCTCAGCCCTCTTTGTGCTTGAAAGGGAGGAAGAATATCATCATTAATAGTGAGGATATACTTAACATGGGTCACACATGACATAATTAGTTTAACCAAATGATGAGGAAACATAAGACCTGAAAGAACTTTCTCCAAGAATTTCCAATTGATGGAGCCATAGGCCTTCATAACATCAACCTTCATCATGCACCTTAGGGATGTATGCTCTCTTCCATATAATCTAATGAGTTCATGAGCCAATAATATGTTATCTCTTATTACCCTTCCTTTGACAAAGGCAGATTGTGAAATACTTATTATATCAAGTAAAATAGGTTGTATTCTTGCTGCCAATATTTTAGATAAAATCTTGTAAAGGACTGAGCAGCAATCAATACTTTGCTGGGATTGTCATGATTAGGAATAAGAACCAAAACAGTAGGGGCAATAAAAGATGGGATTTTACCTGAGAAGAAGATTTATTTGACAAACATCCATATATCCTCCCCTATAATGTCCCATGAAGCTTTAAAAAATCCTGCAATGAAACCATCTAACCTAAGGGCCTTTGTGTTTCTAATGGAGAACAATGCATTTTTAACTATAGTGCAAGTGATAGGCTTGAGAAGATCATGCTGCAGATCAGGATTAAGTGTGGCCCCTTGCTGAAGAAGAGTCATATCCATCTGCTTTGCATTGGAGACTACTGATTTAGTTTCTAAGAGAGATTTATAATATTCAGCAAAAGCTGCTTTGACTGCTTTAGGATCAGATGCCCAGTCTCCATGCATATTTTGAATCTTTGAAATTATTCTCTTATTTAACCTGACTTTCATAGTAGCAAAAAAGAATTGGCTGTTAGAACTCCCCAATTGTAACCACTTGATGTAATCCCCCGAAATTTTCAAAAGCTTATAATTTAATAAATAAATTTTATTTGGGATAAATTAGCCTTTAAATCTATTTCATTTAATTATTTTATAGATTTTTGAATATATAAGATTGGATATAAATATTTAATAAATTAAAATAAATATTTTGTTATTTATCATACCCTTTTTATTTAAATAATTTTCAAACCATTATTTTACTAAAATTATCCTTTTTTTAAACCCTAATATTTTAATTATATTAAATTAAATTATTAAATAAATTTATTACCCATAAATATTGCATTTTATTATTTTATAAATTAAATTATTTTTAATTGCCCCATTTTCCCTTTTATTTTCCCTTTTTCCTTCTCCTTTTTCTCCTTCTTTCTTCTTTCCTTTTTCCTTGGGCCGTCGGTGCCCTAGCTTGCCCCTTCCCCATCCTCGCGCCTAGGTCGCTGGCCCATTTCCCTTCCTCCTGCATGCGTCGCTGGCCTGCTTCCCTTCCTTCCTTCCTTTCTTCCTCGACCGGGCCGACCCGTTTCTTTTCCTTTGGCCACCCGTCATACCCAGTCCCCCTCCCCTTTCTTCATCTTCTTTCTTTCTTCTTCCTCTTTCCCCGGCGAGAATCCTGACCCCCGCCATCTCTGCCATCCCACCTGCAACTCCCTCTCCCCCATTGCTTCCCCCTATCTCTCTCTCCCTCTCGTCGTTTTCTCTGCCCCATCCAGGTCCCACCATCCCTGTCTCCCTTCCCCCATACTCGACCATACTTCCCTTCTCCCTCTCCTTGCCACCGCCATTCCTCTACCACCCTACCGCCACTCCTCGAGCTCCCTATCCCCTCCTCTCTCTTTCTCTTCTTTTTCTTCCCCCTTCCCTGCCTCGTTTTGTATTTTTTCTGAATACGCATGCCTTGCCCGAGCCTCTTTTCTCTCCCTTCTCCTCCTTCCCTCACCCTCCCTATTTTGCTTTGCCGCCACCACTCCGCCACCTCAATAGCCACCTGCACCACCCCTGCCACCCTCTACCACACCCCCGATCGATCACAACACCCATTGAGGCACCTTGCAGCCTCCTTCGTCCTCCTCTCTTCTTTTTCTCTTCTTTACCCCCTTCTCGGCAACCACCCTATGCCACCCCGATCCTCCATCGTCCCGCCTCTTCTGCCGCCACCTAAGCCACCACAATAATCCCTGCAACCCCCTTCTACCACCCCCAATCATCCGTTTCATGAAACCGCCACCCAAAAGCCTTCATTTTCCCTCTCCCTTTTCCTTCCTTCTCAACCCCCCATCTCGACTCCCTCCTCAGCCACCACCTTCGCAGCCTCGCTGCCGCCGTCTCTGCCGCCCTTAGCTGCCTTCATCCCCGACCACCACCTACACCCCCTCTCCACCTCTGCATCCTTCCTTTGCCTTAAATCTTCCCCCACATGCCCTTTTTCTTAACCCTAAAACCCCAACCCGAAAGCACCACTTCCTCCTCCCATTCTTGCCACCTTCGAGCCTTCCTCCACATTTCCTTGCATGCAGCTCATGCTGCATGAGTAGCATGAGCTGTTGCCTTTCTTGATTAATTATGGTAATAAATTTTAAGGTATAATTGATTAATTAAGCATTATAAAATTTTATACTTTGATTTTATTATTTCTAATGTAATAAATCTTGATATTATTTTTAGGTATTGGTTTTGATAATCAAAGCTTGAACCTTAAACCGGAATACCGGTAAGGTTCGTTTTTATGGGAATCAAGGTAACTCTTAAATCCCACTTAAACATATGGATTAACGCATGTTAGCACATTAGGATTTTTAATATGTTATTATGCTTAATATATATTGTTTAACATCATATGCGTAGTTTCTTGTAATGTTGGATGAAAAGAAGCATGTTAGGTTCGTATGGAAATATTGTTTAAGGTAAGAGTTTGGTTGTTAATGAAAATGTTAAGTATTATCCATGTTGTTTTATGCTATTGTGATCTTTAATGTATGGTTAATATTTTGTGAGCCTTAGGGGATTTTAGTAATGTATCTTGTACAAGAATATGGCCTAATATATATATGGGTGCTAATAAGTATTGTGTTAATTATAAGAGTTGTGGATGAGGTGTTAATATTAATATTTTATAGAGTAATAATAATAATAATTCAATATAAGTGGTGTACTAAGGGGCAAAATGGTAAATTTAAATTAAAAAGGGTATTAGGGTAATTTTGGAGGCAAGGGCAAAGTGGTAATTTCATAATAAAAGGGTATTATGGTAATTTCGTAATAAAAGGGTAGTATGGTAATTTTTAATTAAAGGGTAAAATGGTAATTTTGTGATAAAAGGGCAAAATGGTAATTTTGTAATAAAAGGGTAAAATGGTAATTTCGTAATTAGAGGGCAAAATGGAAATTTTAAAATTAAAAGAGGTCAAATGGTAATTCCGTAATTAAGGATAAAATGATAATCTTATAAGAGGGTGTTACGGTAGTTTTTGGAAGTTAAGGGGTAAAATGGTAATTTTGTAAATAAGAGGGGTTAAGTGGAAATCGGAAAGGAGTAACTTGGCAATTATAATAATTGAGAAGGGTAAAATGATAATTAATAAAAGAGAAGGGTAAAATGATAATTTAATAATGGAGAAGGGTAAAATGGTAAATATGATAAGTGTGAAGGGCAATCCAGCTAAAGGGGTAATTTGATAATTAGGATAATGAACAAGGGTAATTTGGTAAATTTGATAATGGAGAAGGGTAGTTTAGTAATTATGATCATATAGGAGGGTAATTTGGTAATTTAACCAACTAGAGGGTAATTTCATAATTTTGATAATGGAGTAGGGTAGTTTGGTAATTATGATAATAGAGAAGGGCAATTTGGTAATTTAAATAACTAAAGGATAATTGGTAAATTTGATAATGAAGAAGGGCAGTTTGGTAATTATGATCATATAAAAGGGTGATTTGGTAATTTAACCAACCAGAGGGTAATTTGGTAATTTTGATAATGGAGATGGTAGTTTGGTAATTGATAATATAGGACGGTAATTTGGTAATTAACAAAATAAAGGGATAATTTCATAATTAGGTTAATGAGGAAGGGTAATTTGATAATTTGACCAACTCAAGGGCAATTTATTAATTATAATAAAGGAAAAAGGGCAAAGTGGTAATCTAACCAAACAAATGAAAAATATATTAAGTGTAATAATTATGAAGGGGGATTAGTGACCGAATAAGTATGGGAGATAACTTGGTAACCTACAGCGAGTAAGGGGTAACTTGGTAATTATGTAACAAGGAGGGTAATATGGTAATTTGTCAAGTAAGGAAGGGATGACTTAGCAATTATGTAAGTAAGGGGTAAATGAGTAATTTGTATCTAACATGTCGTTGTGATTGTGGAATTTCGTAATATGACTCAAATAGCGCTGATTAGCGAGGTAAGAGTATTTGATAATTAGTAAGTATCACGAGAACGAATTCTAATTTGAAATTAGATGAGATTAGGATGGACTTAATAATTCTTCTGTATTAACTTGGACAACCATTTGAATAAGAAATATTTGATGATATTCGAACGATTAAAAGTGAATAATTATTTGATTATTGTGCTTTTGTGATCACCCTAGTTAAGACACTAATACTTAAAGTGAAAGACCTCGAGATCGGGAATGGTGGCTCTTTAGGGGTCGCTACCCTAAAGACGTGGTTTAGTTCACGATTATTCTGGTATTTGCCGGTGTGCCTTTGTGCCCCAACCAAGCCTTATATCTACTCTATCTAGCTCTACGGACTTAGTTAGAGGGTATGCATACTTATGGAATAGGTGTCCTTGTCGGTAGGGTACTGAGTTAGCTTTATGCACCAATACGTTGATAGTTGAAGGGTACTGAGTAGCTTTTATGCACCAGTGCGACCGGTTTACCTTTGTGTCCCGGGATCTTGATCTCCCTATCGAGGAAAATGAATGGAATTGTTGTGCTGATTAAAAAGGGAAAACACTAATCGTTAAAGTGAAATATTAATGAGCCGGACCTAGTTGAATTATATTATGAGTACTGACCCACCAGATATAATAGTGGCCCAGGAGGTTTTGCCCTGGATGATGTTTATGAGTACCGATCCACCGGATATAATGGGGGCCCAGGATGTGTTGCCTTGGATGATGTATATTTATATTCCGATCCGCCGACCAGAATGGTGGGGGTCCTGAGCTCAATAAATTTGATTTGGCTGTGAATAAATTATGGAAAAATACTAATCACTTACAGTGGAATATTATGTGAATTGGGGCCAGACCGGTCCACCGGTGAATAATAGTGGGATTTCCGCACTCACATGAATAATTATAATCCGATATGATTGATAATGATGGACTAAGGGCTTAAGGCCCAGAAGTATCGATTGTTCTCTATGGCTTATCAATATCTGATTGATTTGTTAAGTATGTGGTTGTATAAGCGTGGACATTTAGTATTTACCTTTCATTAAGTATGTATGTAGTATTTTTTGTTGCATTACTGGCCTATTGTTAAGTGTGATTTAAAGGGTTACTCAGTACCGTAGTACTTAAGAGTTCCATTCGTGGGGCCCCTGCCTATTCAATGGGTAGTGTCCTTTGCAGGTCGTTCTCAGGTGCTATTCAAGTGGGCTCTCAGGAAAGAGTGTAAGGTACTATCCGATAAATCCTAGGGTTGTACTCTTTCACCTTTAAAATTTATGGTTTCAATGTATTTGTTGATTTGTAATCACCAGTGGTGTATTATACTCTTATAAAACGTTTTAATGCGCCACTATGATTTAATCATTAATTAAATGATTCTTGTAAGTTGTATTTTTTTCTTTAATCTTAGTACTTAGTACTGGAACGGTAGGAGTGAACCGGTTTGGTACTAAGTGTGGCGGTAATATCCCCAAAATTTATGGTTTATTATTTTGCTTCCGCTAATTTTTTTTTAATTAAACGAAATTTTTCAGTAGTGAATTTTGGGGGTGTTACACTTGATGCCTGCTTTTTGCTTGAGGAAACTTTCCTCACATTTAACATAATGCTCATATTGTCTCAAATAATCCTTTTCCTCCATCTGTAAACTGCTACAAGTAGGATGATTTTTAACTCTTTCTTAAATAGTAGCAAGCTTTTGTCTCGGATCAGCAGCTTTTTGCATGACGCCACCAAATTTTATTTTGTTCAAATCTCTACACTGGTATTTTAAATGACGCATGACATTTTTTATCTTGGTAAATACAAAGTGGTAATGAGAACTATACCAAACCTTAGTCACAATATTAAGAAAGTTCTCATCATATGTCCACATGTCAAAGAATTTAAATTTACCATTTGGATGAGGCCTAAGAGGATTTAGACTCACAACAACAGAGCTATGATATGAGAAAAGGGAAGATTGGAACTCCATTATTTCATTAGTGTAGCTATCAAACCATTTGATGTTTCCCATAACCCTGTCAAGCTTGCACATGATTTTAAGATCACCAATCTGTCTATTAAACCAAGTGTAAGTTTGCCTAGTATAATGCAGGTCTTCTTTCGTTATCTTCGGTAGAAAATATTTAAACTCCTCCACATCCCCAACATCAATCCCTGCACCTTGAAATTTCTCATTGTCATTCAAGACAACATTAAAGTTCCCTAAAACTAACCAAGGTACATTAGTAATGGCAGTGGATTCTAGCCATTGCCATAATTCTCTTCTGTCACACCCCTGATTATATGCATAAATGAAGGAGACAAACATGATATTTCCTATGGATAAATAGGTGGCCTTAATTTTCATGATTGCTAATCACCTACACCTGCCAAATATTTTTTCCCATAAACACCAGAATCTCCCATTATGATGATGATTATAGTTATCTACTACACAAAACAGACTTCCTAACTTCCTCCTAATATATTCAGCTTTGGAGGATATTATTCTAGTTTCTAGTAAACTAATTAAAGAAACCCCATTACTTTTGATCCAATGCCTTAATTCGCTCTGTTTGAAAGGTTTATTAAGACCTCGGATATTCCAAGCACTAATCATATTAATAATGAATCAGGTAAGGTGTCCTCAACACCTTGTTTGCCCTTCTCTTTTACTCATCTTAGATCAATATCCAGTGAAACAAACATGTTGTTAAGATGTAAATTTAAGACTGTATCCTCTTTTGTTTGGTCAATCATTGAGGGATGTTGTGAGGTTTGTCCCATCTCCTGTTGAGGCTTGTGATATGCTTTAGGGTATGGTCTATTAGTCCCCATATTGGTTTGTGTTATCTATTGAGGCCCCTTAGCTTGATTATGCTCATTACCTTGGTGGTCAACATTCATAATGTCCTTTGTAGGGTGATTTATCTAAGGGTAGGATCTTTGGTTGTGTCCAAAAGTATTACGCCCACTACAAAAGGATGGTCTCCATTCAAAGATTATGGATTAAGTGATAATTCCTCTATCCGTGTCTTCTATATCAACATCATCAACATATATTTTTGTTACATCCACCTCCACAAGAGCCCGGGCATAGGAGATCCTTTCCCCTGAAGTTGTTATGCCATCCAGTACAAGGGGTCTCCCAACTGCACTTGTTATCCTACTGATGGAGTCTGTATCCCAGTACTCAAGTGGAAGATTTGGTAGTTTAATCCATAACTGTAACACCCCAAAATTTATACACAGTTTTTTTTAAAACAAGACTTATAAATTAAAACTCGTAAATTCTGGGGATGCTACTGCCATACTCAGTACCATACCGGTTTACTCCTACCGTTCCAGTACTAAGTGCTAAGGCTAAGAAAAACACTCATAACAATGTTAAATAAACTGAGGTTCATAAATACGGAATTAGAGTATGCATACGTTCTTACATAATTCAAAATACTAGAGATAGTTTTTCAGAGAAGAAAATGGTGACAATAATAAAATTGTTTATGGAGTTCCTATAATTAAAAGAAAATAAGAATAATCATCTCAAATCGAAAAACCAATCACGCCACTCCTAGGACTTGAATCTAGCCCAATCATCACTTATCCCCACCTGATGTCCCATAGACATCAATGGCATCATAGAAAGCAACGCCTACTTGCAACACGTCAGACGAGCCTTCTGCTCGTGGGAATGAGTAGCACCCATAAAAGGGGTGATCAGTACGCTACGTATTGAGTAAGGTAAATGAGCACTAAGGCCCACACATAAACACATAAAATCAGGCAGGATAATAATCAACTTACATTTTCAAACCCAGACATATAATACATACAAACGTACGGAATATTATACAGCTCATAATCATCAATTCCACACATAAGGCCCAAATAGTCCAGATTAATTATTTAATCAACCTTTTATTGGAAGTTGATTCATACTATGCTTTTTTATCAAATCCATGCGAGTACAGGAACACCCCACTATTATAATCGGTGGGTCGGTCACACATAGAGCATTATGCCTTAACCATTATTATTACCGGTGGATCAGTCACATATAGGGTAAAACCTTAACTACTATTATAACCGATTGATCAGTCACATATAGGGTAAAAACCATAACCACTATTCCTAACCGGTGGATCGGTTCGGCTCCTACTCGTATAGTGTTCCACTGTAAGTATTAGTGTCTTTTATTTTCCTTAGTAAAACTCTGATTTATTTTCATTGAGATTGGGATCCCCCACTATTATAACCGGTAGGCCGGTCACATATAGAACATCTTGCCCTAACCACTATTATAACCGGTGGATCGGTCACATATAGGGTAAAACCCTAACCACTATTATAAACGGTGGATCGGTTACATATAGGGTAAAAACTCTAACCACTATTCCTAATCGGTGGATCGGCTGGTCCCATCTCAATATCTTCTACTTTAAGTTATTAATATCTTAAGTATCAAAGAAATTCTCACTTAAATCACTCAATTCATCAAGGAATTACAATAGAACTCAATAGGAGAAGAAGATGGCGTTCACTCTTCGATTAGGGTTCTAATCGCATGGTATTTATACTATACGAAACTGTCATTAGCGAAAACCGAGGCGGAGTGAAAAAACCAATAAACACGGTACCCTCGTATTTATTTTCTATCTCTTGGCCTCTCACAGAATTAGAACACATTTTCCTGATGAAACAACATGGATTGTGTTTAATAAACATGGGCCCCCCGTGTTTATTTCTAGCTTTGATAGACTTTAGTATTTCGGCCATAACTTCTTCATATGACCTTCGATCGAGCTGATTCTTGATGCGTTGGAAAGCTAATAGAAAGATCTGCAACATTTATGCTCATCACATTTCCAAATTATGATTTATTGAGGGTAAAATATTCATATCTTTCCAGAACAGCTCACAGTTCTACTCCAAATTCCTCCGAAGCACTTCACACACCAATCCAAGCTATTCTACACACCAAATACGAGTCACAAGCTCACAAAAACTTTGACCCAGACATGAATGAATAACTCCTACTATTCTTATCCTCCAAACCCTAGTTGACCACACCATACCATGGAGAGCATCACTAATCCTAACTTCCACGTAAACCCTAGCTCCCATGCAAACATTAACTCCCATGCAACCCTAGCTCCATGTAAACCCTAGCTCCCATGCAAACCATTCACTCCCATGCAAACCCTAACACCTCCATGCAAAACTATAATACCGCCATGCGAACCCTAATACCACCATGCATGCAAACATTAACTCCATGCCAACCCCCAATTCCATGCAAACATTATGACACTCCCATCATATTTTTACAAACCCTATCATGCATGCCTTATGGGCCACACCATACAAAAATATCACAACTCCAACACATAATACACATGCCACAAATTAATGTACGATCTTACCTTAACTCCATATCATGTTGCACATATGATAGATATACAGATATACATAAAATACATTATAATTCACATCACATGACATGTATGACATATAAAGCATATAATTACACAAACGACCTTAATACTTCCTTACCTAAAATGTCACCGGTCATGGAACACACTCCTATACCTCTTGAGGGCTTTGACTGGGCTCACCTATTATGGGGGAAAAACTAGAATTAAGTTCCCACCTAAAAATACTATTATTTACTAACTTATTCTAATACATGGTTTTAATTAAAACAATACTATACTAATAATAACTATAAAAAATACTACTAAAAATACTAATAATGATATCATTGTAATTTAAAACGAAAGTTGATATAAGGGTTTCTACCCTTCACCAAAATAATGTTAATAATGATAGTAGTAATAATAATAATACTAATAATATTACAAATATTAGTAATACTAATAATAGTAATAATAATAATAATATTAATATTAATAGAAATACTAAAATTACAAGGTAGGGTTTTTGACCCTACCTCTAAATAATGAAGTACTATTCAATAATAGTAATAAAAATATTAATAACATATATTACTTATAATAATATTAAAAATAATAAAGATAATAATAATAATGATATTAATAATAGTAAAAATAGTAATAATAATAATAAAATACAATCCTGCGAAACCTTAACCTAAAAGAGGGCTTCGGCCCTTCTGTATAAATATTAGAAATAATAAGATAATAATACTAATAATAATAATATTAATAATGATAATAAAAATTATAATAATAAAAATAAATGCTTATAATTCGAAACTAACCACTTAATTAACTTAAGACTACTCTCGACCTTACCAAGAAAATTTAGCATTAATATTACATCCAATAATAATAATAATAATAATAATAATAATAATAATAAAATAAATATTGAAAATTGGAATAAAAATTGAATAAATTTAAATAAATAGGGAAGAAGGGTTGAGAGGGTCTAGGGTTTCACCTTGAGTCGGCGAAGGTGCACGGCAGCCGCCGAATGGAAGAGGTGAAGAAAAAGAGGGGAGGAGAAGGAAAAAAAGAGCAAAGAAGGTTATGGCTAGGTGGACGAGAATTAGTAGCAACTTTTGGGTGGCGTAGAAGGCAGTAGAAGTGGCGGATAAGGTAGAGGACGGTGGCTCGAAGGTTGCAAGGTAAAATTTTTAGTTTTGATGGGCAGGGAACTTCGCATGGCTGTGGTGGCTCGTGCGAAAAGAATCGAGGGAGATGGGTGGCTTAGTTAGACAGAGGAAAATGTAGGTGATGGAAACCTGTTAGGGTTTCTCGAAAGGATCGAAAGATTAATCGAGCGCAACGTTCGATTCGCCGGTTCAGCCTAAGGAACAACTCCAAAGGAAGACCAAAATATTCAAAGGCACAGTTTGTACTACGACAACTGAAATTTGAAGAGAGAATGATCAAGATCGATCAAAGGAAAGAGAGCAGATTCAAAGGAACGAGCGAGCGAGAGAATCGCCGAGAGAGAGAGAGAGACAAGTTGCGAGAAGAATCGAGAAAACTCAGCCAAATATTCTGTCAAAAAGAATCGTCTCTGTTACACATTGTCCCGGCTATTTATAGGTGTAGTACAGACCGTATATCGACGTACAAATACACAATATAGACCAACGAATACACGGGCCAGATTTACAATGGAAAGCCGAACGGGCTTATTGCTTTGGGCCACATAGATAGTCGACCAGCCCAAATAATCCCCAAAATAAAAATGTCCCAAATACAATTAAGTTTAAGACTTAATTCCCATCAGCTAAAATAACACTTTAGCTAATCATGGCTATTAAGGATTGATTAATCCATAATCCATCTAGTCCAAAATTAAGGACCGGCTGGCGGATTATACAACCGACCTAATTTCCATTAGCCAATTTCGACCGGCGAATGCATTATATGGGATTACAATTAATTAACAAAAATTACATAATCTGTGCACTTCAGATACATAATCTGCACATTCCAGCAACTGCATCCAAAGATCCACAGAGTCCATATGCTGCATTACACTCCTATTTATTCACCAAATAAGACAAACAATTATAAGTAAATAATTCACAACAATTTTCAAAATTAATTAAATACAAGTTCTTAAGATTCATATCATTCCCCTCTTCTTAGAAAGGTTTCGCCTCTGAAACCTGAATAAGTCCCAGAAATGGACTAAGATCAGCCACATTAAAAGTATTACTCACATTCCCAAATTTAAGAGGTAAATCAATTTTATAAGCATTGTCATTAATTTTCTCTAACATAGTAAACGGTCCATCTCCTCTAGAGTCCAACTTTGACTTTCTAAAATTTGGAAACCTTTCTTTCCTAAGGTGAACCCAGACTAAGTCTCCAGATTTAAAAATCATTTTTCTACTTCTTTTATTAGCATGTTCAGCCATTTGTTGCACCTTTTTGTTAATCTGTTGGCTTACTGTAATACCCCAAAATTTCAAAAACCTATATTTTAATAAATAACTTTATTTGAAATAAAATTAGCTTGTAAAATTATTTATTTTAAGTATTTTATGGATTTTAGAGTATATAAATTTGGATAAGAGTATTTAATAAATTAAAAATAAATATTTTGTTATTTATCATATTATTTTAACTAAATAATTTTCCAAGACTAATATTTTGCCAACTTTATCCTTTTTAAACTAAAATATTACATTATAAAAAAATTAAATTATTAAATTAAATAATTTACCACGAATATTATATTTTATGATTTTACAAATTAAATTAAATTACTTTCCTATTTTTCCATTTCCCTTTTTTACCCTTTTTCCCTTTTTCCTCTTTCTTCTTTTCTTTTTTCTTTTTCCTTCCTCCCTCGGGCTGCCTCACCAGGCCAGCCCTCTCCCCCGCGCGACTGGGCCTTCAGTCCGCTTCCGCCTCTCCTTCTTCACGCCTGACGCGCGCCCCAGCCGTCCCTCCAGCCCGTCTCTCCTTCTTCTTTTCCCCCGGGCCGGCCCAACTCTCTTTTTTTTCTTTTCTCTGCGCCAGACCGGTTCGGTCTCCCCCCCTCACTTCTTTCTTCTTCCTTCTCCCACGCCCGACCACCAGTGCTGCCATGGTCGAGCGTCCGGCCGCCTGCAACTACTGCCTCCTGCCATCACCACCTGCTCCCTCTCCCTCTCTCTCTTCCCCCGTCGTTTTCCTTCCTTTTTCGAGCCAAACGAGCCCTGGACCACAGCCTCGCGTGCCTTGTTTCTTTCCTTCTTCTTCCCCGTCTTCCCCTGCCACCTGCAGCGCCATTCGCCGGCCATCCCTACCCCTATCTTCTCCCTCTTCTTTTTCTCCATCTACCCAGCCCTCCATTCCCCTCATTTTCGATCCCTTCTCTTCCCCCGAGCTCCCTCCTCTCTCCTTCCTTCTTCCCATTTTTCTTCCTCGTTTTTTTTATCATCGCCAGCCTCCGCCGCCTGAACCACCAAGCCCAGCCCTGCGCCGCCTTCTTCCACCGCCTGCTACCACCCTGCACCACCACATAGCCCCTTCGAGCCCTACACTTCCTCCCTTCTCCTCCTTTTCATTTTTCTTCCCAGCTTTTCTCCTTACCGTCGAGCCACCTGCAACCGCCTCTACCGCCGCCGTCCGGCCACCTATGCCGCCACCCAACCCACCGTTTGACACCCTGCAACCCCCTCTACAACCGCCATCCATTAGTTGGCCGAAACCAACCCTTTCACCCCCTCCATTTTTCTCTCCACTTTTCCTTCGTTCTCAACCCTTTTCCCTCGACCCTTCTCGGCAGCCGACCTTCGCCGCCTATCCGCCGCCGTCTCCGCCGCCTTGAGCCGCCTTGAAACCACCCTTAGCCTCCACCTACACCCCCTCTACACTCCTGCACCATTCCCCTGCCTTAGAACCTCCCCTAACCACCCTCTTTTCTAGCCTAAAGACCCTAACCCGAAAATGGTTTATTTTTCATCCTTCACCCCCTTCGAACCCTTTTCTCCCCATAATTTTGCATGAAACTCACGCTGCTCATGCAGCATGAGCTCCCCTTGGTTTTAAAAATTGTTTGGATAATTTTTAAGGTAAAATGGTATTTTATGTTAAGTATTTTATTAATTAAAATTTATAAAGTTTTATGCTTTGGTTCTTATTTCTAACATAAACATGATGGATATTATTTTTAGGTGTTGAGTTGCTAAATATGCTTGGTAAGATTTGATATTTTGCGGGATTAAGGTAACCGTTAATCCTCCCTTAAATATATGAAAAACGCATGCTAGCACATTTAGGGTTTAGTATGATTTTATGCATGTTTTGTATGCTTAGCATGATATGTTTATGGTTTCTTATATTGTTTGTTAAAAAGAAATAACATGATAACTTTTATGCCATATGTAGGTAGGTTAAATAAAGAAGGAGTTGGAATATGGATAGAAATGTTAAATACTTGTTTATGATGTACCATGTTGTTAATGCATGAATGATGTTATTGTTTAAGGGTATTTTAGTAATTATGCTTATGAGATAAATAAATCAATGTGTGTAGTTGTTAATGAGTATGATGTTGAAAAATGAAAAGTTGGTGGACTTAGATGACAAAAATGAAGTATTAATATTGTTATTTTATGTAGGGTTAGTAAATTCATAAAATGCTGAATAAAGGGGTCGAGTGGAAATTTCACAAGTGAAAAAGGACATTTTGGTAATTTGGTAAACAAAAGGGTATTTTAGTAATTTGTAAAACAAAAGGAGTGTTATGGTAATTTTATAAATAAAAGGGTATTGTGGTAACTTTGTAAATAAAAGGATATTGTGATAATTTGAAAGTAGGGGTAAAATAGTAATTTTGGAGTCAAGGGGCAATGTGGTAATTTTATAAGTAAGTGGTAAGAATGGTAATTTTGGAAGTAGGGGTAAAATAGTAATTTTGGATGAAGGAGGGCATTATGGTAATTGTTCAAGTAAAAAGGGCATTATGGTAATTTTGGAGGTAGAGGGGCAAAATCGTAATTTCATAAGTGAAGGGTAATATGGTAAATTGTATAAGTGAATGGCGAAGTGGAAATTTATAAGTAAAGGGGTAATATGGTAAATTGGAAAAGAAGGGAAAAATGGTAATTATGTAAGGAAAGATAAGGATGGAAATCTTGGATGTAAAAGGGTAAAATAGTAATTTGTAAAGTAAAAGAGGTATGGTGGTAATTTTCATAAATAAAAGGATGTTATGGTAAAATTGGATGTAAGGGGTGAAATGGTAATTTTGTAAAAGAAAGGATATTATGGTAAACTTGGGAGTAAGGGGTAACTTGGTAATTATGATAACGACAAAAGATAATTTAGTAATTAAATTATGATTGTAGAAGGGCAATTGGATAAGTATGATACTATAGAAGGGTAATTTGGTAAATTAACCAATTAAAGGGGCATTATGGTAATTTTAATAATGGAGAAGGGTAATATAGTAATTTTGATTATGAAAAAGGGTAAATTAATATTGGTAATTATGAAGAAGAGTAATTTGGGATTTGTGATAATTAAAAAGGGTAAATGGCAATTAAAATAATTGAGAGGGGTAAAATGGTAATTATGATAAAGGAGAAGGGCAATTTGGTAATTTGTTCAACTAAAGGGGCAATTTGGTAATTTAGCCGATAAAAGGGTAAAGTGATAATTGTTTAACCAACTAAAGGGGCAAAATAGTAATCATGATAATGAAGGAGGGTAATTTAGTAATTTATCCAACTCGAGGGCAATTTAGTAATTATAACAAAGGAGAAGGGCGATTTGGTAATATAACCAACCAAAAGGGAAATATGATAAGTATAGTAATTATGAGGGGTGAATGATGATCTAAAAAGTGTATGAGATAATTTGGTAATCTAAATCGGACAAAGGGCAATTTGGTAATTATGCAACCTTAAGGGTAATGTGGTAATTTATCAAGTAAGGAACGGATACTTAACAATTATATAAGAAAAGGGCAAATGAGTAAATTGTACCTAATAGGTCCTTGAGATTGTGGAACATTAATATGATTAAATAATGTTGATTAGCCAAGTAAGAATATCTAATGATTAGTATGGCCTTGATGGTTTCTCTGTGACATCCTGGATAATCCTCTGAATAAGAAACGATTAATGATATCAAAACGATTGAAAGTGAATAAGTATCGGATCATCGTGCTTTCTGTGATCACCTTAATTAAGACACTATTACTTAAAGTGAAAGACCTCGAGATCGGGAATGGTGACTCCTTAGGGGTCGCTACCCTAAGGACGTGGTTTAGTCCACGATTATTCTGGTATTTGCTGGTGTGCCTTTGTGCCCCAGCCAGGCCCTATATCTTATTCTTCCTAGCTCTACGGACCTAGTTAGGGGGTATGCATACTTATGGATTAGGTGTCCTTGTTGGTAGGGTACTGAGTTAGCTTTATGCACCAGTACGACCAGGGTACCTTTGCGTCCTTGGGTTCATGGTTAAAGGGTACTGAGTAGCTGATATGCACCGGTATGACCGGTGTACCTTTGTGTCCCGGGTTATCGATCTCCCAATCGAGGCAAATAAATATGATTGATGTGCTGATTAACAAAAGGAAAGATACGATAATTGAAAGTGGAATATTAATGAGCCGGGCCCAGTGACTTATGATATTGCGTACCGGTCCACCGGTTATAATAGTGGTCCAGGAGCGTGTTGCCCTGGTGTGTGATTATGCGTACCGGTCCACCGGTTATAATAGTGGTCCAGGAGCGTGTTGCCCTGGTATGTGATATTGCGTACCGGTCCACCGGTTATAATAGTGGTCCAGGAGCGTGTTGCCCTGGTGTGTGATTATGAGTACCGGTCCACCGGTTATAATAGTGGCCAGGAGCGTTGTGCCCTGGATGATGATTACATATATATTCCGGTCCACCAGCAATAATAGTGGGGGTCCCGAGATCAATAAAATCAGTTATGTATGTGAATAAGATTATGGAAAAATACTAATCACTTATAGTGGAACACCATGTGAGTCGGGGCCAGACCGGTCCACCGGCAAATAATAGTGGTCAGGTGCGTTCTGCCCTGTGTGTTTATCTTCCGGTCCACCGGCAATAATAGTGGTCGGAGGCGTTCTGCCCTGTGTGTTGACTTTCGGTCCACCGGCTATAATAGTGGGGTTCTCGTACTCACATGGATATAAAGTATGACATTGATGGATTAATGACAAAATAATGGCTTAAGGCCCAAGGTATCGATCGTGACTTATAAAGTATTATGTTTGTCATTGTTATGTATGCATCTCTCATTATTTATATGTGTGTGGCTTGCATTTTGTGTCGTATGCGGGCCTATCTTTAAGTGTGGTATTAAAGGGTTACTCAGTACCGTAGTACTGAAGGGATTCCCTTTATGGGGCCCCTGCCTATTCAATGGGCAGTGCCCTTGCAGGTATTTTCAGGTGCTACTCAAGTGGGTTACGGGAAGGAGAGTAAGGAATTTTCCGGTATCGTGGCTTTTTCTCCTTCTCATTTAATTTCTCGGTTTTAAATGTTAACGTTGTTAAAGTAACCAACCTTGGTGGATTTTATTCCAGAAAACGATTTGATGCGCTACTCTGATTTAAATATGCTGAAGCTTGCAAGTTACTCTGATTTATGCATGTTGAATGTCTTTCGAATTGTATTTCATTTTCTTAGCCTTAGCACTTGGTACTGGAACGGTATGAGTGAACCGGTCTGGTACTAAGTGTGGCGGTAATACTCCCAAAGTTCACGTTTTGTTTATCTGCTTCCGCTATTATCTTTTAATAAAACGAAATTTTTCAGTAGTGAATTTTGGGGGTGTTACACTTACAGTCTCATGTAACCTTTTCATATTATCAACTCTAGATTCAGCATCAAAATTTTACAATTCAGCATGAGGCAAATGACTCAAATCTAAAGGAGTTAAAGGATTAAAACCATACACAATCTCAAATGGAGTTTTACTAGTTGTAGAATGTAAAGTCCTATTATAAGCAAATTCCACTTGAGGTAAAACATATTCCCATTATTTAAGATTCTTTCCAAGGACAGCTCTTAACATGTTTCCTAATGTTCTATTTACTACCTTAGTTTGTCCATCAGTTTGAGGGTGACAAGTTGTAGAAAAAAATAACTTAGTTCCTAATTTTCCCCACAAAACCTTCCAGAAATGACTTAACAACTTAACATCTCTGTCTGAAACTATAGTCTTAGGAATACCATGTAATTTAACCACATTAGAAAAAAATAATTCAGCCACTGCTACAGCATCATTTGTTTTATTACAAGGTATAAAATGAGCCATTTTACTGAACCTATATACTACAACCATTATTGAATCCTTAGCTCTATTAGTCCTAGGTAATCCTAAAACAAAATCCAAAGATACATCAACCCAAGGATGGTTAGAGACAGGTAAGGGAGTATATAAACCAAAAGGTTTTGAAGTAGTTTTTGCCTTCCTACAAGCAATACAATTGACACAATGTTCTAAAACATCCTTTTTCATGTGTGGCCAGTAAAAATGATCAATTAAAACATCTAAAGTTTTCTGAGATCCTAGATGTGCCATTAACCCACCACTATGAACTTCTTGAGTTAATAAACCTCTGTAAGAGCATGCAGGATTACACAACCTATTTTCCCTAAACAAATAACCTTCATTAATGAAATACTTTCCTTGTGTGGAAACTTCAAACCTTTTATAGATTTCCTTAAAATCAATATCTTCTAAGTATAATAGCTTAATACTGGAAAAACCTAATAAAGTAGTATCAGCAGCATTTAATAAAGCATATCTCCTAGATAAAGCATCTGTAACTATATTATCACTACCTTTCTTATATTTAATTATGTAAGGAAAACTCTCAATAAATTCTATCCATCTACCTTGTCTTCTATTTAACTTTGATTGACTTTTTAAATACTTAATAGCTTCCTAATCAGTATTAATTACAAATTCTCTATGCCACAAATAATGTTGCCACACTTCCAAATCCCTTACTAAAGCATACAGTTCTTTTTCATAAATAGAATAATTCAAAGTAATACCATTTAATTTCTCACTAAAATAAGCTATTGGCTTTCCCTCTTGAGAAAGTACAACCCCTATTCGTAACCCTAAAGCATCACAATCTAATTCAAACATCTTTTCAAAGTCAGGAAGACTCAACATAGGTGCTTGAGTTAATTTAGTCTTAAGTGTCTCAAAAGATTTCTGTTGTTCTAATCCCCAAGTGAACCCATTATCCTTCTTTGTTATGGCAGTCAAGGGAGCAGCTATAGGACTAAAGTTTCTCACAAATCTCCTGTAAAAAGAATACAATCCATGAAAACTTCTTACTTCAGTCACACTCTTTGGCACAGGCCATTCCTAAATAGCTCTAACATTTTCTTCATCTACAGATACACCCTCTTTTCCTACCACAAATCCCAAGAAAACCACACTTTCCAAACAAAATCTAGACTTAGTTAAATTAGCATAAAACTGTTCTATTTTAAACACATTCAAAATAATCCTTAAGTGTTTCAGGTGTTCCTCTAAAGATTTACTATATATAAGTATATCATCAAAATAAACAACCACAAATTTTCCAATAAATTCCCTCAAAACATGGTTCATAAGTCTCATAAAAGTGCTAGGATCATTTGATAACCCAAAAGGCATCACTAACCATTCATATAATCCAAAATTAGTCTTAAAAGCTGTCTTCCACTCATCTCCTGGTTTCATTCTAATTTGATGATACCCACTTTTTAAATCTATTTTGGAAAATATAACAGCACCATGCAATTGATCCAACATTTCATCAAGCCTAGGGATATGATATCTATACTTGATAGTTATTTTATTTACTGCCCTGCTATCCACACACATCCTCCAACTACCATCCTTTTTAGGCACTAATAACACTGCTACTGCACAAGGACTCATAGACTCCTTAATATATCCTTTACTTAACAATTCAGAGACCTGTCTTTTTAATTCCTTAACCTCTTTAGGATTGGCTCTATAAGCAGGTCTGTTTGGTATAACAGCTCCTGGAATAAAATCTATTTGATGTTCTATTCCCCTTAATGGAGGTAATCCACTAGGAATGTCCTCAGGAAACAACTCACTATATTCTTCCAATAACTGTTTCACTGTACTAGGTATTTCTTCAATTATTCCTCTCTGACACTCATAACAGTTCTTATAAATCATCAAGTACACATTAGCATTTCTTCTCATTGCCTTTCCTACATCCTTACCTTTAGCATAAAATCCAGAAGTCCCTTTCATGTCCTTTGAACTAAGATCATTCTCCAAATTAGGTTTAGATAACTCCTTATAATCAGATTTAATTTTAATTTGATCCTCAAATATTTCTTTTGGAGTCATAGGTGCTAAGACAATCTTCCTATCATCCTTCTGTACTCTATACCTATTTTTATAGCCATAATGTATTACCTTCCTATCATATTGCCAAAGTCTACCTAACAACAGGTGAGCAACATGCATAGGAATTATGTCACATAAAACAGAATCTTCATATTTTCCTAGTTTTAAATTCACTAAAACTTGTTGACTAACTTTGACGTCTCCTAATTCATTAAGCCATTTCAATCTATATGGTTTTGGATTTTTAGTAGTGGTTAATTCTAATTTAGACACCAACAGGGTACTAGAAGCATTAATACAACTACCACTATCTATGGCCATATTAAAGCACTTATCATCAATTAAACATCTGGTATGGAATATATTTTCTCTCTGTATAGCATTAGAATCAGGTAATTTATTACTGTTTAAAGCCCTACGAACCACAAAACGATCCCTACTCACTGGCAATTCTACTTCCTCTTCTAGATCACTATCATCTTCTCCAACTATATTGACCTCTTCCTCTTCTTCTTCAGATTCAGATTCTATATCTCCAGACTCTCTAATTAAAATGTTTCTCTTGTTTGGACATTCAGAAGCTATATGTCCTAATCCTCCACATCTAAAACATTTAATATCCCTAGTCCTGTTTGATCCACTTACAGGGTTTGTCATCACATTATTACCCTTTTCAAACTTCTGTCCTACCTTAAATTCATTGTTTCTACCTTTAAATTCAACCTTACTATTATTCTTCCAGTTTCCAGAAGTATTTCCTACAAAATTTCTCCTTACTGTAGTCTTAAACCCAATCCCAGGGGGTTTATATTGCCTAGATTTCCTTAATTGAATCTCTATCTTAGTAGCTATATTTACCATCTCATTCAAGGTTCCACAAGGATATAATTCTACTTTATCAGCTATCTCTGAATTTAATCCACTCAGAAACCTAGCCATGGTAGCATCATCATCCTAAATAACTTCTGTCTTAATAATCAAAACTTCTAGTTCTTTATAATAATCATCCACTGTCCTCACTCCTTGACTAATAGTTTGCAACCTCTTATGCAATTCCCTATAATAGTAACTTGGCACAAACCTTTTTCTCATTAAGGTCTTAAATTCTTCCCAAGTCTGTATAGGTGGTTCCCCACACCTTCGTCTTGTTAACACCAAATTATGATACCAAGAGGACGCATACTCAGTAAATTCTACTACAGCCACCTTAATTTTCTTTTCTTCAGAGTAATTATGACACTCAAATACTAGTTCCATTTTCCTTTCCCATTCAAAATAATAATCAGGGTCATTCCTGCCATTAAACCCTGGTATACTAAGCTTAAGATTATTCAAATTCCTATCAATGAACTCTAATTCCCTATCTTGCCTATTGTTCTGTCTAGGCATCCTATCACTATTGTGAGATACTTGGTCTTCCAACTCCTCTAGATTAGCTATGGGTGGAATTCTAATCCTAGGATCCATTGGAGCCCTTTCTAAAACTCCTACTTGATTAGTTTCAACTCTGTTATGTTGCAATTCATTGATTCTTACTTCCTGTTCTCCTAGTCTTTGTTCTAGGTTAGCAGATAAAACAGAAAATTGTGCAGTCATTTGTTCTTGAAAAGTTCTAAGGGTTTCTAAAAGGCCATTACTAGAAACATATTGATTTACAGAATGACCATTGTTAGACATAATGAAATTTTTTAGACTTAAACAACTAAAAAAGCAGCAATTAATTAACAGAACCAATTTATTCAAGAATTTCAGGTAAACAGAACACACAGTATAGTCTCAAGAAGTATCACAGTATCAAAGATTAACAGAAATAGCAATAGTAAAGCTTACTCATACTTATTCAATGTCTATAATAATTCGACAATAATGACTAAGTAAAAGGGAATGATATTACCGCGTCTGCTTAAGCAATTAATCCACTTATATAGGGTACCCCTCTTCTTGGAGGTCTAACCCTTTTCTCGAAACCAAATGGTTCGCCGGTTATGTCACCTGTGTACTTATTAACAAACAAGTAATTTGCGAAGAGATTGGAAATTAAGTATAGCAGATAGTAGTATTAAACAAGAAAATTTACGAATCGAGGTTACCAACAACAATTTGTCGCACAGTCAGTCAAGATTCAAGTTCTTGACCAAACCCTAGGTCGATTAGGGTTTCTCTTCGGACTTTCGAAACAGCGGACCAAAATACTTTAATCGCCGGTTTTAGAACGACGAAAATCGAAACAGTCCTCGTCGCTGCAAACCCTAAAATTTCACACCTCAAGATAGGGTTAGCGAAATACAGAGGTCGATTCAAAAATTGGGGAAAACTTAATCAGTAACAAAGAAAACTACGAGCACTCTAATAATTGAGGCTCTGATACCAAATGATGGAAACCTGTTAGGGTTTCTCGAAAGGATCGAAAGATTAATCGAGCGCAACGTTCGATTCGCCGGTTCAGCCTAAGGAACAACTCCAAAAGAAGACCAAAAGATTCAGAGGCACAGTTTGTACAACGGCAACTAAAATTTGAAGAGAGAATGATCAAGATTGATCAAAGGAAAGAGAGCAGATTCAGAGGAACGAGAGAGCGAGAGAATCGCCGAGAGAGAGAGAGAGACAAGTCGCGAGAAGAATCGAGAAAACTCAGCCAAATATTATGTCAAAAAGAATCGTCTCTGTTACACATTGTCCCGGCTATTTATAGGCGTAGTACAGACCGTATATCGACGTACAAATACACAATACAGACCAACGAATACACGGGCCAGATTTATAATGGAAAGCCGAACGGGCTTATTGCTTTGGGCCACAAAGATAGTCGAACAACCCAAATAATCCCCAAAATAAAAATGTCCCAAATATAATTAAGTTTAAGACCTAATTCCCATCAGCTAAAATAATACTTTAGCTAATCATGGCTATTAAGGATTGATTAATCCACAATCCATCTAGTCCAAAATTAAGGATCGAGTGGCGGATTATACAACCGACCTAATTTCCATTAGCCAATTTCGACCGGCGAATGCATCATATGGGATTGCAATTAATTAACAAAAATTGCATAATCTGCGCACTTCAGATACATAATCTGCACATTCCAGCAACTGCATCCAAATATCCACAGAGTCCATATGCTGCATTACACTCCTATTTATTCACCAAATAAGACAAACAATTATAAGTAAATAATTCACATCAATTTTTAAAATTAATTAAATACAAGTTCTTAAGATTCATATCAGTAGGGAAGATTTTGGTAGGCAAAGGTGGTAGTGAAGTTGGCTAACGGCAGCGGACGGGTCGTCTGAAATCACGATAGTGCAAAGGTTAGCTCTTAGGGATTTGGGGAAAGAAATTTCAAAAACACACAAATAAAGGGGTATTTATAGAGTTTAGAGGGAATGGTAGGGTTTTGGGGGTTGGTAGGAGGGTATTGTATGCTGGGTTTGGGTGGCTGGCGACATTAATCGGCCAACACACTTTTTGGTCGGAGTTGACCCTTCTCGAAGGAATAGGGAGAAATCGAGCGAGAGATGAGGAAAATAAATTATACCAAGTTGATATGCGAGTCAAGGGGAAGATAAAGAGGGGAGAAACGGCTGACCAAGTCAAGTGTGGCCGACAGCGCCATTTTCGGGGCTTGAAGGTGCAGGTCAACGGCAGAGGAGGAAGGAGGAAGAAGGAGGTGAACCGGGTGGCCGGGGAAAAAGAAAAGAAAAAGGAGAAGAACCAGCTGGTTGGTGTCAGTTATAATGTTTTAAATGGAACGGGGCATTCTAGGGAGAAAAGACACAAAACGTAGTGTTTCAGCTACTGAAGGAAGGAAGAAAGAACGATGTCAGGCCACGGGAGAAGAAGAACAAAAGGATTGGGCCGCATCGGTAGGCCCAATCGATAGGAAGAGAAAACGAAAAAGAAGAAAAGAAAGAAAAAGAAAGAAAAGAAAGAAAAAGGAGGGAAGAAAAATAAAAAGGAAAAAGGAAAATTTAAGTGGTTTGGGGTTAAATAAATTAATTAGAATATTTTGGGTATTTAAAATAGAAATATTAAAATAAAATAATATTAAAATTTTCTTTTAGGCTAATTTAGGGTTTTTTTAAAAAAGAATTTTCCTAAATTCCTTTTTATTAGCAAAAAGCCTAAATTTTCCTTTATAAAAATATTTATAAATTCCTTATTAATTTGCCCTAAATAAATCCTTCCCATATCAAATGAAATAATTAATTAAATTAATTCCTTAATAAATCCTTATTTAATTATATTTCTTAAAATAAATATTTTTGGAGCATTTCAATAACGACATGAATTGAAATCGTTTTTTAATAAACTGAAATTGCCTGTGCCATTTCTTGAGAATGAAGGGTCGGTTCAGAAAGGTCCAATATGGGCATTGGAGAACCCTGTCCTTATCATATTCAGATTTAAACTTAAAGACCACAAACCCTTTATCATGCAGCCAGACTTGAGGAGTTTGTATCAATGGCCAATTGGTCCGAATGAATGCCATGATTTGTCCCATACTAGGACATATTCCAATAATGTACCCAACCATAGACCCCTTCCATTGTTTACAATTCTCCTCAACCTTCTCTTTCAATATAAACACCTTCCATCAATCACTAGAAAGAGTAGGAGAAAAATATGATAAATTGGTGGAGGCATTAATAGACCGATTGCCAGTCACCATATCCTTCTAAGATTTTTTCTCCGAACTACCTGGAAGGACTTGTTTAGACAAATCAACAACAAAAGGGATGTTTTTAGGAACATCAATCGCAGGATCAAGATTAATATGCCCCGACTCAGTTCTTACTAAATTATTGCTATAGTCATTGAAATTTCGATTTGAATGTTCCTCCAATTAATCATCCAATGATGCGGAGTTCTGATTGTCGATTGAAGATTGAGAGAATTTTAATTGTGTCGACCCTTTCTCGGGAGTTTGCCTCATCATGGCCGAATTAACATTCTTCCTCGTCTTGGCCACGTCGAGGAGAGAGGGGAGAGCAAGAGTCCCGAAAAGTTTTTACTATTATTATTGTGTTATATAAGCTTCTTTTAGTTATTTTCTTGAAAATAGGAAGAAATAAAAAGAAAAGGAAAAATTCCACCAGAACAAGAACCTCTTGTAATTTTATTTTATTAAAATTTTTTATTTAATTATCTTTTTCTGACATTATTACACACTATTTTCGTATAAAAAAATTTAAAATTTTTATATAAAAGAATTTTATTTACAATTAATTTTTTATATAAAAGAATCATTTAAGAAAAATTAAAATTTATTTTTAATTATTATTGTTACTTTTCTTTTTTCATTATCTATACATTAAATAATTTATTATTACAAATATAATTTTAAAAATACATTTATTAATTTTTTTAAAAAATGTATCAATTAAGATAACGACTTTCTTTAAATATCGGGATAGTTAATTATTGCCACCTAATGGCAGCAACTGGGGATACCAACCACTATAGTGATTGAAGGACTATAATTATTGTGTAGTGTTAGGTGTACATCAATCATCAGCGGTAGGTTGCTTAGTTCTGGCAGCCAATGCTGAAGATGAAACCAGAATTAGAAATCAAGTAAATGTCCACACAAACTATCGTGCAGGTCCCGTAGCTCAGTTGGTTAGAGCGTTGGTCTTATGAGCCGAAGGTCGCGGGTTCGAGCCCCGCCGGGACCATCTCTGACCAATAAAGCCTGCCTTTTTATTTTAGAAAAGAAAGAGGAAACACTGACTGTTGAAAGTTTGTCCATAATCCATCCCATCCAAAACTTCATTTTATTTTTTATTTTTTTAAACTGACTGTTGAAATCTGTTCATCCCATCCAAAATTTCAAATTCGACCCGACTAATATACGAAAAAGTGCGAAGGAAATCCTACTCGGATCCCCACGCCCCGTGTTCGACGGGGCTTCCGTAAGAAATTACTAATAGTTTCTACTTCGTATGTAGATTTGCCGCCCACTCGTGCCATTTCATTCCAACATAAAAATGCACGAAAAAGACAAAGCTAAGGAAAGGAAAAATTGAAATCTAAACCTCCTATCAACCCAGTTGTCTTTGGTTGGTCTGCCGTCCTTTTCGTTAATGGAAGAATCAAATTCCTTGATTGTCGTAATCAAATTGCCCTTGCGCTAGCTCATTGCTCTGATGAGTGTGTACGATTGTTGGTTGAGAGTAATAGATGAGGTCTCAGTTGATCTCCAACAAGAATGGATTTTTGGATTATACCTGATCAATCATTTTTTTTCCTGTTTTGTTTTGTCTTGTTTTCTTCTTAGGAAGACTTTGAAAATTGATCTACATTTTGCAAATACTATATTTTATTAATGGAAGTATCTGCTCCGACCCCTTTTCAGAAAGAGTTGCGGTGGTAATTATCCAACTCCAATTCCGTTTCTTTAAAAAAGCATTCTCTGTATCTTTTTTCTTCTTCCCTCCTCCCTCTCATTACTTTTGCGAGGTTGCTTCTGTTTTACTACCATTTACGTAATTAATAAACCGAGTGTCACCTTTCTTCGTCCCTAATATTTGGGTCTGATCTGCTCCATCTGCGCACCGCACCCCGACAAAAGGAAAAAAAAAGAAAAAAGAAAAAGAAAAAAGAAGTGGGTCTTCTTCAGCTACTTGCGGGAGTTGTTTATTGGTACGTCAAATTCGTCTCCAGATCTTGTTTCCATTTTGATGGTGTTCTTGTTTCAGTGCTTCAGTGAAGCGCTTTTCTATATTGAGTATCAATGTGGCAGCACGACCACAAGCCGGTTGGGTTTTCAACGTATATATTTCCTGCTTAATTCGGACATTATGTTTTTTTTTCCCCTTTTCTTTTGAGTTCTTTCCTTAAATGTATACTAGGTTGTGAGAATTTCGGTCAACGTTTGGTCATCGCTGGTTTTAAATAATTTAGCAATGGTTTCCCGGTGTCAGTTGGTGGACTTGGTTGTGGTATATATATAATACAACCCTCTTTTCCCATATGAGAATGGTTTTGAATATCCATTGGCATAACTTTATCATAGCCTCGGTAAAAGTCATGGGTTTACGTATGCAAGTTTCGAGCATTCTAGATCTCTATAGTTAAGGTGGAGTCTCCTATATCAATAGTATTACAAGTTTCCACTTTGGATCCTTAGCTAGGGGATGATGGTCTTAAGCGAATTGTTCGGTTTTCGATCTTGCTTGCTTATCAGTTTTTAATCAATGTGTTGTGAAGTTGCTTTCGGTCGTTGTATTGTTTAATTTTACCTCATTTTAGGCTGATAGATCAAAGTCATTGTGGCCTAGTGATGGAAGAGTTAATCATAGGGAAACAGCTTCCCCTGCCGAGCTATGCCTTATTAGTCAAAGGATTTATCTATGTCTGGCCTTTTAAACTTTTGATACAATGTCAAATGCTTTGTTCAAGCCGCGCAGTTGCTACGGTGCAGCAAGCAATGTTGCAACTTCATCATCTATTGCCTTTAGTACTTTCTGTGAGGGCCCTTTTTTAATTAAGGATGCCTGGGACACTAAACTATTTGTTTTCAACTGGTAATAATAATGCACGTATGCTGTTTCTCTTGTTTACAGGTTTATGCTCACTTGACAAGATATAAGATGGGTTCAGGAGGTTGGATTAAGACAATAATAAGAAGAAAGAAGGTCAGGCAGGGTAAATCAGAACAGACAACGGTGGGTGTGAGTCACTAAAACAAGATATATATGCTTATCTTCTTGACAACAAGTGAATGGAAATTGTTTGTGACTTGTGAGTGAGTACAGTAGTCGACATTGGGTAGTTCTTTCTTTTCCTTTTTTATCCTCAATCAAACCTTGCCCCTGGAATCTGCTGTACTACCACAGTACCTGCATCTTATTCTGCTTTGCATAGATGCAGAAGGTAGACACGTAAAACATTGTCACCCACCTTGCAATTACAATTTTTTTTGGAGCTTTCATTTGTTATTAGAATTAGAAAATTGGGGAGCTACATAGTCCCAGCTCGCTTGTGAAGTGCCTGCCGGTTCACTTTTATATGTACTAAAGCCACACAATCGCTTCCCTAAGTGAAATTAAGTGGACATGCATACATGAACCCCAGTAGCTGGTACTGATTGATACAATATTAATGCTTAAAGCTCACTGCAAGTCTGGGGTTCTGTTGCAGAAGTTAACCTTAGGCCTTTGTCGGTTGATGTTTTTCACATTAATAACTTGACAAGTACCAAGGAATTCATTTTCTTGGTACTCATTAAATCACTTGCCCATGATGAATTCTTCAGTTGTTTGATGGAATATTGCAATACAAATGGGTTTATTTTTACCTACTAGTATTATATGAACAATTATGATTAGTTATGGCTAATGGCCTTATTATAGATGTTCACTCTTTGAGACAGGTTTCTTCAGCTTCTGCGGGGAAGGCAAATGGATCTCAATCAGAAAATCAATCTCAACAAAATGCTTGTGATGGTGCTGCCTGTGGAATCAACAGGGTGCTTTGCATGCCTAAAGAACATATAGCAGCAGTTCATATTCAGACTGCATTCAGGGCATTTCTGGTACCCTTGAAGACTCTTGTTCCTCTCTTCCTCTTTCACCACATTGCTCAGTATGTAGATCACCATTTCTTTGTACTTAAAAACCATAAAATAGCACTCTCCTACTCTTTACCTGATACTTGAAGTCTTGTCTGATCAAGCAGTGACTTTGGGTTATCGTTTTACGGATGCTTTTTGTCATGGCTTTTATTGCCTAGCAACATCCAACGCCGTCCTTGTTCCATAAGTGTAGTGTAAGTTGCTGTTGCATGAAAGAAAAATATCTGCTCTTTCTTAATGCATGACTAGGTTATGGTTATGGATACCGAGTCCTTACTGAGTTGTTGCCATCACAATTGTACCCAACATAGACTTGTTCCCTCTAAAGCATTAACATAGCCACCAGAGAAAGAGCAGATCTTTCCCGGATGCCTTTTTTCTGACATATTTAGGGCTCCCCTCTCCTGGCTATCCATCAGTTACCCTTTTTATCACGACTTTCAATCCTCAATATTAAGACTTCTGGGTATCTGGTTTTCAACTTTTGTGCCATATGCAACTGTACAGATCTGTGTTTTTTACTTGTGATAGGCCAGGAAAGCTTTAAGTCGGATGAAAGGGGCTGTAAGATTACAGAATCTGCCCCAACACCAGTCTGTTAAAAAGCAATCAATAAGCACATTGAATCATCTCCAATCCTGGACTACAATGCAAGCAGAAATTCAAATTCGCCGGCGTAGTATGGTGTTAGAAGCTCAGACTAAACAGAAGAAGCTAGAGAATCAATCAAAGCTTGAAGCAAAACTACAAGACTTAGATGTAAGGTTCATTATTCCTTGCACATGTATCCATAATCTATCATTTGGTTTTGAAAAAGTGATTTAGTTGTTGTAACAGGTGGACTGGTGTGGTGGCTCTGAAACCATGGAAGAGATTCTTGCTAGAATAAATCAGAGAGAAGAAGCAGCAGTCAAGAGGGAGCGAGCTTTGGCATATGCTTTTTCTCATCAGGTTTCATTTTCTTAACTGAAATACTATTATTTGTCACTGGCCTACTGTACAGGGTTAGTTTTGAAACTGTAAGTATGATTTGCAGTGGAGGGCAAACTGTGTTCAAAGAGAAGGTACAAAAACATCCTTACTCAGTAAAGCTAACCAGGGATGGAGCTGGAAAGAACGTTGGGTTGCTGCTCGCCCATGGGAAATTCAATTGCAATCCCAGTCAGTCAGTCCAAAGAAGGAAAAAAATACATCAGCAAGCAAGGCTAGTAAAAACGATAGCTCTTCCGTGACACAAAGATTAGTTACTGTGAAATCATCCGCACCAAATGGAAAGGGACCAACTTGCAGGGCCTAAAGGTTGTCATTCCTTGAGTCTGCTGAACGAGCAATACACAGCCGAGCCCAAGAAGCCATTGTTTCCCGGGGATAGGAAGAAAGACGCTGCAGATCCGTGGGGTTTCTCGAGATTTTTTCTAGCTGTGATTGTTGAGTGGCGGATGCAATATTGAATTTTATGTTTGTCTTATTTTCTGATTATTATGTAAATGGAAATGCTGTGATGGCATCTAGTTTGTCGGTTGACAATACAAAAAAGGCAGCTGGACTGGATGTGCTCTTTGTTTTCCCTGCCATTGAGCCTCTCTTTTTATCTGGATATGTACATTTTGGACAGCATATGATATTTATTTATAATGTAAATAGACAGCATTCTTTTGAAAATGAATTTGAAGAAGCTGCACAAGTTTTCTTTTCCGTCGACGTCATTCTTGTCAGTCTATCTGATTCGAGAACATTGTCTAATGTTATATGCATGCTCCTCGTATAGAAGATGTGGCCTCACCACCTTTTTTACAAGGAAGTTAGATACTATGTGTGATTTTGAGCTCAGAAAAGCTTTAATCATAACAGGAGTTCATCCATGACATTATGCAAGATTATGATCTAAGGACTGAGAACTAATCTCCCTGCCACCTCTAATTTATCACATCAATAGCTAGATATTTGGAAATTGAATTCATCCATGCTTCACTGATGCAGATGTCGAGTAAGATGAAATTGCAGGTTTGATTGAGGATCAGCTGCAGTGCAAGGACCCAGTTACGACGATCGACATTATGCAATGAATTGAGACCACGTTATGATTGACATCTATATACATTATCTGAAAGCGCATGAGATATAAGATCTGGCCTATCAAGTACAAACAATCTGCAGGATTATACTAGAGGCGAAATCTTCATTTGTTGATGGAAAAAAGTCATTACATGCAGGGTGTTAAAACATTGTCAATGAACTTACGTTGGCATATCAAGATGTAGGTGTTTCATATCAACTAGTAGACACATGAAATCTAAGTACCTTTACAAGAGGGAGGTATGTCATATTTGATTTCTATTATCTACCTTAGATGAGTTTTTCCACGTAAATTTTAAACCAAACGTCCAAGTTACACCATCAGCCTTGAATCATCATACATGATAACCAGAAGGAAATTTTCCGAGAGCAAGGCAAATGGCTGAAAGTGTAATCTTTGCCTGTTCAACATTACTTATTGTACAGGGTCCAGACGGAAATCATTAAATGCTCAAGACACCTGGAAAATGCATGCGTGCGCATAGACAAAAAAGTTAAAATAGATTAATAATAAACAGTCTCAGTACATAGAAACTGGACTCCTGCGAAAATTCGGAGATAAATGCATGTGCATACCAAACTGGGGCATGAATCTGTTTCTCGGTTTCTCTTGGCACTTGTACATTCTTCTAAAACCTACATATCCGTTATTACACCAGAGGCATAGCCTCTCGTCATTGATGATCATGGGGCAGGATTGGAACTCTGAAATACAGAGTTATGGTTCGCTTCAAATCCTGGGATTTGCATCGAATCGTAATGCTTCGTTGCCACATTGGAGTAGCTGAATCCAGTGCCAAGCAGTGCTCTCTGGCAAAGATCACTATCTGAGATTTCGGGGCTGATGACACTGTCGATCAAAGACGAGCTACCAAACTGAAGGGCAGTCTCTCGAGAATATGAATGGTATTGTCCAAGTACTGATAGCTGAAGTGACAAAGGCCAGGAGCTAAAATCTGAATTATCGTCTTCGTTTCTAGTATTTAGCTTGGAATTCAAGGACATGGTATCTGGAAACTGACCTTTTCCCTTTAGTAGCTGATCTGACCAACCGCTCCATTGATCTTGGCGAAGCACCGACGCCTGCAGAGCTTCAGTACAGATGCGCATATCCTCGGTTTCGTTGCCCAGCTGCTCATTGCTCAACTCGTCGGATAGCAAGTTGAACTCATCCGCGGCAAGATAGCTGGAAATATAGGCTGAATCTTCAGTTACATGATGGAAATCTTGGAGTACTGCTTCATAACCTGAACTCCCATGCTGCAGCCCATAGCCTACGAACTCCTTCAAGCTGCTAGATTCTGGGGCATGGTTTTCATGACATTTTCTGCCCTGTTGGGACGAGGCACTAGTCCCTATAGAAGCACCAGAGGGCATACCTGCAGGTTGTTCGTTGAGTGCATCAATGGAGGCCTTTGCTTTCATTATCAGCCAGTCAACGGCCTCACTCGGCCTATCATAACCGAGCCGATCTTGGACATCATAGAATTGAATAGCAGTCCCTGCTGACAACCGAACCCTTCTGTCTCTTGGACCTTTAGAAGTATAGACTTTGCTGTGTCGATCTTTTCTTCCGGTTCCTCGCAAAACGTGACCTCCCTGTACTTCAACTATCTTCCCAACAGCAACCATTGGTCATTTAAGAAACTCACCCAGCTAGCTGTTGCTGCTGAAAGTTAAAGTCAGTTGTGTTGGTTCTTCAGTTTGTTTAGTCTTTGGCCTACTAAAGCTCCAGTGTTTGGACCACAGCACAAAAAAATAAAAAATAAAATGCATTATTAACCAACTTGTATTTTCCACCACCATCATCATTCTTGCATCCTTTTTGCGTCCTTGCTCTTTGCCCTGTGCCTCTTGCTACCTTTTTCGGCATTCAGTTTTGCGTCACGTTTCGGAAAAAAATGACAATGATGTTGGTCTTGAATCCTAACATGACTAGGAGCTAGACACATTCAGTTTGATTGGCGCTCAGCTGATTAGGCCTAAAGGTATTTTGTGGAAATTTAATTTGTTGTCACTTTGTCAGGGTGCATGTGTTATACAAACTACAATCATGTATCAATGTGTTTATATAATAAAAGGTTGAAAAAGGTTGGAAGCAAGCAAGTTTATATAATAAAAGGTTGAAAAAGTAATGTAGTTTTATAAATCAAATATTGCGGCTTTTCCCTTTCTGCGAGGTGGTGGTACACTGGTACTTACACAAACTTTCTCTACTTGTGCAAGCGTCGTAGCATCTTACGTTCCAGTAGGAAAAGTCTCCAAAAAAAAAAAAGGTTAATTCCATCGCTAGTGCGCAGTATATACGTGTTTGAAGGGAGACAGACCGATCAGCCTTACCTCCATGTATTTGTTTCACCAAAGTTGAAATCTTATATCCCTTGACTTGGTTTATAAACCCCGACAAACAAAAGTATCAATAACAAAAAGTACAAGATGGAAAGAAAGATACATTTTAAATATTTCTAGATATATCCAACATTAATGCCTTAATAAATAAAAGTTTAGAAAAGTTTTAATATTTTTGAAATAGATTAGAGGTTCTAATTCAAGTATTTGATAAAAAAAATTTCGTATCAGTGGTATGAGATGATTTTTTTTGTCCTTTTCTAAAAAAAACTTAAAATATGTGTTTTAAATTAGCTTATTTAGTCTTTTAAAATTATTTATACCTTGGATTTGCTAATAATTATCACTATTAAAAATATATTATCACACCCTTCTATATATCCACTAGTCAAATCCACTAGGAATTCTATACTAACTGCTAGTATAATTCACAAATCATTATTAGTTATCTGCTAATTGTCAAACATGAGCTATATGTAATTAAATTTTTCTAGATGCATTTTCATCTTTGTATAGCAATAGAAGTAGTATTATATCACAACCAATGCGCCATTGATCTTGTGATTGAAAATTGGGATCGACGTAATGATCAAACACCTTATATTCCATTGATCTTGATGTGATATTATATGGGTTTGCTTAATATGTTCCTTTAACACTTTAATTTATTTATGAAAATAGTATAATTAGTGTATTAATTGCACATGCATACACAATTGATCTTATTATATGCTATCATGCTTTCTAATTTTATAAACTGTGACAAGTGTTCAGCGCACAAACGCTAGAAAAACCCTTATTATGTTGACTTAAACTAATGATTAAACTTATGCAAGTGTTATTGAAATTTTATTATATGTCACATTGTTATTGATATTCTTAACATATCTTATGAAAAAAGATAAAAAAGATAATTCAACAATAGTTAAAATTGGTGAAAATTTTCATTAAAATTGTTGTAAAAAAAATAATCTTTATATAGATGTTGAAAAATTATCACATATTTGTTGAAAAATCAGTATAACAATATTAAAAATATCATACACTATTCTTGATGGAGCTTTGGTCGTCAATGAGATCGTTTAATGGTTTAAGAAGAAGAAGGGATCGAAAGGCCTGATGATTAAGTTGGACTTCCAAAAGGTTTATGACAGCATTAGATGGGACTTCGTGGATAATATTCTGAGGATAATGGGCTTTGGTAAGGTTTGGAGAGGATGGATAAATGAGTGCCTATCAACAACCAGTATTTCAGTTTTGGCGAATGGCTCGCCAACCTCCCCCTTTAAGATGAAAATGGGTCTTAGGCAAGGGGATCCCATGTCCCCCTTTCCCTTTGTCCTGGCTATTGAAGCCTTCAATCAACTTATCTAGAGAGGTAGTGCTAAAGGGTTGATTCAGGGAGTGAGAGTGGGAAGTGATAGGACTAAGGTGACTCATCTTTAATTTGCTCATGATGATATAGTTTTTTGTGAAGCAACACAGGATAACGTCAAGAATTGGAGGAGAATGTTAGATTGTTTCTTCCTTGTGTTAGGATTGAGCATTAATTTCACAAAGTCTGAGCTTATCGAACTAGGAGCGGATGGATAAACATAAGAAGAGGACATAGATATCATGAATTGTAAGGTCAGCTTTTTACCCATCAAGTATCTTGTCCTCCCATTGGGGGAAAACCCAAGGAATAAACAGACCTAAAAGCTAGTGGTTGACAAGATTAAGCAGAGACTGGTAGGGTGGAAGGTAAAGACTCTATCTAGAATAGGGAGACTGGTGCTGATAAAAAGTGTAAAGAATAGTTTACCGATGTATTACATGAGCCTTTTTAGAATGCCAAAATGAGTGGTAAAGGAGATCATCAATATCTAAAGGAATTTTTGTTGGGCTAGAAGTGGGGAACGAAAGAAGCTACCGTAGTTAAGATGGAGGGTGATTCAATGACCTAGAAGTCTGGGTGGCTTGGGGGTCGGGGACTTAATCATGAGGAATAATGTGCTATTATTCAAATGACGATGTAAGTTTTATATAGTTGAGGGGACTTCTTGGCAGCGAGTCATATCTTCTATTTATGCTTGTAATCATTTTGGAAGGCTAGAGATTCCGGAGTAGAGGAAAGGTAGGACAGCTTTAGCAGATATCGTAGATCTTGGAAAAAGGGACTTAAATTCAGGCATAAGGATTATTCTGGGCGATGGTAGCAGAGTTAGGTTCTGGCATGATAAGTGGCTAGAACAGGGTATTTTGAAAAGTGTATTTCCTAAGTTGTTCTTGGTGTCAGATTAGCAAGGGGATAGAATAGCAGATATGGGCTTCTAGGATGGTGCAATGTGGTAGTGGAACCTAATGTGGCATATAAGACTATTTATTTAGGAGGAAGAGCAGACAGAGAAGCTGTAAAGTATGATTAGGCAGTCTATCCCAAGTAAAGATAGGAGGGATTCGATTAGTTAGGCATAAAATAATAAGGGATTTTTTTTGGTTAGTTTCTTTTGTGAGACATTGCATTAATTATTTGACATTGATTGAAGGGGCAGGAGGGACTACAACAAAATATGGATCGAACTCATTGTATGGTTTGCCATTTAACAGAGATTTTAAACCAAAGATAATCTAGCTAGGCTCCATCAGTAACACCCTAAGTTAATACGACCACGTGGGACTACCTTGGAGTACTTTCTAATTAATCGGTTGGCCCAACAAATCAACATGAGTCCTTTTAGAACACTTTGTCCTCACTCACATGCTTCCCGAGAAATTTTTCAGAAGGGTCACCCATCCTAAAAATTCCTCTATAGCCAGCACGCTTAATTGTGGAGTTCTTAGGATTTAATCACCAAAATGATGGTATACTATGTTGATATAATTAGCCAGATTAATTCTTATAACACTCTACTCAATTTGGGGTATTACATTCATCTCCACTCAAAGAACGCAATGTCTTCATTGTGTTTCAACCACTAACTATCTCAATATAGTTTATCCTAAGAATCGTCTGCTAGGTGGTTGACTGGCTCATCCAAGTTCAGCTCATAGTCACGATTTTGCTTTGATATAATTTGTAATACTCCGAGTCAATATGACCATGCGAGGCTACCTTAGAGTACTTTCTAATTGATTGGATGCCCACAGATCAACACGAGTTCTTTTAGCGCACTTTGTGAAATGCCCCAAAAATTTCTAATTTAAAAAATTATATTTTAAAAAAGTTTTATTATAAAAATTAATTAAATAATTTATTTTATTAAAATAAAAGGAAATTAGTTAGGAAAAATTAAGAAGAAATTTATAAGTATTTTAAATTGGAGAAATTTTGGTATTTTAGCTAATTAAGGATTTTATTTTATATATTTATTAAATAAATTATTTTATTTAAAATAAGAAGGAGAAAATAGCTTCAAATTAATATTAATTTTATAAATAATTTAATGGAAGAAAATTAGGGTGTTTTGCTAATTAAAATGGAATTTATGGAAAATCTTTTAAAAAAATCCTAATTTAGCCTAAAAAGGGATTTAAGTATTATTATTTTTAAATATCCCAAATATTATATTTAATTGAATTAACCTAATCCATTATTTTTTCCTTTTCCCTTTTCCCCTTTTCCTTTTCTTTCTTCCTTTTTCTTTCTTTTTCTTTCTTCTTATTTTATTTTTCTTTTTCCTCCCTCCCCGTTTGGGCCTGCCTCCTTCCCGCGACCCAATTCCCCTCCCTCCTTCCTTCGGCATGGCCCAGCCCGTGCAGTCGATTCTCCTTCCTCCTTTTCCCTAGTGCCGCATTTTATGTTAACTTTTCCCTGCGCGCTGTGTTTCGCCTTACCGTTTTAATGATTGTCGCCTGACTGCCCGGTCTGCCTTCTTTTCTTTTTCTTCTTTTTCTCCGGACAGCCAATCCAACCCTTTCTCCCTCCTTTCTCCTCCCCTTCCCGTTCGACGCCACCGACCTATAACTTGCCGCCACCCCTCCGAAAATCTCGCTGCCGGTTACACCCGTTTTGACCGGCCGTTTTCCTCCCCCTCTCTTCCACGTCGACTCATGACCACACCTGCCTGCCCATTCCCCTCTCCTTGCACGTTTCCCTCTTTCCCAGCCAACTGCCTGCCGCATTTTTTGAATTTCGCAGGCAACCGTCACCGCCGGCGATCCCAACTGACCTGTCGATCCTCCCATTCTCCCCCTTTGACTTAACCCACCCTTTTCTCCTATAAATACCCCATTCCCAGTCGCCAATTGAGCTTTTCCCCGAAACCTAGAATTTCCCAACCTTGCCACTGCCGCCACTATAGACGTCTCATCCTCTGCCTCCAGCCAACTTCGCTGCTCGTTCCGCCTACCAAACTCTTCCTTGAACCACTCTCTAGTTAACTAAACTACCCGTTCCCCTCGATTCTTCCTGCACAATCCACCCCGGCTGTGCAAAGTTCTCTCCTCATCCAAACCATTTTCTGCCACCGCCGCCTTTCTTACCACCATTAGCCACCTCCTCCGTTGCTCCCACCACTTCTTTTAACTCTCAAATTAATCTGCAGACCACCCTCTACCTTCCCCTACCCTTCTTTTCCTCTTCCTCCCTCTCTTTCTTCTCCATTTGGCCACCACCACCGCCGCCGTGAGCCACCACCTTTAGCTATGCCGCCACCCTCATTCAACTCCTCTCCCTCTAGGCAGTCTTAAACACCCCATCTCCCACCTCCATTCTGGCTCTCCTTTTCCCAGCATTTAACTTTTCCTTCTTTCTTCTCTTTTTCTGGCCTCCGGTGCCACCTATCCCCTCCAGCCTAAGGTGAAACCCTAGACCTTCTTAACCCTTCCTTTCGATTTATTGAGAATTATTCTGCTTTTATCCTAATTTTTAATGTTAATTCAATTTTAATTATTATAATTATTATAATTATTATTACCAGCTGTAACTTAATCGATAAATTTTGTTGGTAGGTTTGGGAATATTCTTGAGTTAGATAAATTATTATTCTCAAATTTTAGTTATTTAATGGAATTATTACATGTTTACTATTATTATTAACATTATTATTAATATTATTATTAGTATAATTATTTATTTAATATTATAATTATTTAATGAGGGCCAAGATCTTAAATTTTAATTAGGCCTCGCACCCTTACATTTTATTACTATTATTAGCATTATTTTCTATTATTAATATTATTATGGTTATTATATTTACTAATTATATATTCTTATAAGTATATATATTATTAACACTATTATCACTATCATTGAATAGTAACTTTATTATTTGGGCAGGCTCGAAAGCCCACTTTATAATTTTAAGATTTATATTATTATTATTATTATTATTAATTTACTAATATTAGTATTATTAACAATGTTTTATATAAGGGTTTCTACCCTTCACCCAAAATGATATTGGTAAAGATAATAATAATAATAATAATAATAATAATAATAATAATAATAATAATAATAATAAATATTATTTTTGATGTAGAATGGGTGGTTCTTCATCGATAACACTAATAAGAAAAGAAAAAAAAAACTTTCCCTAAGTCTTCATTGCAAGAGCCATGACTAGAGTTCTCAATCTAAAGTGTTGGGTCAATGTGATTTCATGCCAGTTTGGATTGACCCAAATTGTTATTCTTTTTTGATGAGTTTTGGGTAACCCCAAATCATTCAACTAATTTAGATTGTGTAAGATTGATGTGAGATATTTTCATGTATAGGTATGTTTCGGCAATTTTGTCTTTTGAATTATATTTGATTCAGGTTCGAGGAATCCTATGTTTTGGTAAGCTCAGATTAATTATCTTTCACATTAGATTTAGGTTCCGATAGGTTTATTTTTTATTTTTTAATAATTATTATTCATTCTATGCTTACTTTTGGATTCAAGTCAAAATGGTTTAATTTAAAAGGGGATCAAGTCAAACTATTTTGAATTTAATTTATTTTCCCCCTCTCTTTGGTAGAATCTAATTTGCTGAAATTTGAGTTTATTTATGTAGAAATATTTTTTTTAAGTTAATAATGAGTCACATTCAGATCATTTCAAATTTACAAGGAATTTATTTACTTTTGTATTCATTCCTAATTTTTAATGGAGGATGTGAAAATAATTCTCTAGATAAAATGAGATATTGTGATCATTCATATATTGAAACAAACTTTTATATCATAAAACTAAAAACACGGATGTTCATGTACTCTTCGATTGTAGATACTGATGATGAGAGTGATTATGATAGTTACAACAAACAACAATAATATAAGTAGCAGTAGTAATAGTACTAATAGTTGTAGTAATAATATTAATAATAATACTATTAGTAGTAGTAGTAGTAATAACTATAATAATATATCATAATGATTATAATAATAATAATACAAGTAATAACAATAAAATAACACTAGTGATAATAATAATAATAATAATAATAATAATAATAATAATAATAATAATAATAATAATAGTATTTGTAATAATAGTAGTAATAATAATAATAATAATAATAATAATATTAATAATTATAATAGTAATAATAATAATGTTAATATTAATAATAAATAAATGAATAAATGCAACTATATATATTTTGGATAAATATTGGGTTTTGAATATTCAATGAATCGAGTATAAATATATTTTGGATTTTATATTATTTTGATCAAAATAGATCTTTGATAAGTGTAATATCCCATT